>CM042695.1:150145473-151345473 GCA_023614405.1 Avena insularis | reverse complement strand
GTTTGAAAGTATAATACTTATATATTTGTATCTTGTGTACCTGAAATGTTTTCTTTAAGTTACTTAAGAATGGTTATTATTTTACTTGGTGTAATGGTTTCTTGATTCTATAACAGAGTAGTATCATTTATCTTTTATAAAGGAGGGGTTGTGGTTTTATAAAACAAAATATAATATTGCTTCACTACTAATGGACTTATTATAATGTTGGGGTAGTTTTTGGAATCTGGTAGTTAACATGGATGGAAAGGATTTGATTTATTCACAAGGTGTTCTTTAAGGTTTTTATCATGAATTGGAATACTTTGAGAATATAATCTCCACTTAGGGTTAATGATAATTTAATAAAAAGATATTTATAATCTTTTAAACCATTTAGGTTTCATTTTATTAATATTTAAGACTAATACTATTTATTAAACTTAATTTACTTATTTTAGGAATCTTAATAAATTTTTATTTATCCTTATAAGAATTATTAATGAAGTAAATAAGTTTAAATTTTGAGTTATTAAAATATTTGAATTTTTATTTAACTCAAAAGTATAATATTAGATTTTTACCATGTAGATATTATTTTTGTGATCATTTTGGTATATCACATTTATTTTTGTGATTAATAAATAATAAGATATGATTTTTATAATTCTTATTATTTTATAATTACTAAATAGATAATAAGTATTTACTTAAGTGAAATAATAATACATAATTATAGTTTTATATTGTAATTATTAATTTCCAAGATTTTTTGGTATTTTATTTATATTTTTAATATTTACCATTATTAAAATATGAATTATCAAAGCTTTATTACTTATAAAACTTTTTATTAAATAATATTTATTTTTGTAATCATCATAATAATATTTGATAATAGTTTTAAGTTGTAGATTTTATTTTTCTGAAAACTTTCATATATTATACATATTTTTCTGAATTATAAATCAAAAGTTATTTATTAAACAAGATTTAATCCTTTATTATATTTCTATAATATTATTAATTGAATTATAACATGTTATTTATTTCCTAACAGAAATACTTTTTACACCATATCAAGAGCTAGCCCCACTCACTGACCAGGGGGCCATGGTCCACCTCAGCTCTCAGGTTAAATGAATTGCATTTGTTACCGATTGGTTATCTACCCCAGTCAATGACATATGGGCCCTGGGCCACGTCACTTTCCACGCAGGACAACGACCAGTCAAACTAGATGACGTGGTGCGATCATGACGTAACGATGACGTTAGCACCACCACCGCCGCCAGAGGTTGGTCGCCCGCGACGATCTACTGCGCCCTAGCAAGCGAGATAAGCCTAGTTCGAATAAGCTCAACCTACTGAACCTAATAGTGGCAGCGCCGCTCGGAAATAGTCATCGGAGCTTCAGCTCCGACGAGCTCCGATGGTGGTCGATGGTGGCATATGGTGAAACGGAGATTTACAGCGAGATCCGGCGATTGAATGTTACTGGGAGGTTCAGGAACTCACCCTGATGATGATTGAGTGGTCGGCAAGGACAAGCGCGGTCGGAAACGAGCTTCCCGACGAGGATTCCGACGAACTGCTGCAAAGGGGAACGACCAAATTCACCCGCTCTAGTGCTCCCCTTGATGCAAGATTCTACCCAGAGGATCTACGGAGGACGGCGCTCCTCCATGGCTGCTCAGAATGGTGTGGGAAGACGTGGTTCGACGACGAGGAGTGGCTCCGGTGAGCTAGGGTTTCCGTTCCGTTTGCATCTGCGAGGATAAGGAGGAATTGGGGATAAGGTTTGAGGCAGGGCGTCGCGGTGGCCTTCTTATCCCTTCACGGAACGGCAAGTATCTTGGCGCCAAAGTGACGGCGACATCGGCGGCGAGCTCCGCCATGAGCTGCTATGTCGTGTGATGGCGGACGATGCAACTTTTGTGGATAACCCCCTGGTAATTTCTTCAGCTCAACATGTGGTCCTCTCCTGACCCTACTTGTCAGTCACAGACAGAAAAGAATCTGGGCTAGTTACTGGGGGCTCTTGTGGGCTGCACAAGGGCGTCAGATAGGTGTAGGGTTATTGGGCCACGGCCAGGTAGTATTTTTATTTGTTTTATCCTTTTTCTATTTTCTGTTTTTGTATTCAGATTTGAATTTGATTTATATTTTGAACCTTTCTTTGTATGATTTGTTTGCTGGATATTTACAACAATACTAAAATATACTTAGTCTCATTTGTGAATTTTTATTATATCATCTTTTTGTATTTCTTTTATTTACTTAATATGAACCCCCTTGTTAATATTTTATATACACTTTTCTTATTATTTTTCTTTCTATTTTAGTTAGGGATTTCTTGAATGGTATATTCTTATTTGTTTATAAACTTAACTCTAATTGGCTTATAGTTTGAATATAAATTTTATATTTATAATGATCATGGATCATTATTTGATGCATGAAACATGAAAGACATTGATATGGTTATTACTATTCCCATTAATTTAGAAAATGAAATGTATATATTCTATTGTGATAAACAAAGAGGCTTAGGGTTTTGAATCATGAACTTTACCCTGGCTTTAGGATTTTGAATATACTTAGATCCCTTTATGGATATGGTTAAAGATTCAATAGCTAAACATGTGGTTTTATTTTTGGGATATTTGTTGACAGCCCCTTTTATAATAGAAAGTTATATTGAGAATGTTTCATAGAAAGGGAATGGATAAAGATACTCCTAATCACATATAATTCTGATGGTTGGAATTGACAGAGAAAAACTTATGTGATTTGTTATAAGAAAATATTCCTAGAAAGTGATATTGACATAAGATAATGGTTCATTAGCATAAAATGGATATTATATTTCATTTGAGATTTAGAGTTGCTTGTTTACCAATAATTACTATCTTTCATAATTCATAATTCTAGACTTCTTATTAAAGAATTCCTTTCCTAAATATACTACCCTTTTGTATCTATCATCATGGTTAACATGATGGATTATTACTTCACTTGAATATTCTGATTCACCTAATATATTCCTAAACTTATTGATAAATCCATTGAATTGATACCAGAGTATTCATAACTTCCTCATATCATGGCTTGGTTGTATTTACTACTCTACTATTGATAGCCTTCCATCCAACAAATAGTTCCTTCAAATTTTCTCATACTCTTCTTAATCCTTCATTACTAATGTATCTTTATTAGTTGTATGCTTCCAGCTACTTTTCTCTAAAGTTGACAATCCTTTAATATGAATAACACCACTTCTAAACTCTATGTGAAGGGAATATGCCCTGAGAGGCAATAATAAAATGTTTATTATGTGTATTCCAAATATATGATAGATGTTTATTTTGCATGCTATAATTGTATTAATACGGAAACGTTAATACATGTGTGTTTCATAAACAAACAGAAAGTTCCTAGTTATGCCTCCCTCTCATAAACTAGTTCGTTGATTAACAAGATGATCACGGTTTCCTGATCATAGACATTGGATGTTGTTAATAACGAGATCACAACATTAGTGTAATGGTGTGATGAACATTCATCCGAAGTATAACATTACGATCAAAGTCATTGAGTTTATATTGCTATAAACAAACTACGAAGTAGTCCTAATCCTTAGACCATGAGATCATGCCAATCACTAACACCGGAAGAGTTTCTTGTTGACATCAAACGTCACTCCGTAACTGGGTGATTATAAAGATGGCTTCAAAGCTACTAAAGTGTTATGTTGAGAATCATGGATCAAGAGTGGAATTTGTTCATCCCGATGACGGATAGATATGCTCTGGCCCTCTCGGTGATATCACAATGATTAGCTTGCAAGCAAGTGATTTGATCACTAGAATGTTATATCACGAGAACGAGAAAAGAGTGCATGTTAGTAACGATATCAAACTAGGTATGGAGATACCGATAATCGAATCTCGGACATGTAATATATCGTGAAATAAAGGGATTAAGATACAAGCATAAAAGGTTCCGACGATCACAAGAAATGTCATCGTTGAATGTGTGGGAGTCAGTATGGATCTCCAGGTCCCGTTACTGATTATTGATCGGAGAAGGGTCTCGATCATGCCCGCATTATTCGCGAACCGTAGGGTGACACACTTAAGGGACACTGGCATCCAATTGGAGCAAATGTTTCATGCCGAAAGAATAAACAAGCGCAGGAATTTATTTCACTAGATACCAAACAAAGGTTTTGGTGAAATTGCATAAAGAGGTTATGCATGTGAAATGGAATTCTAGCAAGGGGTTATTTGTGAATGTTTGTCATTAAAGTAATTGACAAAATTCTGAATAAAATAAAAGAGTTTTATTTAATGAGAGTTTGCATTAAATTTGGTGGAAAATTAATGGGAATTTGAGTGGATTTTTGAGTGGAGAAAATTGAAGGGCCATTTTGTGAGTGGAGTGTTCACCCACATGAATGAAGGAGGGGAGGGGGCAGCCCCCATGGCCGGCGTCCACCCCCTTGGGTGCCCCCCTCCTCCTATAAAAGGAGCCCCTCCTCTCACTTGTCTCTTACACCTCCTCGTGAAGGATCTTTCTCCCCCTCTAGAATTTATCCCCCATGGTCTCGGACTAGCGAGATACATGTTCCCGGTGGCTATTCGGTAAGAAAGGGTTGTTCTTCCGATGCATCGCTGGAGCGAGGAGGCGGAGGTTGCTCGGTGTCTTGTACATGTGTGCGAGCACGGATGCGCTGCTGCTTTGCGGCGCTAGGACTTCCTCTCGATCTTGAGATCGGCAAGAGATCGTCTACATCAACCACGAGTTGAACTCGTTAAGCTTTGTCAGTCTTCAAGGGTATGTTCTCTACGGATATACATCCACCCGTTGTTTGTATCTAGTAGATAGATCTTGGTACATAGTTCCCATCGTAGGAAAAATTTTGTTTTCTATGCTGCGAACCCTACAGTGGTATCAGAGCCGGATCTATGCTTAGATGCTTTACACGGGTAGTACACATATGAGTATGTGGGCGATGATGATCATGTTGTTGCTCCTTAGTTGTAATTTTGGATATTGGTGGCATAGTGGGATGAAGCGGCCCGGACAAACTTTACATGTCCTCGCACATGAGACCTGTTCCAAGCTTGACATGCAACTAGTTTGCATAAGTGGCTAGCGGATGTCTATCTCTCCTACTATAGTAAATATCTATTTTGCAACGAGTTGTCAACAATTTGGTTATCCTCGTTGTGGTTTATGTTCGTAGGTAAGAACAGTTCTATCTCGAAAGCCCTAAGCCACGTAAAACTTGCAATGGATAAATTAGAGGCGTCTAGTTTAGATTGTTGCTGGGCTAGTGTTATGATATGGTGATGTTGTAAGAATAAGTATGAGATGATACTCTTACAACATACATAACGTGTAATCTCCATAGACCTTGGACTTACACATATAGGCATGATAGTGATCATACCACGATGCACATGATAGAGATCATATGCGGGAACCATATTGTCGTGGGAATGGTCATGGCAGATGCTGCAATCGGCAGCGAGTAGTAGAACGAGGGGCAAGGGCGGCCAGCCATCTGCGGTGCGAGACGAGGGCGGAGACACAAGGTTTTACCTAGGTTCGGCCCCCCGGAGGGTAAAGACCTACTCCTGCTAGATTGTATTATGATGGTGGTACAATGGGCGAGCTCGGCGGCTAGGCGACGAGTCGCTTGGGTGTATGATGGAACGTATCTCTACATGCCCTGTAGGGAGGTTTATATAGACTTACCTCCCCTAGGGTTTACATATCTCAACCGAATCAGTTAAGGCTTCGGTAATCGTTTAACCTAATCCGACTGGGCCTATCTACTCGCCTGGGCCTTCAGCTTCCAGTCGCTTGGATCCACACCGGGCCTTGATCCAGTCGCCGTCTTGCAGGCCCACTCGCCAGTTCCCGGGCCAGTCGGAAATGTCCTGCTGGGTATACCCCGGTAGGCATATCCCCATCGAGTCCCCCGAGGCCGTCGATTGGGCGCAGGTGGTTCTTGGCGATTGAGTATACGGCTTCAAAGCAGACATCCAGTCGAATCGTCGGCGGGCTCCTGAATAAAGGAGGAAACTCGTCATTCTGATCGCAGCTTTGGCGAGTCGAGTCGGCGAAATACTCAGTCACTGTCGTAGTGGTCAGGTCGGCGAACCGAGTGGCTGAAGTTGGACCGTTAAACATGGTCAAACTAGCCGTTGGGGTAATCCAACGGTAACTTTTAGCGTAATCACCGCGTAGTAACGGCTCCCTGATTTGGCAGGTAACAACCGCTATATAAGGGGAATGGCAGGCGATCGGAGAACCACCTCCTCGTCATTTCCTCCGATTGCGCGCACTTTCGCCTTCCTCCGCATCGCGATCCAGCCAACCCGAAATCCTCTGACCCCCATGAATCCTTCCGCCAATGGCCCCCTCCACCGAACCTTGGGGTAGATCTAAGTGTACGAGAGCGCAACTGGCGTCCTTCGAGGAGGCCGGGATCTTGCGCGCTGGCAGGTGGCGCATCCGTGCGGCCGGAGAGGTGACCCCGAACCCGCGCGAGGGAGAGTTCATCTGCTTCACCAGCCACCTAGAGCGGGGGCTGGGATTCCCAACATCTCTCTTCTTCCGGCGCTTCTGCGCCTTCTACGGGATCCAACCGTCGGACCTGGGCCTGCACAGCATCGAGCAGCTCGCCATTTTCGTGGTGTTCTGCGAGTGCTACCTGGGCCGCAGGCCCTACTTCCCCCTGTGGCAAGATCTATTCCACGGGCGGATCAGTCGCGATGAAGCGGGTGGCCCAATGCTCGCCGCGGGCGGCCTGACGTTTCAGCTGAAATCGAAGGCTTCCTTCTTCGATCTGATGCTACCTGCCAAGGCGGCGAGCCAATGGAAGAATTCTTGGTTCTACGTCACCGAGGCGACTCCAGACGGCGAGGTGGCGATCCCAAGATACTCCGCCGACCGGCCTGAACCACGCCGACTTCAAGTCGGCAAGCTTCCAACAGACCAGCGGATGGTCGTGGACGAAATGCTTCAGACCATTCGCGGCCTGAAGAAGAGGGGTCTCCTGCCCATCAATTTGTACAACTGTTGGCTCGGGCGGCGACTCGTCTCCCTGGCCCGCCGTGACCACTATATGTACGAGTACGCGGGCCGGGAGGACTCGACGAAGTCCTGCCTCGACGAGTGGCAACTCGAGGATTACCTCCTGGCGCTGAAGAAGATCACCCAGGCGACGTACCTCGACGCGAAGGTCGGGGTCGCCCCCTACACCGCGAAGCATCCAGCCCCAACGGTAAGTCATCCTTTCATCATTCGCAGTCGCAGTTAAATGCAGTCACGGTCATACTGATGTTGTTTATGCCTATTGCAGCTATTTCAAGTAGTTGAAGGGTGGCTTCCGCCCGCGGACGACGAGAATTCGAGTTCGTCCGTCCGGGAGGTGGGCGAATCGCCTCCAGCGAGGGGAGGCGTCGAGAGAGACAGGAGTGGCGACAACGACGAATCCGAGGAAGAGGTCGCCCCACTGGTCCGGAAAACGCGCGGACAGCGGCAGCGTGAGCTCGAGGCGAGCAAAAGCCTCGAACGTCATGACGATGATGACGACGAGCTCCCCGAGCACACCTCGCGTCGCGAGGCCACTCCATCGAAGAAGAAGAAGAAGAAGAAGGAGAAGGAGGTGAAGGCCCCTCCAAAGAAGAAGGCGAAGCCAGCAAAACAGGCGTCTCCGCCTCATTCGCCAAGCAGCTCCGACGCCACCAGCCTGGCCAGGGGAGAAGCCCCACAGATGGCGACGGCGCCAGATATCACCGCCGTCCTGAACGAGGTGCCTCTGGCCTCGATGCCTCCGCCTCGCTCCTGGGTCGGGGCGCCCGGTCGCCAGAAGCCGCCCAAGGATGCTCCTGCCGAAAATGTTTCGGAGGCTCCGGCCGCAGCCTCGACAACAAAGAAACCGTCCATGTCTTGGGCACGCGATGTCCTGGAGATGGGCCTCAGTCGCCGACTGGGCCCCGAACTGGAGAAGCCGGCCGGCATCCGCACGGGGCTATGCTTCATTCCAGTCGCCAAGTGAGTTTTGCTCACCTACTTTTGTCTTTCGTTGTACTTGGATTATCCTGCTCACGCGATCAATTTCTAGGACCGGAGCGAAGAAGATAGGCCATCCGACCGTGGCCAAGGTGCCACCCGTCATTAGCGAGGAGGACCCCTCCCGGAAGAGGAAGGCGGACGAGGTCGTCGTCCTCGCGGATAGCGCCAAGAAGGCCAAGGGCGACGAAGTCGTCACGGTATCTGACGACACGACGATCGCGCCGAGTGAACCTGGGGCGGGGGCGGCCTTACCCACCAAGGGGGGGTGCTCCCTCGCCTGGGGAAGACGAGCCGGCCTCCTTTGGTGCCGGTGCCTCCATCGCAACGTTCCCGCTTCATGGCCAAAGCGGATACAGCGAGTGGTACCTCGCCCTCGAGCCATGCGCCTGGGGTCGCCGATACGGAGGTCGAACAGCGTCGCGGGCACACGCCGGCTCTTCTCGCGTCCGTGGATGCGATACAACTTCATGGCATGCTTGGCGCAGCCATCCAGGTATGTCCATTCCCCGAGGATCAGGCCGGTGTGTTGCAGCGGTCTGATTCTTTTAGTGTCTTGTTTTTTATTTTTCGTGTCCAGTCCCCGAGTGCGCACTCGCTGAATTTCAGCGGGTGGGCACTTATGATTTTTTGATTGCCAGTCCCCGAGTGTGCACTCGCTGAATTTCAGCGGGTGGGCACTTAGGATTTTTTGATTGCCAGTCCCCGAGTGCGCACTCGCTGAATTGCAGCGGGTGGGCACTTAGGATTTTTTGATTGCCAGTCCCCGAGTGTGCACTCGCTGAATTGCAGCGGGTGGGCACTTAGGATTTTTTGATTGCCAGTCCCCGAGTGCACACTCGCTGAATTTCAGCGGGTGGGCACTTAGGATTCCGCTTTTGTTAACTGTTTGAATTGTGTGCAGGGTTTGCAACGTGAGTCAGCTGACCGACTTGCTGCAAAGCACCGCGCGGAGAAGGAACTGGCCACCGTCCAAGAGGCGAACAAGGGGCTTCAGGCGATTGCCGTGAAGGCAGAGGAGGCCCGCCAGGGACTTGTCCTAGCGAGTGAGTTGGCAACAGCTCAATCGGCGTTGAGCTCGGCTGAGAAGCGGATCGCCGACCTCGAGCGCGAGCTGAGGGAAGCGAAAGAGGAAGCGAGTTCGGCAGATGGTCGAGCCAAGGCCGCTGTTACAACCGCCGCGGAAGAACGTAAGGTTTCTGACGCCCTTGTTGCTGGGCTTCAGGACGATTACACTTCTCTTCAGAGCTTCATCACGGATCTCTCCCGTCCCTTGATTGGTGAGTGTGTCTGCTCCTGCCTGTTGCATGTGCATTTTTGTAATATCCGATGTACTCACTGTTATCTTCTATCTGCAGGTCGTATCCTTGATAGCACGGAAGAGGCGAGCTCGTTCGACGCGCGGCAATGTGTGGCCACGCTCGTTGACTCGGTGACGTTGTCGGCGACATGCATCCGGGCATACCTCCAGGAGATGTCGCCCACGGAAGTAATTCCCAGCGACCTCGTCGAGGTGTGGCGGTACTTGGAGAAGGCGCCGTCGGTCGTCGAGTTCATGACGCGATCGGCATTCCGACGTGGAGCAGCGATGGCGCTTAGCCTTGGGCTTGCTCACTTCCCGGAGGACTTCGACCTGGACGACGTGACGAGTGGCTACCCGTCGTCGACTTGCTCGGTGGAGATCTCTGAGGTGCTCAAGTTGACGGACCGCACCGCGGTGTACTCCGAGCGCGTCTGGGTGATGGGCGACCTCCTTCCTTACCAGGAGACGGTCGTCGCACCTAACGACCCCGAGCCGCAGCACCGGGACTTCAAGATCGAGCAACCCTTCCGTGCGGCGATGGCGGGTGAGATGATGACATACCCGTCAAACCCGTACACGCCCTTCATTCGCAATCGCAAGGATGCTGGCGAGTCATCGTCGAAGCCTGCGGAGTAGAATAGTTTGCCCTGGGGCGTTAGTAGCAGTTCTGCCGTTGGGCATACTTTGTATTTTGTGACGATTGCAACATGCTATTAATGAAATATCGTGTTGTTTTGTGACTTGTCAAGTGTTTTTTGATTGAGGGTTGAACGAGTGCTCGAGCGCGTCCGCCCTTTTTATGGGGATTATCTCGTGTGTTATGTATTTGCGGTTTTGTATGTTTTGTTATTGTGGTCGACTCGCCCGAACTCGGAGAGCCAGTCGCAAGGCGACTCCCATGAGTGCTCTGTACTTCACCGTTTTCCCTTGCGCGAACGAGGTCGGGTGGCCGAGTCCCCGAGCGTGGTACTTGGTTGTTCTAGGCGCGACTCGATGGTGGGTGAGGACTTGGCGCGTTAGTTTGAGCGCATCCCTCCTGCCTGACCCGTTGGGTCAGTCGCATGGCGAGTCCGGGGCATGCTCTCATACTTGGCGTTTTCCCTAGCCGTTCGCGTTGAACTGGTCGTCAGTCCCCGAGCGTGGTACTTGGCCGTTCGAGTCGCTATGTCGAGGATGCGGAGGATCATGGTCGCTGTGAGAAACGAAGGCAGTCGTCTTGGCTCGTCGAGCCAGTCGAGCATGGCGACTCCAATGGGGCTCCGGGTAGGCGTTTTTCATGGACGTTACAAGACTCAGGGTACCCTAGTGCCCTTGTAGCGCACTACTTGGCCGTGCCGGTCGCTGTACCAGAGGTTGACTTCTGCAGTTAGCTTGATGCTGTTATTACGAGTGCGAGTGGCGCAAGACATGGAGAGTAGACGCAATTTCCGGTAGCCAATATTTTTATTTCATAGCAACTGGAGGATACATATGTGGAGTTCTAGGAATAGAACTTCCGTAGGAGGTTTACATTCCATGGTTGCTTGACGTCGAGTTTGCCGTCCCCGCGGACGTCGATGAGGTAGTAGGCGTCGTTGCCGAGTACTCGCCCTATGGCGAATGGTCCCTCCCACGGGGGGATAGCTTGTGCATGCCCTTCTTATCCTGGATGAGGCACAGCACCAGGTCGCCTTCTTGGAAGGTGCGAGTTTTTACCCGCCGGCTGTGGTAGCGGCGGAGTCCTTGTTGGTAGATGGCGGTGCGTGAGCGAGCTAGGTCGCGTGCCTCATCGAGTTGATCGACTCCATCTTGTCGTGCGAGTTCGTTCGCAGCCTCCGTGTAGTGGACGACCCTTGGCGAGTCATGCTCGAGGTCGGTAGGCATGACTGCCTCGGCACCGTACACCATGAAGAAGGGGGTGAACCCTGTCGATCTGTTGACTGAGGTGCGGATGCCCCAGATGACGGAGGGTAGCTCCTTGACCCAGCACCCGGCTGTGCGCTCGAGTGGTACTTGGAGCCGCGGCTTCAGGCCGTGGAGGATGCTCTGGTTGGCCCGTTCCGCTTGGCCGTTGGACTCCGGGTGGGTGACTGACGCCAGGTCGAGCCGGATGTGGTGTTCCTCGCAGAACTCTGCCATGGCTCCCTTGGCGAAGTTGGTGCGTTGTTCGTGATGATGTTGTTTGGGAACCCGTAGCGATATATGAGCTCGCGTAAGAACTTGGTGGCGGTCTTCCCATCGCATTTCTGGACTGGCTTGGCCTCCACCCACTTTGTGAATTTGTCGACCGCGACCAAAAGGTGGGTGTAGCCGGAGGGGGCCTTTTTGAAGGGGCCTACCATATCCATACCCACACGGCGAATGGCCAGGTGATGGGGATTGTCTTGAGCGCTGAGCTCGGCACATGTGTTTGGTTGGCGTACTTCTGGCACCCGGCGCACCGCTGGACGATGTCGACGGCATTGGCGTGTGCGGTGGGCCAGTAGAAGCCGTGTCGCATAGCCTTGGCGACCAGAGAGCGGGCGCCGCAGTCGCCGGAGTGGATGTCGTGGAGGATCTTGCGTCCTTCGGCGGGTTGGACGCAACGTTGGAACACGCCGGTCACGCTGCGCTTGTGGAGCTCGCCGTCGATGATGGTGAAGGATTTGCATCGGCGTGCAATCATCCGGGCGTCCGTCTCGTCTGCCGGCAAGGTGCCATCCTCCAGGTAGGCGATGTAGGGTCTGGTCCAGTCGTCTGGCTCGGCAACGAGTGCGACCAGGGCCGCCTCTGGCTGTAGCGGGACTCCGATGTCAATCTCCCTTGGGGGTGAGACTGACGGCTTGGTGATCGTGTCGAGGAAGACGCCGGCAGGTGGCGCGAGTCGAGCTGACCCGATGCGAGAGAGTGCGTCAGCCTCCTCGTTCTTCCGCCTGTCGATCCACTCGACGGAGTAGCCTGCGAAGTGTCCCCCTAGCTTGTCTACTGCTTGGCGGTATGCCGCCATTGTGGGGGAGACGGCGTCGCAAGTGCCGGAGACTTGCCCCGCGATGAGGTCGGAGTCTCCGTAGCAGCGTAGGTGGTGGACGTTCATCTCCTTGGCGGCGCACATGCCGTGGAGTAGTGCCTCGTACTCGGCCATGTTGTTGGTGCAGGGGGTGAAGTCGAGGTAGAGGACGTAGCGGAGCTTGTCGCCCTTTGGTGAAGTCAGTATGATCCCTACACCTGCGCCGTCCACATTCTTGGAGCTGTCGAAGTGCAGGCTCTAGTAGTGGAGGTATGGCAGCTTTTCTGGCTGCTGGGCCTCTTCTCAGTCGGCGATGAAGTCCGCTAGAGCCTGCGACTTGATCGCTTTTCGTGGCTCGTACTTGATATTATGGACGCCGATTTCGACAACCCACTTAGCGACTCGCCCAGTCGCCTCACGGTTGCGGATGATGTCCTGCAACGGTGCTGAGGAGACGACCGTGATCGGGTGCTCCTGGAAGTAGTGCGGCAGGCGTTGCTGTGCTCTAAAGACCACGTATACCAGTTTCTGGTACTGCGGGTATCGTTGGCGCGATTCGGTGAGGACCTCGCTGATGTAGTACACCGGTCGCTGTACCGGGCGCTCCTTTCCTTCCTCTGGTCGCTCGACGACCATGACGACGCTGATGACACGCTCGGAAGCCGCGACGTAGACCAACATGGGTTCTTTGTCGACGGGGGCGGCGAGTAATGGTGCTGCGAGTAGCACCTTCTTGAGGTCGCGGAGTGCGTCGTCCGCCTCCTTGTCCCACTGGAAGGTGGGGTTCTTGCGCATCAGGCGGTATAGGGGCATCGCCTTTTCGCCCAGGCGGGGGATGAAGCGACTGAGAGCCGCTACTCGCCCTGCGAGCTTCTGGACGTCACGTAGGCACTCGAGTTTTCCGAGTGGAGCGATCGTGTCGATCTTCGTGGGGTTTGCCTCGATCCCGCGCTTGGAGACGACGTACCCCAGTAGTTGCCCTGCTGGTACACCAAAGGTGCATTTGCCTGGGTTGAGTTTTATCTTGTATTTCCGCATGTTGGAGAATGTTTCCGCCAGGTCGGCGAGTAGATCGCCCTGGCGAGCGGATTTCACGACCACGTCGTCGATGTAGACGTGGATGTTGCGGCCAATTTGGCTCACGAGGCACTCCTGCATGCACCGCTGGTAGGTCGCCCCGGTGTTCTTGAGGCCGAAGGTCATGGCGGTGTAGCAGAAGGCTCTGAATGGCGTGATGAACGCCGTCTTCTCCTCGTCCTCAACAACCATTTTGATCTGGTTGTACCCAGAGTAGGCGTCGAGGAAACACAGCGACTCCAAGCCCGCGGTGGAGTCGATTGTTTGGTCGATCCGCGGGAGGGCGAACTGCTCCTTCAGGCAGGCGCTGTTCAAGTTTGTGTAGTCGATACACATCCTCCAGGTCCCGTTCTTCTTCTCGACCAGGACTGGGTTTGCCAGCCACTTGGAGTACTTGATTGGCCGGATGAAGCTCGCAGTAGACGCCGCACCTCCTCGGCGATAGCTCGGGCGCTCTTCATTGAAGGGCCGCAACGAATGCTTGACGGGTCGCACCTTCGGGTCGGCCTTTAGCTTGTGCTCAGCGAGTTCCCTCGGGACACCAGCATGTCGAGGGCTTCCATGCGATGTCCTTGTTCTCACGGAGGAACTCGGCGAGCGCTTTTCCTAGGCTGGGCTCATCCCTGTTCCGATCGTCACCGCTCGACCGAGTCGCCTGGGACTAGCTCGACGGTGCGGGTGTGCGTCGTCGCCTCGAAGGCTGAGGTGTTTGCGCCCTCCGAATTGGGCTTCTTGAGTATGGTGGGGTCGTCATTGTTCACCCTGCCGCTGCATTTCTGGCGAGCTCGTCGGCGTGGTTGGCCTCTGCCGTGATGACGGCGTCGGCGAGTTCGGCTCCTTTGGCCTCGCACTCGGCGGCCATGTCGGGGTCACCGTTGATGGTGATGACGCCGCACGGCCCGGGGAGCTTCATCGCGTTGTACGTGTAGTGTGGCGCTGCCATGAACTTGGCGAACGCCTGGCGCCCCAGGACGCAGTGGTAGGGGCTGTCGAAGGGTACCAGCTCGAAGACGATCCGCTCGGTGCAGAAGTTTGCTGGCGTGCCAAAGGTGACTGGAAGCGTGACCTTGCCGATCGGGTATGCCTTCCGACCGGGGACGCTGCCATGAAACGTGGTGTGGGTCATCTCGATCATCGACTGCGGGAGCCGCAGCCGCCTGAAGGTGTCCAGGTACAGGATGTTGATGGAGCTGCCGCCGTCCATCAATGTCTTGGGGAGCCAGTAGTCGCCCACCTTTGGCTTGACCACCAGGGCGACTCGGCTTGGGTACTCGATGCACGGCGAGTGGTCCTGGCGTCTCCAGGTGATGGGCTGCTCCGACCAGTTGAGGAACTGGGGAACGTCCACCTGGGCCACCGCGTTGACGGCGATGGCGCGGGTGATGACCTTCTTCTCGCGCTTCGTGTTGAAGCCTGTGAAGGTATGGAGCGAGCCGGCCACATTGCCGAATTTTCCGCCGTTTGGCGGGTTGTTGTCGGGGTCCTCCCGTGCTCGCCGTGCCTTCTCAATCTCCCTGAGGGTGTGGCAGTCGGCGGTCATGTGCGTTGCGGGTTTCCCTTCCCTGCTATGAAACGCACAAGGTTGGTTAAGGAGGGCCGCGGGGTCGAACCTTGGCTTGGCCTTGTAGTTGCCGTCGTCGCGGCGTTGTCCTCCGTCGCGGCGGAAGCTCTTGGGCTCGCATTGTGCGTGCCCGGCGTTGGCGACGAAGTCGACTCGCCCGTCGCTGCGGTGTTTGCCAGTGAGGCGAGTGTTGCTGTATCGTAGGTCGGACCGTCATCCGTTGTAGTTGCCGCTCGTGCGGCGTTGACCTCCCGACTCGTCGTCGGTTTCCTGGTTTGGATCTTCCTCCGCGTACCATTTGGCGATCTCGAGGAGGTCCGGTATGTTGTCGAGTGTGCGAGAATGTCGCTTGAGCTTGGCGACCAAGGGCTCGTAGCGGCACGAGGTCTTGAAGCAATGGATCGCGGTGTCCGGGTGGATGCCGACTACATTGTACCAGAGTTCTTGCCACCACTGGACCCAGCTATGGTCGACTGCGGGGTCCCCGGACGATCGCCTGTGTCCTCGATGGTGGTGGCGCGGGTGTAGGAGCACTCGGCGTTCGACGAAGCGTCGCAGATCTCCTCCCAGGAGTCGATGCTATCCTGGGGGAGGGTGTTGATCCACTGCCTGCACGTCCCCTCCATCATCAAGGGGAGGTAACAGGCGGCTAGCAGGTCGGTGTGGCCTGCGATCCCCATCGCCATGAGGTATGTATCGAGCCACACAGAGGGGTTGTACGAAGGGTCGTACTTTTCTATCTCCTTCGGCGCCTTGAAGTTCGGCGGGTACTTCTCGCCTCGGATCATCGGTCCGAAGCACCTGGGACCGAGTCGACTTAGCGACCCCATCGGCTCGCTGTCGCGGCGATTGGTTAGGGTGTGTCGCAGGTCGTCGGGCTGGCGTGCACGCCAGCTTTGGTTGTTGATGATGTGGGTGCGGGTGTTGATGGGTTGACCGTTGGCGGCGACAAAGTTGGTCACTGGCCTGGGGTCGTTGGTGGAGAGTGCCGCGTTCGCGGGTCGGTGTTGGAGCTGTAGTGGCTCTGGTGGCGGGCAGTTGAGGGTGTTTGCCGCCATTGGGCGACCACTTGAGGCCGCTCTGCTTCCCGAAGAACGCGAGTACACTCGACCCTGCGAGTTGGCGCCTGCGTTTTGCTGCTCGACGGCCTTTGCGAGCAGGGCCCTAACATACTGGATCTGTAGGGCGCCGTCGTTGGTGGCCGTGATGTTGTCAGCTGCTGCTCGACCCGCCACGAGGTTGTCCATCGGGGTGGAGAACAGTGGGAGGCCGTTCGCGTCTCACTCCCGTGAGGAGACTATTATCCGCTGATCCTCGGGGTGCGGTTGGGTGGAGGTGGGCGCCCATCGCCGACCACGGCGGGGCCGGCGCTTCCCTAGTGGCGCTTCTCGCAGATCACGCGCCGCCGCTGGCCGGGTCGTTGCTGTCGTTGAAGTTCAGGGCACAGGCGGTGGGGTTTAGGCGCGACCTGATTCGCTGCTGGTGGTAGCGCGACAGCTCCTGCGCCGTCACCTGCTCGAGGCGAAATTTTTCGCGCTCGGCCTGCTCCTTGCGGACTGCCTCCGCCAGCTTCAGGCGGAGTTCCTCGACCTCCGTTGCCGTGGCGTTAGGATGGATCGGTGTGGAGAAGGATCCTCCGGCGGATCGGTGCCAGTCGCCATGTAGGTCGCGGCATGGCGACCGGTACCGTCGCGGAGATCGGCGGAGTTTTCCGACCCGGAGTCGAAGTCGAAGATCCCAAGTATGGAAGGATCCTCGAAGTCTCCCATGTTGGAGACCTGGGTGATGGAGCCCGCGGGTGAAGCAGCGGTGATGGATCCGGTGAGTGACGCCGGGGTCGCCGAGTCAGCGTCATCGTTGAGGGCCGCGTCTTCCGCGGCTGCGGAGTTTTCGGCCACATTGCTGTGGGCCGAGTCGTACTCGGAGGCGAGGCGATGGATTGTGTGGACCTGGCTCTCGGAGAGCCGATCGCGTGGCGGCGACTCGCGGATGCGAGCCGAATCCTCCGAGACGATGACGTCGGTGAGGCCGACGAAGAGGCTGATCGTGCCGACTGGCAAGATCATGCTGTGCGTGACGGGTCGCGCCGCCGGGACGTAGCTGCTCGGCAAGATCTGGAGCATCTCGCCGATCGCTATCATGCGGCCGGTGGCGACCGTCTCGTTGATGGGCAGATTGGATCTCGCCGCAGAACACCGGCCAGACCGGCCAGGCCCCACGGTGGGTGCCACTGTCGTGGGAATGGTCATGGCAGATGCTGCAATCGGCAGCGAGTAGTAGAACGAGGGGCAAGGGCGGCCAGCCATCTGCGGTGCGAGATGAGGGCGGAGACACAAGGTTTTACCCAGGTTCGGCCCCCCACGAGGGTAAAGACCTACTCCTGCTAGATTGTATTATGATGGTGGTACAATGGGCGAGCTCGGCGGCTAGGCGGCGAGTCGCTTGGGTGTATGATGGAACGTATCTCTACACGCCCTGTAGGGAGGTTTATATAGACTTACCTTCCCTAGGGTTTACATATCTCAACCGAATCAGTTAAGGCTTCGGTAATCGTTTAACCTAATCCGACTGGGCCTATCTACTCGCCTGGGCCTTCAGCTTCCAGTCGCTTGGATCCACACCGGGCCTTGATCCAGTCGCCGTCTTGCAGGCCCACTCGCCAGTTCTTGGGCCAGTCGGAAACGTCCTGCTGGGTATACCCCGGTAGGCATATCCCCATCACATATCATTTCACTAATAAACATGTGATGTTTGATAGCATCTTATATTGCTTGTTTAGCGCTTTGTTAGCATAATAAGATGATCCCTCATTTAAATATCAAGATAAGAATGTGTTCTTCCTTTAGTATGCACCGATTATGTTTTCGTCGCTCCAAGACATCACGTGATGATCGGGTGTTCTTGGATCCACGACCATATTTCGGGTGTAAAACAGTTACACACGCGAATACTAAGGTTCTAACTTGGCGAGCCTAGCATGTACAGACATGGCCTCGGAACATGGACCGAAAGGTTAAGCATGATTCATATAGTAGATATGATACCCATTTGATGCTCGCCTTTGAAGCTACACCGACTCACGTGATGATCGGACTTGGTGTAGTGGATTTGGTTCATGCAATCACCAAAAAGGCACGAGGGATGTCGTTTTTGAGTGGGAGTTCATTCGTAATATGGATTAGTTGAACTCAATCTATCATAAACTTAGTCTAAACTTTACAAATTCTATTGTAGATGGCACCACCTGCTTTTAATTTCAATCTGTTCATGGAGAAAGAGAAACTTGCAACAAACGGTAGCAACTTTACCGAATGGGCCATGAATTTGAGGATTCTCCTCTCTGCTGCACAAAAGCAATATGTGCTAGAAGCGCCTCTAGGCCCCCCACCTTTTGAGGATGCCCCTGACAAGGAGAAGAATGTCTATCAGACTCGTCAGGAGGACTACAACTTAGTTCATTGCGGCATATTGTATGGGCTAGAGCCAGAACTTTAAAAGCGTTTCGAAAACGACAATGCTTTTGATACAATGGGTGAGTTGAAAATGATTTTCGACACACATGCTGCTGTAGAGAGCTACAACGCTTCAGAAAAGTTCTTTAGCTGCATGATGGAAGAGCACAACTCCGTTAGTGAGCATGTACTCAAGATATCGGATTCTGTGATAAGCTTGTGTCCTTGGGAATATCGATTCCCATTGACTTAGGCATCCATCGTGTTCTGCGATTCCGCCACCTAGCTATAAGAGCTTTGTGATGAACTATAATATGCAAGGCATGAAGAAGTCTCTCCCCGAGCTTCTGTCAATGCTTAAAACTGCAGAAGTGGAGATCAAAAAGGAACATCAAGTGTTGATGATCAATAGGAACACTGGTTTCAAGAAAGACAAGAAGGGAAAACGGAAGGGAAGTAAGGGCGGCAAGCCTGTTGCTATGCCTGAAAAGAAACCCCGAGTTGGACCTAAGTCTGATACCGAGTGCTACTATTGTAAGGGGACTGGCCACTGGAAGCGCAACTGCCCCAAGTATTTGGCAGACAAGAAGGCCGACAAGGCAAACAAAGGTATATATGATATACATGTTATTGATGTGCACTTGACTAGTGCTCGCAGTAGCACCTGGGTATTTGATACCAGTTTAGTTGCTAATATTTGTAACTCGAATCAGGGGCTGTGGAACAAGCGACCACTAGCAAGGGGTGAGGTCAAGATGCGTGTCGGCAATGGATCAAGCGTTGATGTGATCGCCGTCGGAATGCTGCCTCTCCACTTGCCGTCGGGATTAGAAATAAACTTGAATAATTGTTATCCGTGCCTGCCGAGCATGAACATTGTATCTGGATCGTGTTTGATGCGAAGTGGTTATTCATTTAAATCCGAGAACAATGGTTGTTCCATTTATATGAATGAAATCTTTTATGGTCATGCACCGATGATGAATGGTTTATTTCTTTTAGATCTCGATAATAATGTTACACATATTCATATTGTTGATGCTAAAAGGATTAAACTAAATGATGATATATCCGCATATATGTGGCACTGCCGTCTAGGTCATATTGGCGTTAAACGCATGAAGAAGCTCCATTCAGATGGACTTTTGGAATCACTTGATTATGAATCATTTGATACATGTGAGCCATGCCTTATGGGCAAGATGACTAGAACGTCGTTTTCTGGTTCAATGGAACGGGCGACAGATTTATTGGAAATCATACATTCTGATGTATGTGGTCCAATGAGTGTGTCGGTGCGAGGTGGATATCGTTATTTTGTTACTTTCACGGATGATTTGAGTAGATACAGTTATATCTATTTGATGAAACACAAGTCTTAAACCTTTGAAAAGTTCAAGGAATTTCAGAATGAAGTGGAAAATCATCGTAATAGAAAGATCAAATTTCTACGGGCCGACCGTGGAGGTGAGTATCTAAGTTACGAGTTTAGCACTCACATGAAAGAGTGTGGAATTGTTTCACAACTCACACCTGCCAGAACACCACAGAGAAATGGTGTGTCGGAACGTCGTAATCGTACTTTATTAGATATGGTTCGATCTATGATGTCTCTGACAGACTTGCCGTTGTCATTTTGGGGCTATGCACTAGAAACTGCTGCATTCACTTTAAATCGGGCACCATCTAAATCCGTTGAAAAGACACCGTATGAATTGTGGTTTGGAAACAAACCTAAGCTGTCATTTCTTAAAGTTCGGGGATGCGATGTTTATGTGAAGAAACTTCAACCGGATAAACTCGAACCCAAAGTGGAAAAATGCGTCTTCATAGGATACCCTAAGGAAACTATTGGGTATTCCTTCTATCACAGATCCGATGGCAAGGTTTTTGTTGCCAAGAATGGATCCTTTCTAGAGAAAGAGTTTCTTGCGAAAGGTGTGAGTAGTCGGAAGGTAGAACTCAAAGAGGTTATTGAACCTTCTCTTCAAAGTATGGCGAGTAGCCTTGCAATGGAAGTTGTTCCGAGTTGGCTTCACCGTTGAAGAGGGAACTAATGATAATGATCATGAAACTCCGAAGAGAGTACTACCAAACCTCACGTGTCTAGCGAGACGTGCAGCTCCGAGTGTATGTAAATCCTGTCATGAATTTCATGGTTGATGAAAATGATGACCCTGCGACGTATGAAGAAGCGATGATGAGCCCGGATTCCAACAAATGGTTAGAAGCCATGAAATCCGAGATGGAATCCATGTATGAAAATCAAGTTTGGAACTTGGTAGACTTACCTCACGACCGAAAGGCCGTGGAGAACAAATGGATTTTCAAAAGGAAAACTGATGCTGATGGTAATGTGACCGTCTATAAAGCTCGACTTGTCGCAAAGGGGTTTCGACAAATTCAAGGAGTTGACTACGATGAGACATTCTCTCCCGTAGCGATGCTAAAGTCAGTTAGGATTATGTTAGCAATTGCTGCATATTTCGATTATGAGATATGGCAGATGGATGTCAAAAACGCGTTTCTCAATGGTAATATTGAAGAAGAGTTGTATATGATACAACCAAAGGGTTTTTTCGATCCTAAGGATGCTAACAAGGTGTGCAAGCTTCAGCGATCCATCTATGGATTGAAGCAAGCATCACGAAGTTGGAATCTCCGCTTTGATGAGGTGATCAAAGAGTTTGGATTTGTCCAAACGTATGGAGAAGCTTGTATTTACATGAAAGTGAGTGGGAGCAATGTGGCATTTCTAATATTATATGTGGATGACATATTATTGATCGGAAATGATATAGATCTTTTAAATAGTGTTAAAAGTTATCTAAACAGCAAATTTTCAATGAAGGACCTAGGTGAAGCGTCATACATATTAGGCATAAAGATCTATAGAGATAGATCTAGGCGCCTAATAGAGCTATCGCAAAGTACATGCCTTGATAAGATTTTAAAGAAGTTTAAAATGGAAGATAGTAAGAAGGGGTTCTTACCTATGACACAAGGCACGACATTGAGTAAGACTCAAAGTCCGGCTTCGGCGGAAGAAAGAGAGATAATGGACAAGGTCCCTTATGCTTCAGCCATAGGCTCTATAATGTACGCCATGCTATGTACAAGACCGGATGTGGCACATGCTATTAGTTTGACTAGTAGGTACCAATTGGATCCAGGTTCAGAACACTGGAAAGCGGTCAAGAATATCCTTAAGTACTTGCGAAGAACTAAGGATATGTTTCTTGTATACGGAGGTGAAGAAGAGCTCGTCGCTAAGTGTTATGTCGACGCTAGCTTTGACACCGATCCGTATGACTCTAAGTCTCAATCCGGATACGTATTTCTCATGAATGGCGGAGCGGTTAGTTGGAGGAGCTCCAAACAACCTGTGGTGGCAGGATCAACAACGGAGGCCGAATATGTTGCTGCTTCAGAAGCGGCTCAGGAAGCAATTTGGATGAAGGAGTTCATATCCGAACTAGGTGTGGTTGCAAACGCATTGGACCCAATGGTGATCTATTGTGACAACAATGGTGCCATTGCCAATGCCAAAGAGCCAAGGTCTCACAAGCATTCCAAGCATATTAAGCGCCGGTTTCACTCCATCCGCGAGCATGTCAAGGATGGAGATATAAAGATTTGTAAAGTACATACGGATCTCAATGTAGCAGATCCGTTGACTAAAACTCTCCCTAGAGCAAAACATGATCTACACCAGAACTCCATGGGTGTTAGATACATCACTATGTAACTAGATTATTGTCTCTAGTGCAAGTGGGAGACTGAAGGGAATATGCCCTGAGAGGCAATAATAAAATGTTTATTATGTGTATTCCAAATATATGATAGATGTTTATTTTGCATGCTATAATTGTATTAATACCGAAACATTAATACATGTGTGTTTAATAAACAAATAGAAAGTTCCTAGTTATGCCTCTCTCTCATAAACTAGTTCGTTGATTAACAAGATGATCATGGTTTCCTGATCATAGACATTGGATGTTGTTAATAACGAGATCACAACATTAGTGTAATGGTGTGATGAACATTCATCCGAAGTATAGCATTACGATCAAAGTCATTGAGTTTATATTGCTATAAACAAACTACGAAGTAGTCCTAATCCTTAGACCATGAGATCATGCCAATCACTAACACCGGAAGAGTTTCTTGTTGACATCAAACGTCACTCCGTAACTGGGTGATTATAAAGATGGCTTCAAAGATACTAAAGTGTTATGTTCAGAATCATGGATCAAGAGTGGAATTTGTTCATCCCGAGGACGGATAGATATGCTCTGGGCCCTCTCGGTGATATCACATTGATTAGCTTGCAAGCAAGTGATTTGATCACTAGAATGTTATATCACGGGAACGAGAAAAGAGTGCATGTTAGTAACGAGATTAAACTAGGTATGGAGATACCGATGATCGAATCTCGGACATGTAATATATTGTGAAACAAAGGGATTAAGATACAAGCGTAAAAGGTTCCGACGATCATAGGAAAAGTCATCGTTGAATGTATGGGAGTCAGTATGGATCTCGTGTCCCGCTCGATTATTGATCGGAGAAGGGTCTCGACCATGTCCGCATTATTCGCGAACCGTAGGGTGACACACTTAAGGGACACTGGCATCCAGTTGGAGCAAATGTTTCATGCCAAAAGAATAAACAAGCACAGGAATTTATTTCACTAGATACCGAAACAGGTTTTCGGGTGAAATTGCATAAAGAGGTTATGCATGTGAAATGGAATTCTAGCAAGGGGTTATTTGTTAATGTTTGTCATTAAATTAATTGACAAAATTCTGAATAAAATAAAAGAGTTTTATTTAATGAGAGTTTGCATTAAATTTGGTGGAAATTTAATGGGAATTTGAGTGGATTTTTGAGTGGAGAAAATTGAAGGGCCATTTTGTGAGTGGAGTGTCCACCCACATGAATGAAGGAGGGGAGGGGGCATCCCCCATGGCCGGCGGCCACCCCCTTGGGTGCCCTTCCTTCCTCCTATAAAAGGAGCCCCTCCTCTCACTTGTCTCTTACACCTCCTCGTGAAGGATCTCTCTCCCCCTCTAGAATTTATCCCCCATGGTCTCGGACTAGCGAGATACATGTTCCCGGTGGCTATTCGGCAAGAAAGGGTTGTGCTTCCGCTGCATCGCTGGAGTGAGGAGGCGGAGGTTGCTCGGTGTCTTGTACGTGTGTGCGAGCACGGATGCGCTGCTGCTTTGCGGCGCTAGGACTTCCTCTCGATCTTGAGATCGACAAGAGATCATCTACATCAACCACGAGTTGAACTCGTTAAGCTTTGTCGGTCTTCAAGGGTATGTTCTCTATGGATATACATCCGCCCGTTGTTTGTATCTAGTAGATAGATCTTGGTACATAGTTCCCATCGTAGGAAATTTTTTGTTTTCTATGCTGCGAACCCTACACTATGCTATACTAGCTTTAATTAAATAATATCAACTATATGGTCTTTACTCCAACCCTAATTATATTTATGTGGCTTGTAATGACTACTCTAAGATAACTTATCTCTACTAGGGTTTAATCATGTTTTATCCACCAATAGCACTTATACATGACATAAGTACTCAATATTGGTGAATAAGGCTTGATCGTTATAATCTGTTGATCCATTATGGTTTAGATTTCCACTTGACTAAACAAGGCTCCATCAATTCAACATTACAGTTGTATTATAATTATCTTCTGTTTAGCTCTATTGGATTAAGAGATATAATTCATTAACTATACCTACTTGATCCAATAGGACTATTCCTGGTAACTATCTCCAGACTTCATCCTTGTAATATTCTTTTCTATCAAGGAGGTATTTAACTGCATCAACTATCTTTTAGATTGGATTCTTTTCAATCATTATTATCAAACAATTGACATCTAAAACTGGCATCACTATTCACCTTTTCTTAGTTGTTTCTCTGTAGACCTTATTTGTAAGCTGTGTTATGCTCAAGTACTTGATAGTTTGAGAATGGATGAATCAATAGTTGATTTCTCAGCATTGATGATCAACAAACATGGAAATATAACTCAACAAAGATGATAAGGATTGATATGGAATTAAAGATATATGGTGAATGATCTAAGCTTAGTTCCTTTCCTACTCCATAAGAAGTAGGGTTAGGTATCACCATGATACTCATGGTATATGCAGATGAGATTAAGATTTAGTTGCTACATTCTTATTATTTGTGTTATATCCTTAACTTGGTACTTATGAGTGATTATAATGAATACTATAATATGATCACCTAATGATCAAATATATTTCACATTGTATTAAGGTTTAACTTATAGTACATTTGATCTACCCTTAGATCAAATATCCCTTACCCAAAATGAGGTTTTAGCAAAGGTCCTATTGAAACTTATCGCAGTCAAATTGATGATCTACTTCAATTCCATCAAGCTAAGAGAAGCTTCAATCACTTTGACAAGTTTTGTTTTAAAAGCGCGAAAATTATTCGGATTTTCTCTGCATGAATGCAATGCACACATCTGGGTTCAGCTTATTTCTAAGCTCTAATGCTGGGATGTTACAGACTCTCCCCCTTAAAATAAACTTCATCCTCGAAGTTCGCAAACTCTCATGTTTCAGAGTGAGAAATTGTTTTGTAGTGGTTGCTACATTCTCCCCTTCATGATGACCTTAAATGGAATTAATTGGAGTATTCCATAACCTGATTAGATATCCTAATCCAATTCTTGTTATTTAATCATCAAACTTTAGTACTATTTTAAGTACAGTTTAGAGGTCTCCTTAAATCAAGTTTGAAGTTTCTATAAGCTCATGTTTGTGGTTAGAAGACTATATTTCTATTCCTGTCATAGAATAGTTGATACTGGTACTCCTTCCAAGATTGGATTTGAACTCATTTAGTCCATACCCATTGGAATTCTTATTCTCTTCCTATGTCCAATTGGAAGTTCTCTATTATTTCTTAAGATTACTTAAGAGTTGTTTCTTTTTGGATTGGTCGGTTAAATGTATCCTTTATCACCTTCAAGTTTAAACCTTCTCAAGATTTTTCACTAATCTTCCATTATTACCTATAGTACTATCTTCATCCTTCATTCATAACGTCTACTCTCCCCCTTATATTTTACTAATAATCTTTAAACTACATACATAAAGACCATTGGTTCTTAAACTCGAATATTGATCTCGGTTCAGCTTAAATTCTACCGGTTTAGGTATGATGAAAGATTATACGGTGTATCCACACAATTGTGGATCTCCGAGGCAAATCTTTCAGCACTATATACCGTACTTACTATTGGATATTTTCGCTGGGTAGGTCTAACTTTGCGAAGCCTCTCGAAAAACGATCGCCTTTAAATTTTTATACTTCCTGAGATTTTACTTAACTTAGGTCAAATTTAATGCTCTTTATGCAAATTTTAAGATTATTTGATTAACTATGTCAACCAAATACCAGCTGTGGATAGAATATCGACTACGGATCAGAATACCGATTATGGATTAAGTACTAGCTGCAGAAATTTACCAGCTGTGAATCATCCTAGGGTGTATGTATTACCCTATGATTTCTATCGTACTTATGGCATTCTCTCTGAATTGTTAGAATTTAAATACCATTTTGGGTTCCAAAACTTCTTTGCACTTATTCATGATACTCCCATGAACTTGTATAATTACTCTATTTAGATTGAATTTTAAGTTCATCACTTCTTGTTGCGGACTAATGATGATCTAAGCTTGATTCATCCTCCAAATGGTGTTACTACCCCTTATATCATGCTTCATCCTTCAAGTCAGTCTTCTTTATGATCTTCGAAACTCGTCACTCCCTTACACGAATTCCCATTTCTATCTAGATCTATAAAATCAAGTAATAACTGGGTGTTACATCATGCATTTGCACATCGAATTAAACTTCATGTACAGATCTAGTCAATCAAGAAGAATAAAAATGATCCAAAAGTCGATAAACAACAAAGCATATACCCTGTATTTTACGTAGGTTTTAAATAATTTACAAATGTACCAGGTGTTCCAACGGTTTGCTCCAAACCTCTATATATACAACTATTTTACAAGAACCTCTTGTTCTTGTGGATATATCCCCACTTATTTCGGCAAACTCTTCAAACTACAATATGCATTACCCTCTATATACATTATTCAAGCCCTCATCCCTTGGGATGTTGTTTCTCTCTCACTTTCATCTTCCTCTAGTGCTTCCTAGAGTTCCGTCCATGATGACGTGAAGTCCTACGACTGCCTTCTGGAGCATAAGAGCATCCAGGAGGTGCGTATTCTTGATTAGAAGTACCGAGACTGAGATTAGTCATTGAAAAATGACTAGAGTTGGCGTAATCTTCCACCGAATAGTCCAGGTTTTCTGGCAACGCTTCCTCATAGTAAGTTGGTTCCTTAGCTTTTTCTTGGATCCAGTCATATATTGGTATAGTAGCTATTGGAGTACTCTTCTAAGCTGATTGGATTCGTATTGCCCCCATATGGTCCATAAGGCTCTCTATGGTTATAATTGGTCTCTTCTTCAATACCTGTATCACAAGGTATAGGATTTCCTATGGTTTTACCTTGAGATTCTATTTCCCATCCATACTTGTTAGGCTCAGGTTTATTTGGAATAACTTTATTCCATTCCCGTTGTTTGGAATTGTACTTGGTCCATAGGTCTTCAGGTCTCTTGAAGTCATTCTGGTAATAGGCATAATTTACCGAGTTTGGATCATCAAACTCAGTTTCCTCAAACACTTCTCCTGAAGGTATGTATTTGGGATGCCTAGCTTCTTTATCTAGCTTCTTCCTACGAGCCATTGCTTTATCAGGATTAGTAAAATCCTTAGTGACTGTATCCAGCTCCTGAACTAAAACTTGGTGAGTGTTATGATAAGTGTTTAGCAAAGACCGATAACGATCCATATACTCTACAGCTAGAGTAGGTTCAGCTTGGACTAAGGTAGAGTGATCTAACTCATGCTCTGGGTTTGAGGTTTCATGTGGTATAATGGTGTGAGTAATACCTTCTAAAGCTTGGGATTTCTGTTCTCGGATCATGCTTATGGCTGCTTCTACGACAATCTGATATGCAGATGCCATGCACCTAGCTTCTCCTAATGGCATTTCTCCCTTAAGTCCTAACTTCTTGGGTAACATGACCATGACACGGTATTTAGCTAATACCTGCCCATCATAGTAAGTGTAAATCTTGACCAGAAGTCTTGATTCACATTCCAGACTCCATAGAAGTTTTCGAAGATTGTCTGTCCAATCCCCTCCATAGTCATCCAACGTCCTGTTCAACACTTGAACATTCTGGGGTGGATACCGAGGTGCCATGTGGAACTGTGGATAAGAAATTATCATCAGTCACATAGAGTTAAAAATCTTGGGTAATGATTGGAAATTGCAATCATATAAAAGAGTTATCACACTAGTAACATAACAGGATTATTCTCAAGTGAACATTCCTCATATCACTAGAGAACTCTCTATTTTTGCTAGGATGTGTCCTACAGGTTCTACCCATTTACTAGGTTTCCAACCTAGGTCAAAGCATATGCTCTGATACCAACTGCGGTGACCCAGCATACCACTGCATGATGTACTATACTATAGTCATTGACATAACACCAGTGAAACACCGCTCACTAGTATTACATCCCTCAGAATGGCACAACAGAAACACAGCGGGTCCAATACATGGCGAAAGGTTACAACTCACTTATTTACAAAATATCCAGAGAACACTCTAGGTTAAAGAGAGAGAAAGAACTTCTTACTAAGAAGAATCAAAGATAAACAATGCAAGATTTATTATACTATTAAACTAGTATTTTAACTAAGAGATTGGCATTGCTGCTATTACAATGCACTACAGAATTAGGTTCTTTGGCTAGAGATTGTATTCCTATCTAATCAGTAACATCGTATTCACTTGAATTGATGTATATGCTGACTTCCTTGTCTTCATTGAAGAGTTTTAGATGTTGATGATTCCTGGAGCATAACTTGGTGTAGACATCGTCTTCATGGCTTTAGAATCTAGCAAGGGTTAAGAAGATACTTTGAGTACGAGCGTTCTCAGCAAATTCACTAGAAAAGGAGTGTTTGATGCACTATAACTACAACCACAGATTGTAGGTCATAGGCAATGCAAGTTTTTCATAAACATTTCTTCAAAGGTTGCTTTTATTCTAAAAGCTATGTCCGTCAGCCTTCACGGGTTTACCAGAACTTTCATGGAGTTCCTTTCCCGCCACGTTCGCAACTCCTTCCCGGAACAGGGAGTAACAAGTTACAGTTCTTACACTCTGTAGAGGTGCGTTACTTTACCCATGAGAGATCAACTCTTTGTTGCACAACCGAGCAGCTTATTCCCGTCCACAATTCCATGATGTGGGGCCTAGAAGATGATCCAAGCCAATCACTGCCCCCTTCGCGACCCCGCATGCCTCCTTGATGTACACCATGCCCACGTAATGAATTATGGCAATGGTTTGTACAAACCGTTATATGCCAGAACTATCGTGGGACGATGAGGGTTCCCACCCATATGCTGCATATCCTCTACAAATTACCATAAATAATATGCACGCTACGAGTGATAACAACCACGACCTGCACATCCGGCTTCATGCGAGAGGAAGAAGATACAGCTGACTTCTCTGTCCCATTCCAAATCTCATGGTCAACGCATAATATATGGCGCAAGAATCACTGTCGACATTGGTTGTTAAGTCCTAGGTGATATAGTTCTAAACAGTGGTATTCCAACTGTCAGATTTAATATATTAGCTGATCACCCTGGATCAGTAACCAATAGTTCACATTATTATTGAAAATAGTGTTTTTAGATCTTTTCAAATGCAGGTGATAACAACACTAGATTTGTAAAATACTTTACAGAAAATAAACAAAGGACATGAGCAAGTGTGAACTTGCCTTTTGTGATTGCAAATTATGCACTCACGGTCTTCGAGTCAGTATAAGATCCAAAATCTGAAATCAGCATCATTGGTCCGATAAGGACTAATGTTTAAAGAGGCAATATGCTTTTATGCATAAGTAATGTGATGCACGTTCTAAACGCAAATCCCGGGGATAACTTGTCCTAGGGTTTGTATTCCGAAAATGGTTATTTTGTAATGTGTGGTTCTTTTGGGTAGGTTTCACATTTGTGCTCCTGTTAGAGTTTATGAGTGGTTGTGAGCAACACATGTGTGACAATAAAATATATATACTTAAGGAATACTAGTCAAAATTTCTTATATAAGAGTTCTTGTTTGAAATGGCAAAAAGGATAACCTTCGAAGAAAAGGTTTCTCTTTTAAGATCTAAACAAGCTTTGTGGTTAGGTAGTGCTGGTTGATGTTATTGGTTTGCTCAAATGGTTTGGCTTGAGTTGCTTTATAACTTAATTACTTCAGACCAAAGTTAACTATAAAACATATAGTAATGTTTATTGTATTATTTTTAGATTCCTGGAGACTAAGGCTAACTTTAAAATATAGATAGTTTGAAAGTATAGTACTTATATATTTGTATCTTGTGTACCTGAAATGTTTTCTTTAAGTTACTTAAGAATGGTTATTCTTTTACTTGGTGTAATGGTTTCTTGATTCTATAACAGAGTAGTATCATTTATCTTTTATAAAGGAGGGGTTGTGGTTTTATAAAACAAAATATAATATTGCTTCACTATGGACTTATTATAATGTTGGGGTAGTTTTTGGAATCTCGTAGTTAACATGGATGTAAAGGATTTGATTTATTCACAAGGTGTTCTTTAAGGTTTTTATCATGAATTGGAATACTTTGAGAATATAATCTTCACTTAGGGTTAATGATAATTTAATAAAAAGATATTTATAATCTTTTAAACCATTTAGGTTTCATTTTATTAATATTTAAGACTAATACTATTTATTAAACTTAATTTACTTATTTTAGGAATCTTAATAAATTTTTATTTATCCTTATAAGAATTATTAATGAAGTAAATAAGTTTAAATTTTGAGTTATTAAAATATTTGAATTTTTATTTAACTCAAAAGTATAATATTAGATTTTTACCATGTAGATATTATTTTTGTGATCATTTTGGTATATCACATTTATTTTTGTGATTAATAAATAATAAGATATGATTTTTATAATTCTTATTATTTTATAATTAATAAATAGATAATAAGTATTTATTTAAGTGAAATAATAATACATAATTATAGTTTTATATTGTAATTATTACTTTTCCAAGATTTTTGGTATTTTATTTATATTTTTAATATTTACCATTATTAAAATATGAATTATCAAAGCTTTATTACTTATAAACCTTTTTATTAAATAATATTTATTTTTGTAATCATCATAATAATATTTGATAATAGTTTTAAGTTGTAGATTTTATTTTTCTGAAAACTTTCATATATTATACATATTTTTCTGAATTATAAATCAAAAGTTATTTATTAAACAAGATTAATCCTTTATTAGATTTCTAGTATATTATTAATTGAATTATAACATGTTATTTATTTCCTAACAGAAATACTTTTTACACCGTATCAAGAGCTAGCCCCACTCACTGACCAGTGGGCCATGGTCCACCTCAGCTCTCAGGTTAAAGGAATTGCATTGGTTATCTACCCTAGTCAATGACATATGGGCCCTAGGCCACGTCACTTTCCACGAAGGACAACGACCAGTCAAACTTGCTGACGTGGTTCGATCTTGACGTAACGATGATGTCAGCACCACCAGTGCCGCGAGAGGTTGGTCGCCAGCGACGATCTACTGTGCCCTATCAAGCGAGATAAGCCTAGTTCGAATAATCGCAACCTACTGAACCTAATAGTGGCAGCGCCGCTCAGAAATAGTCATCGGAGCATCAACTCCGACGAGCTCCGACGGTGGCCGATGATGGCATATGGTGAAACGGAGATTTACAACGAGATCTGGCGATTGAATGTTACTGGGAGGTTAAGGAACTCACCCTGATGATGATTGAGTGGTCGGCGAGGACAGACGCGGTCGGAAACGAGCTTCCTGACGAGGATTCCGACGAACTGCTGCGAAGGGGAACGACCAAATTCACCCGCTCCAGTGCTCCCCTTGATGCAAGATTCTACCCAGAGGATCTACGACGGATGGCACTCCTCCATGGCTGCTCAGAATGGTGTGGGAAGACGTGGTTCAACGATGAGGAGTGGCTCCGGTGAGCTAGGGTTTCGGTTCCGTTTGCATCTGCGAGGATAAGGAGGAATTGGGGATAAGGTTTGAGGCAGGGCGTCGCGGTGGCCTTCTTATCCCTTCCTGGAACAACGACGAGTATCTTGGCGCAAAGCTGACGACGACGACATCGAGCGGCGGCGAGCTCCACCATCGAGCTGCCTGTGTGCGTGACGATGACGACGATGCAAATTTTGCGGATAACCCCCTGGTAATTTCTTCAGCTCAACCCGTGGTCCTCTCCTGACCCCACTTGTCAGTCATAGACAGAAAAGAATCTGGGCTGGTTACTGTGCTGTTGTGGGCTGCACAGGGGCGTCAGATAGGTGTAGGGTTGTTGGGCCACGGCCAGGTAGTATTTTTATTTGTTTTATCCTTTTTCTATTTTCTGTTTTCTTATTCAGATTTGAATTTGATTTATATTTTGAACCTTTCTTTGTATGATTTGTTTGCTGGATATTTACAACAATACTAAAATATACTTAGTCTCATTTGTGAATTTTTATTATATCATCTTTTTGTATTTCTTTTATTTACTTAATATGAACCCCCTTGTTAATATTTTATATAAACTTTTCTTATTATTTTTCTTCCTATTTTAGTTAGGGATTTCTTGAATGGTATATTATTATTTATTTATAAACTTAACTCTAATTGGCTTATAGTTTGAATATAAATTTTATATTTATAATGATCCAGGATCATTATTTGATGCATGAAACATGAAAGACATTGATATGGTTATTACTATTCCAATTAATTTAGAAAATGAAATGTATATATTCTATTGTGATAAACAAAGAGGCTTAGGGTTTTGAATCATGAACTTTACCCTGGCTTTAGGGTTTTGAATATACTTAGATCCCTTTATGGATATGGTTAAAGATTCAATAGCTAAACATGTGGTTTTCTTTTTGGGATATTTGTTGACAGCCCCTTTTATAATAGAAAGTTATATTGAGAATGTTTCATAGAAAGGGAATGGATAAAGATACTCCTAATCACATATAATTCTGATGGTTGGAATTGACAGAGAAAAACTTATGTGATTTTTTATAAGAAAATATTCCTAGAAAGTGATATAGACATAAGATAATGGTTCATTAGCATAAAATGGATATTATATTTGATTTGAGATTTAGAGTTGCTTGTTTACCGATAATTACTATCTTTCATAATTCATAATTCTAGACTTCTTATTAAAGAATTCCTTTCCTAAATATACTACCCTTTTGTATCTATCATCATGGTTAACATGATGGATTATTACTTCACTTGAATATTCTGATTCACCTATTATATTCCTAAACTTATTGATAAATGCATTGAATTGATACTGGAGTATTCATTAGTTCCTCATATCATGGCTTGGTTGTATTTACTACTCTACTGTTGATAGCCTTCCATCCAACAAATAGTTCCTTCAATTTTTCTCATACTCTTCTTAATCATTCATTACTAATGTATCTTTATTAGTTGTATGCTTCTAGCTACTTTTCTCTAAAGTTGACAATCCTTTAATATGAATAACACCACTTCTAAACTCTATGCTATACTAGCTTTAATTAAATAATATCAACTATATGGTCTTTACTCCAACCCTAATTATATTTATGTGGCTTGTAATGACTACTCTAAGATAACTTATCTCTACTAGGGTTTAATCATGTTTTATCCACCAATAGCACTTATACATGACATAAGTACTCAATATTGGTGAATAAGGATTGATCATTATAATCTATTGATCCATTATGGTTTAGATTTCCAGTTGACTAAACAAGGCTCCATCAATTCAACATTACAGTTGTATTATAATTATCTTCTGTTTAGCTCTATTGGATTAAGAGATATAATTCATTAACTATACCTACTTGATCCAATAGGACTATTCCCGGTAACTATCTCCAGACTTCATCCTTGTAATATTCTTTTCTATCAAGGAGGTATTTAACTCCATCAACTATCTTTTAGATTGGATTCTTTTCAATCATTATTATCAAACAATTGACATCTGAAACTGGCATCACTATTCACCTTTTCTTAGTTGTTTCTCTGTAGACCCTTATTTGTAAGCTGTGTTATGCTCAAGTACTTGATAGTTTGAGAATGGATGAATCAATAGTTGATTTCTCAGCATTGATGATCAACAGACATGGAAATATAACTCAACAGAGATGATAAGGATTGATATGGAATTAAAGATATATGGTGAATGATCTAAGCTTAGTTCCTTTCCTAATCCATAATAAGTAGGGTTAGGTATCACCATGATACTCATGGTATATGCAGATGAGATTAAGATTTAGTTGCTACATTCTTATTATTTGTGTTATATCCTTAACTTGGTACTTATGAGTGATTATAATGAATACTATAATATGATCACCTAATGATCAAATATATTTCACATTGTATTAAGGTTTAACTTATAGTACATTTGATCTACCCTTACCCAAAATGAGGTTTTAGCAAAGGTCCTATTGAAACTTATCGCAGTCAACTTGATGATCTACTTCAATTCCATCAAGCTAAGAGAAGCTTCAATCACTTTGACAAGTTTTGTTTTAAAAGAGCAAAAAATATTCGGATTTTCTCTGCATGAATGCAATGCACACATCTGGGTTCAGCTTATTTCTAAGCTCTAATGCTGGGATGTTACACAACCGGCAGGAGCCATATGGTTGTCTTTTAAATTCTGTTAAGACCTGCGGGTCTATTCAAAGTAGTTGTAATAGTTGAAGCTGGTGGACGACAACCATGAAACGGCGCCATTGACCTTGACGCCATACCGGTGATGTTGGCGATCATGTTCGTGCTTGAAGATGGAGATCGGAAGCACAAGAAGAAAGGCCATATCATATCACATATTATGAATTGCATGTGATGTTAATCCTTTATGCATCTTGTATTGCTTAGTTTGCGACGGTAGCATTATAAGATGATCCCTCAAGCACAAAATTTCAAGTTTTAAAGTTTTCATCCTTAGTAAGCACCGTTGCTAAAGCTCGTTGTTTCGAAGCACCACATGATGATCGGGTCTGTTAGATTCTGCGAGTGCATACAACATGAGCAAGCCAGATTTGCTCATGCGGAAGCTAAGGTTTGATCTTGACGAGCCTAGCATGTACAGACATGGTCTCGGAACACGGATCACCGAAAGGTAAAGCATGAGTCATATAGTAGATATGATAAACATGTTGATTGTTCGCCATTGAAGCTACATCAACTCTCGTGATGATCAGTTTTGATGTGGTGGATTTGGTTCGTGTGATCACTAATACAATTTGAGGGATATTGTTTTGAGTGGGAGTTCACCTAGATTAATTTAACTATTAATTAGAACTCAATTTGTCATAAACTTAATCTAAACTATTGCAAATATGTTGTAGATCAATGGCGGCCCCTAACATCAATTTTAATGCGTTCCTAGAGAAAGAAAAGTTGAAAAACAATGGAAGCAACTTCGCGGATTGGTTCCGCAATTTGAGGATTGTCCTCAATGCTGGTAATTTGACCTATGTGCTGGATGCACCGCTGGGTGACCCGCCTGCAGCTAATGCTACCGATGAGGTAAAGAATGTTTTCCTCGCTCGGAAGAATCAGTACTCCATAGTTCAGTGTGCTATCTTGTATGGTTTGGAATCGGAGCTTCAGAAAAGGTTTGAGAATCATGACACACATGATATTGTCCGTGAACTCAAAATGATATTTGAGGCTCACGCGGCAGTTGAGAGTTATGAGGCTTCTGAAAAGTTCTTTAACTGCAAGATGGAAGAGGGCAGCTCCGTCAGTGAGCACGTGCTTAAGATGTCTAGGCACGCAAGCAAGCTTCAAATCTTGGGAATAGTGATTCCTAATTCTTTGGGGATTCACCGTGTCCTCCAATCACTACCACCAAGTTACAAGAACTTTGTGATGAACTACAATATGCAAAACATGGACAAGTCGTTGCCAGAACTCTTCTCCATGTTGAAATCTGCAGAAGTGGAGATCAAGAAAGAGCACCAAGTGTTGTTGGTCAATAATACCACCAAATTCAAGAAGCAAGGCAAGTCTAAGAAAAAGGGAAACTTCAAGAAGGGCGGTAAGAAAGTTACCGTGCCGGCGAAGAAGACCAAGGCTGGGCCTAAGCCTGATGCTGAGTGCTTTTACTGCAAGGGAGAAGGTCACTGGAAGCGGAATTGCCCAAAGTACTAGGCGGATTTGAAGAACGGCAACATCAAGAAGAAAGGTATATCCGATATACATGTTATTGATATGTATCTCACTAGTACTCGTAGTAGTGCGTGGGTATTTGATACTGGTTCGGTTGCTCATATTTGTAACTCGAAACATGTACTGCAGAATAAACAGAAGCTAGCGAAGAATAAGGTGACGATGCACGTTGGAAATGGATCAAAGGTTGATGTGATCGTGGTCGGCACGCTACCTCTTCATCTACCAAAGGGATTAGTTTTATACTTAAATAATTGTTATTTGGTGCCTGCGTTGAGCATGAACATTATATCTAGATCATGTTTATTGCGAGACGGTTACTTGTTTAAGTCCGAGAATAATGGTTGTTTGATTTATATGAGTAATATTTTTTATGCACATGCACCTTTGATAGATGGTCTATTCTTATTGAATCTCGCGCGGTGGTTATCGTTATGTTCTTACCTTCACGGATGACTTGAGTAGATATGGGTATATCTATTTCATGAAACATAAGTCCAAAACTTTCGAGAGGTTTAAGGAATTTCAAAGAGAGGTATAGAATCAACGTAACAAGAAGATTAAATTTCTACGATTTGATCGCGGAGGTGAATATCTAAGTTACGATTTTGGCGAGAATTTGAATAAATGCGGAATACTTTCACAATTGACACCGCCGGGAACACCACAGCGTAATGGTGTGTCCGAACGTCGTAATCGAACTCTCTTAGATATGGTTCATTCTATGATGTCACTTACAGATTTACCGCTATCGTTTTGGGGTTATGCATTAGAAACAGCCGCATTCACTTTAAATAGGGCACCATCTAATCCGTTGAAACGACACCGTATGAATTGTGGTTTGGGAAGAAACCTAAATTGTCGTTCCTTAAAGTTTGGGGTTGCGAAGCTTATGTAAAGAAGTTACAGCCAGACAAGCTTGAACCCAAAGCGGAAAAATGCGTCTTCATAGGATACCCGAATGAAACTATTGGGTATACCTTCTATCATAGATCCGAGGGCAAGATCTTCGTTGCAAAGAATGGATCCTTTCTAGAGGAGTTTCTCTCGAAAGAAGTGACTGCAAGGAAAGTAGAACTCGACGAGGTTGTTGAACCTTCTCTCGAACTTGCGAGTAGTGCAACACCGGAAGTAGTTCATGTGGCGCCTGCACCAATAAGAGAGGAAGCTAATGATATTGATCATGAAACTTCGGTTGAAGTTGCTACAGAGCCTCGCAGGTCAACGAGAACTCGTACCACTCCAGATTGGTATGATCCCGTTATGAGTGTCATGTTGGTGGACAACACCGATGACCCTGAGACATATGAGGAAGCGATGATGAGCCCAGATTCCAATAAATGGCAAGAAGCCATGAAATCCGAGATTGGATCCATGTACGAAAACCAAGTATGGACTTTGGTGGACTTACCGGATGGCCGGAAGGCTGTCGAGAACAAATGGATCTTCAAGAAGAAAACAGATGCTGATGGTAATGTTACTGTCTATAAAGCTCGACTTGTCGCAAAAGGGTTTCGACAAATTCAAGGAGTTGAATACGATGAGACTTTCTCACCAGTAGCTAAGCTAAAGTCTGTGAGGATTATGTTAGCAATCGCTGCATATTACGATTATGAGATATGGCAGATGGATGTCAAAACAGCATTCCTCAATGGAGACATTGATGAAGAGTTGTATATGATGCAACCCGAAGATTTTGTTGATCCTAAAGATGCTAACAAGGTATGCAAACTTCAACGGTCCATCTATGGATTGAAGCAAGCATCCCGAAGTTGGAATCAACGTTTTGATAAGGTGATCAAAAGTTTTGGTTTTATACAAACTTATGGAGAAGCTTGTATTTACAAGAAAGTGAGTGGGAGCTCTGTAGCATTCTTAATACTATATGTAGATGACATATTGTTGATTGGGAATGATGTAGACCTTCTTAATAGTGTCAAAGAATATTTGAATAATAGTTTTTCAATGAAGGATCTTGGCGAAGCAGCTTACATATTAGGCATAAAGATTTATAGAGATAGATCGAAACGCCAAATATCATTGTCACAGAGTACATATTTGGACAAAGTTCTAAAGAGGTTTGGAATGGAAGATAGCAAGAAAGGGTTCTTGCCCATGTTGCCCAATACGACCTTGAGTAAAACTCAAAGTCCGACATCGGCAGAAGATAGAGAAAGGATGAGTAAGACTCCCTATGCCTCAGCCATAGGATCTCTAATGTATGCCATGCTATGTACTAGACCCGACATTGCATATGCTGTTAGTTTAACTAGCAGATATCAAAGTGATCCAGGAGTGGATCATTGGATAGCGGTCAAAAACATCCTTAAGTACTTGAGAAGAACTAAGGATATGGTTCTTTCTTATGGAGGTGATGAACAGCTCGTTGTTAATGGTTACACCGATGCTAGTTGGAACACCGATCCGGATGATTCTAAATCACAATCTGGATACGTATTTATTTTGAATGGTGCAGAGTTAGCTGGAGGAGTGCAAAGCAAAGCGTTGTGGCGAGATCTTCAACTAAATCGGAATACATGGCTGCTTCGGAGGCTTAACAAGAAGCGATATGGATGAAAGAGTTCATTACAGAGCTGGGTGTGGTTCCTAGTGCGCTGGACCCAATGTCTATCTATTGTGATAACATGGGCGCCATAGCCAATGCGCAAGAACCAAGGTCACACAAGAAGTCAAGCATATCAAGCTACGTTTTCACGCTATTCGAGAACATATCCAAGATGGGGATATAAAGATTTGCAAAGTACACACAGATCTGAATGTGGCGGATCCGTTGACTAAACCTCTCCCGAGGGCAAAACATGACCAGCACCAAACTGCCATGGGTGTTCGGTATATTACCATGTAATCTAGATTAGATGACTCTAGTGCAAGTGGGAGACTGTTGGAGATATGCCCTAGAGGCAATAATAAATGTAGTTATTATTATATCTTTGTGTTTATGATAAATGTTTACATTCATGCTATAATAGTATTAACAAGGAAACATTAATACTTGTGTGATTTGTAAACTTAATTTGAAGTCCCTAGTAAAGCCTCTATATAATACTAGCTTGTTGGTTAATAGATGATTGTGGTTTCCCTATCATGAACATTGAGATGTTATTAACAACAAGATCATATTGTTAGGAGAATGATATGATGGACATACTCCTATAGATAAGCGTAGCATAAAGATCAAGTCATTTTAATAGTTCAATTGCTATATGCTTTCTAATACATAGTAATCTAATTCCTTCGACCATGAGATCATGCATATCACCTTTACCGGATGGATGCTTTGATGACATCAAACACCACACCGTAACTGGGTGGCTATAAAGGTGGCATTGAGTGTTAGGAAAGTGTTGGTTGAAACACATGGATCAAGAGTGGGATTTGTCCATCCATATGACGGATAGATATACTGGGCTCTCGGTGAAATGTCATCCAATTAGCTTGCAAGCATGTGACTGGCTCACAAGGGATCACATATTACGGAGCGAAAAGAGTACTTATCGGTAACGAGGTTGAACTAGGTATGCAGAGATACCGACGATCAAAACCTCGGATAAGTAAACTATCGTGAGACAAAGGGAAATTGGTATCGTATGTAAGTGGTTCATTCGATCGCAAAGTAATCGTAGCAATATGTGGTAGCCATATGAATTTCCAGATTCCTCTATTGGTTATTGATCAGAGAAGTGTCTTGGTCATGTCCGCATAATTCATGAACCGTAGGGAGACACACTTAAGGATTCGATGTTGTTTAGTAGATATGGAATGTTAGTAGGGATACCAAATGTTGTTCGGAGTCTCGGATGGGATCCGGGATATCACGAGAAGATCCGGAATGGTCCGGAGAATAAGATTCATATAAGGAAAGTCTGATTTCGGAGTTCGGGAAAGTTTCCGATGGTTTCATCGGAGAGGTTCTAGAAGGGTCTAGAAGGTTCACTGGTCCGGAAGGAGAATAGTCCATGAATGTGTCATGGGTAAGTGGAATGATTGGATCATATCCTAGATCACTTGGTGTGTGCATTTGCAAGAGAGAATTAAAGATCTAAATTGAAATTCAAACGGGAGTTTGAAAAGTCAAAATGGAACAATGGTTTCCTAGTGGGAGAAGAAACAAGTCCTCTCAATCCAACTTGGGTTTGGGTTTGGATTCAAAACCACCCCTCCCAAGGCTGCCCCCCTCTCATAAATAGAGGGGGAGGGCTGCCCCAAAGCACACAAGCCCTAGCCCCTCTCCCCGCATCCGAGTCGCCGCCGCTGCAGTCCCGCCGCCGCGTCGTCGCCGCCTCCTCACACCGCCGTCGGTTCGTCACCGCCGCCCTAGCCTCCGCCGACACCTCCTCCTCCTCCCAGTCATCTAAACCCTAGATCTCCGGGAAACCCTAATCCGCCATAACTCGCACCGGCTTAGGCGAAGCCCTGCGGGATCTTCCCTCTACTTCCGACACCACGCCGTTGTGCTGTCGGAATCGCAAGGAGAGAACTACAACCTCCGCTGCCTGCTGGAACAAGGGAGAGGAAGGTCTTCATCGAGTACCGAACGTGTGACCGACTGTGGAAGTGCTGCCGGAACGCAACGCCGGAAGGATCGTCTACGCGATCTTAAGATCGGCAAGTGTACGACTACATCACCCACGAGAATCTGCTCTTGTTAACCGCTTTGGAATCTTCGAGGGTGAGTGCTTCTATCGACTCGTTGGTACAATCTAGTAGATAGATCTTGGCTTGTTTGTGTGCATGCGGTAGATTTTTTTGTTTTCCATGCTATGAACCCCTACATTCGGATCCTTGGAGAACAAGACTAGAGTAGATAGAATTTCAAAGGGGACAAACCCTAATCTGTAACTGACTCGACCTATGCCTGAGACCTGCCTATCTATATAAAGGCCAGGAGGGCACGGTGAGGAGGGCCTCAACTCACCTCATACGCACCTCACGCCAGATTGCATCTGCGCACCCCTGTAATTCTCGGTTCCGCCGTAATCAAGAGCAGATAAGCAGGAGTAGGGTTTTCCCTCCGGGAGCCTGAACCTGGGTAAACTTCGTGTCCCCGTGTTGCTTGTCTGTTAACCGTACCGCGATCTTCGGTATCCCCATCTTCTCCAAAACCCAAGTCCATAACAATGGGCATTGATGAGATCGAACATCGTCAATTGGCGCCGTCTGTGGGAACTGGGGACGCTGATTGTGAGATCATGACGGTCCCATCCGGAGCGATCTACAACTCATCGGCGACAGAGAGTCACCTCCTCTCCGGCACCTTCGACTTCACCGCCCACTTGCCAGGCACCCTGAGGGATTTCGAGTCCGTCGGCGATGGGCTCGAGATGCTTTTCAGGAGCTTCTGCTTCCAGGTGAGGCAGACCGTCACTCTCCTCCTCCCAGAGCGGGTGCCACCACCATCCATCAGGCCCACTTTGTGGGTCCCACCCATCGGCATGCTACGCACGTCAATGCTGACCCATGAGTCATACGATAGTAGCAGCTGCAACTCAGATCTGCGGCCCTCCCTCGGTTGAACGAACCTACGATTCTGGATCCGAAAGCTGCGGCAGTAGCGACCCAATCCGCAGGCGCTACCTATGTGCCTTGGTCATCCAGAACGAATCGGAACTTCCACCAGGTTCGAGTACACCAAATCCACCTCCCAACCCACCCCTCAACCCGCAAGCTGGGAACGAAGGAAACGGGGGAGATCCGCCTCTCAGGCCCAACGAAGGCGGCACCAACGTCTACCAGAAGATCAACCTCAACAAGGACGGATGGTGCCAGTCCAACCGGGCTTAACCGACCCGGAACCAAAAACCAAATCCGGAAAAACCTAACTGAACCCAAAATTTAGGTTTTTTCAGTTTTTAGGTTAGGTTACAGTTAGTAGAATTGCTAACCATTTAATGTTCAGTTTTTTCAATTTTAAACTAAAAAACCATAGTTTTTACCAAACTAACCGAAGTGGCATGCCAGAGCCATCTGCCAATGGCCCAAGGCCCAGACGTGAGTCACGCACGACGCACTCACACGAGTTGACACGCAAACGCATCCACCACTCCACCCCCAGTCGTCGACTCGTCGATCACGCACATGCACGAGGCGTCGCCGAACCCTAGCTCCACTGGCGATGCCCCTTGCTCCGGCCTTCCGGCGACGCCTTGCTCCGGCCGTTCGGCGATGCCCTATGCTAGATCCTCCCACTCCATTCCCAACTCCCAACCCCTACAGTCCTGCACCGCGGTCCACTCCATGGGACGGGATCTCCAGTTCTCCACACGACAGGCACCCATTCCGGCCTTCCGGCGACGCCCTCCGTCGGATCCTCCCACTCCTAGTTCGGCAGTTCCTCCGCCCCAAGCCTCCAACTCCACTCCACGGTGAATTGACGGCCACGGCTCCACCTCGAGGCTCCAGGATCCAATTCTCGGCTCCTGTACTGGGTGCTCAATCTGACCGGACTGCTCATCTGTGGTGACCCGACATACCACTGCATGATGTAGTATACTATAGTCGTTGACATAACACCAATGAAACACCGTTCACTAATATTACATCCCTCAGAATGGCACAACAGAAACACAGCGGGTCCAATACATGGCTAAAGGTTACAACTCACTCTTTACACAAGATCGAGAGAACACTCTAGGTTAAAGAGAGAGAAAGAACTTCTTACGGAGAAGAATCAAAGATAAACAACGCAAGAACTACTATACTATTAAGATTAGTATTCTAGCTAAGAGGTTGGAATTGCTGCTATTGCACGCACTACAGAAATAGGTTCTTTGGCTAGAGATTATATTCCTATTTAATCAGTAACTTCGTCTTCACTTGAGTTGAGGTATTGGTTTACTTCCTTGTCTTTGTTGAAGAGTCTTAGCTTTGGATGATGCTTCTTGGAGGATAACTTGGTGTAGACATCGTCTCAATGGCTTCAGAATCTAGCAAGGGTTAAGAAGATACGTTGAGTACGAGTGTACTCAGCAAGTTCACTAGAAAAGCAGTGTTTGATGCACTATAACTACAGCCACATACCGTAGGTCGTAGGCCAATGCAAGTTTTCATAAAAATTTCTTCAAAGGTGGCTTTTATTCTGAAAAGCTATGTCCGTCAGCCTTCACGGGTTTACCAGAACTTTCATGGAGTTCCTTTCCCGCAGCGTTCGCAGCTCCTTCCCGGAACAGGGAGTAACAAGTTACAGTTCTTACACTCTACAGAGGTGCGTTACTTTACCCATGAGAGATCAACTCTTTGTTGCACAACCGAGCAGCTTATTCCCGTCCACAATTCCATGATGTGGGGCCTAGAACATGATCCAAGCCAATCACTGCCCCCTTCGCGACCTTGCATGCCTCCTTGGTGTACACCATGGCCACATAATGAATTACGACAATGGTTTGTACAAACCGTTAGATGCCAGAACTATCGCGGGATGATGAGGGTTCCCACCCATATGCTGCATATCCTCTACGAATTACCAATTAATATGCACGCTACGAGGATAACAGCCATGACCTGCACATCCGGCTTCATGCGATAGGAAGAAGATACGGCTAACTTCTCCGTCCCATTCCAAATCTCATGGTAAACACGCAATATACGGTGCAAGAATCACTGGCGACATTAGTTGTTAAGTCCTAGGTGATATAGTTCTGAACAGTGGTATTTCAACTGTCAGATTTACTAGATTAGCTGATCACCCTGGATCAGTAACCAATAGCTCTCATTATTATTGAAAATAGTGTTTTCTGACCTTTTTCAAATGCAAGTGATGACAACACTAGATTTGTAAAATACTTTACAGAAAATAAACAAAGGACATGAGCAAGTGTGAACTTGCCTTTTGTGATTGCAAGATTATGCACTCACGGTCTTCGAGTCAGTATAAGGTCCAAAATCTAAAATCAGCATCATTGGTCCAGTAAGGACTAATGTTTAAAGAAGCAATATGCTTTTAAGCATAAGTAATGTGATGCACGTTATAAACGCGAATCCTGGGGATAACGTTGTTCTAGGGTTTGGATTCCAGAAATGGTTACTTTGGAATGTGTTGTCCCTATTAGATAGATTTCATACTTGTGCTTCTTATTAAGGCTTGTGAATATGTGTGGAATAATCATATAATTACAATATCATAAGTAATGGGGAACACACAAAAGGTGAAATGCTACTTAAGATTGTTTATTTAAGGGTTCTTGTTTGAAGTGGCAAAAAGAATAACCTTCGAAGAAAAGGTTTCTCTTCTAAGGTCTAAACAGGCTATGTGGTTAATAGAGTTTGGTCGATGTTATTTATGCTTGCTCGAATGGTTTGAGTTTGAGATGTTTTCTAACTTAACTACTTCAAACCAAAGTTAACTATAAAATATATAATGATGTTTATAGTGTTATATTTAGATTCTTATAGACTAAAGTTAACTTTAAAACAAAGATAGTTAAAATGTATAATGTTTATAATATTTTTATCTTATGTACGTGGTAATGTTTCCTTAAGGTTACTTAAAAATGGTTATACTTTTATTTGGTGTGGTGGTTTCTTGAGTTTATAATCATTAAAGATCTTTTTAGAATATAATCTTCACTTAAGGTTGAAGATAATTTAATAATAAGATATTTGTAGTGTTTTAAACCATTATGACTTATACTATTAATACTCAAGACTAATAATATTTATTAAACTTAATTGACTAGTTTAGAAATATTAATAATTGTTATTTACCCTTATATGAATTTTTAAACTAAGTAAATAAGTTTAAATTTGGAGTTATTAAAATATTTGGATTTTTAATTAACTCAAAAGTGGAATATTAAATTTTTAACATGTAGATATTATTTTTGTGATCATTTTGGTATATTATATTTATTTTTATGATTTATAAATAATAAGATATGATTTTTATAAGATTTAATACTTTTAAAATACTTAATAAATAATAAATATTTAAGTAAGTGCTATAATAATACATGATTATGGTTTTTAAATTATAATTTTATTTTTCTAACATTTTTAGTATTTTATTTATATTTTTAATATTTACCATTATTGGAATATGAACTATCAAATTTTTATTACTTTTAAACCTTTATTAAATAATATTTATTTAAATAATCATCATAATAATATTGGGTAATAAGTTTAAGTTGTAAATTTTATTTTTCTATAAATTTTCATATATTATACATATTTTTCCGAATTGTAAATAAAAAGTTATTAATTAAACAAGATTTAATCATTTATTTGATTTGTGGAATATTAATAATTGAGTTTATAACATTTTATTTATTTATTAAAGAGGAAATACTTTTTACACCGCACCCATAGCTAGCCTAAGTCACTGATTAGTGGGCCAGTGTCCACCTCAGCACTAAGGTTAGTAAAAGTGTATTTGTTACCGACTGGTTGGCTACGCCCAGTCAATGACATATGGGCCCTATGCCATGTCACATGCCACGTGAGACACATACCAGTTCAAACACGTTGACGCGGCTAGGATGACACAAGCATGATGTCGTGCTGACATCAGCCTGGCCTCCACCACCAGAGGATGGTCGCCGGCGGCAAACCACTGTGCTCCGGTGGACAAGGTCGATGCTACTGGATAGAGTGAACCGAGGCAAACCTATTGGTGGTAACGCTGCTACCTAATGGTCACCGGAAATACACCGGCGACGAGCTTCTGCGGCGGCCAGGGGCGGTGCTCAACGAAATGGGGTCTAAGGTGTGAATCAGCAAGCAAAATTAGGGTCCAGAGATGCGTAAGCTTACCCTGATGACGATAGAGAGGTCGAGAAGGCTTGGGGTGGCGTGACGACGGTGAATCAACGATAATGGCCACGACGGCTGAGGAACAGGGATGATCGATTTCACATGATTCCCGATGAGCGGACTTCCGTGCTTGGTCCTAGGTGAGTGAGTCCATGACGGCGCTTCCAACGATGGCTACTACGAGGCGAGGGGTGGTCGGATTAGACCGGAAGGATGAACTCCGACGAACTAGGGTTTCAGGTGAGGAAGGAAAGTGGGTCTGGAGAGCGAGATTGAGGATGAGGACGATCAGGGACGTCGCGGTGGCTTCCTTGTCCTCTCCTGGCAACGGTGGCGTTGATCTTGGCGCAAGGACGACGATGACGCCATCGGGTGGCAGCGAGCTCCTCCAGTGAGCTGTTTGTGTGCGTGAGGATGACGATGACGTGCTGTTTTGTGGATAAACCCCTGGCGTTTCTTTCTTTTCAACCCGTAGTCCTTCCCTGGCCCCACTCGTCAGTCACAGATGAGCAAGAGCTGGGCTGGTTACTAGGCTTTTGTGGGCTGCACATGGGCGTCAGATAAGTACAGAGGTGTTGGGCCACGGCCAGGTGATGTTTTTTATTTGTTTTCTATTTTTCTATTTTTCTATTTTTCTATTTTCTGTTTTCCTTTTCAGATTTGTATAAAATCTTTAATTTGAACCTTTTTTGTAGAATTTATTTGCTGGATATTTGTAGTAATACTAAAATATATTTAGTATCAATTGTGAACTTTTATTATATAATATTTTTATATTTCTTTTATTTTCTTATTATGAACTCCTTCTAATATTTTGTAGAAGCTTTTCTTACTTTTTTCTTTCTTATTTTAATCATGGATTTATTAAATTATATATTTTTATTTGTTTATAAAACTTAACTCTAGTTGGCTCATAGTTTGAATAGGAATTTTTATATGTATAACGATCCTATATCATTATTTGATGCATGAAATATAAAAGACATTGATATGGTTATTACTACTTCCATTAACTTGGAAAATGGCAATGTATATATTCCATTATGATAAACAAAGAAGTTTAGGGTCCTTAACTTACTTATATTTCTTTGTTGATGTGAGAAAAGATTTAATAACTAAGCATATTGTCTTCTGTTTGTCATATTTGATGACATAACCTTTTTAAAATAGAAAGTTACATCTAAAATGTGTTATAGAAACGAAATGGTGATAATACTCTTAAGCACATATAATTATGATGGTTGAAATTGATAGAGATGTGCTTATGTGATTTGCTATAGGAATATATTCCTATAAAGTGTGATAGATATAAGATGATGGATCAATAACCTGAAATGGATATTATGTTTGATTTTAAGATTTAGAGTTGGCTGTTTAACAATAATGTTCATCTTTCCATTCGTCACCATCCTTGACCTTTAATTAAAGAATTCCTTTCCTAGATATAATACTTCTTCCTATTCATCATCATAGTTAGTATGATGATGTAACACCGCGGTTCTGAAAAGACCGTGGCTTCTATGTGACATGCCAATCCCTGGATCGGTTTATTGGCCCACAATAGAATAAGATGAATAACATAGCAAAATATCCGTGTATCATAAATAACAAAGATCCAGAGTACCATTATTACAATAAAGGCTTAGCCCAAGGCTAGCTCAAATTATTCAGGTAGCAACATAAATAAAGTAAATCCTCCATTCTTCAAATTGCCCACAAGTGAACAAGTGCCGAGTGGAGTATCGTGGCCTATATCGATTACTCAGAATCGGAATAACCTGCAACATGAAACGTAGCAGCCCCGAAGGATCAATACATGGAATGTATGGCAAGTAGAGCTAGTAAAGGAGACAATAGTACTAACATCTACATGCATATTTGGCAATTGGAGCTGTGTCTGGCTTGCATTTGCAAATACATTTGTCCTACTTTCATAAACAGTTTTTGATTTTCTTTGAAAAGATCCCAATTAAGTTAACCCAACAATATTAAAACGATTATGAAGTTGGAATGAGCGAGAAACATGTCATGGAATCAATATCAGGCAACTCAGTTGTCCATAACCGGGGACACGGCTAATCGATTAGATTATACACCCTGCAGGGGTTAGTACACTTTACCCATGTGACTTGGCCAGCGCAGCTCGTACCATCACTCTCATTTTGAGTGGTGATAGGGAGAAGTCCAAGAAGAGACTGTTCGGGAAGTAGCTCCTCAATCCCGACGCGCACCGGTCCAACCTACCAAAATTCTACATCTCTGGATACGCGGGTTCGAGGTACCATAACCTACTAAGTCCAACCAACCGCCCATTTCATTATTGGCACATGGTTGTACACGTAAGCTACACAATAAAGAAGCCAATCATTCTCTCTTGATACCTGGGTGCCTTTCCGCAATGAAACCATCAAAAATTATCAATACCATCACACCCAGGGGATTCGTTGATTAAGTTGTTTTAGTTTTCACAAACCAATACTTTTAGAAACAAGTCTCAATGATGTAACCCAGCCCTCGTTCAACATAGCATGGCTAAGCACATCTACCAACGGTGGTTCATCTACAAGGAAGGCCCTACCACATAATAGGACATAGCATAGCGATAGTATCATCCTACACATGCATCTACAAAATACACGATAATGCATAGAAAATAGTAGGACGATATCATGAACAAAGTAGCATCTACTTGCCTTGGTTGTAGCGGTCGGAAGAACAATCCACACACGAGCAAGCGTTGCACTCGTCACAATCTACACGATACAATTGCAATCATAAACAAACAATCCACAAGCATATGCAACAAATATGATGCATGAAGGTATGCAAGGCAAGTGAATTGGTGCTACAGCTGCACCACATAATCCTATTCAATAATACTACTGAATGCATGCATGGAAAATAATTTTAGCGCAAGGAAAACTATTACGCGAAGAGTAATGCTCAAAACTAGAGCTAGAATTCAAATAAATCACTACCGGTAATATACTGTTTGTAAAATCTTGATAAAATTCTACCGTATAGGCATAGCTAATTAGAAACAGTACCAACTAGAATTACTCAAAAAGGAATTATAAAACTTCCTGAGTAATTAAAACACTGCAGAAAGCCACTAGACAGTTTCTGCAGAAGTTTTCACTATAAGCCTATCCTTTCAATTCACGATGAGATTCCCTTCGTTCCACTGAATCCAGGGACATATCATACACAATTTTTGGAGCTACAGATCTTTTTCTACGAATCAATTACTCCAAAAAGGCCATTAACTAATTTGATTAAACTGTACTAAACCTTGCTGCAAAAGTGTAAAACAACGGTACAGCAAGATTCTACACGACTCACTGAATCTACACATATTTTATTTGCAATTTTTGGGCCAACGGTTTAATTTCTACGCAATTTACAAGTTTCTACCAAAATTTGTCAACTAATCGATTAAAGTAATTACCCAGTCAACTGTGTCTGTTGACTGGTCAACGCGGCTGCTGACTGGGCGCTGACTAGTCAACGCCTAGGGCTGACCGGTCAACGACCGATCTGGACCGTTGATCTGAGATCTAATGGCGGCTGCGGACTCACCGGAAACGAACGGCGACGAGGTCGGGACGGCGGCGGCGATCGGTTCCGGCGACGGCGTTTTTCCTGCGCGAAAGAGGAAACGGTCAGCGCGTGGTACGGGGCGGTCAACGCGGCGACGGCGGCAGCGCAAGCGGCGCGGCAAGACGCGGCAGCGTCTGGCAGCGGCGCGGCACTGCAAGGCGGCGAGCGGTGGTGGCCTTGGCGATGCGGCAGCGCAGCGGGTGTCTGCGGGCGGCGTGGCAGGCGGCAACGCAGCGGCGACTTCAGCGAAGGCAGCTGCGATGGTGGCGTGGCGCAAAGCGGCGTGGCGCGTGCGGCATGGCGCGCTATGGCGGCGGGAGCGGCTCACCATGGCGCGAGGCCGAGGAGGCGGCGGCGGCGGGGTCCAGGAGGCCGCGGCAGCTCGGGAGACGAGGCGGCGCGCGTGGGGGTGCGGGAATCGAGGCAGGGGCGGCTGCCTCTTAAGTGGGGCCCCCTCGTGGGGTCCTAGTTGGATACGGCGCGCGGTTGGAATCGGACACGGAAATCGGCCTGTTTTTCTATCTTTAAATAAAATGGCCGTAACTTTTCTGTACGAGCTCCGAATCGAGCGATTCTTCCTCCTACGGTTTTGTAAAATCAAGGGGAACAACCTAGGGTCAAGGGTTGAGTGGAACCACTAGGCTACAAGGGTGTACAACACAAGTCCTACTAATGCCTCCCGCAGGAGCCTCGTAGTAGAATAATAGGGTTTTGAAAATAGCGTTTCGCCGATTCTTTTCAATCGATGGTTTTGCATGGAAGAGTATGATGCAATGGTATGAATGATATGCAGAACCAAATCTAAAATTTGGGATGTGACAAGACTAACCCCCTTAAGATGAATCTCGTCCTCGAGATTCGGCGTGGCTAGCAAATAGGTGTGGGTAGTCCTCTCGGAGGTCATCCTCACGCTCCCAAGTGGCTTCCTCTTCACTGTGATGGCTCCACTGCACCTTGCAAAACTTGATCGTCTTGGTACGGGTAGTCCTCTCCGCTGTTTCCAAAATCTTGACCGGTTTCTCCTCATAGGTCAAGTCGTTCTCGAGCTGAACCTCCTCTAGCGGTACAGTGTCTCTCAATGGTGTATCCACCATCTCCGGATGGCACTTCTTCAGCTGGGATACGTGGAACACATTGTGAACTGCGGATAGAGCCTCTGGCAACTCCAACTGATAAGCAACTTCTCCCTTGCGTGCTAAGACTCGATACGGTCCAATAAATCGAGGTGCCAGCTTACCCTTAATTCCAAACCTCTTGATTCCACGAAGTGGCGACACTCTGAGGTATGCTCTATCACCTATCTCATACACCACTTCCTTGCGCTTGGCGTCAGCGTAGCTCTTCTGCCTTGATTGTGCTACCTTTAGCCTGTCCCTAGTCAAGGCGACCTTCTCCTCAGCGTCCTTGATCAAATCAGGTCCAAACAACTGACGTTCTCCTACTCCATCCCATAGCAATGGTGTCCGGCACCGTTTCCCATACAGCACATCGAACGGTGACGTCTTGATGCTGGTTTGATAGCTGTTGTTGTAGGAAAACTCCGCATACGGCAAATTCTCATCCCAACTAGAGCCATGAGCCAAGGCGCAAGCTCTCAGCATGTCCTCCAAAATCTGATTCACCCTCTCGTCTACATCCATCGATGCGTGGGTGAAACGTTGTGCTAAACTCCAATCTAGTACCAAGTGACTCGTGCAGCTGGCGCCAGAAGTGTGAGGTAAATTGGGTGCCTCTATCAGATACAATACTCTTGGGAACTCCGTGTAGGCACACAATCCTGTCCATGTAAATCTTGGCCAACTTTGCACTCGTATAGGTCGTCTTTACCGGTATAAAGTGGGCTACCTTGGTCAAATGGTCGACCACTAACCAAATGGAGTCATATCCTGACCTGGTCACAAGCAATCTGTGATAAAATCCATTCCCACTCTATCCCACTTCCAATCCGGCACGGGCAATGGCTGTAGCAAACCTGCTGGCTTCTGGTGTTCCGCTTTCACTCGGCTACATACATCACATAGGGCAATATGCTCTGCGATGTCTCCCTTCATGTTGTTCCACCAGAATCTGTCCTTTAGGTCCATATACATCTTCGTATTGCCCGGATGTATGGAATACGGCGAGTCATGAGCTTCCTGCAGAATCAACTTCCTTAACTCCGGATCGTTGGGGATGCACAAACGATCTCCATACCACAAGGTTCCTTGCTCATCCTCACGGAATTCCTTTGCTCGATCCTCCTTCATATTTTCCCTTATTTCATCTATCTCTTTGTCTCCCACTTGAGCCTCCTTGATTCTTTCCTGTAGCGTTGGTTGGACTTCCATTGTTGCTAAGTATCCTTCAGATACTATCTCCAGTCTAAGGTCCTTGAATTGCCTGCACAAATCCTCAGGCAATTCCCCAATTGTCAATCCATTGGCATAAACCTTCCGACTCAGAGCATCTGCTACCACATTGGCCTTTCCTGGGTGGTATTGCATATTCATATCATAATCCTTGATAAGTTCCAACCATCTCCTTTGCCTCATGTTCAGTTCCTTCTGTGTAAATATGTACTTCAGGCTCTTGTGGTCGGTGTACACATCACAGTGTTTTCCCATTAAGTAATGCCTCCATACCTTGAGCGCAAGAACCACTGACGCTAACTTCAAGTCGTGTGTGGGGTAATTTCGCTCATGGTGCTTGAGTTGTCGCGAGGCATAAGACACCACTCTCCCATCTTGCATCAGCACACTCCCAAGTCCCTGTCGAGAAGCATCACAGTACACTTGGAAATCCTTCTGAAGATCTGGTAAACATAGAACAGGCGCGGTCACTAGTCGGCCTTGATTCTGACAGCTGGCTTCACATACGTCTGACCATTCAAACTTCCTCTCCTTCTTCAGAAGTTCAGTCATCGGCTTAGCAATCTTGGAAAAGTTTTCAATGAACCTCCTGTAGTATCCAGCAAGTCCCAAAAAGCTTCGTATCTCTCCTGCATTCTTGGGTCCTTCCCACTCAGTTACTGCAGTCACTTTGCTTGGATCAACAGCGACTACTTCTCCTGACACTACGTGTCCAAGAAACCCAACAGTGTTAAGCCAGAATTCACACTTGCTGAATTTGGCATACAGCTTGTGTTCCCTCAGCTTCTCCATATCAGTCGCAGATGCTTCTCATGCTCAGCATCATCCTTGGAATAATTAGTATGTCATCAATAAACACCACCACGAACTTGTCCAAGTACTCCATAAATACCTTGTTCATCATGGTCATGAAATATGCCGGGGCATTCGTTAGTCCAAAAGACATAACCGTATACTCATATAAACCATACATAGTGGTGAAGGCGGTTTTTGGTATGTCCTCCTCCCGGATCTTCAATTGGAAGTAGCCTGATCGCAGATCAATCTTGCTGAACACCTTCGCTCCTTCCAGCTGATCAAACAAATCATTTATGTTCGGAAGGGGGTATTTGTTCTTGATGGTCACCTCGTTCAGCGAGCGATAGTCCACCACTAATCTCTTGCTGCTGTCTTTCTTCTCCACAAATGTAACGTGCACCCCATGACGACGAACTAGGCTGAATGAATCCCTTGTCCAACTGCTCTTTCAGCTGCTTCTTCAATTCCTTCAGCTCATCCACATCCATCTTGTATGGTCTCTTTGCAATAGGTCCTGTTCCCGACATCAGGTCGATGAGAAACTCTACTTCCCTGTCAGGTGGCATCCCTGGTAGCTCTTCCGGAAACACGTCAGGAAAATCCCTAATCACTGGCACAGTATCCATACTAACCCCCTTAAGAGAATTCAACTTACACCTTCCTGGTCGTACAACTGACTTGAATCTAATTCTCTTACCATCTGGGGTTTTGAGTGAAACAGCTCGCTGTGCACAATCTATGTGTCCCCCATGCATGGACATCCAATCCATACCCAAAATAACGTCTAATCCCCGTGATTCCAACACTAACAAATGTGCACTGAAGTTGTGTGTTCCAATCCTCACAGTTAAATCGCGGCATCCCGCGCTAGCTATCATATCTCCTCCAGGTGAACTCACTCTAATAGACCTTTTCATAGACTTAGTAGGTAGCTTATACTTATCCACGAATGCCCTTGATATGAATGAATGCGATGCACCAGTATCGAAAAGTATGAAAGCTGGGTGAGTGTTGATTGGGAACTTACCAATCACAAGGTCAGGCTCATCTGGAATCTCCTCCACATTCATGGTTCTGGTTCACCGCCTTCTCATTGTTGGTTGGCTTGTCCTTTCCTCTCGACGGTTGTCGGATAGTGTCCCTTCTGTTTACACTTGAAGCATGTCACCTCACTCAGATCGTTCTTCACAAAGCTGCGATCGCGGTTGCGGTCATGTCCACCGTGTCCTCCAGAGTGGTGAGAGTGTCCTCCCTTATGGCTGTGGTGGCTGCTCTTGTGGTTGTCATGGCGATGTCCATCGCCCCCATGGCGGTTGCGATCATGGCTCCCATGGTCACTTCCTCCATGCTTGGAGTATCCATCATATGAAGTGCGAGACTTGTGATGTGAACCAGAGTGGTGATTATTGTTCTTTCTCTTGCGGTTTTCCACCTGCTTGTGCTTCCCTTCCAAGATCCTGGCCTTGTCCATAAGCTCCTGGAAAGTGGGGCAATAAACCACCAGTAGCTGTACTGAAAGCTCATCACTGAGGCCATCCAGGAATCTGTCCCTCCTTTTTGCATCAGTGTCAACATCCCAGGTGCATAACGGGACAGGTTGTTGAACTCCTCAATGTACTGCCATTGGTTTGGCGATTGGTTTGGCGCAAGTTGTGGAACTCCTTCCTCTTCAGGCTCAGAACTCCTGAAGACACGTGGTTGGTCCTGAAACCTTCCTCAAACATTTCCCAAGTCACGGTATCCAGCGGGTGGGTGATCTGAAAAGTGTCCCACCAAGAAGCGGCTGGTCCCTCCAGTAGGTGAGCGGCAAACCTCACCTTCTCTGCATCAGTGCATCCAACAGTTACCAGATCCTTGTTGACTGAACGCAACCAGTCGAGAGCAACCATTGGTTCCGTTGCAGTAGAGAACTTAGCTGGCCTTAGCCTCAGAAATCTGGTGAGAGCATCTCCTTGAGGCTGATTGTTTCCATTGTTGTTGTTCTGAGCTGCCATGAACTGAGTCATCACTTGGGTCAGCTGTGCCTGAGCTGCCATGAGTTTCTCCAACTTAGTGGGTTGACGGCGGGGAGGCATCTGCGGTTCAGCACAGGTAAGTTTAGAAAGAATCAACTACGATAATAGGATTCTACCCATGCATATGATCAAACAACATCAAACAATAGCAGACAATCACAAGCAAGCAACACATCAACAAACAAGTGATCCAGCAACATACCAGGGGTTATCCTAGCAGTATAAACCTACTGAAATAGTTTTACAAGAGTTGGTAATGGTTAACCAAACAGTCGATCGTCTAAACAACAAAAACAGCAATCTGCCAGAACAGTCCAGCAGCGTTCGCGAATTTTTCCGCCTGACTTAAACTCATCAGAAAATTTAGCTGATTTTTGCACATATAGTACAGAGAGTTTCGCATCAGCCCAATTTTTTTCAGATTTTTCCCAGTTACCAGAAAAATATGCAAATTCGTACAGTACTGCTGTATCAGCAGAAAAACTGCAGCAAAAATAACACAGATAGTAACCAAACTTGCCATAAATCTTTCATAAAATTCGCACAAATAATTCTTGGGATATTGGAGTACACAAATAAGCAACTAATCACTCTTAAACTAACACGAACTAAGCTTCACAACGATCGAGACTAATCCTAACGAATTTGCCTAACGTGGACTAATTGGTGGACTTCTATCTACTTCTTGAAGAGGTTGCGGTAGGTCCTTGCTGTCATGCGTTGGCGCTTGGCTCATGTACAACCATGGCGACGGAGTGTACACCTCTGAGTCATCACTTGAGATCTCAAACTCCACCTCTTGGATCCTCCTCTTCTTCTTCACTCTCTTTGCAACATGCCTTCATCTCCTCCACCATCATCGTCTCCATCATCATCATCATCCTCGTCCTCATCATCATCATCGTTCCCACTGTCATCATCATCCCCATTGTTGCCATCATCTCCATTGTCATCATCAGAGGGTGGATTCAGCTGTGCTTGGAGTGCGGCAATCTGGGCTGTCATAGCTTCAATAGTTTGATCCCTTTCCTGGACGGTCCCCTGCAACTGTTGTATGTTCTGGGTGTTCTCCTGCACCATACCATGAAGATGAGCTATGGTTGCATCTCTGGCTATCAGGGCATTCTCCAGAACTCCCACAGCTTCATGTAGGGTGTCAATCTCCTGTCCTTGGACCACCATACCATTGCTAGCAAAATCTGCAATCTCCTTTATCATCATCACCTTCAGCTAGAGCTCCATTCTCCCTTTCCATGTCCTCTATGTGCCTCCGACAGGGAGGCATGTTGTTCCTGTCGCCCGGGGTAACCACAATGTGCCCATCTTCATCACGCCTCCCATAGTCACGGTAGGATGAATCTGCTGGCAGCAGGTGTCGGACTTGATGGCACTGGCGAGACAGGGCTTCATGCATGGCCAAGTTGATTCCAAGTCCCCAGTTGCAGTATGTCTTGGTGTAGATCAAATGTACTGGATTTGGCAAGGCGGCATCCCTGAATATGAAGGTGGTGATCTCCCATGCATCCTCTCCATATCCGTAGGTGTACAACCTTCTTCCCTTGAACATGGGCAGTGGCAGTCCCAATGACTGCGAGAGCTGAGCTAACTGCCTTGCAAAGGGCCTTGGTGACTCCATGGTTGCATACTCAGTCCTGACTTCTCCCATCTATCAATTAAAAGAGGAAAGTGTGAGAATAGCATATGGTAAGAATTTATGAGGGTGAAAGGCATAAGATGAAAGACAGAGTTAATATAGGCTTTAGTAAATCTAAGGCTTCCTAATCCAATTCCTAGGTCACGATCCTATAGTCGACACACGGGCTCTGATACCATCTTGTAACACCGCGGTTCTGAAAAGACCGTGACTTCTATGTGACATGCCAATCCCTGGATCGGTTCATTGGCCCACAATAGAATAAGATGAATAACATAGCAAAATATCCGTGTATCATAAATAACAAAGATCCAGAGTACCATTATTACAATAAAAGCTTAGCCCAAGGCTAGCTCAAATTATTCAGGTAGCAACATAAATAAAGTAAATCCTCCATTCTTCAAATTGCCCACAAGTGAACAAGTGCCGAGTGGAGTACCGTGGCCTATATCGATTACTCAGAATCGGAATAACCTGCAACATGAAACGTAGCAGCCCCGAAGGATCAATACATGGAATGTATGGCAAGTAGAGCTAGTAAAGGAGACAATAGTACTAACATCTACATGCATATTTGGCAATTGGAGCTATGTCTGGCTTGCATTTGCAAATACATTTGTCCTACTTTCATAAACCGTTTTTGATTTTCTTTGAAAAGATCCCAATTAAGTTAACCCAACAATATTAAAACGATTATGAAGTTGGAATGAGCGAGAAACATGTCATGGAATCAATATCAGGCAACTCAGTTGTCCATAACCGGGGACACGGCTAATCGATTAGATTATACACCCTGCAGGGGTTAGTACACTTTACCCATGTGACTTGGCCAGCCCAGCTCGTACCATCACTCTCATTTTGAGTGGTGATAGGGAGAAGTCCAAGAAGAGACTGTTCGGGAAGTAGCTCCTCAATCCCGGCCTTTGCATCCAACCTACCAAAATTCTACATCTCTGGATACGCGGGTTCGAGTTACCACAACCTACTAAGTCCAACCAACCGCCCATTTCATTATTGGCACATGGTTGTACACGTAAGCTACACAATAAAGAAGCCAATCATTCTCTCTTGATACCTGGGTGCCTTTCCGCAATGAAACCACCAAAAATTATCAATACCATCACACCCAGGGGATTCGTTGATTAAGTTGTTTTAGTTTTCACAAACCAATACTTTTAGAAACAAGTCTCAATGATGTAACCCAGCTCTCGTTCAACATAGCATGGCTAAGCACATCTACCAACGGTGGTTCATCTACAAGGAAGGCCCTACCACATAATAGGACATAGCATAGCGATAGTATCATCCTACACATGCATCTACAAAATACACGACAATGCATAGAAAATAGTAGGACGATATCATAAACAAAGTAGCATCTACTTGCCTTGGTTGTAGCGGTCGGAAGAACAATCCACACACGAGCAAGCGTTGCACTCGTCACAATCTACACGATACAATTGCAATCATAAACAAACAATCCACAAGCATATGCAACAAATATGATGCATGAAGGTATGCAAGGCAAGTGAATTGGTGCTACAGCTGCACCACATAATCCTATTCAATAATACTACTGAATGCATGCATGGAAAATAATTTTAGCGCAAGGAAAACTATTACGCGAAGAGTAATGCTCAAAACTAGAGCTAGAATTCAAATAAATCACTACCGGTAATATACTGTTTGTAAAATCTTGATAAAATTCTACCGTATAGGCATAGCTAATTAGAAACAGTACCAACTGGAATTACTCAAAAAGGAATTATAAAACTCCCCGAGTACTTAAAACACTGCAGAAAGCCACTAGACAGTTTCTGCAGAAGTTTTCACTATAAGCCTATCCTTTCAATTCATGATGAGATTCCCTTCGTTCCACTGAATCCAGGGACATATCATACGCAATTTTTGGAGCTACAGATCTTTTTCTACGAATTAATTACTCCAAAAAGGCCATTAACTAATTTGATTAAACTGTACTAAACCTTGCTGCAAAAGTGTAAAACAATGGTACAGCAAGATTCTACACGACTCAATGAATCTACACATATTTTATTTGCAATTTTTGGCCTAGCAGTTTAATTTCTATACAATTTACAAGTTTTACCAAAATCTGTCAACTAATCGATTAAAGTAATTACCCAGTCAACTGTGTCTATTGACTGGTCAACGCGGCTGCTGACTGGGCGCTGACTGGGCGTCTGACTAGTCAACGCCTGGGGCTGACCGGTCAACGACCGATCTGGACCGTTGATCTAAGATCTAATGGCGGCTGCGGACTCACCGGAAACGAACGGCGACGAGGTCGGGACGGCGGCGGCGATCGGTTCCGGCGACGGCGTTTTTCCTGCGCGGAAGAGGAACGGCAGCGTGATGCAAGCGGTCAGCGTGGCGGCGGCGGCGCGGCAACGGCGGCGCCTTCGGCAACGGCGAAGCCGAGCCTTGATCTGTGCGCGCAGCGACGACTTCAACGCGGGCCAGTATAATGGCAGCAAGCGTGGCGTGTAGGGCGGGCGGAAGCCAGAATGGCGGAAAAGCCTTGGCTCACTGAGGTGAGCGAGGCCGAAGGCGGCGGCGGCTCGGGAGACGAGGCGGCGTGCGTGGGGGTGCGGGAATCGAGGCAGGGGCGGCTGCCTCTTAAGTGGGGCCCCCTCGTGGGGTCCTAGTTGGATACGGCGCGCGGTTGGAATCCGACACGGAAATCGGCCCGTTTTTCTATCTTTTAATAAAATGGCCGTAACTTTTCCGTACGAGCTCCGAATCGAGCGATTCTTCCTCCTACGGTTTTGTAAAATCGAGGGGAACAACCTAGGGTCAAGGGTTGAGTGGAACCACTAGGCTACAAGGGTGGACAACACAAGTCCTACTAATGCCTCCTGTAGGAGCCTCGTAGTAGAATAGAATAGGGTTTTGAAAATAGCGTTTCGCCGATTCTTTTCAATCGATGGTTTTGCATGGAAGAGTATGATGCAATGGTATGAATGATATGCAGAACCAAATCTAAAATTTGGGATGTGACAGATGAGCTTTTCTTCACAAGAATATTCCTATTCACCTATTATTCTTCTAAACTCATTGATAAATCTAATGAGCTTGACATTGAAGCTTTTATAGTTTCCTTATTTCATTCTAGATTATATCCACTACTCTACTGTTGATAACCTTCCACCCAACAAGTAGTTCCTTCAAACTCCCCTCATAATCTTCCTTAATCATCCATCACTAATATTCCTCCATTAGATGTATGTATTCAACTACCTTTCCCTAAGGTTTATTACTCTTTAAAATAAATAACACTACTTCCATAACTCCATGCTATACTTGCTTTAATTGAATCATATCATCCTACATTTACTTTACTCTAATAACTCACACTCCAACCTTACATTTTATTATTGTGATTTGTAATGGTTAACCTAGGATAACATATCTAGACTAGGTTTCAATAATGTTCTATCCACCAATATCACTTATACTAAATATAAGCATTCAGTATTGGTGGTTAAGGCATCACCATTATAATCCTTTAATCATTTATTGCTTAAGTCCTTAGTTGGCTAAGCAAGGCTTTATCAATACTACTTTTTAATTGTATTGAAATTATCTTCTTAGTATTTCATATTGGACTAGGATTATTCATGGATTATGCCAACTTGGTCTAATGGAATTACTATTGGTAACTATCTTCAGGGTTTAACCTTGTAATCTTCTTAATCACCATATAATTAGATGATATAAATAATTCTTCTATTTATTTAGGAGTGATTTAGCTCCATCAATTATCCTATAGATTGGATTCTCTTCATTCCCATCCTATAGATGATATCTAAAACTAGCATTTCTATTTACCTCTTCTTAGTAGTTTATTTATAGACACTTAACTATGAGCTATGTTCTGGTCAAGAGTTGGTATATTGAGAATTGGTGAATCAATAATTGATTTCTCCACATTGATGAACAACAGATATTGGAATATAACTCAATAGAGATGATAAGGATTGATATGGAAAGAAAGATATATGGTGAATGATCTAAACTTAGTCTCTTTCCCACTCAAACTCATTAAAGAGTTAAAGTTAAGTATTACTATGGTACTCATAGTAAGAATAGATAAGAACAATATAGGTCAGGATTAGTCATTACATTTATATTACTTTAGTTTGTAATCTTAACTTGGCACTTATGAATTGTTGTGTTGAATGTGATGATAGGATCCCTTAAGGATCATATATTAATTATTTAAGCAATGCATTATGAGTGGCATTTTATTATATTTGATCTACCCTTTAGATCAAATTATGTTCACCCAAATAAGGTTTTAACAAAGGTCATATTGAAACTTATCACAGTCAACTTAATGATCTACTTCAATTCCATCGAGTTGAGAGAAGCTTCAATCACTTTGACAAGTTTTGTTTAAAAGCGCAAAAATTATTCGGATTTTCTATGCATGAGTGAAATGCACACATCTGGGTTCAGCTTATTTCTGGGCTCAAATGCTGGGATGTTACAGACTCTCCCCCTTAAAATAAACTTCGTCCTCGAAGTTCGCAGACTCTCATGTTTTGGAGTAAGTAATTGTTTTGTAGTGGTTGCTACATTTCTCCACTCCATGATGACTTTAATTGTAATTATTTGTAATATTCTATAACTTGATTAGATATCCTAATCTAATTCTTTTTATTTAATTATCAATCTTTGTTGGGGATATACCTACCGGGGTATACCCAGACGGGGCTTCCGGCCCGAGGCTGGCGAGTGGGCTCAAAGACGGCTGGATCGAGACTTGGCTCGAATCAGCGATCGAAGCTGAAGGCCCGGGAGAGTAGATAGGCCATCGGATTAGGTTAACGATTAAAAGCCTTAACTGATTCGGTTGAGATATGTAAACCCTAGGGGAGGTGAGTCTATAAACCTCCCCTACAGGCGTGTGAAATCGCCCATCATACACCCAAGCGACTCGCCACCTAGTCGAGCTTCCCCATTGTACCTCCACCATAATACAATCTAGCAGGAGTAGGTCTTTACCCTCAACTGAACTGTAAAACCCTGTGTCTTCGCCCTCATCTCGCACCGCAGATGGCTGGCCGCCCTTGCCCTTCGTTCTACTACTCGCTGCCGATTACAGCATCTACCGTGACCATTACCACGACAGTGGCACCCACCATGGGGACTGGCCGGTCTGGCCGGTGTTCTGCGGCGAGATCCAATCTGCCCATCAACGAGTCGGTCGCCACCGGCCGCATGATGGCGATCGGCGAGATGCTTCAGATCTTGCCGAGCAGCTACGTCCCGGCGGCGCGACCCATCACTCACAGCATGATCTTGCGATCACGATCCTCTTCGTCGGCCTCACCGACGTCATCGTCTCGGAGGATTCTGCTCGCATCCGCGAGTCGCCGCCACGCGACCGGCTCTCCGAGAGCCAGGTCCGCACGATCCATCGCCTCGCCTCCGAGTACAACTTGGCCCACAACAACGTGGCCGAAAACTCCATGGCCGCGGAAGACACGGCCCTCAACGACGCCGACTAAGCGACCAGCGGCTTCCGGATCCATCACCGCGGCTTCACCCGCGGGCTCCATCACCAGGTCTCCAACATGGGAGACTTCGAGATCCTTCCATCCTTGGGATCTTCGACTTGTCGGGAAAACTCCGCCGATCTCCGCGAGACCGGTCGCCACGCGACCTACACGCGGCGGCACCGATCCGCCGAGGATCCCTTCTCCACCCGATCCTCCTAACGCCACGGCAACATAGGTCGAGGAACTCCGCTGAAGCTAGGAAGCGTCCGCGGAGCAAGCGGCGTGATTTTTTACTCGAGCAAGTGGCCGGCGCGACACTGTCGTTACCACGCAGCTTCAGAATCGGCGCTTGAACCCTACCGTCTGGGGCGCCGCCCTGAACTTCGGCGACGAAACGGCGGCCAGCGTGGCGGCGCGATCTGCGAGAACGCCACCAGGGAGAAGCGCCCGGCCCCACCGAGGTCGACGGCGATGGGCGCCCACCTCCACCCAACCGCACACCCAGGACCAACGCGGACGGTGGTCTCCTCACGGAGCGAGCGAGCGGCCTACCACTTCTCCACCCGATGGACAACCTCGTGGCGGGCAGCGGTGAGACAACATCCGCATCACGGCGGCGGTGCCCTCTGAGATCGATGCGTCGGGGCCTATTCACAAAGGCGGTCGAAGCAGCAAACGCGGCGCCGACTCGCGGTCGGGTGTACTCGTTCTTTGGGCAGCAGAGCGGCCTCAAGCGGCCGCCATTGGCGGCAAACACCCTCAATCCGCCACCCAAACCATCAGTAGCTCCAACACCGACCCATGCGCAGCACTCTCACTGTGACCCCGGCCAGCGACCAACCGTCGCCAACAGTCGGCCACCGCCCGCACCCCATCATCAACAACCAAAGCTGGCGCCGCGCCAAAGCACGACGACTGCGACACACACCTAATCGCCCGATGACGGCCGATGGGGTCGCTAAGACTCGAGCCCAAGTCGGACCGATGATCCGAGGCGAAAAGTACCCGGCGAACTTCAAGGCGCCGAAGGAAATAGAGAAGTACGACCCTTCGTACGACCCCTCCGTGTGGCTGGACACATACCTCATGGCGATGGGGATAGCTGGCCACACCGACCTGCTAGCCGCCCGCTACCTCCCCCTGATGATGGAGGGAACATGCAGGCAGTGGATCAACACCCTTCCGCAGTATAGCATCGACTCCTGGGAAGAGATGCGAGATGCCTTCGTCAGGCACTTCGAGTGCTCCTATACCCGCGCCACCACCATCGAGGACCTGGAATGATGTGTCTAGGGACCCCGCGAGTCGACCCGCAACTGGGTCCAGCGGTGGCAAGAACTATGGTACAACGCGGTCGGCATCCACCCGGACACCGCGATCCATTGCTTCAAGACCTCATGCCGCTACGAGCCCTTGGTCGCCAAGCTCAAGCGACATTCTTGCACACTCGACAACATATCGGACCTCCTCGAGATCGCCAAAAGATACGCGGAGGAAGATCCAAACCAGGAAACCGACGACGAGTCGGGAGGCCAACGCTGCACGAGCGGCAACGACAACGGACGACGGTCCGACCTACGCTACAGCAACACTCGCCTCACCGGCAAGCGCCGAAGTGACGGGCGAGTCGACTTCGTCGCCAACGCTGGGCATGCGCAACGCGAGCCCAAGAGCTTCCGCCGCGACGGAGGGCAACGCCGCGACAGCGGCAACTACAAGGCGAAACCAAGGTTCGACCCCGCGGCCCTCCTTAACCAACCTTGTTCGTTTCACAGCAGGGAAGGGAAGCCCGCCACGCACACAACCGCCGACTGCCACACTCTCAAGGAGATTGAGAAGGCACGGCGAGCGCGGGAGGACCCCGACAACAACCCGCCAAACGGCGGAAAATTCGGCAATGTGGCCGGCTCGCTCCATACCTTCACAGGCTTCAACACGAAGCACGAAAAGAAGGTCATCGCCCGCACCGTCGCCGTCAACACGGTGGCCCAGGTGGACGTTCCCCAGTTCCTCAACTGGTCGGAGCAGCCCATCACATGGAGCCGCCAGGACCACTCGCCACGCGCCAGTACCCGAGTCGCCCGGTGGTCAAGCCTAAGGTGGAGACTCGGCTCCCAAGATATTGATGGGCGACATCTCCATCAACATCCGCACTGGACACCTTCAGCGATCGGCTCCCACGATCGATGGTCGAGACGACCTACCACGCTCCACGGCATCGTCCCGGTCGGAAGGCGTACCCGATCGGCAAGGTCACGCTGCCGGTCACCTTGACACAGCAAACTTCCGCACCGAGCAGATCGTCTTCGAGCTGGTACCCTTCGACAGCCCCTACCACTGCGTCCTAGGGCGCCAGGCGTTCGCCAAGTTCATGGCAGCGCCCCACTACGCGTACAATGCGATGAAGCTCCCCGGGCCGTGTGGCGTCATCACCATCAACAGCGACCCCGACATGGCCGCCGAGTGCGAGGCCAAAGGAGCCGAACTCGCCGACGCCGTCATCGCGGCAGAGGCCAACCACGCCGACGAGCTCGCCAAGTACGCGAGCGGGGTCAATGACGACGACCCCACCATACTCAAGAAGCCCAATTCGGAGGGCGCAAGCACCTCAGCCTTCGAGGAAATGACGCACACCTGCAGCATCGAGCTGGTCCTAGGCGACTCCAGCCAGACGGTGACGATTGGGACGGGCATGAGCCCAGCCTAGGAATGCACGCTCATCGAGTTCCTCCGTGAGAACAGGGACATCTTTGCATGGAAGCCCTCTGACATGCCTGGTGTCCCTAGGGAACTCGCTGAGCACAAACTAAACGCCGACCCCAAAGTGCGACCCGTCAAGCAGTCGCTACGACCCTTCAATGAAGAGCGCCGCCGAGCTATCGTCGAGGAGGTGCAGCGTCTACTCGCTGCAGGCTTCATCCGGCCAATCAAATACTCCAAGTGGCTGGCAAACCCAGTCCTGGTCGAGAAGAAGAACGGGACCTGGAGGATGTGTATCGACTACACAAACTTAAACAGCGCCTGCCCGAAGGAGCAGTTCGTCCTCCCGCGGATCGAGCAAATAATCGACTCCACCGCGGGCTCGGAGTCGCTGTGTTTCCTCGACGCCAACTCTGGGTACAACCAGATCAAAATGGCTGTTGTGGACGAGAAGACGGCGTTCATCACGCCATTCAGAGCCTTCTGCTACACCGCCATGACCTTCGGCCTCAAGAACGCCGGGGCAACCTACCAGCGGTGCATGCAGGAATGCCTTGCGAGCCAAATTGGCCGCAATATCCACGTCTACATCGACGACATGGTAGTGAAGTCCGCTCGCCAGGGCGATCTACTCGCCGACCTGGCGGAAACATTCGCCAACCTGCGGAAATACAAGATAAAGCTCAACCCAGGCAAGTGCACCTTCGGTGTACCAGCAGGACAACTACTGGGGTATGTCGTCTCCAAGCGCGGGATCGAGGCGAACCCCACAAAGATCGACACGATCGCTCGACTCGGCAAACCCGAGTGCTCGCGACGTCGAAGCTGGCGGGCGATCGCGACTCTCAACGCTTCATCCCGATTGGGCGAAGGCGATGCCCCTATCGCTGATGCGAAAGAACCTCACCTTCGGTGGGACAAGGAGGCGGACGACGCTCCGCGACCTCAAGATGGTGCTACTGCGCACCACTACCGCCACCCGTCAACAAAGAACCCATGATGGTTCACGCGACTTCGAAGCGTCGTCGGCGCCGTCATGGTCGTCAGCGACCAGAGGAAGGAAAGGAGCACCAGACAGCGACGGTGTACTACATCAGCGAGGTCCTCACCGAAGTCGTGGCGATACCCACAATACCGAAACTGGTATACGCGGTCTTTAGAGCAATGGCGCCTTCCGCCAGACTACTTCCGAGCACCCGATCACGGTCGTCTCCTTAGCACCGTTGCAGGACATCATCCGCAACCGTGAGGCGACTGGCGAGTCACCAAGTGGTCAAATCGGCGTCCACAACATCAAGTATGAGACACGGCGATCAAGTCGCAGGCTCGCCGGACTTCATCGCCGACGGGAAGAGGCCCGGCCAGCGGAAAAGCTGCCATACCTCCACTCTCGAGCCTGCACCCGACGGCTCCAAGAACGCGACGGCGCAGGAGCGGGATCGTCGACTTCACCGAAGGCGACAAGCTCGCACGTCCCTCGCCTCGACTTCACCCCCTGCACCAACAACATGGCCGAGTACGAGGCACTGCTCCACGGCATGCGAGCTGCCAAGGAGATAAACGTCAGCCGCCTACGTTGCTACGGAGACTCCGACCTCGTCGCTGGGCAAGTCGCTAGAACTTGCGACGCCGTCTCTCCCACCATGACGGCTTACCGCCAAGCAGTAGACAAGCTGGGAGGACACTTCGCAGGCTACTCCGTCGAGTGGATCGACAGGCGAAAGAACAAGGAGGCCGATGCACTCTCTCGCATCGGGTCGGCTCGACTCGCACCACCCGCTGGCGTCTTCCTCGACACGATCACCAAGCCATCAGTCTCTCCCCCAAGGGAGATCGACATCAGAGTCCCGCTGCAACCAGAGGCAGCCCTGGTCGCACTCATCGCCAAGCCAGACGACTGGACCAAGCCGTACATCGCCTACCTGGAGGCTGGTACCTTGCCGGCAGACGAGACAGACGCCCGGATGGTTGTGCGTCGGTGCAAATCCTTCACCATCGTCGACGGCGAGCTCCACAAGCACAGCGTGACCGGCGTGTTCCAACGCTGCGTCCAACCCGCCGAAGGACCCAAGATCCTCCACGACATCCACTCCGGCGACTGCGGCCACCACGCCGGCGCCCGCTCTTTGGTCGCCAAGGCCATGCGGCACGACTTCTACTGGCCCACCGCACACGCCGATTCCGTCGACATTGTCCAATGGTGCGCCGGGTGCCAGAAGTACGCCAACCAGACACACGTGCCGAGCTCAGCACTCAATACAATCCCCATCACCTGGCCATTCGCCGTGTGGGGTATGGACATGGTAGGCCCTTTCAAAAAGGCCCCCTCCAGCTTCACCCACCTCCTGGTCGTGGTCGACAAATTCACAAAGTGGGTGGAGGCCAAGGCAGTCTGGAAATGCGACAGGAAGACCGCCACCAAATTCCTACGCGAGCTCATATATCGCTACAGGTTCCCAAACAGCATCATCACGGACAACGACACCAACTTCGCCAAAGGAGCCATGGCCGAGTTCTGCGAGGAACACCACATCCGGCTCGACCTCGCATCAGTCGCCCACCCGGAGTCCAACGGCAGAAAGCAGGCCAACCAGAGCATCCTCGGCTGAAGCCGCGGCTCCAATCTTGCTCGGCCGCCGGTGCTGGATCGAGGAGCTACCCTCCGTCATCTGGGGCATCTGCCCCTCAGTCAACAGGTCGACAGGGTTCACCCCCTTCTTCATGGTGTATGGCGCCGAGGCAGTCATGCCCACCGACCTCGAGCACGACTCGCCAAGGGTCGTCCACTACACGGAGGCTGCGAACGAACTCGCACGACAGGATGGAGTCGATCAACTCGACGAGGCACGCGACCTAGCTCGCTCACGCACCGCCATCTACCAGCAAGGACTCCGCCGCTACCATAGCTAGCGGGTGAAAACTCGCACCTTCCAAGAAGGCGACCTGGTACTGCGCCTCATCCAGGACAAGAAGGGCATGCACAAGCTCTTACCCCCATGGGAGGGACCATTCGCTATCGGGTGAGTACTCGGCAACGACGCCTACTACCTCATCGACGTCCGCGGGGACGGCAAACTCGACGTCAAGCGACCATGGAATTAAACCTCCTACGAAAGTTCTGAAGGGTTTCGCGGCATAGTAAATCAAAATTTTCTACGGATGCGAACAGAGGGAAAGCCAAGATCTAATCTAGGAGATGCAAACAACGAGAGAGATTGGATTAGATCTTCATACCCTTGAAGATTCGCAATGAACGCGTTAAATCGGGCGTGGGTGATGTAGTCGTACTCGCTTCTCCTCCTCGCGATCCGATCCGATCTAGCACCACAAGTGGCGGTGCCTCCGTGAGATGCACACGTGCAGCACCTCGATGTCTCCTCCTTCCTCGGACCAGCAAGTATGGTGGAGAGATGGATTGGATCTACAACACGACGACGTGGTGTATATGGTGGAGAATTTCTGCAGCAGGGCTTCGCCTACAAACAGTCGGGAGGGAGAGAGGAGGGCAGCAGGACGGCTAGCTCTGGGAGGGGAAGGTGTGGGGGGTTGGTGCGCCCCCACCCCTCTTTATATAGAAGGGGGGAGCAGCCCTAGACCCTCCCCCAAGCCCAAACCGGCGGCCCCAAAGGATAAGGAGTGGGGGGCAAGGAAACCCCCCCTTCTAGAAGGTCTATCTCGAGTTTAAACCTCTCTTGGCCGGCTGGGCCCTATGGGGCCTTGTGCCCTGCCCATTTGATCCAGGCACTCCCTCATAGGCCCATGCCCCCTCCCGGAAGGTGTGGCCACGTTGGTCCCCTTCCGGAAGGTTCTAGAAGCTTCTTGTTCAATACCGATTAACCCGGAACAATTCCGAACTCAAAAACTGCACCGCCTTATATGAATCTTATTCGCCGGACCATTCCGTAACCTCTCGTGATGTCCCGGATCCCATCCGAGACTCCGAACAAAAACTCATAAACCAATTATCCAATCTATCCTAGCGTTGAGACACATTAAGTGTGTGACCCTGCGGGTTCGAGAATATGCAGACATGATCTTCTATCAATAATCAGCAGCGGGGTCTGGACACCCATATTGACTCCCACACATTCATCGATGATCATATCAGATGAACCACGATACCAGGATTCAATCAATCCCATATATATATTCCCTTCGTCTCGCGATATTTTACTTGCCCGAGATTCGATCGTCGGTACCGTCATACCTAGTTCAATCTCGTTCACAGCAAGTACTTTACTCGTTCCGTAATCCGATATCACTTTGTGATTAACTCCTTAAACCACATGCTTGCAAGTGGTGTTGATATCGATTACCGAGTGGGCCCGAAGTATATCTCTCCGACTTGGGAGGGACAAATCCCATCTCGATACATACAACCCAACAGATACTTTCCGATCACCTGAGAGACACCTTTATGATCACCCTCTCATAGGATGACGTTTGATGACCTCAAAGCTTTCTTCCGGTACCAGGGAGTTGTATTATCTCATGGTCTAAGGAATACAATATTTGACATAAGAAAAGCTTCGCAAAGACGAACACGATGACACGATCTAATTGCTTCGCTTAGTTTGGGTCTGTCCACCATATCATTCTCCCAATGATATGATCTCATTATTAATCGACAACTCATGTCCATGGTTAGGAAACCTTAACCATCATTAATCAATGAGCTAGTCCATAGAGGCGTACTAGGGAGACGGTGTTATTCACAAACCACACAAGTATTAAAGTTTCCGCTTAATACAATTCTAGCATGGAATATAAACATTATCATGAACAAGAATTATAATAATAATAGCTTTATTATTGCCTCTAGGGCATAATTACAACAGTCTCCCACTTGCACTAGAGTCAATAATCTAGTTTACATCTGGCAACAATCTCACACCCATGGCACTAAGGTGCTGATCATGTTTTACACGTGGAAGAGGTTTAGTCAATGGATCTACGACATTTAGATCTGTATGTACTTTGCTGATCTTCAGATCTCCATCTGCTATATAATCTCGGATTATATGAAACTTGCGGTTGATATGCTTGGTCTTTGGATGATATCTTGGTTCCTTAGCGAGTGCTATGGCGCCAGTGTTGTCACACAATATCTCCAGTGGGTCCAATGCACTTGGAACCACGCCAAGCTCAGTGATGAAGTTCCTGATCCAAACTCCTTCACTTGGCCTTCTGCAGCCATGTATTCCGCTTCTACTGTAGATCCCGCGATCACGCTTTGCTTGCAGCTTCTCCAGCTCACAGCTCCTCCATTCAAAATATACACGTATCCTGTCTGAGATTTAGAATCATCCTTGTCGGTGTCAAAACTAGCGTCGACATAACCTTTTACGACGAGCTGTTCATCACCCCCATAGACTAAGAACATTTCTTTAGTTCTATTTAGGTACTTTAGGATGTTCTTCACTGTCGATGTGCCACTCCTGGATCACTTTGATACCTGCTCGTCAAACTAAGAGCATTGGACACATCCGGTCTAGTACACAGCATGGCATACATGATAGAACCTATGGCCGAGGCATAAGGCACTTTGCTCATAGCTTCCATATCATTTACCGTAGCTGGACACTGAGCCTTGCTCAATATCTTACACGACAACATAGGCACCGAACCTTTCTTTGCCTTATCCATTCTGAACCTTTTCAGAACTTTGTCTAGGTATGTACTCTGGCTTAAAGCTATCAGGCGTCTTTGTCTATCTCTATAGATCTTGATGCCCAATATATAAGCAGCTTCACCTGGGTCTTTCATTGAAAAACACTTGTTCAAATAACTCTTCACATCGTTAAGCATGTTGATGTCATTTCCAATAATCAATATGTCATCCACATATAGTACCAGAAATGTCACCGAGCTCCCACTCACTTTCTTGTAGATGCAAGCTTCGTAGCAATTTGGAACAAATCCAAAGCTCTTGATCACTTGATCAAAACGAAGGTTCCAACTCCGAGATGATTGCTTCAGTCCATAAATGGAACGCTGAAGTTTGCATACTTTATCAGCAGCCTTAGGATCGACAAAACCTTCGGGTTGCATCATATACAACTCTTCATCAATGTTGCCATTGAGGAATGCAGTCTTGACATCCATCTGCCATATTTCATAATCATGAAACACAGCAATTGCTAATAAAATCCGAATGGACTTAAACATCGCTACGGGAGAGAAAGTCTCATCGTAGTCAACACCTTGAACTTGTCGAAAACCTTTCGCGACAAGCCGTGCTTTATAGACGGTAACATTACCATCCGCGTCCGTTTTCTTCTTGAAGATCCATTTGCACTCAACGGCCTTTCGGTCGCTAGGAGGGTCCACCAAAGTCCATACTTGGTTTTCGCTCATGGATCCCAATTCAGATTTCATGGCTTCTAGCCATTTCTCAAAGTCTGGGCTCATCATCGCTTCCTCATAGTTCGTAGGTTCACTGTCTTCTACTAGCAAGACAGTCAAGACAGGGTTGCCGTACCACTCAGGAGGGGCACGCGACCTTGTCGACCTGCAACGTTCAGTAGCAGCATCGTCTGAAGCTTCATGATCCTTGTCATTATCTTCCTCTATTGTTGGTGCAGGCGGCACTGGAACAATTTCAGGTGCTGCGCTACTCTCCAATTCAAGAGAAGGTTCAATAACCTCGTCTAGCTCTACTTTCCTCCCACTCACTTCTTTCGAGAGAAGCTCCTTCTCAAGAAAGGAACCGTTCTTTGCGACAAACACTTTGCCTTCGGTTTTGTGATAGAAGGTATACCCAATAGTTTCCTTAGGGTATCCTATGAAGACGCATTTCTCTGCTTTGGGTTCGAGCTTGTCCGGCATCAACTTCTTGACGTAAGCTTCGCATCCCCAAACTTTAAGAAATGACACTTAGGTTTTGCACCAAACCACAGTTCATACGGTGTCGTCTCAACGGATTTAGATGGAGCCCTGTTTAAAGTGAATGCAGCGGTTTCTAATGCATAACCCCAAAATGATAATGGCAAATCAGTAAGAGACATCATCGATCGGACCATATCTAATAGGGTCCGGTTCCGGCGGTCAGACACACCATTGCGCTGTGGTGTTCCGGGTGGCGTGAGTTGCGAAACGATTCCGCTTGCTTTAAGATGCGTGAGAAAATCATAACTCAAATATTCACCTCCACGATCGGATCGTAGAAATTTAATCTTTCTGTTACGATGGTTCTCCACTTCATTCTGAAATTCCTTGAACTTTTCAAACGTTTCAGATTTATGTTTCATTAAATAGATATACCCATACCTACTTAAGTCATCGGTAAAAGTGAGAAAATAGCGATATCCACCGCGCGTCGAAACCCTCATCGGTCCGCATACATCGGTATGTATGATTTCCAACAAGTCCGTTGCTCGCTCCATCATACCGGAGAACGGGGTTTTGATCATCTTGCCCATGAGGCATGGTTCGCATGTGTCAAATGATTCAAAATCAAGAGACTCCAAAAGTCCATCAGAATGGAGTTTCTTCATCGCTTTACACCAATATGACCTAGACAGCGATTGCCACAAATAAGTAGTATTATCACTATCTACTTTGCATCTCTTAGCCTCAATGTTATGGATGTGTGTTTCATCCCTTTCGAGATTTAGAAGAAATAAACCATTCACAATAGGTGCATGACCATAAAAGATGTTACTCATATAAATAGAACAACCATTATTCTCCAATTTAAATGAATAACCGTCTTGCAATAAACAAGATCCAGAAATAATGTTCATGCTCAACGCAGGCACATAATAACATTTATTAAGGTTTAAAACTAATCCCGAAGGTAAAACTAAGGAGAGCGTGCCGACGGACATCACATCAACTCTTGATCCGTTGCCAACGCGCATCGTCACCTCATCCCTCGCCAGCTGCCGTCTATTCCGTAGCTCCTGTTTCAAGTTACAAATATTAGCAACTGAACCGGTATCAAATACCCAAGCACTACAACGAGGGCTAGTAAGGAAAACATCAATAACATGTATATCAAATATACCTTTGATGGTGCCAGCCTTCTTGTCCGCTAAGTACTTCGGACAGTTGCGCTTCCAGTGACCCTTGTCCTTGCAATAGAAGCACTCAGTGTCCGGCTTAGGACCAGACCTGAGCTTCCTCTCAGCAGGGGCAACGCGCTTGCCGCCGCCTTTCTTGAAGGGCTTCCTTGCACCCTTACCTTTCTTAAAGGTGGGGGGCTTGTTGACCATCAACACATGATTATTCTTTTTGATGTTCACCTCCGCTACTTTCATCTTAGCAAAGAGCTCAGTGATCATATCAGTGGAACCAATCTGATTGTGATCAACTACAAAACTTTTGCAGCTAGGAGTGTCAATCTTGAGCTTATCTGGAATCTTGCAGTCCAGTTGCTCAAGGCGTTGAGTGTAGCCCGACATCTTAATGGCATGCTCACTAACGGAACTCCCTTCCTCCATCTTGTAGTTAAAGAATTTCTTAGAGATCTCATATCTCTCAGAACGGGCTTGAGTCTGAAACATGTTTTTCAGCTCCTCGAGAATCTCAAAGGGCCCGGCGAACTCCTCAAAACGATTTTGAAGATCCGATTCCATAGCATACAACATGGCGATCTTAATCAAATCATAATCATCCTTGCGCGACTGATAAACAACTTTTTCATCAGCCGGCGCATCTATAGCAGGGGCGTCACCTAGTGCTTTCTCAAGGACATAGTCCTTTTGTCCGCCAGCGAGAATGATTCTCAGAATGTGGAACCATTTGGTGAAGTTAGACCCATTGTTTCTAAGCTTTTCTATCTCAGCAAAAACGTTGAAGTTGAAGTTGGACTTGGCCATGTGATCTACAGTATTTGCAAGTACAATTTAGACTATGTTCATGATAAATAGTTCAACTTAATCAAATTACTAGATGAACTCCCACTAAATTCAACATCCCTCAAGTTGTTTAGTGAACACGATCCAAATTCACCACACCTAATCCGATCATCACGAGAAGAGATGTGGTTTCAATGGTGGACAACGAAGTGTCGATCATATCATTCACATGACTCATGCTTAACCTTTTGGTTCTTGTGTTCCGAGGCCATGTCTGTACATGCTAGGCTTGTCAAGTTAGACCCAAGTATTTCCGCGTGTGCAAAACTGGCTTGCACCCGTTGTATGTGAGCGTAGAGTCTATAGCACCCGATCATCACGTGATGCTTGGACACGACGAACTTTCATAGCAGTGCATACTTGGGGAGAACACAGTTTTATCTTGATCTTTAAGTGAGGAATCATCTTATAATGCTACCGTCGCGATCTAAGCATAATAAGATACATAAAAGGATAAACATCACATGCATATAACTTTATGTGACATGGTATAGCCAATCTTCGCGCAATGATCTCCATCTTGTGCGTGCCGGCATGATCTCCATCACTCCACCATGATTGCCTCCACCACGAATAGCAACTACAACTATTGCTAACTACTTAGCGATAAAGTGAAACTATTACATGGCGCATAAGAAGTTGACACACATGTCATACACAATTATAAAGACAACCATATGGCTCCTGCCAGTTGTGTACTCATCGACATGCAAGTCGTGAAACATTACAAAACATGATCATCGCATACAATATACACATCACATCTTGGGCCATACCATATCACAAAAAAACACTTCCTGCAAAAACAAGTTAGACGCCTCTACTTTGTTGTTGCATGTTTCGTGGCTTATGGGAGTAGATGCTAAGAACGATTCTTACCTACGGAAAGCCACAACGGTGATATTATGGTTGCCAAACTCGGTGTTAATCCCATGACAACTATAGTGAGAAAGCGGCATCCACCACCGCATGTGTGGAACAAGCCACACGTCAAGTGCGGAGCGGTCTCATGACGGCGTCGCGTAAGGTTGGCCTGGACCGCTTCAATCTCACTATCCCGCGTCATAAGAAGAACACAAACAAGAGGCTTGCAACAGAAAACATCAACGCCCGCAACAACCATGTTGCGTTCTACTCATGAAACACATCTACGCATAGATCTAGCTCTGATACCACTGAAGGGTTTCGCGGCATAGTAAATCAAAATTTCCTACGGATGCGAGCAGAGGAAAGCCAAGATCTAATCTAGGAGATGCAAACAACGAGAGATTGGATTAGATCTTCATACCCTTGAAGATTCGCCAATGGAACGCGTTAAATCGGGCGTGGGTGATGTAGTCGTACTCGCTTCTCCTCCTCGCGATCCGATCCGATCTAGCACCACAAGTGGCGGTGCCTCTGTGAGATGCACACGTGCAGCACCTCGACATCTCCTCCTTCCTCGGACCAGCAAGTATGGTGGAGATACGAATTGGATCTACAACACGACGGCGTGGTGTATATGGTGGAGAATTTCTGCAGCAGGGCTTCGCCTACAAGCGATGGGAGGGAGAGAGGAGGGCAGGGGCGGCTAGCTCTTGGAGGGAAGGTGTGGGGTTGGCGCCCCACCCCTCTTATATAGAGGGGGGCAGCCCCAGCCCTCCCCAAGCCCAAACCGGCGGCCCCAAAGGATAAGGAGTGGGGGGCAAGGAAACCCCCCTTCTAGAAGGTCTATCTCGAGTTTAAACCTCTCTTGGCTGGCTGGGCCCTATGGGGCCTTGTGCACCTGGCCCAATGCGGCCATGGCACTCCCTCATAGGCCCATGCCCCCTCCCGGAAGGTGTGGCCACGTTGGTCCCCTTCCGGAAGGTTTTAGAAGCTTCCGGTACAATACCGATTAACCCGGAACAATTCCGAACTCCAAAAACTGCACCGCCTTATATGAATCTTATTCTCCGGACCATTCCGGAACCTCTCGTGATGTCCCGGATCCCATCCGAGACTCCGAACAAAAACTCATAAACCAATTATCCAATCTATCCTAGCGTCGAGACACGTTAAGTGTGTGACCCTGCGGGTTCGAGAATATGCAGACATGATCTTCTATCAATAATCAACAGCGGGGTCTGGACACCCATATTGACTCCCACACATTCATCGATGATCATATCGGATGAACCACGATGCCAGGATTCAATCAATCCCATATATATATTCCCTTCGTCTCGCGATATTTTACTTGCCCGAGATTCGATCATCGGTACCGTCATACCTAGTTCAATCTCGTTCACGTTAGTACTTTACTCGTTCAGAATCCGATATCACTTTGTGATTAACTCCTTAACCACATGCTTGCAAGCGGTGTTGATATCGACACCGAGTGGGCCCAAGTATATCTCTCCGACTTGGGAGGGACAAATCCCATCTCGATACATACAACCCAGATACTTTTACGATCACCTGAGAGACACCTTTATGATCACCCTCTCATAGGATGACGTTTGATGACCTCAAAGCTTTCTTCCGATACCAGGGAGTTGTATTATCTCATGGTCTAAGGAATACAATATTTGACATAAGAAAATCTTTGCAAAGACGAACACGATGACACGATCTAATTGCTTCGCTTAGTTTGGGTCTGTCCACCATATCATTCTCCCAATGATATGATCTCATTATTAATCGACAACTCATGCCCATGGTTAGGAAACCTTAACCATCATTAATCAATGAGCTAGTCCATAGAGGCGTACTAGGGACACGGTGTTGTTCACAAACCACACAATATTAAAGTTTCTGCTTAATACAATTCTAGCATGGAATATAAACATTACCATGAACAAGAATTATAATAATAACAGCTTTATTATTGCCTCTAGGGCATAATTCCAACAAGTTCTACTCCTAGAACCCCACATATGTATCCTCCAGTCGCTATGAAATAAAAAAGTATTGGTTACCGCAAATTGCGTCTACTCTCCGTGTCTTGTGCCACTCGCACTCGTAGTAGCAGCATCAAGCTAACTGCAGAAGTCAACCTCTGATACAGCGATCGGCACGGCCAAGTAGTGCGCTACAAGGGCACTGGGTTACCCCAGGTCTTGTAACGTCCACGAAAAATGCCTACCCGGAGCCCCATTGGAGTCGCCTAGCTCGACTGGCTCAACGAGCCAAGACAACTGCCTTCGCTTCTCACAGCGACCATGATCCTCCGCATCCTCGACATAGCGACTCGAACGGCCAAGTACCACGCTCGGGGACTGACGACCAGTTCAGCGCGAGCGTCTAGGTAAAACGCCAAGTATGATAGCATGCCCAGGACTCGCCATGCGACTGACCCAACGGGCCAGGTAGGAGTGATGCGCTTATTCTAACGCGCCCAGTCCTCACCCACCCTAGAGTTGCACCAAGAACAACCAAGTACCACGCTCGGGGACTCGGCTACCCAACCTCGTTTGCGCAAGGGAAAACGACGAAGTATAGAGCACTCATGGGAGTCGCCTTGCGACTGGATTTCCGAGCTCGGGCGAGTCGACATCAATAACAAAACATTCAAAACCACAAACACATAATAAACGAGGTAAACCCCATACAAAGGGCGGACGCGCTCGGGGACTCGTTCAACCCTCAATCACAAACACACGACAATTCACAAAGTACCACGATATCTCTATATAGCAGATCACAATCGTTACAAAGTACAATGTGTGCCCAATGGCCGAAATGCTACTAACGCCCCAAGGGCACAATGTCTTATTCCGCAGGCTTCGATGACGACTCGCCGCCACCCTTGCAGTTGCGAATGAAGGGAGTATACGGGTTCGATGGGTACGTCGTCAACTCACCCGCCATCGCCGCACGGAAGGGCTGCTCGATCTTGAAGTCCCGGTGCTGTGGCTTGGGGTCGTTGGGTGGGACGACCGTCTCCTGATAGGAAGGAGGTCGCCCATCGCCCAGACGCGCTCGGAGTACACCGCGGCGTGGTCCGTCAGCTTCAACACCTCGGCGATCTCCACCGAGCCAGTCGACGACGGGTAGCCACTCGTCACGTCATCAAGATTGAAATCTTCCGGGAAGTGGGCGAGCCCAAGGCTCAGCGCCGTCGCCGCCCCGCGCCGGAACGCTGACCGCATCATAAACTCGACGACCGACGGTGCCTTCTCCAAGTATCGCCACACCTCTATGAGGTCGCTGGGAATCACTTCCGTGGGCGACATCTCCTGAAGATACGCCCGTATACATGTTGCCGACAACGTGGCCGAGTCGACCAGCGTGGCTACACATTGCCGTGCGTCGAACGAATTCGCCTCTTCCACGCTATCAATGATCTGACCTGCGGACAAAAGGTGACAGTGAATACATCAAAGATTACACAATGCATATGTTACAGGCAGAGGCAGGCACACTCACCAATCAAGGGACAGGAGAGATCCGTGATGAAGCTCTGAAGAGAGGTGTAGTCGTCTTGAAGCCCAGCAACAAGGGCGTCAGAGACCTTACACTCCTTAGCGGCGGCTGTAACAGCAGCCTTGGCTCGCCCATCCGCCGAACTCGCCTCTTCCTTCGCTTCCTTCAGCTCGCGCTCAAGGTCGGCGATCCGCTTCTCAGCCGAGCTCAACGCAGATTGAGCTGCCGTCAATTCACTCGCTGGGACAAGGCCCTGGCGGACCTCCTCTGCCTTCGCAGCAGTCATCTAGAGTCCCTTGTTTGCCTCTTGGACGATGGCAAGTTCTTTCTCCGTGCGACGCTTCGCAGCAAGCCGGTCGGCTGACTCATGCTGCAAACCCTGCGCAAAAGACAAACAGTTAACAAAAACGAAATCCTAAGTGCCCACCCGCTGAAATTCAGCGAGTAGGCACTCGGGGACTGGAGATCAAAAATCCTAAGTGCCTACCCGCTGAAATTCAGCGAGTAGGCACTCGGGGACTGGAGATCCAAAAACCTAAGTGCCCACCCACTGAAATTCAGCGACTAGGCACTCGTGGACTGGACGCGAGAAACAAAAACAAAGACACTAAAAGAATCCGACCGCTGCAATTCAGCGGCCCGATCCTCGGGGACTGGACATACGTGGATGGCTGCGCCAAGCATGCCATGAAGCTGTATCGCGTCCACGGATGCGAGAAGAGCCGAAGTGTGCCCGCGATGCTGCTCGACCTCCGTCTCGGCGACCCCAGGTGCGCGGCTCGAGGGCGTGGTACCACTCGTCGTAGCCGCTCTGGCCATGAAGCGCGGGAAGGTCGCGATGGATGCGCCGGCACCAAAAGAGGCCGGCTCGGCCACCCCAGGCGAGGGAGCACCCTCCTTGGTCGTCAAGGCCGCCTCCTCCACGGGTTCACTCAGAGCGATCGTCGTGTCGTCAGACACCGTGACGACTTCGTCACCCTTGGTCTTCTTGGCACTATCCACGGGGGCGACGACCTCGTCCGCCTTCCTCTTTCGAGAGGGGTCCTCCTCGGCAACGAGTGGCGGTACTTTGGCCACGGACAGGTGGCCTATCTTCTTAGCTCCAGTCCTACAAATTGATCACATGAGCAAAATGGTCCGAGTACTTAGCTCCAGTCCTACAAATTGATCACATGAGCAAAATGGCCCGAGTACAATGAAAAACAAAGGCAGGTGAATAAAACTCACTTGGCGACTGGCAGGAACCGCAGTCCCGTGCGGATGCCGGCCGGCTTCTCCAGTTCGGGGCCTAGTTTACGACTGAGACCCATCTCCAGGACATCGTGCGCCCAAGAAACGGACGGCTTCTTCGTTGTCGAGGCCGGGACAGGAGCCTCCGAAACATTTTCGGCGGGAGCCTCCCTGGGAGGTGAAGCTGTCGCGACCAGAGCAACCCCCGACCCAGAGACTGGGGCGAATGGGGGAGGCATCGAGTCCAGAGGCGCCTCACTCAGGACGGCGGTGACATCCGCCGCTGCCACCGTCTGTGGCGCTTCATCCTTGGCCAGGCTGGTGGCGTCGGAGCTGCTCGCCGAATGAGGCGGAGATGCCTGTCTTGTTGGCTTCGTCTTCTTCTTTAGAGGGGCCTTCACCTCCTTCATCTTCTTCTTCTTCTTCTTTGAAGGAGTGACCTGGCGACGCGAGGTGGTTTCAGGAAGTTCGTCGTCGTCATCGTTGTGACGTTCGAGGCTTTTACTCGCCTCGAGTTCGCGCTGACGCTGCCTGCGAGTTTTGCGAACCAGCGGGGCGACCTCTTCCTCGGACTCGTCATCGTCGTTGCTCCTGTCGCTCTCGATGCCGCCTTTGGCAGGAGGCGACTCGCCCCCGTCCTGGACGGACGAGATCAAATTTTCGTCGTCTGCGGGTGGAATCCACCCTTCCACCACTTGAAATAACTGCAATGAGCATAAGACAGTATCAGTATGACCACGACTGCATTAACTGCGACTGTGATTGATAGAAAGTGACTTACCGTCGGGGCTGGATGCTTCGCGGTATAGGGGGCGACCCCGTCCTTCGCGTCCAGGTACACCGCCTGGGTGATCTTCTTCAACGCCGGAATGTAATCATCGAGTTTCCACTCGGCGAGGCAGGATTTCGTCAAGTCCTCCCGGCCCGTGTACTCGTACATTTAGTGGTCACGTCGGGCCAGGGGAACGAGTCGCCGCCCGAGCCAGCACTTGTACAAGTTGATGGTCTAAAGACCCTTCTTCTTCAGGCCGCGGATGGTTTGAAGCATCTCATCCACGACCATCCGCTGGTCTGTTGGGAGCTTGCCGATTTGGAGTCGGCGTGGTTCGGGCCGGTCGGCGGAGTACCTTGGGATCACCACCTCGCCCTCTGGAGTCGCCTCGGTGACGTAAAACCAAGACTTCTTCCACTCGCTCGCCGCCTTGGCGGGTAGCATTAGATCAAAAAAGGAAGCCTTCGACTTCAATTGAAACATCAAGCCGCCCGCAGCAAGCATTGGGCCGCCCGCTTCTTCGCGACTGATCCTCCCATGGAACAGATCTTGCCACAGGGGGAAGTAGGGCCTGCAGCCTAGGTAGCACTCGCAGAACGCCACGAAAATGGCGAGCTGCTCGATGCTGTGCGGACCCAGGTCCGACGGCTGGATCCCGTAGAAGGAGCAGAAGCGCCGGAAGAAAAGAGATGTGGGGAATCCCAGCCCCCGCTCCAGGTGACTGGTGAAGCAGACGAACTCTCCCTTGCGCGGGTCCGGAGTGACCTCTCCGGCCGCGGGGATGCGCCACCTGCCGGCACGCAGGATCCCGGCCTCCTCAAAGGACGCCAGTAGCGCTCTCGTACACTCGGACCTGCCCCATGGTTCGGTGGAGGGGGCCATTGGCGACAAGGTTTGCGGAGGTCGGAGGATTTTGGATCGGCTGGATCGCGATGAAGAGGAAAACGGAGGTGCGCACAATCGGAGGAAATGACGAGGGGGTGGTTTTCTGATCGCCTACCATTCCCTTTATATAGCGGTTGTTACCCGCCAAATCAGGGATCCGTTACTACGCGGTGATTACGCCAAAAGTTACCGTTGTATTACCCCAACGTCTAGTTTTGACTGCGCTTGATGGTCCAACTTTAGCCACTCGGCTCGCCGACCCGATCACTACAACAGTGACTAAATATTTCGCCGACCTGTTCGCCAAAGCTGCGACCAGAATGACTAGTTTTCTCCTTTATTCAGGAGCCCGCCACCGATTCGACTGGATGTCTGCATTGAAGCCATATGCTCCGACTGCCAGCAACCACCTGCGCCCAATCGACGACGGCCTCGGGGACTACTGATGGGGATATACCTACCGGGGTATACCCAGCAGGACGTTTCCGACTGGCCCAGAAACTGGCGAGTGGGCCTGCAAGACGGCGACTGGATCGAGACCTGGCGCGAATCCAAGCGACTGGAAGCTGAAGGCCTAGGAGAGTAGATAGGCCCAGTCGGATTAGGTTAAACGATTACCGAAGCCTTAACTGATTCGGTTGAGATATGTAAACCCTAGGGGGAGGTGAGTCTATATAAACCTCCCTACAGGGCGTGTAGAGGCACGTTCCATCATACACCCAAGCGACTCGCCACCTAGCCGTCGAGCTCGCCCCATTGTACCTCCACCATAATACAATCTAGCAGGAGTAGGTCTTTCCCTCTGGGGGGCCGAATCTGGGTAAAACCCTGTGTCTCCACCCTCATCTCGCACCGCAGATGGCTGGCCGCCCTTGCCCTTCGTTCTACTACTCGCTGCCGATTGCAGCATCTGCCGTGACCATTCCCACGACAATCTTTATTACTGCGTTAAATACAGTCTAGAGGGTCTCATTAAAACAAGTTTTAAGTTTCTATATACCCATGTTTAGGGTCAAAAGACTATCTTTTTATTCCTGACATAGTATAGTTGATACTGGTACTCTTTCCAAGATGGGATTTGAACTCATTTCGTCCATACCCATTGGAATTTCTTATTCTCAATACTTGCCCAATTAGGTGTTCTCTATTACTTCTTAAGGGTTACTTAAGAGTTGTTTCTTTTAGAATTGGTCGGTTAAATTTATCCTTTATCACCTTCAAGCTTATACCTTCTTAAGGTTTTAGATATTCCTTCATTATTGCCTATAGTACTTCTTCAACTTTCATTCATAATGTCTACTCTCCCCCTTAGGTTTTACTAATAGTCTTTAAATTGTATATAAAGCATTTATTGGCTTAATAACTAGAATGTTGCTTCTGTTTAGTTTATACTTTACTGAATTAGGATCTGATGAAAGATTGTATGGTGTATCCACATAGTTGTGGATCTCCAAAGAAAATCTTTCAGCACTATATGTCATACTTACTATTGGACATTTTCGCTGGGATAAGTCTGACTTTGCGAAGCATCTTGAAACGCGATCGCCTTAAATGTTTGTACTTCCTTAGGTCTTACTTAGCTTCAAGCCAAATTTTATGCTCTTTATGCAACTTTCAAAAATGTCTGGTTAACTAAGTTAACCAAATACCAGTTGTGGACAAAATACCAACCGTGGATCAGAATACCGACTAGGGATTAGGTACCAAAGACGGATCATTTTAGGTTGTATGGATTACCCTACTGTTTCCGACCTCCTACTGGCATTGTCTCTGAATTGTCAGAGCTTACATACCATTTTGCTCGACAACTTTACTTTTGTTCTGATTCATGATGCTTCCATGAACTAGGGATTACTACTTTATTAACTTCTTAGCAACTTACCTACTTTGAATGAGATTTAAGTTTATTACTTCTTGTTGCTCCATACATTTCCTACACCAAACTTCTTTCTTGAATCTGGCTAAGAATAATATATGCTTGATCTATCCTCCTGTAGAGGTCCCAACCTTTAATAAGGTAGAGATCCCTGTGTTTACAATGCTAGTCCCTGGATCAATAGCTAGCATCCACATTTAAGATGTAATATCAAGAAACAAAGGTCATAATACAACTTTATAACCAGGAATAAAATAATTTATTACATCTTACATAGATCATTTGGCTATCACATTTCAATGCAGCAGAATATCTAGATAGCATGGAGTCCTTCATCTTCAAAGTACCACAGGCAATCATGTTGGTTGTAGACTTGTAATCCTATTCAACACACTTCACTAACATCAAACAAACCTGCAATATAATAAGTTGCAGCCACAAGGGTCAATACATTTGAATTATATTGGCAAGTTTCACTACTATGTAGAAATAAGTGGATCCTATCAATAGATGCATATTTGGCTAAGTAGGGTTTAGGCTCATTTGCAGAAAGCAATATAGTTTTATCCTATCTTTTCAAAATAGTTTTGATCTTTTGACAATATTTCTGAACTCCTTGGAAAACTCCAAGTGCTTCTAATCCCTTGTTGACACCATCAAGTTTTACTTTGAAAAATTGGAATGTCGAGATCTTCCATAGCTTCAGGCCTTAGTTGCTCAGAGTTGTCCGTAACCGGGGACACGACTAAGTACTTAGAATTTGATCTTCTACAGAAGTTGTACACTTTACCCACATGACACAATCTCGTCTTGACTCCACTAGTGGCCGCTGGATAAGTACTCACCAAAGTGGAGTACTGGCAGATCGAGAATGTGACAAAGTCTTTCCATAGAAGTCCTCCCAATACACATTGCTAGCTTGTGTCGTGGTATTGCCGACGAGTACACCATGGAGGGGTCCTCACATTGCGTGTTTAGAGACGTGGGGTAAGGCGTACGGTTGACGGGTACGAGGTAACACAGCTTACCCAGGTTCAGATCCCACAACAGCGGTGGAATCCTACTCCTGGTATAAATCACTATAAGGGAAATACGCCGAGTTATAGAGATAGGTTTGCTGTGCGAGGTTGTCTGAATCGATGCCCTAAAGGCTCCCATAGGCCCGACTTATATAGTCGCCAGGTCCTAGGGTTACAGGGAAAAGTCCTAGCCGGACAGGTTACAGAGTCCTACACCATCTATTACTAGTCTTGTGTATCTTGCACTCCAAGGCTCCGGGTACGCTGGTGGCTCCACCGTAGCCTTCCTTTATCCGGCATGGGCCTCCCTTCTGTATCCACCTAACTGAGCCGCCCAGAAGGCCATAGGCCATGCTACCGACTATGGGCCACCCGGGTTAGTCGGATAAGAGACATGCTATAAGGATACCCATCACTACAAGAAAACCGGTCTATTGCGACATAATCTATCGCTACGGTTTTTTTCGTTGCGATGTAGTACAAAATTACCACAAATTCTCCGGTCGTGGTGATAGGCCGCTCATATTTCCACGACTATTCTTGGTCGCGATACATTGTCAAATTTGTTGCGGTAGAGGCCGTCTATTGCAACGATCTGCATCACGTTGGAATACAATCGCGTTTTAGCGACAAATAAGCTCCGTTGCGCGAGGTAGCAATTTTGTTGCCTTAGAGGCTATTTCTTCCAACGTAATAAGTATGCGTGGTAAATATCATATGTTTTCGCCTCAAATTTATCCTGCGGCAATAACTATTGTTTACTGCGACAATTTGGGCCTTATGGTAATAGGTTTACCATAATGCAACAATCACCAGCTGCTGCGAAAACGAACAAGTTTTTTGGAACGAGAAAGTTCATAGCATAGCTAACGGGCCTCCTGGGCCATGGCCCTTGATTAATATTGCAATTTTCTTAGGACAACAATTCATTTATGGTCCAGTATCACCAATATTCGGTGAACCGATATTTTTTACAAGTTTATCTGAAACAGACCTCCTGGGCCTTGGCACCAGAGCCTAATTGAAATTTATTTAGGATACGTGTTCATGTATGGTCCAGTATATATATTCATTTTTGTCACCTTTTTTTGACATAAAATTCACGTAAAACTGTCAGAGTTATTTACTATATCAACCAGCTGAACCTTTGTAGGTCCGAACAACTGTAATTCTGAAGCACTTAGCATTTACTTGTGTTGCAAAAAGTGACAGTACTGAATAATCAATCAAGAACTCATGTAAGACGCAAATTTCACTTGAACAGTTAGCATCGCAATTCATAATTACTTGACACTGAAACTTTGGACCTTTTAAACTCAAAGTATATTATTACACGATCTTTCAAGCACATAAATGTGTCCATGATCATGGCAAAACCTTTAAGCCAAATAGTGGACAGACAACCTACTAAATGAATCCTAGGTCATCATCGTATTCATCTTGTACCAAAGGAGCAACATGGCCATCATTTACGTAAGCCTCATCATCATCCGTATCAGCATCATATTCCACTTGATCTTCGTCAAACTCAGCAGGCCTTATACTTTGTATGACTGAAACATCAACGCTGGTTCCTTCATCATTGTTTCTGCACCAACTAGTCACCTGGTCAGGTAGATTAAATCCTAGAACTGTAATTCCTGCATCGACGACATCCTGTACATCTGCTTCAGCATGTTCACTTCCTTCTGCAGCATCATCAACGTTTGTACCATTTAAAACAGAAGGAGCAAACAAATTGCGTGGGTTCATTTTAATAGCACTTGCCCAATTAGGGTTCTTCACATCTCTCACGTAGAAAACCTGTTTAGCTTGGATGCCTAGAATGTAAGGGTCTTCCTTGAATCGGTGTATAGTAGTGTCAAGGTCAATAATTCCATATCTGTCCTTCTTATATCCCTTACTCTGATTTCTATTGGCGAGGGCACGTCGAACCACACCTTTGCAATAGAACAACCTCCTTATCGAGGAAAGTCAAGAAATATGATTTTCTTTATCACCCCATAGTGATCGATCTTGCCATTGCCTTCTTGCACATTGACTACGACGCCACTATTCTGGGTACTCAATTCCTGCTCTATATAGGCATTTCGAAAGTAATATCCATTCAGTACTGTACGGTTGTACACACGAGCAATTTGATCAGGCCCTTTATCTAGTGCATACAACAGTTCGCTGAGCTTCCCATCTTTATGGAGTTGTGTGATCTGTTTCATGGAATATAATATGTGTGAGCGTAATGTAGACAATTTTTTTTACTAGTAATTCCCCGTGCTATCTGAAGTTATGAACATGAAGGAGAGGTAGGTTTAAACCAAAATATGAAAGTAAGTTACCCGTCTCTCGAACCAGCCAACAAATTCTTCCTTGTGTTTCTTTTTAGGATTAGGACAATTGTTCCTTTTGAGCTCCTCAATATGTTTCCTTCAAAAAATAATGATGGTTACTTCATGACCAAAGTATTAATGCATGTCATGAAATGAAACAAATACATAAGTATCCTTACTCAATCCATGGCTCGGTTTCCAAGCAGTTTGTTATGATATAGTGCCTCATTTGATTAATACCTTCCAAAGAGACTAATTCACGGGAAAAACCTTTCTTGGAGTAATCAACTGTACCCATTATGGTAATCCCTGTTGGTGGTTCATCTGTACCTCCATCAGCATGGTGTTCAGACTGACTTAGTTTTGTAGGCATGCCTTGAACGAATCGACTGCAGAACGTCATGCACTCTTCAAATATGTACCCCTCTGCAATCGAACCTTCTGGGTGAGCCTTGTTATGCACATATCCCTTCAGCGTACGCAGGTATCGCTCAACCGGATACATCTATCTGTACTGTACAGGCCCTCCCAACTTTGCTTCTTTAGCTAGATGAATTGGGACATGCATCATAATATCAAAGAAAGCTGGTGGAAATATCATCTCTAGCTGACATAGAATTTATGCGATTTGCTTGTCTAAATTCTCCAAATCTTCATCCCTTAACTCCTTGGAGCATAAATCAGAAAAGAATTTACTAAGCTGAAGCAATGGGATAAGGACATTCTCTGGCAGAAGCTTGCGCAACGCAATAGGAAGAAGTTTCTGTAATATAACATGGCAGTCATGAGTTTTGAGTCCAATAAACTTTCACTTCTCGAGGACCACACATCGCTTAATGTGTGAAGCATAGCCATCAGGCATCCGTATGCTCTGCAGAAACCTGAGGAGCATCATCTTCTCTTCCTTTTTTAAAGCATACACGGCTTTCTTAAAATTGTACTTACCCTTACCGGTGGGCCTTGCATGCTGATCCACCCTAATTTTCAAGTCCTCCAAATCAAGACGAGCCTTCGCACCATCCTTTGATTTCCCATCCATGTCAAGCAATGTCCCCAGAATGCTATCACAAATGTTCTTCTCGATGTGCATAACATCCAAATTGAGCCTCACGAGCAAGTGCCTCCAATACGGCAGCTGGAAAAACACACTTTTCTTCCGCCAATTGTGCCAGGGATTAGTTTCCGGTCGCTTTCTCTTATTTGACCGCCCTAATGGTGCGTGCTGAATGCTATCTAGCTCCTGTAGAACTTCTATGCCCGTAAGTGGCACCGGGGCATCTCTAGTATCTGTGTTATTGTTGAACATACACTTGTTTCGACGCCATTTGTGGTATTTATTTAGAAAACATCGGTGTCCCATGTAGCAATGCTTTCTACCATAGTTGAGCCATAAGTAATCTGTATGCTTATGACAGTAAGGGCATGCTAGCTTGCCTTTTGTGATCAACCACTCAACATTGCGTAAGCCGGGTAGTCATTGATGGTCCACAACACACATGCATACAACGTGAAATTTTCCTCAGTTGCAGCATCATATGCTTCAGCACCATACTCCCATAGAACTAACAGTTCATCAATCAAAGGCTGCAAGTACACATCAATGTTATTTCCTGCTGACTTTGGTCCTGGAATAATCATCGACATTATCTAGTTCTGTTGTTTCATACACATCCAGGGTGGCAAATTATATGGGATCAGAATGACTGGCCATGTAGTGTGTGATATACTCATGAACCCAAAGGGGTTGAATCCATCCGAAGCAAGGCCAAGCCAAACACTGCGAGCATCTTTTGCGAATTCTTTTTCACTATATTTTTCATCAAGGTGTTTTCAGGCCTTCAAATCTGCAGGATGCCTCATTACGCTATCATCGGTACATTTCTCCTTATCCCATTTCATATTAGTTGACATATCTTTTGTCATGTACAACCTTTGCAGTCTTTTAATGAGTGGGAAATACCATAGAACTTTCCGTGGCACTGGATTCTTTGATTTACCGCTCGATGATTCGTCTTTGTCTACGGTACGACTAGGTTTCCATCGAGACGTATGATAGACAGGGCATTCTTGGGCATCAGCATGTTCATTACGGAATAGCACACAATCATTTTCACACGCGTGTATCTTCTTGTAATCCAGAACAAGCTCTCAGATGACTTTCCTTACTTCTGCAAGATTTTTAGGGATGCAATGACCCTTTGGCATCAACTCCATGAACAGCTTGAGCATTAAGTCACATGCTCTATTGGTCATCCCAGTCACGCACTTGATTTGGTAAAGCTTCACAATGAAAGTTATCTTTGTGACCTCCTCACAACCTGGGTACAACCCTGTTTTTCCCTCTTCCAATAGTTGGTAGAACGCCTTGGCTGACGCATTTGGCTCCTGTTTATTTCCATCACCGCCGGTGTCTCCTGCATTATTTCCCACTTTTTTGCCCCTTACGAGAGTTTGGAGCATGTCACATATCCCAGCACCATCATCTGCAGCGTTTTCATCATCTGAATCTTCAGCCATGTTGTCCTCATCGGGTTGTTCACCATGGTATATCCAGTTAGTGTAGGTCGGATTCATCCCATTCCGAAGCAAGTGCATATGGACATACTTTCTCTTTCTCTGAGCATTATTCAGACATTTCATACACGGGCAAGGGATTCTTGAGTCTGGGTGAGCACCATCGAAACAAAATTCCAAGAAACTCTTGATGCCACTTTGCCACTCTAGAGACTCTCTACCCTTTTTCATCCAGCTCTTGTCTCGTGACATTATTCCTTATCTCCTTGCAACCGGTCTTGTTAAGAATAAAATAGTAGCAGCATTAGTTTACAAGTATGTATTTCCAAACAACAGATACATGAGAGCGACACTCATATGTGAACCTAAGCAGCTAGACTATCTGACAACAATAGCAATCGCCATTGACTAATCTATACGTCCAGTTTTAATCGACGCGAACTAACGCAGAGCACGTGAGCAAATTGGCTGGTGCTGTCGTCAATTAAAGAGGAACAGAGGTAGTATATCTGTATTGGTGCAAACCTTGTAATTTAGTCTGACGAGCGGCGGAGGCAGCAGAGATAGGTTGAGTACAAGTCGGCAGGGCAACCGTTTATGCTGATCCAATTTGGATGGCGGCGAGGTCGCGGTGGCGGATTGGTCGGTCGCGCATTGCCGATACGGCGACGACGTCGTCTGGGGGCAGTTCCGATACGGCGGCGGCATCGTGTGGGGGCAGGGCAGTTTCGGCGGAGACCTGGCGGAGCTACGTAGGCCTTTCGCTCGGCCCATGGCCCACCCCAAGATTGGGCCCAAATTTGGTGGCGCGCGCATAGCAGGAGATGTGGACATGGAGATTAGTCCCACCTCGCTAACTTACTGGTAGATCGACCAGCTTATATACCCGGCTGAGAGTAAGCCATCGAGCTCCTCTCAACTGATACCATATACGCTGGCCTTTCTGCCCTGTGGGTCCAATCCTGGGGTCCCTCACATACCCCAGTGATTTGGCAGGCAACTTTTTTCTTTTTTCTTTTGTTATTTTTTAAATAAATCTAATTTGTCTCAAGTTTGTGATACATGCCAACAACCAAGCAACATATGCCAACCTGGTGGTCGTCAGAACAATAGCTTCAGAGTCATCATCACAGATGATGAATTCATGAATGGTCAGGTAAGTTTAATATTGCAAATTTTTAAGGTTTAATTTATCTTTAATGTTATGATTAACTTAATAACATCCTGCGGTATGTTGCAGGAACACTCGAGTTTGGCTGCAGCTATGGGGGAGAAAGAGGGAAGCTGATCGGTTACAGTGACAGCGACATGGCCAGCGACGTGGACACATGGGTAGCAAACGCGAGATGAACACGGAATTTCAGGGCATTTCGACAGCTATTTTTTCATTGTGGAATTTGTTAAGCAACGCGAGATGAACAACATCGCAGCTTCTATGTTCGAAGAATTACAACTAGCAGCACGATAATATCAGGGAATTCGACAATCTAATATAGAGTCTTAACACGTTTTTTATTGTAGCAACGGGGCTGCATCCATAGTTGGACAGAGAAACCATCATCATTGGCTTCCTAGTTCAGACCAATTTCAGGCACATGGGTAGCAAACAAGTAAAGCCCTTCAGTCCCCAGGTAGAGCAAGAACAGCATCTTGTCACCAATCTTGAGATAATTTTCCTTCGTCATGAACTCTTTCCATCCGCTGACACACATACGACCATCAAGCTCAGAAATTGTATATGTAGATGTCACCTCTATTTTCGGGTGACAACAAATTGTGATGGTACCAGATTTTTCCATTGTTTCAGGAATCAAACGGCTTGAGATTTTCTGTTGCATGCAAAGATTTAAAGTCAAGAGAACATCTAGCGGAAAATAAACATGTTAAAATACAGGAAAATAGAATTAGTGTACAATATATATGGCCTCACATAGTACTTTGTGCATAAGAGAAGATGTGTTCTTAATGATTACCACATGTTTATTGAAGTTCACGCTGTTTGTCCAGTTTAGAGTATGCAGCATACCGAAAACCAATTCTTCTTCCTCATACTCTCCAGCTCTGTGGAACAGAACAAGGTAATCCAAGATTTCAACTGTGTTGATCACCGTCTCCATCATCCTCCAATTAATCGTGGTCTCATCAGTGCTAGAGAGTGAGTCAACAATGGGACGCCTCTCAGGGGACATCAGGTAGTATGCTGTGTATAAATTTAATACAACTGAAATTAGTGGAGTACACATGTCGCAATCAAGTAATATAGTCATGGTTATGTGCACAACATAAATTTGTTGAATTAAGTAGGAAACTTACATGGATGGATGATTGGGTCATTTCGAGTTATGACCTCAGTTTGCTTGGTACGTGTGTCAGTCTTAAATATTAGCTCCATACCAACCTTAAATTGGGAAACTCTGCCTAATTCTTTCCAAGATTCTCCATTTACATAGGTTATCCCATCAATACTGGTAAGATCAACATGGAATGAAAAATCTTCCTTGGTTTTCAGAGTAGTTTGAAAACTTGTGTTCTCGAATGGAAGAACATCATGCATGTCTAGGAAATATTTTCTCATGTAGCAAGGGATCACCTGATGAAGAGTATGCAATTTATTACATTATGAGCCAGTACAAAATTTGACTTACTATAAATAGATACATATATATCCTAGCTAGAAGAGTAACTGTTTGTACTTATTCCTATAATTGGACACTGAAGCAACTGCCCTTTACTGCAAAAGACCTGAACATGCACTCATAGTTTCAGATAGGTACCTTGAAGTATCAAAATTACATGTTGGTACTGGAAAAAACACACACATGCATGACTAATACAGATCACACTCACAACCTTTTTGATAGCTAGATCTGGTACGTATATTACATGAATGATTAACACATGACACAATGAGTACTAACACTGTTAGATCTGATATGTATATTACATGTGAATAACCACAAATAAATCAAATCAGGCCCATATGTAGTTGAGTATGTTAGATGCATTACCGTCTTCTCCTCAAATCCCTCTACAAGGGTTATCACGCAGTAATCATGTGTCATGATCTTCGACACACTGCCACACATCCCGAGGTTGTCAAAACAAACTGGACACTGCAAAAAAATGAAAGTCGTCACATCTAGATCTGATAATCACGATCATTGCTTATCAAGAGAAAAAGTGAGGCGTGGAGTAGGCACGGATTTGCTTGGCACCATCGGTCCAAGAGTAGCATCAGACGACTCGCCGACGACTGACGCCGCCTTCTGATCTGCCTCGGCGTCAAAGGATTCCCTTGATGTCGTCATGGCGGCTGGGTTGTAGGGGCGTGGAACCGTCTAGGGTTTGGATATTTGCGGAGACTGAGGAAGGAAGGACGTGGATTGGCGTCAGGCCATCTATTTATATAGTTCCGTCACGTATGAATCTAGGGTTTTCTTTTGTGGTTGTTTTTCCATATTATTTTCAGAAAATTAAATGGGGGAATTTAAGTACAAATGAAGCCCTGCTTTAACTTAATAAAGCCACACAGCCAGAGTACATAACCGCTACCAGGCAGCATATAGTTTTACATCACCAAGCCAATGGGACGGCTAACACACGAATAACATAAGTTTTAACATAAACCCACAACGGGGCCAAATGAGCTAATGAAACGCAGCAGCCTGCTCATTTCTCGAGGTTCCAGACATACAACTTGAGACCGCCACTAGGCCTGGAGAGAATGCGGAACCAAAACACAAAGATATCCTGGTCCTTCATGTTTCTCTTCTGCACCACAGCTCTCTAGTTGGTTGTGATCATGGCACCTGAATCCCTCCCTTTGCCCATGATAATCATCACATTCTCACAAGATTGCCCATTGCAAGAGACAAACAAATGATCGTCTGGAAGGTTCATATTCCTCAAGATGTACTTCAGGGTAAACCTCCTTGTGAAGTATTACAGATTATAAAATGCAAAACTTTGCTCAGATGAAGTCATTATTGTTAACAAATAAATATGAAAAAACATATCCTTGAGGATGCAGTAATTATTTACCATTCTGGATTTGCCATCCAGGGTACTTGAATTCTTTATAGTGTACACATAGAAAGGAATTGTGGGGCTCTTTTGGTCAACAAGATATTTCAGGGTCTCAAGTTGTCGAGGGTACATTTCCACTAGGTTGGGATACACGCAAAACCTGTCCCATTTCTTACCTCCCTTTATCTTGGGACCTACATATAAGAAAATCAAGGAATAAGGCCTAGTTTATTAAAGTTTTCCCAAAATTGAAGTATATCAAATCCGCAGTATTTATAGAAAATAAAGTATTCCCTGTATACTTACAAATTGACTATTATGCCAAACGGAGACTAAGCATTTGAGACATATATATATATATATATCCTGCAACTATAATAATTAATATGCTCCATAGTATATTTTACCTCGACGAGTCAACTGGACATTAGCAGGAGCAGGAGCATCATCTTCCTCACGCTCAGCTGCACAATCCTTTGCTGCAGCATCATCAGCTTCCTCGTGCTTAACTTGAGCCCTAGCTGCAGCACCATCACCTTCGGAGGATGAGCTAATGTCGATGGTATCGACGGTTTTCTTGGATGGGACCAAGATGGCAACTTCATGGTGGTCCATGGTGTCAACCTAATAATAAGCAGTGAACAAATTAGATGATAGATAAATAGCACTGATTATAGATAAACAATGAGCAATGATAAGAACTAAACAATTAATGAGCAATTAATGATGATAAAATTGCAACATTTGCGAACTACGAAACTGTTACACATTAAAACTAAGATGAGATGTTTAGGTTTAGATTGACATTTAATTTGCACAAGCAGCAGAAGTGTTTATGTTCAGAATAGAGAGCAAACCAGGAAATGTACTGCTGGAGCATCTGTCATTAAAACAAAAAAAAGTAGAGCACTAGGAAATTCTACTAGCACTAGCATCTAATTTGTATCAATCTAAACCAGGAAAATCTACTAGCACAACATCTACTTCGAATCGATCACAACCTAGGGAGAGCATTAGCACTAGCATCTATTTTGAATCACTCTAAACCAGGAAAATCTACTAACACTACAGCATCTACTTTGAATCGATCAAAACATAGGAAAATCGCCGCTAGGAAAAAAAACCACAGAAAATCCCCCGATTACCGACAACAAACCTGGAAATATCCCCTGCTTCCCTAAACCACGAAAGGCGCAGGCAAGCAAGCAACAGATCGACGACCTTCCACGACACTACGACATTGCAAGATAGGATTAGGGTTCATCATCTTCAAGCTATGGCGAGCAGTTCGACGACCTTGCAAGATTGGAAAACAATAGGGGGCTAAATCGATTCTTTGAGCCCGTCCCGCGGAGATCAGACCGACGGAGGCGACGCTGCTTGATGGGGGCGGAGGCGGTGGCGGTGGAGGTGGCGACGGAGCAGTGGCTGGGAGAGGAAGAGGCAGTTGAGCTGGATTGTGGGCACATGGTGGAGAGAGACAGGGAGAAAGTAGCTTCTCATCTACTTTGCCATTTTGGGGGTGGGTGGGGGAAAATGACACCCACTGACGTGTGGGGCCGTTTAGCAGTACCACCCACTGACAGGGGACACTTGTGGTAATTTTATGTTGATTAGGGTTTTCTAGGGTAAAATGTTGCGGAAAGAGAGCAGTTCCATTATTTTAGTCTCGAACCGCAACCGCAATTGTTTTAATTTATGAACAAACTTATTTTTTTTCAACCAAAACAAAAGTTTATAAATTTGTATTTCAATTTCTGAACAACTTAATGTTTTTCAACAAAGACAAAAGTTTATAAATTTGCAACGCACATATCCATCAACCATAAAGTTACTATCCATCAAATCGTGATCCAAGCTAATAAATCATAAGAGCTTTCTCAAAATCTGTTCTATACAAACTTCAGTTTGTTAATCCCCTTATGTAAAAGAAACAAGATAAAAAAGTTAGCAATGTGTATACAAACTTCTTCCTGATTTAGAATTTGTAGACTATCTGAATAAAAAAAAGAGAAGAAACAACATGATCTTTTCACCATCTACTAGAGATCGTCAAGGTAAGTATGAATCAAGTTATACAACTCGATGTTTAACTCGACTCAGTATGAGATCACTCAAATTTTAGTATGAGTTGAGCTAGCTGAGCCAAGTCTAACTCGCTCTAACTCGACTCATTTGCAGCCCTAGTCACAACTTCCAAAAATAAACACAATCAGCAATAGTAGGTAATGAAGCTTGCATAAGCCATCAAAGAACATGTCATCACAGTACCAAAAGAAGCACCAAAAACATCAGGTGCTAGTTAAACTTACTAAGTTTCGAGCTAACCATAATTTAACAAACTTATAGTAGCGCTAATATGCTACTATATTGTCCACAGCCAACACAAACTGCATAATGTACGATATTAAAACCAGAACACGCAATCATGGAGCAGCAAAGACGATTCATCGCCTCAGAGCAAAGATGTCAACCCTAACACGCGCCGAGGCATCTTCTTTTGCTAGGGCTTCAGCATGCTGGATGAGGCTCTGCCTACTGCCATCCCTTGGCTTGTGGATATGGTAGGGGCAGAAGTACCTCCCCCTCCTCTTGAATGCGTGGGTGCCCTGTTGCTGCAGCTTATTCCCCTCCTTGTCTATAAAAGAGACAAGGTTGCTCTTCTGCACAGTCTCGGTGGAGTCACTGAAGTCATACTACAATATAGATTTGCAAATTTGCTAGCATGTGTATACTACAAAAAACACACAGCATATGTAAACACAATCAAGTTACACTCACTTCGGTCTGCTCGCCGTCGTCGTCGTGTGAGAGAAAATCATGACATGCAGCTTTTTCAAACATTTCATCAATTTCTGCATACATACGCTTCTTCCTGTTCACAATCTGGGAACATATTTGACGTTAAGCTTTTTCAAACATTGACATTATATTACAAATGCAAAAATTTACATGTGAAGCACCTCAAAGGTAACAGATTAACACATTTACAACTGCCATTACAATAACTATGAAAATGAGAATTTTAAATATTCTCCACTATACATGAAATAATGAACATTAGTTTTGATGAAATAGATCTTCTATAACTTGAGTTAAGCTTAATATTTTATTAGTTAGAAATAGCCATATTCTATAACTTGAGTTAAACTATATCATATAAAGAGAAATATGTGATTGGACATATTATAAATAGCTAGATTATTAACATGACCTAAGATCCTATATATGAACTTCATTATAAGTTATATTTTAGTACTCAGCACTAAATTGGTTAAGCAGAATCATCACAGATTTTTTTAACAAATTAAATACCATGATTAACTAGTGCGGCAAGGATCTTTTCAACAACATGAAGGACTTGATCCCAAGTTGTCCCTTCCTTCACTATATATGAGGATATGATAAGGAACATTATTACATACTTAATACTAAAAGCCACTGCCACAAAGTTTTTGAATGAAATTAAAATGTTACATCATATTTAAATATAGAATAACCTACTCACAAGTAAACAACACTAGGATGATATTAGGAGTCGTTAACAATTGAAATGCAAAGACAAGGTGAAACAACATGTCTTAATAAATATTTACAAGTCCACTATACTGAAACCATTGCCAGAAATAGTTTTTCTGATTAATCCAAACAAAATAACAACAGGTTTTATGTCCTGGTGCACAACAACAATAGTTTGCACAAATTAATTGGTCCCTGGTGCACAACAACAATAGTTTGCACAAATTAATTGGTCCGACTGAGATATTCTCTTTGCTTAGCAAATATGTTCATCAACATTGTGCAGAAGAATGTCTATGAGACATTTAGCTCAAATGCTTACCGATCACACTAGCCCAGCAGCACCTAGCGTTTCTCAAGATCTCAGCACCACTCTCTGATCAATTCTGTCTCCGCCTCTGCTGGTGCATGTGCACCAGGCATAGCGTATGCAGCTCCTATGGCGATATCGCATTACAGTAAAAGGAACAAGGGTGAGGGATTTGAGGGATTTACCGCTTCAGGCGCCGGTGGGTTTGCGTCGACGACATCGGCCACCGCGGCATCTGGGACGGCGGCATCGGCGACGGCGGCATCTGGGACGGTGACAGCGGCATCTGGGATGGCTTCTTCACCGCCGTCGCCTCCCCCACCTCCGGTCGGATCCGCCAGCGCCAGATCCGGCCCCACAGCGGTAGCCGCCTCCTCCTCTTCCACCACTCCCACCACATCCGACGCCTCCTCCTCCACCGCTTCCACCAGAGCCGCCGTGACCGTGGTCGCACCGCTCTCCGCCGTGAGGTCGGCTGCGGTCTCCGCATCGCCCAAATCGGCCGCACCCGCCGCAGCCTCTACCGTCTCCTCCGCAACAGCCACGGGCGCGACCAAGGTGGCCGTGACGCCTTCTGCCGTGAGCTCGGTCCCCTCCACATCCGCCGCACCTACCGCGGCGGACGCATCTGCGCTCGAGCGACTCGACATCGCTTCTACCGGCCGCGAGGTTACCGGCCGCGAGGTGCACCAGCGGGGACGAGGTGGGATGGGATGGCTAGGGTTTCTCCACTTGCTCCAATTGGGGAAGAAAGCGGTGGGTGGGTGGGAGATCCTTTTATATCTCTGCCACTTCGCACTCCCTGTACCTCTGCACTCCTTTTTGTACTCATGTGTACAAAGGCTAGATTTATTCCAAGTACTTTACGGTACACACGTGCACGTACAATTATTCCTCGTATAGGACAAACTGACACCCACTGACGTGTGGGGACGTTTAGCAGTAGCAGTTCCATTATAATACCCCTAGAACCGCAACCGCAATTGTTTTAATCTCTGCAACCGCGCATTCACACCCGGACGCTTCTGCTTCTGCCTCCTCTGTTCTTCCCCCAAAAAACCCCATTCTCGCCTCCTTCGCCGGCCATTGACGCTTCTTCTTCCGCCGCCGTCCATTCTCATTCTCCGTCCTTCATTATCCTCCTTCATTTCTCTCTCTACTGCCTCCTCCGCCATGGCTACATCATCCTCTGCTAGCACGGATCCGAGAAATATCGGTTTTACTAGAACCGAGACCTTCCGTGTCCATGGCGACAAGAAAATAGAGGTTGTATACACCAATGAGGAGGAGACGGTGATGAAAAACCTCCAGCTCTTCGAGGAGTGGTATGAGCAGGAAAAGGAGAATAAATTTGTTGGATTGGACCTCGAGTACACCAAGGAGGACCCCATCTACGAGAACTACCTCGCCGCCCTTCAACTCTGCATGAAGAACCACGTCCTAGTCTACCACTTCTCCGCGTATAAATTTCTATACTCACTTGTGAAAATTTACTGATGTTGTAGTGCCTTTTTAATTTGCGACTGAACTTCACTGATGTTGTGGTGTGAATTTCTGAATCCTCTGTACTTATTTTCAATGATTAGTTCCATGTTATGTTTAATTTGTGCCGTTTGTTATACACTGCTCGTATGATATTTCATCTCAAGTGAGTGCACTAGTTTTAAGGTACTTGGTTTGTGCGAAAACAGCACCAAGAGTTACTTGTTTGTGCAATTTTATGTGTACCAAATGAATTTCATTATGAGATTTTATTCAAGTTATGATATTCTAGACTGAATTTCATTATACTGAATTTGATTATAATAAACTCATGTAGTTTTAAATTTTATTCAAGTTATCAAATTGAATCTATCCATATGCTCATCTAGCATGTGTACTGAATTTCATTATACCTAATTAATTATCACAAGCAAATTTTCAGAGCCTTGTTCTTGCATTTAATAAACTTTTCTTAGTTTCAAATTATATGATGCAAAATGATATTTCAATGACTAAACAATTTCAGTTACACATTTCATGCAAGTGTTGGTCATGCATTCTTTGACAAACAAACTAAATATACTTTCAGGACCAACAAGACCTGTCCAGCGCTCCGCTCATTCCTTCAACACAAAGGGATTGTCTTCTGCACCGTTGACAAAACACAAGATTTTTACAAGTTGATGTACGAGGGTATTACAATTCCTAAAGAAAACTGGATCTATATTCAGTCTCTTGTCAAGATCAAAGGACGGAATAAAAAGGATGGAATGGCTGATCTTGCATCTCGCATCATTGACGAGTATTACGGTAAGATGAAGAGTAAATTCCCTAGTATAAGGCATGATTACTGGGAAGAGGCGCCTTTGTCTGAAATAAACCTGGAGTATGCTGCTAAAGATGCATACGTGACCTACCAGTTGTACGTCAAGATACAGTTCTTCCTCCGGTACCTTGTGATTTGCCCTAGTTGCAAGAGGGCCGAAGGGTTTAGGGGAGATCTGTGTCGGAAATGCAGGATACAGGAAATGGATGCAAAAACTGATTGTAAAAAGCCTAGGCTTGACTAAATTTGAATCATGGTGAAACCTAGGCTAGTTAAAGTATTATCAGAATGCCAGACGACCATTTTCTTAATCCTTTTATCAGAGGACAGAGGTGCCACATGTTTGCAATCATGTGATAAGCGAGTTAAAGTATAGTAACTCATGTATTGCTGTTTTCTGTCCTTCTGTTTGATTCACATTGTTCACTGGATCATTCTTTGTTGTTTCCACCGAATTACTGATGTGTACTCGTTTGGTGAATAGTCAACAATGAACTGTGAATCATGAAATGGACCAAACAGTTTGGTATAATAGCTTCATATTGGAGTAAATAAGAAAGATCCAAGCTTAGTTTTCCAACTTTCATGTTCTGAACAATGTTTGAATCATGGTCAAACCTAGGGTTGACTAAATTTGAAAGGTGGATAGACAATTCAAAAAAATATGAAACCAGGTCTCATAGTCTTATAATGTCATATACTCACCATATGAACTAATAAAGAAGGTGTAGGTACCATGAAACAAACAAAACCATGTGAGGACTCTCATATCTCAGACACCGCCGCATGAAATCCAAGGATCCAAGCCGTTTGCTATGAACTGTGAATCATGAAATGGACCAAACATTTTGGTATAAAAGCTTCATATTGGAGTAAATAAGAAGGATCCAAGCTTACTTTTCCAACTTTCATGTTCTGAACAATGTTTGAATCATGGTCAAACCTTAGGGTTGACTAAATTTGAAAGGTGGATAGATAATTCTAAAAAATATGAAACCAGGTCTCATAGTCTTATAATGTCATCTACTAACCATATCAACTAATAAAGAAGGTGTAGGTACCATGGAACAAACAAAACCATGTGAGGACAGTAATATCTCAGACACCGCCGCATGAAATCCAAGGATCCAAGCCGTTTGCTATGAACTGTGAATCATGAAACGGACCAAACAGTTTGGTATAATAGCTTCATATTGGAGAAAATAAGAAGGATCCAACCTTAGTTTTCCAACTTTCATGTTCTGAACAATGTTTGAATCATGGTCAAACCTAGGGTTGACTAATTTTGAAAGGTGGATATACAATTCTAAAAAATATGAAACCAGGTCTCATAGTCTTATAATGTCATCTACTAACCATATCAACTAATAAAGAAGGTGTAGGTACCATGGAACAAACAAAACCATGTGAGGACTCTCATATCTCGTACATCATACATGAAATCCAAGGATCCAAGCCGTTTGCTATGAACTGTGAATCATGAAATGGACCAAACAGTTTGGTATAATAGCTTCATATTGGAGAAAATAAGAAGGATCCAACCTAAGTTTTCCAACTTTCATGTTCTGAACAATGTTTGAATCATGGTCAAACCTAGGGTTGACTAAATTTAAAAGGTGGATAGACAATTCTAAAAAATATGAAACCAGGTCTCATAGTCTTATAATGTCATCTACTAACCATATGAACTAATAAAGAAGGTGTAGGTACCATGGAACAAACAAAACCATGTGAGGACTCTCATATCTCAGACACCGCCGCATGAAATCCAAGGATCCAAGCCGTTTGCTATGAACTGTGAATCATGAAATGGACCAAACAATTTGGTATAATAGCTTCATATTGGAGTAAATAAGAAGGATCCAAGCTTAGTTTTCCAACTTTCATGTTCTGAACAATGTTTGAATCATGGTCAAACCTAGGGTTGACTAAATTTGAAAGGTGGATAGACAATTCAAAAAAATATGAAACCAGGTCTCATAGTCTTATAATGTCATCTACTAACCATATCAACTAATAAAGAAGGTGTAGGTACCATGGAACAAACAAAACCATGTGAGGACTCTCATATCTCAGACACCACCGCATGAAATCCAAGGATCCAAGACGTTTGCTATGAACTGTGAATCATGAAATGGACCAAACAGTTTGGTATAATAGCTTCATATTGGAGTAAATAAGAAGGATCCAAGCTTAGTTTTCCAACTTTCATGTTCTGAACAATGTTTGAATCATGGTCAAACCTATGGTTGACTAAATTTGGAACGTGGATAGACAATTCAAAAAAATATGAAACCAGGTCTCATAGTCTTATAATGTCATCTACTAACCATATGAACTAATAAAGAAGGTGTAGGTACCATGGAACAAACAAAACCATGTGAGGACTCTCATATCTCGAATAATCACCGCATGAAATCCAAGGATCCAAGCCGTTTGCTATGAACAGTGAATCATGAAATGGACCAAACAGTTTGGTATAATAGCTTCATATTGGAGTAAATAAGAAGGATCCAAGCTTAGTTTTCCAACTTTCATGTTCTGAACACTGTTTGAATCATGGTTAAACCTAGGGTTAACTAAATTTGAAAGGTGGATAGACAATTCTAAAATATATGAAACCAGGTCTCATAGTCTTATAATGTCATCTACTAACCATATGAACTAATAAAGAAGGTGTAGATACCATGGAACAAACAAAACCATGTGAGGACAGTAATATCTCAGACACCGCCGCATGAAATCCAAGGATCCAAGCTGTTTGCTATGAACTGTGAATCATGAAATGGACCAAACAGTTTGGTATAATAGCTTCATATTGGAGAAAATAAGAAGGATCCAACCTAAGTTTTCCAACTTTCATGTTCTGAACAATGTTTGAATCATGGTCAAACGTAGGGTTGACTAAATTTAAAAGGTGGATAGACAATTCTAAAAAATATGAAACCAGGTCTCATAGTCTTATAATGTCATCTACTAACCATATGAACTAATAAAGAAGGTGTAGGTACCATGGAACAAACAAAACCATGTGAGGACTCTCATATCTCGCATACACCGCATGAAATCCAAGGATCCAAGCCGTTTGCTATGAACTGTGAATCATGAAATGGACCAAACAGTTTGGTATAATAGCTTCATATTGGAGTAAATAAGAAGGATCCAAGCTTAGGTTTCCAACTTTCATGTTCTGAACAATGTTTGAATCATGGTCAAACCTAGGGTTGACTAAATTTGAAAGGTGGATAGACAATTCAAAAAAATATGAAACCAGGTCTCATAGTCTTATAATGTCATCTACTAACCATATCAACTAATAAAGAAGGTGTAGGTACCATGGAACAAACAAAACCATGTGAGGACTCTCATATCTCAGACACCGTCGCATAAAATCCAAGGATCCAAGCCGTTTGCTATGAACTGTGAATCATGAAATGGACCAAACAGTTTGGTATAATAGCTTCATATTGGAGTAAATAAGAAGGATCCACGCTTAGTTTTCCAACTTTCATGTTCTGAACAATGTTTGAATCATGGTCAAACCTAGGGTTGACTAAATTTGCAAGGTGGATAGACAATTCTAAAAAATATGAAACCAGGTCTCATAGTCTTATAATGTCATCTACTAACCATATCAACTAATAAAGAAGGTGTAGGTACCATGGAACAAACAAAACCATGTGAGGACTCTCATATCTCAAACACCGCCGCATGAAATCCAAGGATCCAAGCCGTTTGCTATGAACTGTGAATCATGAAATGGACCAAACAGTTTGGTATAATAGCTTCATATTGGAGAAAATAAGAAGGATCCAAGCTTAGTTTTCCAACTTTCATGTTCTGAACAATGTTTGAATCATGGTCAAACCTAGGGTTGACTAAATTTGAAAGGTGGATAGACAATTCTAAAAAATATGAAACCAGGTCTCATAGTCTTATAATGTCATCTACTAACCATATCAACTAATAAAGAAGGTGTAGGTACCATGGAACAAACAAAACCATGTGAGGACTCTCATATCTCAAACACCGCCGCATGAAATCCAAGGATCCAAGACGTTTGCTATGAATTGTGAATCATGAAATGGACCAAACAGTTTGGTATAATAGCTTCATATTGTAGTAAATAAGAAGGAACCAAGCTTAGTTTTCCAACTTTTATGTTCTAAACAATGTTTGAATCATGGTCAAACCTAGGGTTGACTAAATTTGAAAGGTGGATAGACAATTCAAATAAATATGAAACCAGGTCTCATAGTCTTATAATGTCATCTACTAACCATATCAACTAATAAAGAAGGTGTAGGTACCATGGAACAAACAAAACCATGTGAGAACAGTAATATTACTTTCAAATATTGCTTTCAAACATTAATTTCCAAACTAATTTATTTTTTATTAATTAAAAAAACCAGTAAACAAATAATTACGTTCCCACCAATGTAGTTTTGGCCAAAAATTGAAAAACCTACCGCTAAAAGGCCCGTGCGTAGAGTCTGTGCGAAACTTTTTGTTCCCACCAAAACCTAAAACCACCCTTTTAACCTTCCCGCTAAACTCTCTTCATATTTAGGTACCCACGACCCCCATGATCCAATCTAAACGCAATCACCTCGGCGAGTTTGTTCGCCATCGGATTTGAGCTCCCTCATCATCCACACGCCGACATGATGACATCGTCGCCAGAGTCAACGGTACGCCAATTCTCTCAGGTTACCCTAGATTTACATGCTGCCGTCGGTGATCCTTGCCACGTTAGGCGTCGCCACAGCTGCTTCGCCCGGGATGTAGAAGCCATATTCTCTACCCCGTGATGCCCACCAGGCCGATGCGATCCGCATGTGATACACCGCCGCCCGGCCGATTCAGCACGCCTCCGCCCCGCTCCTCCAGCGGTCGGATCTAGCTACACCCTGAGCTCCCGCCGTGTAACACCCTCAGAATCGGCCCTATGCAAGTTTCAGCGCTTCCCGCCAAACCCGCATAGAAACGATTCAAAGGTGCCCACCAGGCACTTGCGTGCGGGTGGAAAACGAAGTAATATCATTACACAATAGTCCTCGATGGAACCCACAAAACATATATATACAAAAGCGACTCAAAGAGTCAAGAATACAGATTTACAGTACAAAGATCTAATCACCTTGAAAACGATAGAGCGTCCGACTACGGACAAGATGCAAATTGAGCTAAGATCCCTGAAGAATGACCAATGGCGTCCATAACCCTACCCAGGCCAAGCCGGAAGGGTAACCCAGCTAACGACGTCGATCTCAAATCCTGCTTAAACAAAGGGGTGCCGACAAAGGGCAAAGGAAAAAGAGAGCGGTCAAGATCGAGGCCAAGACACCCGAGACTAGAATTCGGCGGCTCTCGCCTACATAGGTATGGTGGACTGAAGCGGCAGCGCAGCATGCACTAAACAACCTATAGAGACTCGATATAACTGCCGGCTATCAGAGGGGGATAAGAAAGACCTATTTGGAACCAACCTGGTGCTACCACCAAACATACCCATCCTGGTATATCCCCCTCGAGACCAAATGAGGAAGTCAACCGAGGAACTCACACAGTTGGCAGTTTTAGTTATTCAGTTATCGTTGCAGCAATTACTAGTCAGGTATAGATAGTCATCCTGATATAATAAGCAGTGGGCACTTTTAGTTAACCATTCCGCTAGAAGTTGCAACACTTACTAGTCAGATACAATGAGCATGAGATATCCCAAAACCCAGCAGTTGTTGGTACTTTTATTTAGCCATTCCATTGTAGTGAAGCTGATTACTAGTCATATCGGATACCAGTCAAATTATAACAGTAAACTTTAGTTATAGTTGTCTATGATCGAGAACTGTGCTCCAAGTCGCCCCAACATGGACATGGCTTTTGAAAATATTAAACCCTAGGGTGCACCAAAGTATCCACACGCACTTGACCCTTTTGCCGATCAGTTAACATACACCCATCGGTATGTCGGCGGGCCTAAGTCATGACGTTTGCACCCAAAGCAAGTACATGGGGCCACCCCACTAAGCTACCATAGCGAAGTCGGCCGGTGTCCGAGACGGACTCAGGGTTTGCGTCAGTGGCTGTAAACGACTGGGAACCCGAAAGTGTGACTGGGCTTGTCGATACCGCGAAAACACTCCGCTTACCTAAACAGTACAGGTGCATCCTCGGACAAACTTAAATTAAGCAGTAAAGCATGGCATAAGTACAGGATAGTAATAAAGCCCCAAACTACTTTGTGGCCCCAGACAAGTGCGGAATCAGGTACTAAATCGATGGGGGTGCCCACACACCCCACCTGTGGTTAGCGCGCTCGATCTCGGAACAGGTGTCAAGAACTCGGGGTCCTACGGGACACTAGTGAGCGGTTAAAAACCAAATATTGTCTATTACCCACCGGTGCCTCTGCATTTACCTACTTCAATTTTAGTTATTAAACAGTAGTTAAAGCATGATCATCTCCAACATTAAACATGCGGCAATACTCCAACAACTGCGGTACTTGACGACACGCAACAGCACTTGAGCAAGCGACTACGATGCGCAAGTCCAACTAGCTACCAATCACAGGTAATAGGATGTGTCCAAGGCAATATAAGGCTGCAAGGGATATCACGGGTACGAAAACTAGAGCATCGCAACACAGATAGCAATAGATCAACAGGGGGGAATAAATACTATAAAAGTAAGATAGGTAGAAAGAGGGAGGTGCTCACCTGAAAAACATTGCTGAAGGTTCATCCGAAGATTGGGTCGACACTCGCATCAACTCAACGGCCTTATCCGCGAAGAACCAAAACACTAGGAGAAACACCGGATGCACTATTTAATACTACCACAAAAGATCGGGCATGATGCATGTATGATGTATGGCATGGCAAGATGCGATGCAATTAGGCAATATTAAGCGGAACCGGGGTCCCGACATTGATTTAGAAGGTTCATGTTGTTTAGATACCCCGCAATTTAAATGTTGTCTTAACAAGGCAAAATTATAGCACCGGTTCGCTACACAAATTTAAATGGGATCAATATAAGACTAGATTTGCCCGCATATGGATCCCATATTTAATTTAGGTGAATCGGCATAATGCCCCCAAACCACTAAAGATGGATGCGAGTATGAGTAATTTAATATGCAACAGGTGATAAATATCATATTATAAAAAAACAGGGTCTTAGAAAGGGGTCACACATCGGGGGTCGGAGATCTTGGGGTTCGAGGGGTTCGGGGTTCGACAGGGATCGGTCTTCGGACTCCGGGAACGGGGCTCCAGGGTTTCGACATCTTCGGATACCGGGTCGAAGAGCTTGGGGTCCGGGTCAGAGGTCTTTCGGATTCGCATCCGCGGAAGGAGATCTTGGTGTCCGGGGTCTTGTCGTCTTCATGTCCGGTTTTCGTGTCGACGAACGTGTTGTCCGTGAAGGCGGTCTTGGATCCTAGCGGGTCAGACTTGGATCTGCGTCACTTCGGTCTTGCTGACGAGAAGATCTTGTCACAAATTCCGTCAATCCTGTTCATCGAGTGGGTCTCTGAGACGTATCTGTAGAAGCACCCAAACGGACAGGACCACAAGGCTAAAGAAAAACATGGAGGCTCCTGGGAGACCGATGTTGCTACCTGCGCACGCGCGCGAGGTGGGATGCAGCGTCTGCAGGAGGCGGAGATGTGGGGCTCGACCAGTGAGCGACGGCAGAGACGGAACAGGGCGCAGGCCGGCAACGGTGACGCGCAGGGAGGACCTCCTGACGGCGGTACCCTGCGTGGCGGGGCCGGTGGCTCGAGGTCGGCCGGCAGAGGCGGGGTGGCCGATGGAGGCCGACACGAAGGCAGCGGGATCCGCGGGGCGGTGGCGAGCGTCGCGGATGTGACCCGCTCGGAGCCGGCGAGGCCGCGCAGAGGGGGATAGGTGGGCTCGACGGCCGTCCGCGGGAGGAGAAGAGGCGCCTGAAGGGCGGCAGCAAGTGGCGAGGTGGGGGATCCTGGCGGCGGGGATGCGAGAGGAGCGGGGTGGGTCTGCGGCGGGGCTGGCCGCGGGAGGCAGAGGGAGCACGGTCGGCGGCGGCCCTGCAGAGGAGAGACGGGGGGAGGGGCGAGCAGGGCGCCAGGGCGAGGCAAGCCAGAGAGAGGCGGCGGAGCACAGAGCCGCGGGGATCCTGCTCGAGGAGGAGGACGGCAGGGGGCACGGCTGAGGCGAGGCGCGGCGGCGCTCGGGAATGGGGGATGGCGACAGCCTTGGGAGAAGGTGGGGGTCTGATCGAGCGAGGAGAGCGGTGCAGCGTGGTGGGGCCAGGGGCGCTGTGTGGGGGTGGGCCGGGAACAGGCGTGCGTGGTGAGGTGTGCAGGTGGCGTTGGGGTGTGGGCAGGGGGTGTCGGTGGGAGTGGGACCCACGGGGTGGGACCGGTCGCGGTTGGTGGCAAGGGGAGCGTGCGGCAGGTGGTTGGGGATCGGTGCGGGGCAGAGAGCCCAAGACATACATGCGGCATGGGATTGGAGGGAGTGAGGTGGCCGAAGGGTGGGTAGATAGGCTGGGTAGGTTATTTGGTAGCATAGGTTTTGGGTGTTCTCGGGTAGGGTTTTGTATCGGGTGGCCGACTGGGTCGGATCGGCCCGGTACGGCTGCCCCCTAAAAATAATTAAACATTTTATTTATTTAAAACGGGGCTTTTGCAAATCGTGGGTAGACAAAACGAAATAATCCGGCGACCCGGGTTTTGGATTTGAAATAAAGGCGGGGTATTTAGAGAACAAAAATATGTTTTTCGAAAATAGTTTCAGACAAACAAATGCATGTTGATGACGATGCTCAAATGCAATGCGGCATGATGACATGAGCATGCGGTCATGATGATGCAATGCACAAAAACAACGCGATTTTCTAGTAGTGGTTTTGGCGGGGCGCCACAATTCGACACCACTAACAATGGATCTCGCCCTCGAGATCCGCCTCATGGTACCGGAAGGAAGGCCGGCGATCTGCGTCTTCTCACTTCGTGTATATCCTCGCGACACCACTAACAAGAGGTCGTTATCCGAGATCGTCGGGAGAACACTCCGGAAGCAAAAAGGCGAAGGCAGAGGTATCAACAAATTAAGCCACCTCTAGCTTCGATAGAAAGAGGGAACCGATGCATTCTCATCCACTTCAATGTACAAAAGCGAATAGAAGGGGTAGTCGGCATGGGGGCCAATCCATCACGCACCCAAACTATTACTCCGCACCATCAGTAGAAAAGCGTGCAACCATTCTCGGAATCAGACTGAAGATCTCGACAATCGAGGTTCAGAAACAAAGGAGTGATGCAGACTCTGCATCGGATCTGGCGTAGATGATGTCGTCGCGTCAGAAAACACCGGAAGGCACGAGAAGGAACAAAGAGAAGTCCACCAGACGAAGGATTCCTCGGATAGCATGAAGACCAGATGTAGCAACACCGTTACCAAAAGAGGAAGCGAAACCCTGAAGGCACAACGGAAACCCAACCACGAGAATTCCTGGACTCGAAGAAAGAGAAGAGAGCGGATTCAAAACACGTAGAGGTAAGAGGAGAATAGCAGAGGGGTAAGGAGTAAAAGCAGACCTAATCAGATCTATCCAACCGATTTTTGCAAAATAGTTTTGACACTCTACTGCGGCCGTTAGCTAGGTTATCCTACAGGCTGGACTTGTGGGGTATCGCAACTGCTGAGCTCTGATACCACTCTGTAACACCCTCAGAATCGTCCCTATGCAAGTTTCAACGCTTCCCGCCAAACCCGCATAGAAACGGTTCAAAGGTGCCCACCAGGCACTTGCGTGCGGGTGGAAAACGAAGTAATATCATTACACAATAGTCCTCGATGGAACCCACAAAACATATATATACAAAAGCGACTCAAAGAGTCAAGAATACAGATTTACAGTACAAAGATCCAATCACCTTGAAAACGATAGAGCGTCCGACTACAGACAAGATGCAAATTGAGCTAAGAGCCCTGAAGAATAACCAATGGCGTCCATAACCCTGCCCAGGCCAAGCCGGAAGGGTAACCCAGCTAACGACGTCGATCTCAAATCCTGCTTAAACAAAGGGGTGCCGACAAAGGGCAAAGGAAAAAGAGAGCGGTCAGTACTGAGGCCAGTACACGGCGAGACTAGAATTCGGCGGCTTTCGCCTACATAGGTATGGTGGACTGAAGCGGCAGCGCAGCATGCACTAAACAACCTATAGAGACTTGATATAACTGCCGGCTATCAGAGGGGGATAAGAAAGACCTATTCGGAACCAACCTGGTGCTACCACCAAACATACCCATCCAGGTATATCCCCCTCGAGACCAAACGAGGAAGTCAACCGAGGAACTCACACAGTTGGCAGTTTTAGTTATTTAGTTATCGTTGCAGCAATTACTAGTCAGGTATAGATAGTCATCCTGATATAATAAGCAGTGGGCACTTTTAGTTAACCATTCCGTTGTAGTTGCAACACTTACTAGTCAGATACAATGAGCATGAGATATCCCAAAACCCAGCAGTTGTTGGTACTTTTATTTAGCCATTCCATTGCAGTGAAGCTGATTACTAGTCATATCGGATACCAGTCAAATTATAACAGTAAACTTTAGTTATAGTTGTCTATGATCGAGAACTGTGCTCCAAGTCGTCCTTAACCGCGGACATGGCTTTTCGAAAAGATTAAACCCTGCAGGGGTGCACCAAAGTATCCACACGCACTTCGACCCTTTTTGCCAGATCAGTTAACATACACCCATCGGTATGTCGGCAGGGCCTAAGTCATGACGTTTCCCAGACCCAAAGCAAGTACATGGGGGCCACCCCACTAAGCTACCCGCAACGAAGTCGGCCGGTCTCCGAGACGGACTCAGGGTTTGCGTCAGTGGCTGTAAACGACTGGGAACCCGAAAGTGTGACTGGGCTTGTCGATACCGCGGAAACACTCCGCTTACCTAAACAGTACAGGTGCATCCTCGCACAAACTTAAATTAAGCAGTAAAGCATGGCATAAGTACAGGATAGTAATAAAGCCCCAAACTACTTTGTGGCCCCCAATACAGTACTTGGAATAAGGTACTAAATCGATGGGGGTGCCCACACACCCCACCTGTGGTTAGCGCGCTCGATCTCGGAACAGGTGTCAAGAACTCGGGGTCCTACGGGACACCAGTGAGCGGTTAAAAACCAAATATTGTCTATTACCCACCGGTGCCTCTGCATTTACCTACTTCAATTTTAGTTATTAAACAGTAGTTAAAGCCATGATCATCTCCAACATTAAACATGCGGCAATACTCCAACAACTGCGGTACTTGACGACATGCAACAGCACTTGAGCAAGCGACTACGACGCGCAAGTCCAACTAGCTACCAATCACAGGTAATAGGATGTGTCCAAGGCAATATAAGGCTGCAAGGGATATCACGGGTAAGAAAACTAGAGCATCGCAACACAGATAGCAATAGATCAACAGGGGGGAATAAATACTATAAAAGTAAGATAGGTAGAAAGAGGGAGGTGCTCGCCTGAAAAACATTGCTGAAGGTTCATCCGAAGATCGGGTCGACACTCGCATCAACTCAACGGCCTTATCCGCGAAGAACCAAAACACTAGGAGAAACACCGGATGCACTATTTAATACTACGGCAAAAGATCGGGCATGATGCATGTATGATGTATGGCATGGCAAGATGCGATGCAATTAGGCAATATTAAGCGGAACCGGGGTCCCGACATTGATTTAGAAGGTTCATGTTGTTTAGATACCCCGCAATTTAAATGTTGTCTTAACAAGGCAAAATTATAGCACCGGTTCGCTACACAAATTTAAATGGGACCAATATAAGGCTAGATTTGCCCGCATATGGATCCCATATTTAATTTAGGTGAATCGGCATAATGCCCCCAAACCACTAAAGATGCATGCGAGTATGAGTAATTTAATATGCAACAGGTGATAAATATCATATTATAAAAAAATAGGGTCTTAGAAAGGGGTCACACATCGGGGGTCGGAGATCTTGGGGTTCGGGGTTCGACAGGGATCGGTCTTCGGACTCCGGGAACGGGGCTCCAGGGTTTCGACATCTTCGGATACCGGGTCGAAGAGCTTGGGGTCCGCGTCGGAGGTCTTTCGGATTCGCATCCGCGGAAGGAGATCTTGGTGTCCGGGGTCTTGTCGTCTTCATGTCCGGTTTCCGTGTCGACGAACGTGTTGTCCGTGAAGGCGGACTTGGATCCTAGCGGGTCAGACTTGGATCTGCGTCACTTCGGTCTTGCTGACGAGAAGATCTTGTCACAAATTCCGTCAATCCTGTTCATCGAGTGGGTCTCTGAGACGTATCTGTAGAAGCACCCAAACAAACATGACCACAAGGCTAAAGAAAAACAAGGAGGCTCCTGGGAGACCGATGTTGCTACCTGCACACGCGCGCGAGGTGGGATGCAGCGTCTGCAGGAGGCGGAGATGTGGGGCTCGACAAGTGAGCGAGAGGCGGAACAGGCGAGCCGCGGCGATAGCCAGAGGAGGGACCTCCTGACGGCGGTACCCTGTGTGGCGGGGCCGGTGGCTCGAGGTCGGCCGACAGAGGCGGGGTGGCCGATGGAGGCCGATGCGGAGGCAGCGGGATCCGCGGGGCGGTGGCGAGCGTCGCGGATGCGACCCGCTCGAAGCCGGCGAGGCCGCGCAGAGGGGGATAGGTGGGCTCGACGGCCGTCTGCGGGAGGGGAAGAGGCGCCTGAAGGGCGACAGCAAGTGGCGAGGTGGGGGATCCTGGCGGCGGGGATGCGAGAGGAGCGGGGTGGGTCTGCGACAGGGCTGGCCGTGGGAGGCAGAGGGAGCACTCGGGCGGGCCCTGCGCAGAGGAGAGACGGGGAGGAGGCGAGCAGGGCACTGGCGAGGCAAGCAGAGAGGCGGCGAGCATGAGCTGGGGCCAGCTCGAGGAGGAGGGCGGCAGGGGGCACGGCTGAGGCGAGGCGCGGCGGCGCTCGGGAATGGGGGATGGCGACGACGCGGGGGAGAAGGGTGGGGGTCGCGGTCGAGCGAGGAGAGCGGGGGTGCGGCGCGTGGTGGGGCCAGGGGCGCTGTGTGGGGGTGGGCCGGGAACAGGCGTGCGTGGTGAGGTGTGCAGGTGGCGTTGGGGTGTGGGCAGGGGGTGTCGGTGGGAGTGGGACCCACGGGGTGGGACCGGTCGCAGTTGGTGGCAAGGGGAGCGTGCGGCAGGTGGTTGGGGATCGGTGCGGGGCAGAGAGCCCAAGACGGACAGGCGGCATGGGATTGGAGGGGGTGAGGTGGCTGAAGGGTGGGTAGATAGGCTGGGTAGGTTATTAGGTAGCATAGGTTTTGGGTGTTCTGGGGTAGGTAGGGTTTTTGTACTGGGGGTGGCCGACTGGGTCGGATCGGCCCGGTACGGCTGCCCCCTAAAAATAATTAAACATTTTATTTATTTAAAACGGGGCTTTTGCAAACCGTGGATAGACAAAACGAAATAATCCGGCGACCCGGGTTTTGGATTTGAAATAAAGGCGGGGTATTTAGAGAACAAAAATATGTTTTTCGAAAATAGTTTCAGACAAACAAATGCATGTTGATGACGATGCTCAAATGCAATGCGGCATGATGACATGAGCATGCGGTCATGATGATGCAATGCACAAAAATAACGCGATTTTCTAGTAGTGGTTTTGGCGGGGCGCCACACGCCGGCATGTGATCACTGTTCATCGCGATCCCTAGGAGAAGGAGTCCAGGCAGACACGGCCGAGTCCAGGAGCACCTCACCAATGTGCACTAGGGTTTACGAGGAACTGCCACTACATTATCTACCGATTGATTTTGCATTTGTGGCTGCATAGGTTCGGCCAATGATTTGCTAGGTTTAGATGTTATAGCACATGTTCTGTGTTAATCCAGTCTTTTGCAAGTTTTATTTGTTCAATATAGAATATTTTAGTACTAGTACTACTCCCCTCCGATCTAGGTAGTTCATGTTAAAATATGATCAAGTCTTGGTGTCTTCGATTGTATTGATTTGTGGACTTTCAAGAACTGAACTAATTCGTTGATTTCATAATGTTGTTCCTCTGTTGATCTTTTGCCAACATGTTTTTCTTATCGTGTATCGAACTGAGAATTTAATGATAAATGAATAATTCGTTCTACAAACTATTCATCAAATTTACATAGCTATGTAACATATTCTTTTATTTCAGAACTATGAATTGAATAATTATTTTGGTGCTCTTTTTTTTACTTCTATGTCAATGTAGACGCATGAGGATATTTGGAAACTTAACCTGTACTACGAAGATGAGGATAAAAAACAGAAAGTTCTGGAAGCAACAATCGAGAGGATTGACATCTGCTATATGGAATTGATCGGTTTGATTAAAAGTGTTGGATTCTATGGTTGGCGTCATTACCTCTACTGCAGGGTAAAAACTGCTGATGGCAGAGCAAAACTTATTCCCATCGAGCATGCACCGGAAGTGGAGGCATTGGTATCCATGCACCGTAATGAGAAGAAGATCAACCTGTGTGTGTTTAGGGAGAAGCCCAGTGTTGATATTGAAACACCAGGGTCTCATCTTGATGTTGAAAGTGGATCCTCCAGAAACAAGCGAAAAACTGTCTCAGGTATCCTTTCATCCAAAATCTCGAAAGCACAACACCTTTAATATAGACTTTAATACATATTTTCCCAGTCATATTTTAATGCATGCTTTAACTAATAAATGATTTGGATGAACATGCAGTTAGGGATGCAAGAGCTGAGGATCAAGATTCAAACGAAACAGAAGAACCAGATTTTTCACTTACCAATGGCACACAAGTACAGTAATTATTAATCAGGTTTCTGAATTGTGCACATTGCTAATGCTTTGTCCATTTATTGTTTACATGTTCAGTAAAAAAGGATCTGTTACAATGATAAGGGTTGAAATGTTACAAGCTTACAAAAGAAAACTTGGAAAACGTAGATGTGGTAATTTATTTCTGACATTTAAGCTTTATCTAACATTTGCTATGTAATGCAGTAAAACCTTCATTGCTGATTCAGTACAAATGTTAACCCTGATACAGGAACTATAGACCGATCTAACACTATAGTGTCTAAAACTGACATGTCTTCCCTTGACGAATGGCCTTCCCATGCTCGCCACCATCGCCCGCAGCTAGAGGACGGTACTAGCTTCTTCTTTTTTACATTTATGTCCTCATTTCTTACAATGTACTAGACAGTAAATTGCTTCTTTGTGTATGTTCTGGGCTCTAGGCGCTGACGGACCCAAGAAGAAAGGGCGAGGTGTAGTAAAAGGTGTAAAAGCATCTAAGAAGCGTCATGCCAATGGATCTGCAAAGCTAAATATTGCATTATCTGATAAATTGGATGGTGCAGTAGGAATGAACAACCGTTCATTCAAAGATAACTTGGTTATCATAATGAAAAAAAGTTACCCATTATTGGAGTGAGGAGGTGGTCAGACATTCACCCTGACATCCATCGTCTCATATTTGCAGATATGTTGGTGAGTACAACCTTTCTCACCGTGGTTGTCTTATTTTTCGATCGTAATGAACTACTGAAGTCTATCCGTTTGTTACGCATTACAGGACAGATATGATTTTGAGGATACACCAAAAACAGAAAAAGCAATTCTAAAAATTGCGCAAGAGCAATACAGAGGCTGGCGAGCATCTCTAAGCTGCACTTACAAGGCATACAAAACAGATGATGCTAGAATGTCAAATCTACCAGAAGATTTACAACCAGAAGAGTGGGAATGGCTGATTAACTACTTCGGCACTCATGAGAAATTTCTGGTTATTTCTATGCTCACAGTTTGTGAATTTTGTACTATCATGAAATGGCTTGTCTGACTCGTTCTTTTTTTATCACTGAATGTGTAGCAACTCAGCCAAAAAAACTCGGATAACCATAAGAAACTCATCATAAAACACAGAGGTGGATCAAAATCGTTATCTCAACTGAGTTTTGAGAATGTATGTGCCTACTCACTATGCATGCTTCGCTGCTCACTGTGATTTATTGTTTGTAGCATCTAATTGTTGCACTACTTGCAGAGAAATCCGGAAATTCGAGAAGAGCCAGACTGTATGGCTCTCTGGGAAATCGCCCACAACAACAATGGAGAATGGACTACCCCAGAGTCCAAAAAAGTTTACTGAGTATACTGACTTAGAAGCTATTCTCAAAACATATTTACTGTTGTTCATCTTGGATGTTTTTTCATCTGATGGGAGTGTTCTTTTCGTAATCAGGAGGAAGCAAGTAAAGACATTGAAAACAGATTAAAGGAATCTGATGTTCCAATTTCAGTTGAACAAAGAATCAATATTTTCCAGAAGGCTTATAAAGAATTCGTACCTTGCAAGTCAGCGCAGCCTCGTGGGTTGGGATACATGGCCAAACTGCCAACTAATTCTGAAAGGATTAAAATTCAGGTTGAAGAGCAAGCTCGTGCTACGATAGAGATCCAAAAAGAGAACTCTAAGCTCAGCCAGCAGTATACTGAATTACAACAGAAGTTTGATGTCGAGCGTGCTGAGAGGGAAAACCTTGAGAGGTTACAGGAAGAACATGCTGAAAGGGAAAAAATGATGGAATTGGAGAGAACCCCAAGACAGAAATTTGAGAGAAACTTGATGGAACAGTTTAACTCACAGTTTCAGTCAAAGTTTCAAGAGTTCTCCCAACCGTTGGAAATACAGAAGATGCAAACACGTCAGGTGATGATAGTCATACGCTTGTAAACTCGTAAGATTTAGATGTTTACTTGCATTGCTAACAGTGCATTACGTTCTTTCAGATGCTTAATAGGAAGATAAGCCAGAAAGAAAATGTTAGTCCAAACCTGCAAACACCACTTTCACGGAGTCCTGCTAAGAATTTTTATCCCCCTCCGCACAGAATCCTTAAAGCAATGGTAAGTCACAAACTTTTATAAAACGGTACTAGTATCTACTGTTTTTGCTTCACCCACACTTTAGCCTTGCTGCACCATCTTCTTATGTTTCAATATATGTTGTTTCTTCGTTGTCTTACAAGTATGTTTTTTCTAAACCCACACTATAGCCTTGCTCCACCTGCTTCTTATGTTTCACCATGTATCTAGGATGCAAATGGACATGAACTAAACTTTTTTTTATTTTTGATTGCAGGATGGAAATGCAAATTATGATAATGGAAAAAATTAGATGCAATGGATTCTACATCAAGTACATTAGGATACCTTCGATATTTTTGAGTTTCAAACAGATCCATATTGTATTGGAATTATTATTTGTATGAATTATAAATAATGGTGAGAATTATGATTTGTATGAATTTACATATTGTACGTACGGTTTTGAATATTTTAATTCAATGCCCGTATTTTTGTTTCACGTTTTTTTCTTTTTTTCCCTTTAACGTGGCAATAGGTAATTAGCACGGCAAATGTATTGTTGCTTTAAGGCTCAGTCGCCACGACTACCTGTTGTGATAACTGCTTAGCGCCACCAATAAAAGTTTTATTGAAATATACTTTCGCCACCAATAGTGGAGATCGTGGCGGTACTTTTTCTCCACAAACAATTTGGACGTTGCTTTACCTATTTCGTGCCATCAAACCTAATTTTGTTGAAATAGAGAATCGCCACGAAAACTTTTAATTATCGCACTAGTTTCTCGCAACTAACAATTTGGACGTTGCAACTTGTACTTGTCGCCACCAAACTAAAATTTGTTGAAATAGAATGGCGCCACGAATAGTTTAAATTGTCGCACTTGTTTGTAGCTACTAATATTTAGGACGTTGCGATTACTACATGTCGCCACACAAATAAAATTTGTTGGAATAAACCATCTCCACGAATAGTTTAAATCGTCGAACTTGTTTATAGCTACTAATATTTAGGCCGTTGCGATTACTGCATGTCGCCACACAAATAAAATTTGTTGGAATAAAGCATTGCCACGAAAAGCTTGCACATAGCGACTAGTATTTGACGCCACCCAAATTATTTGTGTTGAAATAGAGGATCGCCACGGAATAATTGGACGTGGCGATAACCAGATAACTCGTGTTACCACGATTGAATTGTTTGTGGCAAATCGTTTTTTCCACGCGTGTAAGGTTTGTTTCCATAGTTTCTTGCGACAAAATTGAACGTGGTAAATAAATCGGACTATTCCAACGAAAGAGCATGCGCAACAAAACACTTGCCGTTGCCACATTGGTCACTCACCACGGTTCGGTATGTGTTGCCCTAGAGTTATACCCATCAAAAATATAGGTTGCGTTAAGTGAGTGCCGCAACGAAAAACGAGTGGCAATTGCTCGAATAAATGGTTGCAAATGGCAAATTTTGTAGCCACGAAAATCATTCTGTGGAACTAGCCTAACTCCACGCGTTTACTCGCAACGCTACCCAACGAACGACTTTTGGATGCAACAGGTACCAATTGCGATGATTTGGCACTTGTTTCAACAATTTTTATCGTGGCAATAGACCGGATTTCTTGTAGTGCATATAGCATATCCCAACAGTAGCCCCCGGAGAACTCCGAGATCTTGCGTCGTCTTGCCTTTTCATATTGAATGCTCCGTCTAGATGCAGTCGGCAAATCGTCAAGCAATATCTTGTAGTCCTCCCAAAGAACCCTGCAAGGTTTTCTCCGTCTTCGAATGGTAAGACGGAGAAATGCTGAATCTTCCATCGTACTCTTCCGTAGTCGGATTAAATCCGTCCATGCCGGAATCTTCGATGCGACGGCTCATCTACCCGTGTCAGCTAGGACAACGTAGGCTTAGGTCAGTGACGCCTCGTAACTCACACATGCAGAGAACGCAATCATATCCAATTTTCTTGCGCGAGTGATACGAACAGTTGGCGGCGACGGTTGGAGACGTGGCGAAATTACCGCGCACGTTCACGAACACGTCGTATACGCGGCAACCGTACGATCAGCTGCACGAATCTTGACACAGAGTATGATAAATAGTAACCGTGGGACACTTTCCACCTTTTACCTCATTCCTCTCGCGTCATCGTCTTCTTCCTCTAGCCGCACGCCTCCTCGAGCTCTCCGCGAGAAACCTCGAAAACCCTAGCCTCCCTCTGTGTCAGTCGCATCCTTCCAGCACCCTATGGCCAGCAGCAGCTCCTCCCCATCGATGGCGGCATTGAGCGAAGCTACGGCGAAGCCGGCGAGCTCCGTCGTCGTGCCCCCAGAGGGTCTGGTCATCCCCGCATTGGCGGTGATTGAAACCACCGGCGGCGACCATAACCTGGCGGCGCTAGAGCCTCTAGAAGAAGAGCCAGACTCGCACAAGGGCGACTGGCGTGGCTCGGACATCACCGACCGCGACATCCAAGAGATGGTCGCCGAAGGCTACCTCCCCGCGACGGAGAGGCTCGCCTGGCGGGCGGCACCGGCCGGCGAGGTGACACCTTCTCCCCAAGCCGGAGAAAAGCTGTACCTCAAGGCTCAGCTGGTACGCGGTGTTTCTCTGCCCATCTCCAACTTCTTTCTCTCCGTCTTGAACCACTACAAGGTCCAACGACATAACCTCTCCCCCAATAGCATCTTAGTCTTAGCAACTTCGCGGCACTTTGTGAGGGTTACCTAGGGATTAGGCCTTGGTTAGACTTGTTCGTGTACTTCTTCACCATCAAACGTGAAGCCGGACATAGTAGGGAGGAGCTTAGGAACTACGGCACCATAAGCTTCAAGATCCGACCTGGCCGACGGTTCCCCGACATCGTCGGCCACGAGTCCTGCAAAAACTGGCAGCGGGCGTACTTCTACGGCCCCGACAATTCTTTGGCGGGCCAAGAAGTAACATATCCGGACTTCGCGGATGGAGCCGCCGCTGAAGTTTCCACATGGAGATCCCATGCCTCCCTTCCCTCCGACCTCGACGCTTCTCGCGCAATAAGGCGGATCGAATGGTTCGTAGAGACGGGTTTGACCGGCTTGGACCTGGCCATGTGCTGGTTCATCAGGCGAATCCAGCCTCTGCAGCACCGCACGAAGTTCATGCACGAGTATACCGGTGATCGAAGGGATACCCTCCGGATCTCTGTGGATAACTTCTCGAGAGACTCCGTCAAGCTCCGCCTGAAGGACATCGTCAAGGTGAAGGATAAGAAGCGTGGCTTCACCATCACCTGCGACATGTACGTAGACGGCAAGTGCCCAAAGGTAGATATGTATTTTCCGTGTACGACATATACTCCAATTTCTCCGTCTTGCCATTACCAACTCATCTAACATGGTGATTTCTAACTTAACAGCTTAGCGATCTAGATGAGGACAACCTGGCTGCCCAAATCTATGATCCAAAGATGAAGAAAGTCACGGTCGTGTCCGACGATGATGTCCCGTTGGCGCGAAAGCGGAAGAGCTCCACCTCTGACGCTGCCGATGGAGGCAAGAAGAAGAAGACGGAGGGTGGAGCCTCCAAGAAGACTACCGCCGCCCTAGAGGCGGAAAAGAAAAGATCCACCGGGATTTTTGCCAAAGAACCCCCATTAGTGTGAGCTTCTCATTCTCCGACATTGTCTTATTTATCTGTCTTGTTCCTGTACTTATGCACTTTGCACGTTTCAGGAAGAAAGCCACAACCAGCCTCAAGAAGACCTCCAAGACTTTGGGGGCTTCTAGTAATATCAAAGATATGCTGCATCACGACTCCTCCCCCGCCATTGCCCCTGCTACTCCTACCGTCAAGCCTTCCTCTGCCCCGACAAGCTCTCAATCCCAGGAGGCAGTAGGCCCTTCCGCCATGGAAGTGGATTCTGGTGCTTCTACCGAACTCGCTGTTGTCGGCGAGCAGGCGACGCAGGAGAGTGCTGCTCTACAAATGGCTGAAGCTCCGACTAAGGATGCCATCGGTAGTGGCAAGGCGGCAGTGGGAGCTGGTACCTCTGCCGAAGGCGGCGCCCCTACTCCCCAGAAACCCTTCGAGTTCCTGAAGATAGTTTACCCGGCGCTCCTGCCGAGTAACACAACTATGGTTCCTGGAGGAGTGCCGTCATCTCTGACGTGCGGTATTGAGGAGCTGCTCCGACAAGCAGATATCTTGAAGGGAAATAGCATTTCCTTTGGCAAGCTGCTGGCCGAGAGTGCTACAAACCTCAAGATTATTGCACTTGTAAGTTTTACTTTGCCTTTTGCATTTCATTATGAGTATCCCACTGTAGCCCCCGAGGATGTAGACGGAAAACCATAGGTTTTGCATCCATATGCTCTAAGAGTGACTAAGTTAGAAAGAGCTCTCACTGTAGCCCCCAAGCATTTAGATGGAAGAAACTATTCCGACTAGATGCTGTAAGAGTAGCATACGTAGTATTTATATTTTTCAATACTGTAGCCCCCAAGCCTCTAGTTGTAACTGAATTAGTTCCGACTAGATGCTTAAAGAAAAGCTAAGCATTTTCCGAGTTAAAACTTTATACTGTAGCCCCCAAGCTTCTAATCGAGAACTGAAGTAGCTCCGACTAGATTCTTAAAGAAAAGCTAAGCATATTGCTAAGTTGAAAAACTTTCGCTGTAGCCCCTGAGCCCCTAGATGGAAAGTTTCCGACTAGGTTCTCCAAGCAGACTACTACAATAGTTTTAACTTTCTCCTTTGTTTCACAGAATGAGAATGCTCGGCGGGGCATGGCCAACGACAAGTACCAGAAGATGCGCGCAGATCTTGAAGCTGAAAAGGGTAAAACTGCCATCTTGAAGGAACAGATCATCAAAAACAAGAGTCTATTTTCTCTTTTGCGCATTCTGTCTTGGTTTTATGCCTTTGTTCTTCGAGTACTCACTATGTATTTTGTTTTCTCCGACTTGCAGAGCATGTCTCCAAGGCCAAGGATATTGTCGAGCATTCCAAGCACATTCAGCAGCTGGACAGTGAGAACAAAATCCTTAAGAAGGAGAGGGAAGAGATGCTGAAGATGCACGAGGATTCCATGAAATCCCTGCAAGATTCCGCCTCCGCGGAGATCAATCGCTTGATGGAGGATCTTGCGATCTTAAAAGATCAGAAGCAAGCTGCTGATGAGCAAAACCATCGCCACAGCGAGGCGTTTAAGCTCCTCCAACAAGAGAAGGAATCCTTGGCGGACACCGTCTGGCAGGCTAAGGCCAGCATCTTCAGTAAGTGTCCTCCGCCTTGTATTTCTGTAGTCTGGATACTTAGAGTTTATTGAATTGATGTGCTCCTTGTCAGAATTTTCAGCGCCTATGGGTTTAACCCGCTCGCCTCCTTCGGACAAGGAATGCATGGTTCTTGCTGGCAACTTCATCAACACCGCCATCACCCAAGCCAAGGAGATTGTGAAGCCCCTCCAGATATATATCAAGGCATCGGACTCCGTGACGAAGTACTCGGAGATTCTGCGCCGAACCCCCGAGCGTGTTACAAGCTGGAAAGCTTCATGTGCACGGGCTGGCGCGAGGATGGTGCTCTCAATGGTGAAGGCACACTACGAAGATGCCGACATCGATACGGTGACCTCTGGCATCCCCGGCGTTGATGATGACAGCAAAGAGATTGATCACGAAGCCATCTTGTCATCACTCACGGGTTATGACACCGGAGTCGCCGAGTTGGTGGACATCGACGTCTTCGTGCCCATGAACACTATCGACAGCGTCAACCAAGATTCCTACGAGTCACATCATAGCGCCGATGTTGAGGGTGATTCTCCGGCTGGGGACGATGCTGCTTCTAAGTCTCCTGCGCCCAAAGAGTGAAAAACACTATGTAATATGTGTTTTGCCTTTGGTGGATGCGCGGAAAAAAACTTGATGGTGTAACTTAAGGCGGAAAACAATGGTTGTTATGTCCTGCTACTTAAGAATTTAGTTCCCAGCATGCATATATTTTTTAAGCAAGTGCTGGCTTATCCATTACTTTGGTTCTTATGCTTGACTTTTCGTGAGTCGGAAGACTCGTTGTCGGAACCATGCGCTTAGGTGATGATGCCCAATGGCACCGTCAATAACCTGAGCACAAAATCGCCGACAATAAGTGCCAAAAGTCACTACTCCAGAATCCACATAAAAACGACAAAGAACGTGTAGACCAGAAAACTTAAGCTAACGCCCGTAGGCGGAATTTTCACAAGTGCAAACGCAAAGCTTGTGCATAAAGGTTTTATATGATCCAAAAATGAACACTAAAGGAGGTAAAAGACTCAGAAATATGAGTGAACCAAAGTGCTTTATTTCATTGATCATATAAGAGATACACAATTAGATAAAAAATGCTAAGTGTAAAAAGGACGTAGCTGTGCTATGTTCCATGGCCGATCAAGCTCCGGGTAGTCATCATCCGGGTCACGTCGCTTACGCTTATGATCCTCGTTGGGTCTATCCTTTAGTTCACGATTGTCAACAAGGTAGTAAGACCCATTGAGCAGCGCCTTGCTTATGATGAACGGTCCTTCCCATGGCGGGGATAATTTGTGTGACTTTTTCTGCTTAAGTCGGAGCACCAAATCCCCCTCTTTAAATGAGCGATGCCGAACGCGGCGACTATGGTAGATGCGTAGCTTCTGCTGGTAGATGGCGGATCTTTGGCATGCCAAAACGCGCTCCTCCTCGAGAAGGTCCACATCCAGGCGTCTGGATTCTTCAGCGTCATCCTCGTCGTAGGAGGCAACTCTTGGTGCATCGTGGAGGATGTCGGAAGGCAGGATGGCTTCTGCTCCATATACCATGAAGTAAGGGGTGTAGCCGGTAGATCTGTTGGGTGTAGTTCGTAAAATCCATAGTACAGATGGCAATTCTTCCGCCCAGGCTCCAACTGCTCTATGTAGCGGTGCCTCAAGACGTGGCTTGATTCCCTGCAGAATTAATCCATTGGCTCGCTCAACCTGACCGTTGGATTGTGGGTGTGCCACATATGCAAGGTCAAGTCGGATGCCTTTCTCCCAGCAATATGCCTCCACTTCTCCGAGTGATAAATTGCTGCCATTGTCAGTGATAATGCTATGTGGGAGACCAAATCTCACCACAAGATCCCGGACAAACCTGAGGGCAGTTGCCCCATCAAGCTTTCTAATGGGTTTAGATTCTATCCATTTGGTGAATTTATCAACTGATACAAGCAGATGCGTAAACCCACAAGGTGCCGTCTGTAACGGTCCCACCATGTCTAGCCCCCAGACCACAAACGGCCAAGTTATTGGTATTGTTCGCAGTTCTTTAGCAGGAACATGTTGTTGTCGGGCATAATACTGGCATCCCATGCATGTCTCAACCAGCTTGTCGGCGTCCGCCTTCGTGCTCAGCCAGTAGAATCCTTGCCGGAAGGCTTTCACGACCAACGATCGAGGAGCGGCGTGATGCCCGCAATCTCCGAGATGGATTTCGCGTAGGATTTCCATACCTTCTAGCTGGGAAACACACTTTAGGTATACACCAGTAGTGCTCCTTTTGTAGAGTTGCCCATTGATTATGGTATAACCCTTTGCTCGTCATAATATTTGCCGTCTTTCGACTTCATCATCGGGCAAAGTTCCGTGTTCGAGATATTCCATGAACGGTTTTGTCCAAGCCGGAGGGACCTTAGTCACCATGTTGATGAAAGAGTCAGCTCTATCCGGATTGTCGATGTTGGCTCCCTTCACGGATGGTGTGCGCAGGTGCTCGAGGAAAACTCCTGGCGGAATTCGCTTGCGCCCTGATCCTAGCTTAGACAGCAGATCAGCCGCCTCGTTTTGTTCCCTAGGCACATACTTAACTTCGTAGCCCAAGAAGCTCTTGGCTATCTCATCCACTTAGTCTCGATATGCCACCATCATAGGGTTCCGCGCATTCCAGGTGCCAGCCACCTGCTGGGCAACCAAGTCGGAATCTCCACAACAAACGATGCACTTGATGCCAATATCCTTGGCTACACGTAGTCCGTGAATGAGTGCTTCATACTCTGCCATGTTGTTTGTAGCCTCGAAGTGGATCTGCAGAACGTAGTGTAGCTTGTCTCCTGTTGGTGACTGTAGCAATACACTAGCCCCTGAGCCGTTGAGCAGCTTTGATCCGTCAAAGTGCATCACCCAGTACTCTGGTTCTGGCAACAGAGTAGCGTCTGGCATATCCGTCCAATCTGCAACAAAATCCGCCAAGGCATGTGATTTCATAGCGTCGCGTCTCTTGTAGGTGATCTCGAAGGCGGCAAGTTCAATGCCCCACTTCGCGACCCTTCTTGTAGCGTCGCTGTTGTTGATGATGTCCGACAATGGAGTCTTGCTCACCACTATGATTGGGTGCTCCTGAAAGTAATGCCTCAGCTTCCGAGAAGCAAGGAATACTCCATAAGCTATTTTTTGGTAGTGCGGGTAACGCTGCTTAGACTCCGTCAAGACCTCGCTTACATAGTAAACTGGTCGTTGAACTCCGTGCTCATAGCCTGGTTCTTTTCGCTCTACGACGACGACGACGATGCTGATAACCCGGTTGGTTGCTGCCATGTAAATTAACAGGGGCTCGCCAGGCTCGGGTGCTGTAAGGATGGGCGCTGAGGAAAGAATCTCCTTGAGATGCTTCAATGCTGCATCTGCTTCGTCCGTCCACGTGAATTTGTCTGCCTTCTTCAGCAACTTGTACAGCGGCAGGGCCTTCTCTCCAAGTCGGCTGACGAACCGACTAACTGCTGCAACACAACCTGTTAGCCTTTGAATGTCCTTTAGGCATGTCGGACGGTTTATGTTTAAGATGGCCTTGATTTTCTTCGGGTTGACCTCGATTCCACGCTGGGAAATGATGAAGCCCAACAATTTGCCGGCTAGAACCCCGAAGACGCACTTCTTAGGGTTAAGCATCATGTTGTATTTCCGAAGATTATCGAAGGTTTCTTTTAAGTCGGAGATTAAGTCGTTTGACTTTTTAGACATCACCGCGATATCGTCTATGTAGGCGTGAACGTTCCGACCAATTTGGTCGTGAAGGCAACATTGCATTGTCCGCTGGTAGGTAGCACCTGCGTTTTCAGCCCAAAGGGCATCGTGACATAGCAAAACGTGCCGTATGGGGTAGTGAATGAAGTGGCCAATTGGTCTGACTTCCTCATCTTGATCTGGTGGTATCCTGAGTATGCATCGAGAAAACACAAAAGTTTCGAGCCAGCCGTCGAGTCATTGACTTGGTTAATGCGAGGCAAAGCAAATGGATCTTTGGGACATGCTTTGTTCAAGCCGGTGTAATCAGCGCACATTCTTAATTCATTGGTTCCCTTTTTGGGGACAAGTACAGGATTGGCCACCCATTGGGTGTGAAGGACTTCTCGGATAAATCTAGCCTTAAGTAACCTAGCTATCTCTTTGCCAATGGCGCGTCTCTTCTCATCTCCAAAGCATCGTAGAGCTTGTTTCACTGGTTTGGATTTTGGATCAATGTTTAAGCTATGCTCGGCAAGTTCCCTAGGTACACCTTTCATGTCGGCAGGTTGCCAGGCAAAGATGTCCCTGTTCTCACAGAGGAACTCGACGAGCGCGCTTTCCTATTTGGGATCCAGGTTCGTCCCAATGGCGATGACCTTGGAGGCATCTCTGAGTCATCTCTGGGTCATCGACCTTGCTCTGGATCTCTTTGAATTCTTCGTTGTAGAGGACAGCTTCTGCAACGGCTGCTTCATTGATCTTGCAGTCCCTTGCCTTGGTAAAGCTTCCGGATACGGTGATGATGCCGTTTGGTCCGGGTATCTTGAGTTTGTTGTAGACGAAGCATGGCTTGGCCATGAACGTGTGGAATATGTTGCGGCCGAATATGACGTGGTACACGCTCTTGAAGGGGACCACCTCGAAGGTCATGCGCTCTTGGCGGTAGTTATTAACATCGCCAAAGGCTACCTGAAGTGTAATGCACCCAAGGGACCTAGCCTCCCGACTTGGTCCGCCTTAGGTTTGCCTCCGTCAAGTTCATCTTTTGCAGTGTATCCAGGTACATGATGTTGATGCTGCTTCCACTGTCCACCATACACTTGGTGAACTCCACGCCGTCAATCAAGGGGTTGATGACCATGGCATATTGGTTCTCCGTGGGTATAAGGTCTGGGTGGTCCGTCCTGTCCCAAGTTATTGGAACCTCCGACCAGGGCAGGTATTGAGGGACTAGGGGGAGAGTACCCACCAGGATCCTTAGAGAGGTCTTCTGTTGTCGGACAGTGGGGGTGCCAAGGAAAGTGTGGTAGACTGGGGCCTTCTTCGCGAAGGGGTTCTTGCCCTTGTCATCGCTCTTGGCGGCGTGCTTGGGGTCAACGTCTTCTTCCATGTCACTTGAATCCTTGGACTCCTCCTCCTTTTTCCCCTTGCCCTTGCCGTGCGGTCTGTTCTTCCGACTTCGCTTGTAGCCGGACTCCAGGTCTTCCTTGAGGTCGTTGACGAACTTGGAGTGTCGATTTGTATGGGTGGCTTTGCCGTTGACGTCGAGGTGTACGAGGCATGACATATCACGGTACTCCTCATAGGTTTGGGGAACGCGGAGCGACACCGAGGTGGTTTCACTTCCTCGTTGCTGCCCACGACCAGCTCCCCTTCCTCGGCCACATTGTCCGCCTTCTCCTTGTCCTGCAAAAGTCATGGCGACCATGTCGGTAGATTGCTTTTCTTCTGGAGCGGTCTTCCGCTTTGTACTGCTGTTCCTCCGAGCTTGAGTTGGAACGGCCGTTGCTGGCAAGGAGCCACGAGCATCATCGTCAGCAACTGCGAACTCACTAGCCAACTGAATCATCTGGTTCAAGTCGAGCTGGTGATTGTCCTGCAAGCGCTTCAGCTTATGTCAGAGCAACGTGCCCCTTTCCAACCCATCGATGAAGGCGGCCATGGCGGTTTGAGCGTGCACTCCTGTGCAGGAATTCTTCATATCCAGCCAGCGGGAGAGGTAGGCGCGAGATGTCTCGTCTTTCTCTTGCACGCATCGCTGTAGATCGCCCACAGTGCAGGTACGCTTGTATGTACCCTCAAAGTTTTTGGTGAACGCTTCTTGCATGTCCAACCAGTTGTAGATAGATTTTTCCGGCAAGTCGTCGATCCACTGACGGGCCGTACCCGCCAACATTAATGGGAGGTACTTGACGGCGACGTTGGGGTTGCCTCCGGCAATCTCCACCGCGTTGCCGTAGTCCTGCAACCATGTGGCTGGCTTGGCGGTGTCGTCATAGGGCTTGATGGTCTTGTCAATCCGGAAGCCTTTGGGGTAAGTTGCGGACCGTATTGCAGGTCCAAAGCAACGTGGTCCCAGGTATGGTCCTTCCCGGGACTCGTGGATCTTGTCGATCCGCGAACATGCATCGTATGGCTCCGGGTTCTTCTTCTTGTCAACAGGGAATGGTGGTGACTGCTTGGTGGTGACGGAGGCGGAGGTGGCGGTGGGTTAGCCTTATTGCTATTACCCTCCTGCGATGCCTCGCGTCTATCACGGTTGCTTGTCGGACGCGGAGGGTCATGGCGCGACCTGCTCTTATGTCCTTCATTGAGCTTTTCGTCATGACGGGTCTACTCCGCATTGTCGCGGATGACGCTGCCACACTGCTTTGGTGGGGGCATATCCGTACGATGGTGAGCGTTGTAATCTTCACGATGTCGGGGAGACCGGGGCGGTGGCGATGGGCGGCGAGGTCGGGCCTTTTCTCCGTGGTCGGAGGATATTGGGATGGCATCCTTCCTGTCGCGTGCATCCCTCCGTCTTCGTTCTGAGGAACCCGTCTAGGACCCGACATCAAGAGGAGATCTTTCCCTTGGCGGTTTGTACTGGCTAGACTGGCAGAGCGCTGGGTTAGACTCAAGCCTCTAGGAGGTGGCCTTTTCCTGCTGCTTCACCGCCTTGGCCACTAGGTCATAGACCTGTTCCACTGCCTCGGGCGATCTATCCTGCTCCAGAAGGGTCTTGGCGATGGCGAGGTTAAGGAGTGGGGTGGGCATCTCCTGCTTGCCTTCACTGTCAATGTATGGCTTGGATTGTGCCGGCTTCGAGGGAGCCCATCCTAGGTTGCGCCGTACACCAGGATCGTTGATGACGCGAGCCGGAGCTTTCTTAGCCTTCTGCTGCTGTAGTAGAGTCTTGTACTCGGCCTCCATTGCTCTAGCTTTCTCTATGGACTTCTGCATGTTGAGCAGATCTCGATCTAGCTTAGCGCCATGCTCCGCGATGGCTTGCGCTTCCTCCAGCAGCTGATGGCGTTTCTCATCAAGCTAGGTCACGTTCCGGATATGATCAACGGTTAGTGGCTCGACGAGGAGATTGCCGTACATCACTCTATCGGCTGGAGTAACCTAGGTGCTGCAGACGTAGATGCTGGAGGCGGCAAGTTTACGGTGTTGTTGTTACTCGGGCCGGTGCCGAGTTCCTGCGGCTGCTGCACTGGGTTGGGCAGAGGGGGCATGTCTTTTCCGCGATCATCGTCAGCAGCAATAAGTGGCCCCTTCCCCTTTTCTAGTGTCGTAGGCGGAGCTCGTCCGGGTTGATCTTCATCCATCACCGTCCCAATGGTGACGAACACCCCTCGGGACGCGACAACATTGTTGGCCTGTTCGTCGCGCGAGTACTCCTCCTCCATCTCCTGCATAACGGAGTCTAGCTCTTCTGGGCTAAAGTCTATTTCCTCTAAATCTGCACTGAAGTCAGCATAAAGCGCATCAATGACAGAGTCAGAGGGTGCCAGGACTTCCTTGATGACGGGCGGTGGAGGTGCAATGGGCTCGACGATGACTGGAGGAGGTGGTGCTGCTATGACGATGGCGGCCGGAGGTGGTGGTGGCGGTGGCGATGGCTGAATCGGAGGGGCTCCATATATGAGCGCAAGCGCTGTCTGAGCTGCCGCTTTGGCCTCCGCGTAGTTGTTGACGGTGCTCACCATCTGTTCGAGGGTGAGGCATCCTGTTGCCTGCTGTCGTCTTAAAGAATGTCGGAGAAGCGTGCCATGGTCCATTCCTTCCACAAAGTGATACAGAGCGTTATCATTGGGGTAGTGGGCTAGGTCGGCTCGTATGCAGAGCCACCTGTCCAGGTAATCGCGGGGGTTTTCGCCCTCTCTCTGAACACAGCGCGCCAGATCGAAGATGGTAACCACGCCGACGAACTTGGATCTCTACAGACGCATGGACTAAGCCGGCGGGTTTGCAGTGATCTTCCACCTTTATATCCTGCACAGGGGCGGTTTGGGTGGGTCTTGAATTTTTCCGATCTTTGTCGGCAAACTCTGAGGAGAGATCCGACATCAATCCTTCCGCGAACGTATCCTGCCCGTAGGCGGTCCGTGCGGGTCTTGATGCTCCTTCGACTCCCAGGGAACTAGTGCCCGAGTCGGTTTCGCCAATGAAGAGGTGGATGTCTCCGATAGGAACGATCAAACACCGCATAGGGTTCGTCTTCGCCGGGATCCAGAACTTGTCGGGAGGGACGATCAGAATGTTGCCAGAGAAGAGAACACGGCCGATGGCTACGGTTTCGCCGATTCCCGCGAAGATCTTAGACCTCGCTCGCTGAAGAGCCTGAAGCGCCTCTTGCCCCACGGTGGGCGCCAACTGTCGTGGTATTGCCGACGATTACGCCATGGAGGGGTCCTCACAGTGCGTGTTTAGAGACGTGGGGTAAGTCGGACGGTTGACGGGTACGAGGTAACACAGCTTACCCAGGTTCAGATCCCACAACGGCGGTGGAATCCTACTCCTGCTATAAGTCACTATAAGGGCAATACGCCGAGTTACAGAGATAGGTTCGCTGTGCGAGGTTGTCTAAATCGATGCCCTAAAGGCTCCCATAGGCTCGACTTATATAGTCGCCAGGTCCTAGGGTTACAGGGAAAAGTCCTAGCCGGACAGGTTACAAAGTCCTACACCATCTATTACTAGTCTTGTGTATCTTGCACTCCAAGGCTCCGGGTACGCTGGTGACTCCACCGTAGCCTTCCTTTATCCGGCATGGTCCTCCCTTCTGGATCCACCTAACTGAGCCGCCCAGCAGGCCATAAGCCATGCTATCGACTATGGGCCACCCGGGTTAGTCGGATAAGAGACATGTTATAAGGATACCCATATAGCATATCCCCAACAGCTTGTCTACCAGGCACCAATGTAGGGCTATGTTTCCCATACACAATTCTAGTTAACCTGAAGATGCCAATGCATGGGTCTTCCACTATGTAGTTGACTAAGCCAGAGCCCATTTAGCATGTGGCTATACACGGAAGCCACTGTACGAGAAACATGTTCAATCTCTAAGTCCCTGGGTGGTTTTCTTCTAGTGCACACACAAAAAGATAGCCATATAAACATGGTTCCCTTTGTTGCCACCTTGTCCAAATCTTGAGTATCCTCTTTCCACCCAGGTGGTTCATTGAGTACTTGTTTTATTATATAAAACATATATCTTTCCAACACTTTATATAAACATATCATGTATCCCATCCCAAATATATAGCAGGGCTAAGCATACTACAACTACCATGTTTTCACTAAGGAGATATAAGGATATCCTAATAGGATATAGCATAGCATAGTAACATAGTAACTCTATCATGCATACTACAAAAATTCCACTAAGTGTAATGAAAATAGTAGGACATGGATGATAGTGCCACTTGCCTTTTTAGTATAGAATATTGGTTCACTTCTTGATCTTGCAAATATCACACTCTTCTAACTTCACTACAATTCAATCAAGCAAACACATATTCAACTAGCATTCAAACAATTTTACCACACATAAAATAATAGAAACAAGGCAATGCATGCAAGCATGCAAAAGATGGTTTTATTTGGAAAAGTGGTTTCTATTAGGCTCTAAACATTTTAAAGCTCATATTGGTCATTTACAAAAGTGGTAAAACCATTTGCAAGAGGTTTCATCTCATAAATCAAATATTATGCCAAGGTGATATTTTATGTTGTTGAAAATGCCCTTTGCAAGGTAATGATTTTATAAGGTTCATAAAATATATTTTTAAATCTCAAAACTTGGTGTTTAGGGTCAGAGAGTTTAACTCTAATCATTTTCCCAAGATTTTACTCAAAAAGTATTTTTAACACATAAACAATATTTTCATTTGACTAGAAATGCTCTTATTCAAAGATTTGTTCTTTGGCTTTTCAAAATACATTTTTTAAATCCATAAGTTGGTCACTATGGTCAGTAGGTTCAAAACAAACCAATTAGCAAAGATTTCTCCTTAAAGAATATTTCTAGAACAATTTTTATATTCAAATTATGCCTACACAAGTTTCTGCAAATTCAACCAATTTTCCAGAAGAAAAACATCAAACAAAGTGCATGGTTGTAAAGTACTTGTTCTGCTGATTCCAGTGATATAAAATTTACAAATTTGGACGTATAGATTAAAAGTTATGAATTTTACAAGTTTTCATATCTAATAGAACAAAATTTTCTGTTTTAAACAGACTCTGGCCACGTGGCTCAATATTATTGGTCGGTACCATTTTGTTTGGAATGAGCTGTATTGATCGCAGGATCTCACTTAATCGCACGGCACAGATCACACATACCCTTTCGATTAAATGAATCTATCCTAGCCAACGGATCGAGATCCAACGGATCACAGCTGCTCGACCATGATCTGGCGGCGCTGGCGGTGGCGCACGCTCGGACGGAGACGTTGCCGAGGGACTAGGTCGCACGAGGGAAGGAGAGGATGCTCACCGTGCTCGGAGGAGTGCGGCGAAGCTCAAGGTGTGGTCAGTTCGTCGAGGGGCGCACAGGAATGGAGTGGATTGCTCGCCGGAGCTTGCAGCGGCGTAGGGTGCTTCTGGTTGTCGTCGGAGGCGAGGCTGCTGGCCACCCGAAGGCAAGAGAAAGGTATGGTTAGACACGGGCGAGTGCGTAGATCATAGGAGTATCAACGGGGAAAACAGGGGCGGTCTATGCTCACTGAGGAATCTCGCCAGAGTCGAGGCAGGAGGCGGCGACGCTCTGGTGTTCAGGTTGCCGAGGCTACGATGCTCGCGCGGGTGTGGGGTTGGTGCTGGGAGATGCGCAAGAAGAGGGGGAGCAGGCTCGGGTGCTCTGGGAGGCAAGGGGTGGTTGGATGGTGCCGGAATCGGCCGGAAAAGCTTGTCGGGGCAGAGGGGTTCGAGCTCGCAATTCGTGTAGCCTGGAGGCAGAGGGGAGGTGTTCCTTGGGGGAAATGGAAGAGAGGAGGGAGGCGCTTAAGTGTGCATGGTCACGGCGAGGAGTAATTCAGCCATCAACGCGTATTAACACGAATTGATTTGCGGCAGAATGGTGATGAGCGAGAGGGAAACGGCCGGCGCGGGTGGGAGAGAAGGCTGACAACGTGGGTCCGTGCTGTCTGCGAGAGAGAGAGTGGGTGTGGGGCCATCAAGTCAGGGACTGCGCGGGTGAGAACGTGGGTGAGAAAAACGTTTCGGGGAAGAGAGGAAGGTGGGCTTTTGCTGGGCCAGATGCTCTGCTGGGCTGGGTAGATTTAGTGGGTTGGGTTCTGTTTCCCTTTTTTTATTCCGAATCTTTATCTTTTTCCTTTTCTGTTTTGGTTTTTATTCAAACAATTTAAACCCTATTTGAATTCAAACCTTTGCCAAACGTTGGGTATGTTTTAATTCTATTTATTATCATATTCTAAAGTCCAAAATAGAATAATTCTTTTATTCTTTTAGGATCTATTAATAATTAAATAAATAGACATTAGTCTTTATTTCAAATAGGATTTAATATATTTTAAAATTCTATTTGAAATGTAAATATTACCAAAACCTTTTTAGTAGGTTTTATTTGAAAAATAAAACACTTGAAATTTTTATTTAAAATACTTTAATAAGTTTTCTTGTTTATTTAAAATGGAAAAAGCCTTTACTTAAATAAAATTGGATATTAATAAATCCTTATTATTTTATTCAAATAATCCTTTACTCTTTTTATCAAACAAAATATTTTATTTCAATTGCTTGGCCAAGATTTTAATTTGGCTTTTTAAAATAGTCCTTATTTATTCATTTCTACCTTTGCTTATAAAAACCATATATTTTTATTTAAAGATCCAAAAATGGTGATTCCAACTTTTATAACTTTATTTATTATTTGTTCAAAATAGGTTTTGATGTTTCCAATTGGAATCCAAAGTTTCTTTTCACCCTAAATTCCAACAATTTTTTAATTTGTTTATTTATTTTTCACATTTCAAAATTTGGAAAATTTTGGGATGTGACAGGCTACCACCCTTAAAAGAAATCTCATCCCGAGATTTGGGAAGGCTAGGGGTTACAAGTTGGCTTGAAGATAACTAGGGTACTACCACCCTTAAAAGAAAGTCTCATAGGGTTACATTGATGGTTCACTTGACCATGGGTTCAATACTTGATATCTAGACAAGGAATCCTTATTTGATTCTTCTGAGTTAATTAATTCCTGACATCCACTTCTTCTATTTCTTCAAGGTTCCCATCCATGTCAATGTGGTTCACATGTCCTTTCTGGGTCACATTGGAGTTGTTTCCATTGGAGTTTCTAGCATCCTTTTTCTTTTTCTTCTCAGGACAGTCTGATGCATAGTGTCCAAGTTCCTTACAATTATAGCACTGCAACTGGCTAATGTCCTTCTTCCTGAAATTGCCATGTTGATTCTCACCAAGGTCTTGTCAGTATCATTTCCATTATTATCACTTCCATTGTTGTTGTGGTGATGCTGATGTGGTTCAGAATCTTCATTGCTCTTTTTGAATGAACGCTTCTTTTGTGATGATCCTGAGTGATACTTGAGTTTATGCTTCCTCTTTCTGTTCTCAACTTGATTCATCTTGTTTTCCAAAATGGTGGCTTTGTCACAGAGTGGTTGATAAGTTGGGACATAGGCAACAGATAGCTGCAGGTTCAACTCATCATTAAGTCCTTCAAGGAATTTCTCCTTTCTCTTAGCATCTATATCAACTTCATCCGGTGCATAGCATGCCAGATTGTTAAACTCTTCAATGTACTCAGCCACACTGAGGTGACGCTGTTTCAGATTATGGAACTCCTTTTTCTTCAAGTTCATCACTCCAGATGAGATGTGAGCTGTACGGAAACCATCCTCAAAAATATTCCAAGTCACATCCTCAAGGGGAGTGGTGATCTGAAAGTTGTCCCACCGTGTTGCTGCTGGTCCTTCAAGCAGATGTGATGCAAACCTAACCTTTTCTTCGTCGATGCAGCCAACAGTCACTAAGTCCTTATTCACCGAACGTAACTAGTCATTGGCTACTATTGGATCAGTTGTCCCAGAGAATCTTGCAGGCCTTAGTTTCAGAAACCTGGTGAGCATATCATGTGCTAGAGGATTATTCTGATTGTTGTTGTTGTTGTTGTTGTTGTTTTGATTCTGATTTTGCATAAACTATGTCATCATCTGCATCAGTTGAGCTTGACCTGTCATCAACTGCTGCATCTCGGGAGTGATGTTGTTGTTGTTGTTGTTTTGGTTGGGGTTGGCACGACGGGGAGGAATCTGTTGGTTTGATAGGGATAATTAATGATGGATAGGTCTAGAGAAGTTCTAACACACCACCCAAAACAATCAAGTTCAATCAAACCATCAAGCAATCAACAAGCAACTATTCCCTTAACAACTTATGAGCTTAACTCATGAGTTGAAGGATACAACAAGTTTTCTTGAAATAATTAAATTAGTATAGTCATACCTCATAGGCCAATATGATCCATACACTAACATGATTTTCAATGTCTTGGATAGTTGGTAGGCAATCTAATGTCTCTTGGTTCCCACTTGTAGTCCTTAGTGATGTCTAAGTTGAAGTCATTGGTCATGGTGGAGGCTTTGTCCATGAAGTTGAAAAGGAAGAGATGTAGAATCAAAACCAAAAAGGTTGAGGAAAGAGTTTACAAGATTGTTTGTAAATAAGTTTTGGAACAAAAACAACTCCTATTTTTCTAAGGGGTTTGTCCAATCCTAGGGTTACAATCGTACAGGCAACACAGTGATCTGATACCATCTATAGAGGTCCCAACCTTTAATAAGGTAGAGATCCCTGTGTTTACAATGCTAGTCCCTGGATCAATAGCTAGCATCCACAGTTTAAGATGTAATATCAAGAACAAAGGTCATAATATAACTTTATAACCAGGAATAAAATAATTTATTACATCTTACATAGCTCATTTGGCTATCACATTTCAATGCAGCAGAATATCTATATAGCATGGAGTCCTTCATCTTCAAAGTACCACAGGCAATCATGTTGGTTGTAGACTTGTAATCCTATTCAACACACTTCACTAACATCAAACAAACCTGCAACATAATAAGTTGCAGCCACAAGGGTCAATACATTTGAATTGTATTGGCAAGTTTCACTACTATGTAGAAATAAGTGGATCCTATCAATACATGCATATTTGGCTAAGTAGGGTTTAGGCTCATTTGCAGAAAGCAATATAGTTTTATCCTATCTTTTCAAAATAGTTTTGATATTTTGACAATCTTTCTGAACTCCTTGGAAAACTCCAAGTGCTTCTAATCCCTTGTTGACACCATCAAGTTTTACTTTGAGAAATTGGAATGTCGAGATCTTCCATAGCTTCAGGCCTTAGTTGCTCAGAGTTGTCCGTAACCGGGGACACGGCTAAGTACTTAGAATTTTATCTTCTGCAGAAGTTGTACACTTTACCCACATGACACAATCTTGTCTTGACTCCACCAGTGGCCGCTGGATAAGTACTCACCAAAGTGGAGTACTGGCAGATCGAGAATGTGACAAAGTATTTCCATAGAAGTCCTCCGAATACACAATGCTAGCTTATCTACCAGGCACCAATGTAGGGATATGTTTCAAATACACAATTCTAGTTAACCTGAAGATGCCAATGCATGGGTCTTCCACTATGTAGTTGACTAAGCCAGAGCCCATTTAGCATGTGGCTGTACACGGAAGCCACTGTACGAGAAACATGTTCAATCTCTAAGTCCCTGGGTGGTTTTCTTCTAGTGCACACACAAAAAGATAGCCATATAAACATGGTTCCCTTTGTTTCCACCTTGTCCAAATCTTGAGTATCCTCTTTCCACCCAGGTGGTTCATTGAGTACTTGTTTTATTATATAAAACATACATCTTTCCAACACTTCATATAAACATATCATGTATCCCATCCCAAATATATAGCAGGGCTAAGCATACTACAACTACCATGTTTTCACTAAGGAGATATAAGGATATCCTAATAGGATATAGCATAGCATAGTAACATAGTAACTCTATCATGCATACTACAAAAATTCCACTAAGTGTAATGAAAATAGTAGGACATGGATGATAGTGTCACTTGCCTTTTTAGTAGAGAATATTGGTTCACTTCTTGATCTTTCAAATATCACACTCTTCTAACTTCACTACAATTTAATCAAGCAAACACATATTCAACTAGCATTCAAACAATTTTACCACATATAAAATAATAGAAACAAGTCAATGCATGCAAGCATGCAAAAGATGGTTTTATTTGGAAAAGTGGTTTCTATTAGGCTGTAAACATTTTAAAGCTCATATTGGTCATTTACAAAAGTGGTAAAACCATTTGCAAGAGGTTTCATCTCATAAATCAAATATTATGCCAAGGTGATATTTTATGTTGTTGAAAATGCCCTTTTCAAGGTAATAATTTTATAAGGTTCATAAAATATATTTTTAAATCTCAAAACTTGGTGTTTAGGGTCAGAGAGTTTAACTCAAATCATTTTCCCAAGATTTTACTCAAAAAGTATTTTTAACACATAAACAATATTTTCATTTGACTAGAAATGCTCTTATTCAAAGGTTTGTTCTTTGGCTTTTCAAAATACATTTTTTAAATCCATAAGTTGGTCACTATGGTCAGTAGGTTCAAAACAAACCAATTATCAAAGATTTCTCCTTGAAAAATATTTCTAGAACAATTTTTATATTCAAATTATGCCTACACAAGTTTCTGCAAATTCAACCAATTTTCGAGAAGCAAAACATTAAACAAAGTGCATTGTTGCAAAGTACTTGTTCTGCTGATTCCAATGATATAAAATTTACAAAATTTGGACGTGTAGATTAAAAGTTATGAATTTTACAAGTTTGCATATCTAATAGAACAAAATTTTCTGTTTTAAACAGACTCTGGCCACGTGGCTCAATATTATTGGTCGGTACCATTTTGTTTGGATTAAGCTGTACTGACCGCAGGATCTCACTTAATCGCACGGCACATATCACACGTACCCCTTCGATTAAATGAATCTATCCAAACCAACGGATCGAGATCCAACGGATCACAACTGCTCGACCATGATCTGGCGGCGCTTGCGGCGGCTGATGGCCGCGCACGCTCGTACGGAGATGTTGCCGAGGGAATAGGTCGCACGAGGGAAGGATAGGAGGCTCACCGTGCTTGCAGGAGTTCGGCGAAGCTCAAGGTGTGGTCATTTCGTCGAGGGGCGCACAGGAACGGAGTGGATTGCTCGCCGGAGCTTGCAGCGGCGTCGGGTGCTTCTGGTTGTCGTCGGAGGTGAGGCTGCAGGCCACCCGAAGGCAAGAGAAAGGTATGGTTAGACACGGGTGAGTGCGTATATCATAGGAGTATCAACGGGGAAAACAGGGGCGGTCTATGCTCACCGAGGAATCTCGCCGGAGTCGAGGCAGGAGGCGGTGACGCTCTGATGTTGAGGTTGCCGAGGCTACGGTGCTCACGCGGGTGTGGGGTTGGTGCTGGGAGATGCGCAAGAAGAGGGGGAGCAGGCTCGGGTGCTCTAGGAGGCGAGGGGTGGTCGGACGGCGCCGGAATCGTCCGGAGAAGCTTGTCGGGGCAGAGGGGTTCGAGATCGCAATTCGTGCAGCCTGGAGGCAGAGGAGAGGCGTTCCTGGGGGGAAATGGAAGAGGGGAGGGATGCGCTTAAGTGTGCGTGGTCAGGGCGAGGAGTAATTCAGCCATCAACGCGTATTAACGCGAATTGATTTGCGACAGAACGGCGATGAGCGAGGGGGAAACGGCTGGCGCGGGTGGGAGAGAAGGCTGTCAGCGTGGGGCCGTGCTGTCTTCGAGAGGGAGAGAGTGGGTGTGGGGCCACCAAGTCAGGGACTGCACGGGTGAGAATGTGGGTGAGAAAAATGTTTCGGGGAAGAGAGGAAGGTGGGATTTTGCTGGGCCAGATGCTCTGCTGGGCTGGGTAGGTTTAGTGGGTTGGGTTTTGTTTCCCTTTTTTTTATTCCTAATCTTTATCTTTTTCCTTTTCTGTTTTTGTTTTTATTCAAACAATTTAAATACTATTTGAATTCAAACCTTTGCCAAACTTTGGGTATGTTTTAATTCTGTTTATTACCATATTCTAAAGTCCAAAATAGAATAATTCTTTTATTCTTTTAGGATCTATTAATAATTAAATAAATAGACATTGGTCTTTATTTCAAATAGGATTTAATATATTTTAAAACTCTATTTGAAATCTAAATATTACCAAAACCTTTTAAGTAGGTTTTATTTGAAAAATAAAACACTTGGAATTTTTATTTAAAATACTTTAATAAGTTTTCTTGTTTATTTAAAATGGAAAAAGCCTTTACTTAAATAAAATTGGATATTAATAAATCCTTATTATTTTATTCAAATAATCCTTTACTCTTTTTACTAAACAAAATATTTTATTTCAATTGCTTGGCCAAGATTTTAATTTGCCTTTTTAAAATAGTCCTTATTTATTCATTTCTACCTTTGCTTATAAAAACCATATCTTTTTATTTAAAGATCCAAAAATGGTGATTCCAACTTTTATAACTTTATTTATTATTTGTTTATCTTTTTAAATCCCTTTAGGATTCTATTTGTTCAAAATAGGTTTTGATGTTTCCAATTGGAATCCAAAGTTTCTTTTCACCCTAAATTTCAACAATTGTTTAATTTGTTTATTTATTTTTCACATTTCAAAATTTGGAAAATTTTGGGATGTGACACCTCCAAATGGTGCTAATACTCTTTATATCTTGCTTCTTCCTTCAAGTAAGTCTTCCTTTTGATCTTCGAAACTCGTCACTCCCTTACACGAACTCCCGTTTCTATCTAGATCCATGACATCAAGTAATAACTGGGTGTTACATCATGCCTTTGCACACCTAATTAAACTTCATGTATAGATCTAGGCAATCAAGAAGATTCAAGAAGATCCAAAAGTCGATAAACAACAAAACATATACCATGTATTACACATAGGATTTTAAATAATTTACAAATGTACTAGATGTTCCAACGGTTTGCTCCTCACCTATTTACACAACTATCTTACAAGAACTTCTTGTTTTTGTGAGTATATCCTCACTTATTTCGGCAAACCCTTCAAGCTACAATACGCATTACCCTCTATGTACATTATTCAAGAACTCATCCCTTGGGATGTCGTTCCTTTCTTACTTTCATCTTCCTCTAGTGCTTCCTGGAGTTCTGTCCATGATGACGTGAAGTCGTACGACTGCCTTCTGGAGCGTAAGAGCATCCAGGAGGTGCGTATTCTTGATTAGAAGTACCTAGACTGAGATTAGTCATTGAAAAATGACTAGAGTTGGCGTAATCCTCTATAGAATATTCCTGGTTTTCCGGCAATGTTTCCTCATAGTAAGCCGGCTCCTTAGATTTTTTTTTGGATCCAGTCATATATATTGGTGTAGTAGCTATCGGAATACTCTTCTAAGTCAATTGGGTTGGTATCACCCCCATATGTTCCATAAGGCTCTCTATGGTTATAGTTGGTCTCTTCTTCAATACCCGTATCAGAAGGTATAGGATTTCCTATGGTTCCACCTTGAGATTCTACTTCCCATCCATAATTGTTGGGATCAGGGTTATTTAGAATAACTTTATTCCATTCCTGTTGTTCGGAGTTATATTTGGTCCATAGGTCTTCAGGTGGCTTGAAGTCATTTTGGTAGTAGGCATAATTTTCTGAGTTTGGGTCATCAAACTCAGTTTCCTCAAACACTTCTCCTGAAGGTATGTATTTGGGATGCCTAGCTTCTTTATCTAACTTCTTCCTACGTGCCATTGCTTTATCAGGATCAGTAAAATCCTCAATGACCATATCCAGCTCCTGAACTAAAACTTGGTGAGTGTTATGATAAGTGTTGAGTAAAGACCGATAACGATCCATATACTCTACAGCTAGAGTAGGTTCAGCTTGGACTAGGGTAGAGTGATCTAACTCATGCTCCGGGTTTGAGGTTTCATGTGGTATAATGGTACGAGTACTACCTTCTAGAGCTTGGGATTTCTGTTCTCGAATCATGCTTATGGTTGCTGCTACGGCAATCTCATATACAGATGCCATGCACCTTGCCTCTCCTGATGGCATTTCTCCCTTAAGTCCTAACTTCTTGGGTAACATGATCATGACACGGTATTTAGCTAATACCTGCCCATCATAGTAACTGTAAATCTTGAACAAAAGTCTCGATTCACATTCCAAACTCCATAGAAGTTGCCGGAGATTATCTGTCCAATCCCCTCCATAGTCATTCAACATCCTGTTCATCACTTGAACATTCCGAGGTGGATATTGAGGTGCCATGTGGAACTGTAGATAAGAAATTATCATCAGTCGCATAGAGTTAAAACTCTTGGGTAATTATTGGATTTGCAATCATTCTAAATAATTATCACACTAGTAACATAACAAGATTATTCTCAAGTGAATATCCCTCATATCACTAGAGAACTCTTTATTCTTGCAAGTATAAGTCCTACAGGTTCTACCCACTTACTAGGTTTCCAACCTAAGGTCAAAGCATATGCTCTGATACCAGCTGCGGTGACCCAGCATACCACTGCATGATGTAGTATACTATAGTCGTTGACATAACACCAATGAAACACCATTCACTAGTATTACATCCCTCATAATGGCACAACAGAAACACAGCGGGTCCAATACATGGCTAAAGGTTACAACTCACTCTTTACACAAGATCTAGAGAACACTCTAGGTTAAAGAGAGAGAAAGAACTTCTTACAGTGAGGAATCAAAGATAAACAACGCAAGAACTATTGTACTATTAAGACTAGTATTCTAGCTAAGAGGTTGGCATTGCTGCTATTGCACGCACTACAGAAATAGGTTCTTTGGCTAGAGATTATATTCCTATTTCATCAGTAACTTCGTCTTCACTTGAGTTGAGGTATTGGTTTACTTCGTTGTCTTTGTTGAAGAGCCTTAGCTTTGGATGATGCTTCTTGGAGCATAACTTGGTGTAGACATCGTCTCAATGGCTTCAGAATCTAGCAAGGGTTAAGAAGATACGTTGAGTACGAGCGTACTCAGCAAGTTCACTAGAAAAGGAGTGTTTGATGCACTATAACTATAGCCACAGACCATAGGTCGTAGGCCAATGCAAGTTTTCATAAACATTTCTTCAAAGGTGGCTTTTATTCTGAAAAGCTATGTCCGTCAGCCTTCACGGGTTTACCAGAACTTTCATGGAGTTCCTTTCCCGCAGCGTTCACAGCTCCTTCCCGGAACAGGGAGTAACAAGTTACAGTTCTTACACTCTACAAAGAGGTGCGTTACTTTACCCATGAGAGATCAACTCTTTGTTGCACAACTAGGCAGCTTATTCCCGTCCACAATTCCATGATGTGGGGCCCAGAAGATGATCCAAGCCAATCACTGCCCCCTTCGCGACCTCACATGCCTCCTTGGTGTACACCATGCCCACATAATGAATTACGAAAATGGTTTGTACAAACCGTTAGATGCCAGAACTATCGTGGGACGATGAGGGTTCCCACCCATATGCTGCATATCCTCTACGAATTACCAATTAATATGCATGCTACAAGGATAACAGCCACAACCTGCACATTCGGCTTCATGCGAGAGGAAGAAGATACAACTGACTTCTCTGTCCCATTCCAAATCTCATGGTCAACGCATAATATACGGCGCAAGAATCACTGACGACATTAGTTGTTAAGTCCTAGGTGATATAGTTCTGAACAGTGGTATTTCAACTATCATATTTACTAGATTAGCTCATCACCCTGGATCAGTAACCAATAGCTCTCATTATTATTGAAAATACTATTTTCTGACCTTTTTCAAATGCAGGTGATGACAACTGGATTTGTAAAATACTTTACAGAAAATAAACAAAGGACATGAGAAAGTATGAACTTGCCTTTTGTGATTGCAAGATTATGCACTCATGGTCTTCGAGTCAGTATAAGGTCCAAAATCTGAAATCAGCATCATTGGTCTTGTAAGGACTAATGTTTAAAGAAGCAATATGCTTTTATGCATAAGTAATGTGATGCACATTATAAACGTGAATCCCGGGGATAACATTGTTCTAGGGTTTGGATTCTGAATATGGTTACTTTGGAATGTGTTGTCCCTGTTAGATAGCTTTCATACTTGTGCTTCTTATTAAGGCTTGTGAATATGTGTGGAACAATCATATAATTACAATATCATAAGTAATGGGGCACACACAAAAGGTGAAATGCTACTTAAGATTGTTTATTTAAGGGTTCTTATTTGAAGTAGCAAAAAGAATAACCTTCGAAGAAAAGGTTTCTCTTCTAAGGTCTAAACAGGATTTATGGTTAATAGAGTTTGGTCGATGTTATTTATGCTTGCTCGAATGGTTTGAGTTTGAGATGTTTTCTAAGGTCCAAAGTTAACTATAAAATATATAACGATGTTTATAGTGTTATATTTAGATTCTTATACACTAAAGTTAACTTTAAAACAAAGATAGTTTAAAAGTATAATGTTTATAATATTTGTATCTTGTGTACCTAGTAATGTTTCCTTAAGGTTACTTAAAAATGGTTATACTTTTATTTGGTGTGGTGGTTTCTTGATTTTATAATCATTAAAGATCATTTTAGAATATAATCTTCACTTAAGGTTGAAGATAATTTAATAATAAGATATTTGTAGTTTTTGAAACCATTATGGCTTATATTATTAATACTCAAGACTAATAATATTTATTAAACTTAATGGACTAATTTAGAAATATTAATAATTGTTATTTACCCTTATATAAATTTTTAAACTAAGTAAATAAGTTTAAATTTGGAGTTATTAAAATATTTGGATTTTTATTTAACTCAAAAGTTGAATATTATATTTTTAACATGTAGATATTCTTTTTGTGATCATTTTGGTATATTATATTTATTTTTATGATTTATAAATAATAAGATATGATTTTTATAATATTTAATACTTTTAAAATACTTAATAAATAATAAATATTTAAGTAAGTGCTATAATAATACATGATTATGGTTTTTAAATTATAATTTTATTTTTCTAAGATTTTTAGTATTTTATTTATATTTTTAATATTTACCATTATTGGAATATGAACTATCAAAGTTTTATTACTTTTAAACCTTTATTAAATAATATTTATTTAAATAATCATCATAATAATATTGGGTAATAAGTTTAAGTTTTAAATTTTATTTTTCTACAAATTTTCATATATTATACATATTTTTCTAAATTATAAATAAAAAGTTATTAACTAAACAAGATTTAATCATTTATTTGATTTCTGGAATATTAATAATTGAGTTTATAACATTTTATTTATTTATTAAACAGGAAATACTTTTTACACCGCACCCACAGCTAGCCTAAGTCACTGATCAGTGGGCCAGTGTCCACCTCAGCACTCAGGTTAGTAAAAGTGTATTTGTTACCGACTGGTTGGCTACCCCTAGTCAATGCCATATGTGCACTATGCCATGTCACATGCCACGTGAGACACAGACCAGTTCAAACACGTTGACGCGCCTAGGGTGACGCAAGCATGATGTCGTGCTGACATCAGCCTGGCCTCCACCACCAGAGGATGGTCGCCGGCGGCGAACCACTGTGCTCCGGTGGACAAGGTCGATGCTACTGGATAGAGGGAACCGAGGCGAACCTATTGGTGGTAACGCTGCTACCTAATGGTCACCGGAAATACACCGGCGACGAGCTTCTGCGGCGGCCAGCGGCGGTGCTCAACGAAATGGGGTCTACGGTGTGAATCAACAAGCAAAATTAGGGTCCAGAGATGCGTAAGCTTACCCTGATGACGATAGAGGTCGAGGAGGCTTGGGGAGGCATGATGACGTTGAATCAACGATAATGGCCATGGCGGCCGAGGAACAGGAATGCTCGATTTCACATGATTCCTGGCAAGCGACCTTCCGTGCTTGGTCCTAGGTGAGTGAGTCCACGACGACGCTTCCAACGGTGGCTACTACGAGGCGAGGGATGGTCGGATTCGACCGGAACGATGAACTCTGACGAACTAGGGTTTCGGGTGAGGAAGTAAAGTGGGTCTGGAGAGCGAGATTGAGGATGAGGACGAGTAGGGACGTCGCGGTGGCTTCCTTGTCCTGTCCTGGCAACGGCGGCATTGATCTTGGCGCAAGGACGACAATGACGGCATCGGGCGGCGGCGAGCTCCTCCAGCGAGCTGTCTGTGTGCGTGAGGATGACGACGACGTGCTGTTTTGTGGATAACCCCCTGGCGTTTCTTTCTACTCAACAAACAGTCCTTCCCTGGCCCCACTCGTCAGTCATAGATGAGAAAGAGCTGGGCTGGTTACTGGGCTTTTGTGGGCTACACATGGGCATCAGATAAGTACAGAGGTGTTGGGCCACGGCCAGGTGATGTTTTTTATTTGTTTTCTATTTTTCTATTTTCTGTTTTCCTTTTCAGATTTGTTTAAAATCTTTAATTTGAACTTTTCTTTGTAGAATCTATTTGCTGGATATTTGTAGTAATACTAAAATATATTTAGTATCAATTGTGAACTTTTATTATATAATCTTTTTATATTTCTTTTATTTTCTTAATATGAACTCCTTCTAATATTTTGTAGAAGCTTTTCTTACTTTTTTTCTTTCTTCTTTAATCATGGATTTATTAAATGATATATTTTTATTTGTTTATAAAACTTAACTCTAGTTGGCTCATAGTTTGAATAGGAATTTTTATATGTATAATGATCCTATATCATTATTTGATGCATGAAATATAAAAGACATTGATATGGGTATTACTACTTCCATTAACTTGGAAAATGGCAATGTATATATTCCATTATGATAAACAAAGAAGTTTAGGGTCCTTAAATTACTTATATTTCTTTGTTGATGTGACAAAAATATTTAATAACTAAGCATATTGTCTTCTGTTTGTGATATTTGATGACATAACCTTTTTAAAATAGAAAGTTACATCAAAAATGTGTTATAGAAAGGAAATGGTGATTATACTCTTAAGCACATATAATTATGATGGTTGGAATTGATAGAGATGTGCTTATGTGATTTGCTATAGGAATATATTCCTATAAAGTGTGATAGATATAAGATGATGGATCAATAACCTGAAATGGATATTATGTTTGATTTTAAGATTTAGAGTTGGTTGTTTAACAAGAATGTTCATCTTTCCATTCTTCACCATCCTTGACTTTTAATTAAAGAATTCCTTTCCTAGATATAATACTTCTTCCTATTCATCATCATAGTTAGTATGATGAGCTTTTCTTCACAAGAATATTCTTATTCACCTATTATTCTTCTAAACTCATTGATAAATCTAATGAGCTTGACATTGAAGCTTTTATAGTTTCCTTATTTCATTCTGGATTATATCCACTTCTCTACTGTTGATAACCTTCCACCGAACAAGTAGTTCCTTCAAACTCCACTCATAATCTTCCTTAATCATCCAGCACTAACATTCCTCCATTAGATGTATGTATTCAACTACCTTTCCCTAAGGTTTATTACTCTTTAAAATAAATAACACTACTTCCATAACTCCATGCTATACTTGCTTTAATTGAACCATATCATCCTACATTTACTTTACTCTAATAACTCACACTCCAACCTTACATTTTATTATTGTGATTTGTAATGGTTAACCTAGGATAACATATCTAGACTAGGTTCCAATAATGTTCTATCCACCAATGTCACTTATACTAAATATAAGCATTCAGTATTGGTCGTTAAGGCATCACCATTATAATCCTTTAATCATTTATTGCTTAAGTCCTTAGTTGGCTAAGCAAGGCTTTATCAATACTACTTTTTAATTGTATTGAAATTATCTTCTTAGTATTTCATATTGGACTAAGATTATTCATGGATTATGCCCACTTGGTCTAATGGAATTACTACTGGTAACTATCTTCAGGGTTTATCCTTGTAATCTTCTTAATGACCATATAATTAGATGATATAAATAATTCTTCTATTTATTTAAGAGTGATTTAGCTCCATCAAGTATCCTATAGATTGGATTCTCTTCCTTTATTCCCATCCTATAGATGATATCTAAAACTAGCATTTCTATTTTCCTCTTCTTAGTAGTTTCTTTATAGACACTTAACTGTGAGCTATGTTCTGGTTAAGAGTTGGTAGATTGAGAATTGGTGAATCAATAATTGATTTCTCCACATTGATTAACAACAGATATTGGAATATAACTAAATAGAGATGATAAGGATTGATATGGAAAGAAAGATATATGGTGAATGATCTGAACTTAGTCTCTTTCCCACTCAAACTCATTAAAGAGTTAAAGTTAAGTATTACTATGGTACTCATAGTAAGAATAGATAAGAATAAGATAGGTCAGGATTAGTCATTACATTTATATTACTTTAGTTTGTAATCTTAACTTGGCACTTATGAATTGTTGTGTTGAATGTGATGATAGGATCCCTCAAGGATCATATATTAATTATTTAAGCAATGCATTATGAGTATCATTTTATTATATTTGATCTACCCTTTAGATCAAATTATGTTCACCCAAATAAGGTTTTAACAAAGGTCATATTGAAACTTATCATAGTCAACTTGATGATCTACTCAATTCCATCGAGTTGAGAGAAGCTTCAATCACTTTGACAAGTTTTGTTTAAAAGCGCGAAAATTATTCGGATTTTCTATGCATGAATGAAATGCACACATCTGGGTTCAGCTTATGTCTAGGCTCAAATGCTGGGATGTTACATCATCTCAGGTATGTACCACATGAGCTCTGTATTGAATGCATAATCATTCCTCCTATGCTTAGTATGTATGATAGTTGATAGAGAAATTTCAATCCAGCTTTTCTTGTCTTGTTTTAGATGTTAGAGAGCAATTTCAATAGACACTTCGGTGTTGATCTTGGTTTTGACGGTGATGGCCAGAGTGATGGCAGTGGCATTGGATCTGTTCCTATTCCTACTCCAGATGTGACCCCAGACAGCAGTGTGAAGAAACATAGGAACACACATAGCCTGATATGGTAGCACTTCACTGTCCAAGAAAATGATCCAAATCGTGCCAATTGTAACTATTGTGGTGCAAATCTGGGCTGCAAATCTTCAAGTGCAGGTACTTCTTCCCTAATTAACCATATGAAATCTTGCAAGAAGAATCCTAGAAAGCTTGGTGGCCATCAGACAGAGCTTATGTACTAACCTAGTGCTGATAGTAATTCTATTGTTTCGGGAGTTACTTGGCAATACAATAAGAAAGCGATCAGGGAAGCATTTGCTCGCATGATAGTAGTCGATGAGCTGCCATTCATATTTGCAGAAAAAGAAGGTTTTAGGTTCTTCATGTCCAAAGCTTGTCCTAGGTTCATTGTTCCATCTAGAACAACTATGTATAGAGATGTTATGGATCTTTACAATTCTGGGAAAGCTAAGCTTAGAAAATATTTCATTGAATCTCGTCAAACTGTTTGCATCACCACTGATTGTTGGACATCGTCAAAGGCTCAAGGTTACATGGTTCTTACTGCACATTAGATCACACCCGAGTGGAAGCTTCAGAAAAAAATACTTAGCTTTGTGTTGGTAGATGGCCACAAAGGGGAGGAAATTGGGAAATCATTAGATAAATTACTAATGGAGTGAACATGTGATTTGTGGTTATGATGAAATCTTTAAAAGCATGGCTATTAAAATGAACAAGTATATATTCATTGCTGCCATCCTTGATCCTAGGTATATGGCTGTTTTTATCTTTAATTGTATGCTGAATTGCTGATTATATATTCTAACTTCTCTTTCTTCATTATTTATGCTAGGACCAAGGAATCTCATTTCTTCAAGGACCTACTTGAAGACACATATGGCAGTACTAAAGGTAACGCAATATTGTCTGTGACACACAACGAATTTGTATCTCTTTTTAGAGAATACAAGCAATTGTATGGTGCTCCTTCTACTTCTAGTGAATTAAAATCAAAGTATGAAACTAGTCAAAATGCTCCTGAGAATTATCTTATGAGAGAATGATACAACAAGAGAATGCGACTTAATAATCTGGATGGTAGTGCAAATAGCAAAACTGAATTGGACAAGTAGCTTGCCGAGGATCCAGAAGAGCAATCTTCTAATTTTGACATTCTATCTTGGTGGAAGTGTAACTCAGCTCGCTTTCCTGTCCTTTCAAAACTGGCACGTGACATACTAGCAATCCCCATCTCGACAGTTGCTTCTGAATCAGCTTTTATTACTAGTGGTCGTATTCTAGATGACTTCAGGAGCTCTTTGACACCGATGGCACTACAAGCCTTGATATATGCAGAAGACTGGTTGCGTTGTAAGCGTATCAATATTGAAGCTGATCTTGCTGAGTTGACCAAACTAGAGGAAGGTAAAAAAAGTGTGCATTTCTCTTGTTTATGGATTATATAACCTTCCATACTAATTATCTTAATGTTATTTCATAATGCAGAATTTGGAGGCCTCCAAGTGGATGATGATGAGATAATATCTCTTGATTGATCTTCATGCATGGACTGTAGTAGATTTTGGATGTTGGATGTTGTAGACTGGAGACTGTAGTAGATCAGTAGATGTTCTAGAATTTCATTACATGTGTGACTATTAGTTGAAATATTCTGATGTATGGCCACACTAATCTGTGATGTGTCATGTACTCATGTCTCATGTGTGACTATTTGTTGATATGTGAACTCTGAACTGTGATGTATGATTTGTGATGTGGGATATTCATTTTCTATATTATTTGCTATTTGCTGAACATTTAATTTCACAAACTTGTTCCTTATATATTATATTTTTGATTATATTACTTTGGGATAGAATATATTATCATGTGAACTTGCTCCTGTTATATTTTTAGATGAAACAAAAAGGTCATGCCAAAAATTTCACTTGATCGAACGCACTACAGGAACTCAAGCCTAATGTTGTCTGGTTTTCAAAAAACCGCTTCAACTTTGGTTAGTTTGGTTACTACCAAAACCGAACCGAAGATTATTGGTTATTACCGAAACCTAATCGTATTCTCGTACGAAACCGTGTTTACCGAAGTATTGAAATCATATTTACCAAAAAACGGTATAAACCGAACCGATTTAACCGTTTTAACCGAACGCTCAGCCGGAGGTGCCAGGTACGCGAAGCCGTGACAGGCAACATCATCCTACCTATGAACGCTTCATGGGATCTGCTAATGGCATATCACCTCCTCCTCATCGGCGAGCATAATAATTGGCAGGTGAAGCTGATGGAGGAGCTCGACAAACACAAGCAGGCGGCTTCAGAGTCTAGCTCGCGGCGAGCTACGCTCTCTGCCGCTGGCGGCTCCATCTTGCACGGCAACAACGTCAACAAGCATCGCTCCCGCATGGAGCACATGGCCCCGCCGCGCGCCGCGATGTCACCAGGGCCCTCAACACGTCCTTCATGTCGATGGACGTGAACGACAACGTCATGCCGAAAACACCGCAGGTTGCGATCATGGCAGCCACCACGTACCTCGCATCCCATCCACCTCCGGTGGGTGACTCGAAGAGCGCCAGGCACAAGTCCGTGCTAGCTGGTCTCGAACTCGTCGGAGTTGCGCTCCACGACAAAGCTCCCGCGGAGCCTAAGAAAAAAAGTTGCGGTCAAGTTCACCCGCAGCCCTACACCCTCGCCTGACGAGGACGAGCACAATCTGCCTCGACGTCGCAGCAACGACTACGACGCTCGAAACGATCTCACCCAGCGCAAGATCGACAAGGCATGCACCAAACGCGCGTGTTCAACCGAATCCAACGAGGATGATGACAGAGAGCTGTGCAGAGCCATATGCTTCAGCAGATCCGTTTGGTGAACATGGATGCCGAAAAATTTCAAGCTCCCTTCGGACACTCCAAAGTTCGACGGCACGCAGGACCCGAAGGCCTGGCTCAGTGACCACCACTCATCCGTCAAGCTGCACGGCGGAAACAGGAACACCGCCCTACAATACCTTCACCTGTAGCAGACAGGCGCAGCTCGGATCTGGCTCAGCAACCTATCTTTCGGCTCCATCCGAAGCTGGGAAGAGCTGGCGTATAGCTTCATCCGCAACTTCAAGGGCACCAGCAAGAGGCCAGCCTTGATCGAGGAACTACGCGCCTGCACCCAACGTACCGGCGAGTCCATTCGCTCGTACATCCTATGCTGGTCCCACATCAAGAACTCCGCCACGCACATCTGCGAGGTAAGGACAATCGATGCCTTCAAGAATGGTGTCAAGCGCCCGGACTTCAAGGAAGAACTTGGGCGCGTCAAGCCCAAGACGCTCGGCCACCTCATGGACATTGCCAACCGGTGGGCAGATAGCGAGGATTCCCTCCACCAAACACATTCGTATGACGAGGACGACTACGGTCGCAGGCGAGAACGCCGCAACAAGCAAAGATCGCACTTCTACGACGATCGCGATGGAGTCTACATGGTTGCGACTGGCTATGCTGACCGACGCAATAACGACAACCGCAACAGTGGATACCGCGGAGGCAACTTCCGCGATGGAGGGCAACCCACGCAAACATGGCAGCATCGCAACCGTGATGATGAACCCTCGGCATACGACAAGTTGTCTGGTCCTTGCACCGTCCACTTCTACATCGACAAGCAATATGGCAAAAAGAAGGCCAGCCACATGCTAAAGGACTGCCACGAGTTCTAGAAACTCAGCGAGGGTCTCACCCAAATGCGATGCCAGATCGTGAACCCTGGATTTGGGCCCGCACCTGCACCAGGTGACATCGCCCATGGAGCTCCTCCACCACCACCCGTTGGACCGTCAAATCCAGCGATCACACCTACGCCAAACAACGGTACGGGGGATATCCGCCGCCAGAGGATCCCTAATGATCCAGAAGGGGCGCGCTACCAACAGGGTACAAAAGAAGATCACCCGACAGGTCAGCCTGGCTGTGACCGCTCCACCTGCCATCCCTGAGTACCTCACTGGTTCGGAGTCTTGTATCATGTTCGATCATTCGGATCAGCCCCGCCAGATCTCTCGCCCAGGTCATGCTGCCCTGGTGCTCGAGGCGCATATCGGAGGTTTCAAAATGAACCGCGTCTTCATGGACGGTGGCAGCGGCATCAACCTGATGTTCGCCAGCACCCTCGCAGCGATGCGGATCCTGCTGTGCAGCCTGGAATAATCCGACACGACGTTCCACTGCATAGTCCCAGGGAAGGGCATATATCCCCTAGGAAAGATATGGCTCGACGTCATCTTCGGCCAACCTGAAAACTTCAGGCGCGAGCGGCTGGAGTTCAAAGTGGTAGACTGGACATCACAATACCACGCTATCCTCGGGTGCGTGGCATTCACAAGATTCCTGGCAGTACCGCACTACGCGTACCTGCTACTGAAGATGCCAGGACCCAGAGGCGTCATCACTGTCCAAGGAAGCTTCACCCGATCCGACCACTGCGATAGAGACTTCAATAGAATCTCCCAGTCGTTAGGTATGCAGGAGGAGCTCACGAGGCTCTGAGAGGTGACAGACAATGGGGCACCCCCAGTCTCTAGGCAAAACGCACCCGATATGTCGTTCGACTCCACGGTCAACATGAAAAAAGGTGCAGGTCCACCCGACGGATGCCTTCAAGATGGCGTTGATCGCCAACGACCTCAGCCCCGCATAGGAAAGCGCGCTCGTCGAATTCCTCCGTGAGCGCAGGGAAATCTTCGCCTGGTATCCCGCGAACATGCCAGGAGTTCCCAGGGAATTCGCCGAGCACACACTCAATGTGTTCCCTAACACAAAGCCAGTCAAGCAGTCGATCCGACGACTGTCCGAACCAAGAGCTGAAGCCGTTGGAATCGAAGTCAACAGACTGCTTGATGCCAACTTCATCCGAGAAATCAAGGAGAGTGAGTGGCTGGCCAACACCGTGCTGGTCCCCAAAAAGGACCCGGACATCCTGCGGATGTGCATGGACTTCACATCGCTCAACAAGTACTGTCCCAAGGACCACTTCCCTCTACCGCAGATCGATCAGATCATCGATTCGACTACAGGATGCGATAAACTCTCCTTCCTCGATGCCTACTTAGGCTACAATCAGATTCGGCTCAAGGTCGAAGACTAGGAGAAAACGTCGTTCATCACGCCATTCAGAGTATTCTGCTACAACACCATGCCCTTCGGGCTAAAGAACGCAGGTGCCACATACCAGAGGTGCATGCAGGCGTGCCTGAAAAACCAGATCGGTTGCAACATCCAAGTCTATGTCAACGACATAGTAATCAAGACCAGGGAAGCCAAGACGCTGATCGACGATCTCCGCGAGACGTTCGATAACCTTGATCACTATAAGATCAAGCTGAACCCAGAAAAGTGCGCCTTCGTCGTCCCATCTGGCCAATTACTCGACTACTTCATCTCTCAACAAGGGATCGAGGCAAATCCAAAGAAAATCCGGGCCATACTGACCATGGAGAAGACGAAGAACCTCCAAGGTATCCAGTAGCTAGCTGGGCGCATCACAGCGCTGAGCAGATTCATCAGTCGCATGGGCGAGAAGGCCTTACCTTTTTACCAGCTGCTACGCAAAGCTGAAAAGTTCGAATGGACACCCGAAGCAGATGATGCATTCGATGACCTTAAGCGGCTGCTCTCCACCTCGCCCGTCCTGGTCACGCCAAAGGAGCGCGAGCCTCTGCTGCTATACATCACAGCTACACATAAGGTGGTAAGCACCGTACTTGTGGTCGAATGACCTGAAGATGGCAAGACCCACGAGGTCCAACACCGAATCTACAACCTCAGCGAGGTATTGACTCCAACAAAGCTGAGGTATCCTCACTACCAGAAGGTTGCCTACGACGTCGTTATGACGGCTCGTCGGCTGGCCATTACTTCTAGGAGCATTAGATCATGGTCGTTAACGAGGCCCCACTATCCAACATCCTGAACAACCCCGAAGCCACGGGACGCATAGCCCTGTGGGGGCATCGAGCTATCCGCTCTAGACATAGTCTATGAGCGGCGGAAGGCCATCAAATCTCAGGTCCTCCCTGACTTCCTCGTCCACTGGATGGAACTCCAGCTGCCGGACACTCCGGACATGACACAATCATGGACAATGCATTTCGACGGCTCCAAGCGCGAGGTTGGAGCAGGAGCTGGTGTCATACTGACGTCCCCTCAGGGCGATAAGATGAAATACGTCCTTTGGATGAAATTTCGTGCCTCCAACAATGAGGCCGAATAGGAGGCCCTCATCCATGGCATGCGGATAGCCAAGATATGCGGCGCAACACGCCTAGTCATCTACGGTGACTCAAACCTCGTCGTCCAGCAGACGATGAACGAGTGCGACGCTCACATCGCCAACATGATCGCGTACTGTGCGCTCTACAACTCACTTCGAAGGAGATTTTGATGGCTGCGAGCTTCGGCATGTCAGAAGGGAAAGAAATGAAGAAGCCGATAGGCTCACCAACATTGGCTCCACTTGCGCACGGGTGCCACTAGGTGTGTTCCTCGAACAAATCTGTGTACCCTCCATCAAAAGGAAATTCACCAAAGGATCACCCGAAGAAGCAGAACACTCGGGCGCTGCGCCACCCGAAGGACAGGAAGGGACCGAAAAGCTTGACACCGAGGCCAAGCTGGTTATCCTGATGCAGGTCATGGCAGTTGAAGAGACGTGGACGCAGCCGTACCTTCGGTACATGATAAACAAAGAACTGCCTGATGACACGTCAGATGCCCGACGCATATCTCGCTAGTCTAAGGCCTTCACCATCCACAACGGTGAGTTGTACATGTGCAGCATTTTGGGTGTGCTCCAAAGGTGCGTCACCATCGGTGATGGCAAAACCATCCTCCAAGACATCCACGAGGGCATCTGCGGACATCATGCAGGAAGCCGCGCCCTAGTCGCCAAAGCTCTACGAGCTGGATTCTACTGGCCAATAGCCATGAACGATGCCAAGGACATCGTCCAAAGGTGCAACGCCTATCAAAGGTACACGGACAAACCATACGCACTTGGGTCCGAGCTCAGGCCGATACCACTGGCCTAGCCCTTCGCCTAATGGGGCCTCGACATGATTGGCAAACTGCCCAAATCCTCGAAAGGAGGCCACGTCTACCTCCTGGTCGCAGTCGACAAGTTCACCAAGTGGATTGAGGCCATGCCCGTCACCAACCAAAGCGGCAAAACCGCCGTCAGGATCTTCGAGTCCATAGTCTACAGGTTCGGTGTGCCACACAACATCATCATAGACAACAAATCAAATTTCATCTCGAGGGAATTCCAAGACTTCTGCGAGGGCCATGGCATCAACATATCGTACGCCTCCATTGCACACCCGCAGACCAACAGACAGGTCGAAAAGGCCAACGGCCTCATAGGTAGCAACATCAAGAAACGCATGCTATGCCCACTCGAACGGCTTGCGGGAGCCTAGGTAGAGGAGCTACCTCTATCCTCTGGAGCTTGCGTACAACGCCGAATAGCTCGACTAGCTTCACACCCTTCTTCATGGTGCACGAAGCCAAAGTTGTATTACCTGCAGAGGTACACCACAAGGCCCCATGAGTCATTGGCTACAGCTAAGCCAAATCAACGGCCGCACTCGAAGACGCCGTCGACACACTTGAAGAAGCATGCGACATCGTCGCGGCTCGCTCAGCGGTCTACCAGCATAGCCTCCGCAACTACCACAGCCGTCGGCTGCGCCCCAGGTCCTTCGTCGAAGGAGACCTCGTCCTACGACTCAAGCAAGAGCGGCTGAAGAAGCCCGAGTCACCCTAGGAAGGACCCTACATTGTCATAGAAGTCATCCCAGGTGGCGCCTATCGCCTCATGGACGTCGCATCAGGAGTCGAATACTCCAACCCATGGAACGTCGCACAACTACGATGCTTCTACCCCTAGCTACCTCTTTACTTTTAATAAGGCTACTCAACCGAACAATGTACCTCCTCGTTATGCTATGAATAAAATCTAAGTCCCTCGGCCAAAATTTCTTTTCCCTCGCATTACTTTCCGTTATAACACGCTCGGGGGCTATGCCTCACCTCACGACCTCGTCGACTGAGAACAATGCATACAACCTGAGGAGCCGACCACGTCAGGCTAACGAAAAGGACATGCACATAACAAAGCACAACATGCTAATATAAGTAAACTTTACAAAGGGCACAACAAGCCCACTCGAATACATAATTTTTTTACAACAATCTATTTCTTTACAGGGTCTATCTATTCTGGAGTATCACACTTGCCCGCTGCTCAAAGAGATCAACGATCTCTTCGGCATACTGCCTCACAGCCGCATAATGCGGGCGCATATCCCAAAGACTACCATCTGGTCGAAGGGGCGTCCCAGTCGCCACCTCCGCGAGATTGACATCGCGGCGATGCAGCCGAACAAGTGAAAGAGCACCTTTCACCCCAGCAACCAGCTGATGTCGCACCAACTCCGTAACGCGTCCCATGTCTCAAAACTTCGACAAAATACCCCAAAGGGTGGAAGGTGCCTCATCCAAGAGAATTCCTCGCCTTCCTCAGCACCCGAGAAACCTGGTGCACGCGATCTTGCATCGTCGCAAGAACGATGGCGATCGCGGTCCATCTGGAAGAAGCCGCCAGCATCTAAGTCCTATTGGGTCAGGCAATTCATCTGAACCGAAACGTGCTCCTTATCTTCCCTCGGAACGACATTGACACCTGCACCAAGCACATAATAAGATGACACACAAACAAGGTGCATCCGAAAAGAACAACATGTCGCAAAGACTCACATTGCAGTTGCTCGCTCATCAGCTGCAGCCCACATCAAAAACTCCTCCCTGGCAGTGGCTCGCTCATCCTTCGACTTCCACACATCTGTGTGGCCTCGAATGCCAAGGATATCCTTATCCAGACCGCGGACACGGTCGCGAAGAAAAGCCAGCTACAATGCACCATCCAAGGATGGTCGCGGCTCAGGAGCATTCAGAGTGACAATGGGAACGTCACCCGAAGGACCCTAGAGACAAACAATTGAAGACATAAATATCACAAATACCTTTGGTAACAGCTTGAAACATAATTTATATACATCAAGGCCACCTCGTGGCATAAGTTGAGTTTGTTCATCAGCAAAAGATTACATTACAAAAGCAGAAGGATAAACTATCCTAGCTACAACACTTGAGCCTAGACACCCGCATCCGGAGTGGCCTCAGAGCCAGACTACCTGCTCTTGGCCTCCTCCTGCTGCCTCGCCGCATACTCCGCTAACAGATCAATAAGTTTTGGCCCATAACGCTTACAAAGAGAGGCAAAGAGAGCGAACGCTACCTCTGAGCCATCTGCAGCAGTCGACATCTGGGAGGTTATGTGCGGCAGGTCCAGCTCCGCTCCGGACGCCATAGGCATCGCCAACCCCATGGAGGCGCCAATGCCCTTCTTCTTGCGCTTATACGCCGACAGAGCGTCCTCCTACAGAGCATCTGCAAGGGCGTCGACATCCTCAAGGGCAGCGCCCTTGGGGACGATCTCCTTGGAGAAACGCTGGAGAACTTCCCTGGCCTTCGCCAAGGAGCCAGCAGTAGTGCTGCAACGATCTTCGACCGCTGCGGTGGCATCGGCCAAAGCATCTCCATGCTCCAGCACACCATGATCAAACGTGATGCCTGAAGCGTCTAAACCAGAGAAGAAAAGTAACCGAATAAGTGCAAGAAAAGACGCAATCGAAAAACACGAGACCTAAAACAAGTGAAAGGACACTCACCAAAGAAGGCTTTGGCTACAGTCATAAGCCTATCTGCCATCTCCTTCTCGCGAGCAGCCGCCGCAGCAGCGAGCTCCTCCTCGCGATCGGAAGCCTCCTTCTGTAGGTGCTCCCTGGCTTCGGCAGCATCAGCAACCTCCTTCTGCAGGCACTCCTTCGCCTGCGCAGCATCTGCAGCCTTCTTCTCCGCTCGACCAAGGCTCTTCTCAAGAGCGTCCAGCCATCGGAGAGCTGCATTGTTTTCATCTGCAACATCCAGAACCACCTGATCAATACAAGCAAAATCCACGGGACAAGACGAACTATAAAAAGGTGAGGTAACTGCGCACCTTGAAGTTGCTGCATGCTAGCCTCCAGCGCCAGGTGCTGCTGGATAAGGAGGTTGGCGCCATGCACAAAGGGCTACAAAAGAAACCATCAGAAAAGGCTCGGGGGCTACGCCTCACAAGAGGAAACGACCAACAGGTCACCCGAACAGGGCTTGAGACCTCCCCCAAAGAGATAAAGCAGAAAAAATTACATGTTTAGGCGGGGACTCCAAAGTTCCGCCTGAGGTCTTCTGAGTTACGACTGCCCGAGCTTCTCTCTTGGAGAGGTTTGGGGTATCCGAAGACTCGCTCCGAGAGCGCTTTCGGGTCTGCCCTTCACTCACCTCAGGAGCATCCGAAGTAGGCGACTGAGCTGGAGGACTCTCAGACTCAGAGTCCACCTCCTCATTGTCTGGCGCCTCCCTAAAATTCTCAGGCAGAGGAAGCATACACCCCATAACCTGGAGGCGCTGCAACCAAAAGACAAATAGAAACAAGATAAGTAACAACAGCAAAACAGCAAACACCCGCAAAAAGCGCTACGCGCACGAACATGCTTCACCTGAGAAACCCCTTTATTGGCGCTAAGAGGGGGGGTCAACGATTTCCCTGGGAGGTCCTCACCGTCCTTGAACTTCAGCAGGGGACAAAGGACCCTATTGAGGTCACCCGAAGACAACACTTCGGATGAAACCCTCGTTGGATCACTGGATCCAGCATAGAGAAACATTGGGTGCGCCCGAGCCTGGAGCGGTTGCACCCGCCGCTTGAGGAAGGTGCGGATGATATCCACACCGGTGACCTCTTTGCCTGGCACCAGCTGAAGGGCCTCCACCCGCTGGTAGAGTCTCTCCACCTCCGTAGCCTCACCCTCCAAGATGTGGTTCTTCCATGATCTCTTCGGGACAATCTTATGCTCGGAGTCGAAGGGGGCAAGCCCATATTGCTGACCGTCCAGCTTAGCATCGCGGATATAGAACCACTTCCGGCGCCACTACTGGACGGACTCGCAGATAGAAAAGGAGAAGAATTGGACAAAAGGACTGAGGGAAATGACGCAGCCGCCAAGCGGATAGACTCCGCCGGTACCAGACTGCCTCTTCACGGAATAGAGCTTCTAGAAGAAGCCAAAGTGTGGCTCGATGCCGAGCCAGCACTCGCAAAGGGTAATGAAGCAAGCGACATGGAGAAGAGAATTGGGAGACAGATGGTGTATCTGAATCCCATAGAAGAAAATGAGTCCAAGAAGGAAATCATGGACATGAAGTGAGAGACCGCGAAGAACAAAGGCAACAAACATCACCCGAAACCATACAGGTGGGCAGGGGATTACCTCATCGCTATAAAGCTTTACGTCCTCCTTGTTCGGCAGGATCAACCCCGCGTCGTGGAGCTTGCGCAGATCGGTATCGCGCACCTCCGTGCGCCTCCACCTGCCGTCGGTGATGCGAGCGGCAGCAGCTGCCTTCTTGCCGCCGGCGGCAGTGCTCGAGCCAGCTCCGGCAGTGGTCTTCTTTGACTTTCCCATTGTGCAGCATCGAGGGCGGTGGTGCGCACGAAGAAAAGACGAGGGAAACGAACGGAGAACTTCCAATGCGCAGGGCGAGAGAGGCAATGCTCGTGAAAATGGAAGCAATGGCGAGAAAGAAAATGGCAAAGGGTAAAATGAAATCACTGTTTACCCATGGTATTAAAGGATGAAGACGACGAACATGAGCCGTTGATCCAAATGCCCTAGCACGCAAGCAAGATCCAACCCTACATGTGACATCACGGCAATGAACCGTCGCCAGCACTCCGTCCACTATGCACAGAAACCGAGGAGACACCATAATTCTCGCCACGTTCGCGCGTGACTAGTCAATTTCAAGTCAGACGGTGGGACCCAGGATTGTCCCATCGCGTCATCTCTGCCGCTGCAGACGGTTGAGATCACCAATCGTCACCACTGACATCATCAAGACTAAGCTAGCAACAACTGGAAATTTTCGGCTGACAAATCAAGTACTCACTCGAATCTACGATTCAAGCAACTACTCGGGGGCTACTCCTATCAGGAGCGCTGGCCGTGCACCTGAGACATGAGTAAGGTACTGCACCTCTCAACTATCTTTGAGTCCCACGGCGAGTCTATGACTCCACTAAGGACTCGGGGACTACTCCCATAGGGAGGTGTCGTGGTACTGCCGACGAGTACGCCAAGGAGGGGTCCTCACAGTGCGTGTTTAGAGACGTGGGGGAAGGCGGACGGTTGGCGGGTACGAGGTAACACAGCTTACCCAGGTTCAAATCCCACAACGGTGGTGGAATCCTACTCCTGCTATAAATCACTATAATGGCAATACGTCGAGTTACTATGCGAGGTTATGTGAAGTTGTCTATGATCGTGCCCTAAAGGCTCCCATAGGCCTGACTTATATAGTCTCCAGGTCCTAGGGTTACAGGAAAAAGTCCTAGCCGGACAGGTTACAGAGTCCTACACGGTTTATTACTAGTCTAGCGTGTCTTGCATTCCAAGGCTCTGGGCACGCTGGTGACTCCACTGTAGCCTTCCTTTATCCGACATGGGCCTCCCTTCTGGATCCTTCTAACTAGGCCGCCCAGCAGGCCGTGGGGCATGCTACCAACTGTGGGCCACCCGGGTTATCCGGATAAGAGACATGCTATGAGGATACCCATATAGCATATCCCCAACAGTAGACCCCGGAGAACTCCGAGATCTTGTGCCGTCTTGCCTCTTCAGGTTCAATGCTCCGTCTAGATGGATGTCGGAAAATCGTCAAGCAACATCTTGTAGTCCTCCCAAAGAACCCTGCAAGGTTTTTTCCGTCTTCAATTTGTAAGTCGGAGAATTGCTGAATCTTCTATCGTACTCTTCCATAGCCGGACTAGATCCGTCCATGCCAGAATCTTCTGATGTGATGGTTCATCTGCCTATGACAGCTAGGGCGACGCAGACATAGGTCAGTAACGCCTCGTAACTCACACATGCAAAGAATACAATCATGTCCACTTTTCCCGCGTGAGTGATACGAACTGTTGCCGACGACGGTTGGTACGTGGCAAAATTTCCACGCACGTCTCCGCACACATCGTCTACGCGGCAACCATTCGATCAAGCTGCATGAATCTTGATGCCGGAGACCATAAATAGTAACTGTGGTGGAAAATTTACTTTTTCACCTCATTCTCCCATGCATCGTCTTCTTCCTCCTGCGAGCGCCTCCTCGAGCTCTCCGCGCAACATGCAAAAAAACCTAGGTATCCAATCTTTCCCAGTCACTGTCGAACACACCCAATGGCTAGTAGCAGCTCCTCCCCTTCGATGGCAGCGTCGGTCGAAACCGCGGTGAAGCCGGCGAGCTCAGTCATCGTGCCCCCAGAGGGTCTGGTCATCCCCAAGTCCGCGGTGGTCGAGGCCACCGGCGGCGACCATAATCCAGCAGCGCTGGAGCTGCTGGAGGAGGAGTACGACTCGCACAAGGGGGACTAGAGCGGTTCGGATATCATGGACCACGACATCAAAGAACTGATCAACGAGGGCTACCTCTCTGCGACGGAGGGGCTCTCCTGGCGGGCGGTGCCGGCCGGCGAGGTCACACCTTCTCCCCAAGCCGGAGAAAAGGTGTACCTCAAAGCACAGATGGTACGCGGCGTCTCCCTGCCCATATCCAACTTTTTCCTTGCTGTCCTAGCACTCAGCAATTACGCGCTCAGCAATTACACGGCACTCTGCGAGGGTTATTTAGGAATTAGGCCTAGGCTAGATCTCTTCATATACTTCTTTACCGTCAAGCGCGAAGCCGGAGCCGGCAAGGACGAGCTTAGAAATTGTGGAACCATTAGTTTTAAGATCCGGCCTGGCCGGCGCTTCCCCGACATCGTCGGTCATGAATCCTGCAAGAATTGGAAGCGAACGTACTTCTATGGCCCAGATATCCCTCTGGCTGGCCGAAAAGTCACGTACCCGGACTTTGTCGATGGAGCAGCCGCCGAAGCCTCGACATGGAAATCCCATGCCTCCCTTCTCTCCGACATCGATGCTTCCCATGCTATAAGGTGGATAGAATTGCTCGTAGAGACGGGTTTGACCAGATTGGACCTAGCCATGTGCTGGTTCATCAGGCGGATCCAGCCTCTGCAGCACCGCTTGAAGCTGATGCACGAGTATTCCAACGATAGAAGGGATAGCCTCCGCATCTCCGAAGATAACTTCTCGAGCAACTCTGTCAAGCTCCGCCTCAAGGACATCGTCAAGGTGAAGGAAATGAAGCGTGGCTTTACCATCACCTACGACATGTTCGTAGAGAGCAAGTGCCCAAAGGTAACTGTTTTATTTTCCGTGTATGACATATACTCCAGTTCTTCCGTCTAGCCATTGCCATCTCATCTAACACGGTGGTTCTTCACTTTAATAGCTCAGCGACATAGATGAGGACAACATGGCTCCTCAAATCTATGATCCAAAGATGAAGGAAGTCACCGTTGTGTCCGACGACGATGCTCCGTTGGCGCGAAAGCGGAAGATCTCCACCTCTGACGCTGCCGACGGAGGTAATAAGAAGAAGACGGAGGGTGGATCCTCCAAGAAGACTACCGCCGCCCTGGAGGCGGATAAAAGAAAGGTTACTGGGATCCCCTTTGCTAAAGCACCCCCTCTTGTGTAAGCTTATTTCTCTCCGACATTGTCCATTTGTCTGTCTTGCTCCCATACTTATGCATTTTGCACGTTTTAGGAAGAAAGCCACAACCAGCTTGAATAAGACCTCCAAAACTTTGGGGGCTTCTAGAACCATAAAGGATATGCTGCATCACAACGTATCTCCCGCCATTTCCCCTGTCACTCCCATCGTCCAGCCTTTGTTTGCTCGGACAAGCTCTCAAGCTAAAGAAGCATCTGGCCCTTCCGCCATGGAAGTGGACTCAGGCGCCTCCACAGAGCTCGTTGTTGTCGATGAACAGGCGACGCAGGAGAGTGCCGCATATCAAATGGCTGAAGCTCCGGCTAAGGATGCCATGGGTAGCGGTAAGGCGGTGGTGTAAGGTGGTATATCTGCCGAAGGCGGCGCCCCCACACCCAAGAAAACTATAGAGTTTCCGAAGATAGTCTATCAGGTGCTTACGCCGAGTAGCACTTCTCTGGTTCCTGGTGCGGAACCGACATCTCCAACGTGCGGTCTCGAGGAGCTTCTCCAGCAAGAAGAAATCTTGCAAGGAAATAGTGTATCCTTCGGCAAGTTGCTAGCTGAGAGTGCTACCAACCTCAAGATCATTGCACTTGTAAGTTATATTTGCCTTTTTGCATTTCATATGAGTATCCCATAGTAGCCCCCGAGGATTTAGACGGAAAAACCATAGGCCTTTGCGTATAAGTGCTCTAAGAGTTACTAAGCTAGAAAACTTCTCACTATAGCCCCCAAGCATATAGTTTGAATGAATTATTCCGACTAGATGCTTTAACAGTAGCATACGTAGTGTTCATAAATTTCGATACTATAGCCCCCAAGCCTCTAGTTGTAACTGAATTAGTTCCGACTAGATGCTTAAAGAGAAGCTAAGCATACATCTGAGTTAAAAAACTTTATACTGTAGCCCCCAAGCTTCTAATCGAAAACTGAATTAGTTCCGACTAGATGCTTAAAGAAAGACTAAGTATATTGCTAAGTTTAAAAAACTCTCGCTGTAGCCCCCGAGCGTCTAGGTGGAAATTTTCTGGCTAGATGCTCCAAGTAGACCAAACAACGTTTAACTTTCTTCTTTCCATAGAATGAGAATGCTCGGAGGGGCATGGCCAACGACAAGTGCCAGAAAATGCGCGCGGATTTGGAAGCTGAAAAGGGTAAAACTGCCTTCTTGAAGGAACAGATCATCAAGAGCAAGCGTCTGTGTTTCCTTTATTTTTCGTATTCCAACTTGATCTTGTGTATTCTCCGAGTACTCACCGTGTACTTTCCTTTCTCCGACTTGCAGAAACCATTTCCAAGGCTAAGGATATTGTCGAGCAATCCAAGCATATTCAGCAACTGGATAGAGAAAACAAGATCCTTAAGAAGGAGAGGGAGGAGATGTTGAAAATGCATGAAGACTCGATGAAAGCCCTGCAGGACTCCGCCACCGAGGATATGAACCACTTGAAGGAGGAAATCGTGATCTTAAAAGATCAGAAGAAAGCTGCCGATGAGAAAAATCAACGCCATCATGAAGCATATAAGATCCTCCAACAAGAACGGGACTCCATGGCGGAGACTCTCTGGCAGGCTGAGTCCATCATCTTCAGTAAGTGATTCTTCGTCTTGGATTTCTGTAGTCTAGATACTCTAAATTTTTGAACTCATGCGCTCCTTTGTCGGGGATTCGCAGCTCCAATGGGTTTATCCCAATCGCCTCCTCTGCCAAAGGAATGCATGGTCCTTGCCGGCAACTTTATCAACACCGCCATCGTGCAAACCAAAGAGATTGCCAAGTCCCTCTAGATTAAAATCAAAGGCATCAGACTCTATGGCGAAGTTCTCGGAGATCCTGCGCCGAGCCCCCGAGCGTATCTCAAACTGGAAAGCTTCATGTGCACGGGCCGGCGCCAGGATGGCATTGTCAATGGTGAAGGCACACTACGAGAATGCTGGCATAGACACGGTAACCTCAGGTATCCCTAACGTAGACGACGAAGGCCAAAAGATAAACCACGAATCTATCTTGGCGTCACTCACGGGTTATGACACCAGAGTCGCCGCGTTGGTCGACGTTAACGTCTTTGTGCCCATGAAAACCATTGAAGATAAAGGCCAAAGCTCCTCTGAGTCCCTCAACACTGCCGACTTCGAGGGAGGTGACTCTCCTGCTACCGATGATGTTGCTTCCAAGTCGCCTGCACCAGAGGAATAAAAACAACTTGTAATATTTGTTTCCTCTGTAACGTGTTATGCGGAAAAAACTATGTGTTAACTTAAGGCGGAAAACAATGGTGTATGTCCTGCTACTTAAGAACTAGTTCCAGCATGTATATATTTTTTAAGAAAGTGTTGGCTTATCCATTACTTTGGTTTTTATGCTTGACTTTTTGTGAGTCAGAGGACTCGTTGTCGGAACCATGAGCTTAGGTGATGATGCCCAATGGCACCATCAATAACCTAAGCACAAAATCGCCGACAATAAGTGCCAAAAGTCACTACTCCAGAATCCACATAAAAACGACAAAGAATGTGTAGACCAGAAAAATTAAGCTAACGCCCGTAGACGGAATTTTCACAAGTGCAATTACAAAGCTTGTGCATAAAGGTTTTATACGATCCAAAAATGAACACTAAAGGAGGTAAAAGACTCAGAAATATGAGTGAACCAAAGAGCTTTATTTCATTGATCATATAAGATGTACACATTAGATAAAAAATGCTAAGTGTAGAAAGGACGTAGCTGTGCTATGTTCCATGGCCGATACGCTTATGATCCTCATTGGGTCTATCCTACAGTTCACGATTGTCAACGAGGTAGTAAGACCCATTGAGTAGCACCTTGCTTATGATGAATGGTCCTTCCCATGGCGGGGATAATTTGTGTGACTTCTTCTACTTAAGTCGGAGCACCAGGTCCCCCTCTTTAAACGAGCGATGCCTAAAGCGGCGACTATGGTAGCTGCGTAGCTTCTGCTGGTAGATGGCAGATCTTTGGCATGCCAAAACACGGTCCTCCTCGAGAAGGTCCACATCTAGGCGTCTGGATTCTTCAGCGTCATCCTCGTCGTAGGCGGCAACTCGTGGTGCATCATGGAGGATGTCGGAGGGCAGGATGGCTTCTGCTCCATATACCATGAAGTAAGGGGTGTAGCCGGTAGATCTTTTGGGTGTAGTTCGTAAACTCCACAGCACAGATGGCAATTCTTCCGCCCAGGCTCCAACTGCTCTATGTAGCGGTGCCTCAAGACGTGGCTTTATTCACTGTAGAATTAATCCATTGGCTCGCTCAACCTGACCATTGGATTATGGATGTGCCACAGATGCAAGGTCAAGTCGGATGCCCTTCTCCCAACAATAGGCCTCCACTTCTCTGAGTGACAAGTTGCTACCGTTGTCGGTGATAATGCTATGTGGGAGACCAAATCTCACCACTAGATCCTGGACAAACCTGAGGGCAGTTGCCCCATCAAGCTTTCTAATGGGTTTAGCTTCTATCCATTTTAATTTATCAACTGCTACTAGCAGATGTGTAAACCCACATGGTGCCGTTTGTAACGGTCCCACCATGTCTATCCCCCAGACTGCAAACGGCCAAGTTATTGGTATTGTTCGCAATTCTTCAGCAGGAACATGTGGTTGTCAGGCATAATACTGGCATCCCATGCATGCCTCAACCAGCTTGTCAGCGTCCGCCTTCGCGGTCAGCCAGTAGAATCCTTGCCGGAAGTCTTTCACGACCAATGATCGAGGAGCGGTGTGATGCCCGCAATCTCCGAGATGGATTTCGCGTAGGATTTCAATACCTTCTTGCTAGGAAACACACTTGAGGTATACACCAGTAGTGCTCCTTTTGTAGAGCCGTCCACTGATTATGGTATAGCCCTTCGCTCGACGTACTATTTGTCGTCTTTCGACTTTGTCGTCGGGCAAAATTCCGTGTTCGAGAAATTCCATGAACGGTTTTGTCCAAGCCGGAGGGACCTTTGCCACTATGTGGACGAAAGAGTCTACTATGTCTAGGTTGTTGATGTCTGCTCCCTTCACAGATGGTGTCCGTAGATGCTCTAGAAAAACTCCTGGTGGAATTCGTTTGCACCCTGATCCAAGCTTAGACAGCTGATCAGTCGCCTCGTTTTGCTCCCTAGGTACATACTTGACCTCGTAGCCCAAGAAGCTCTTGGCTATGTCGTCCACTTCGTCTCGATATGCCGCCATCATAGGTTCCGCGCATTCCAGGTGCCAGCCACCTGCTGGGCAACCAAGTCGGAATCTCCACATCAAACTATGTGCTTGATGCCAATATCCTTGGTTACGCGTAATCCGTTAATGAGTGCTTCATACTCCGCCATGTTGTTCGTAGCCTCGAAGTGGATCTGCAGAACATAGAGTAGCTTGTCCCCAGTTGGTGACTGTAGCAATACGCCAGCCCCCGAGTCATTGAGCAGCTTTGATCCGTCAAAGTGCATCACCCAATATTCTGGTTCCGGCAATGGGGTAGCATCTGGCATCTATGTCCAATCTGCAATAAAATCTGCCAAGGCTTGTGATTTGATAGCGTCGCGTCTCTTGTAGGTGATCTCGAAGGTGGCAAGTTCAATGCCCCACTTCGTGACCCTTCCTGTAGTGTCGCTATTGTTGATAATGTCGGACAGTGGAGTCTTGCTCACCACTGTAATTGGGTGCTCCTGAAAGTAATGCCTCAGCTTCCGAGAAGCAAGGAATACTCCATAAGCTATCTTCTGGTAGTGTAGGTAACGATGCTTGGACTCCGTGAAGACCTTGCTTATATAGTAAACTGGTCATTGAACTCCGTGCTGATAGCCTAGTTCCTTCCGCTCTACCACGACGACGACGTTGATTACCCGGTTGGTGGCCGCCATGTAAATTAACATGGGCTCTCCAGGCTCGGGTGCTGCAAGGATGGGTGCTGAGGAAGGAATCTCCTTGAGCTACTTCAATGCTACATCTGCTTCGTCCGTCCACGTGAATTTGTCCACCTTCTTCAACAACTTGTATAGCAGCATCGCCTTCTCTCCAAGTCGGCTGACGAACCGACTAACTGCTGCAACACAACCTGTTAGTCGTTGAATGTCCTTTAGGCATGTCAGACGGTTTATGTTTAAGATGACCTTGATTTTCTCCGGGTTGACCTCGATTCCACGCTGAGAAACGATGAAGCCCAAAAATTTGTCGGCTGGAACCCCGAAGACGCACTTCTTAGGGTTAAGGATCATGTTGTATTACCGGAGGTTATCAAAGGTTTCTTTTAAGTCGGAGATTAAGTCGTTTGACTTTTTAGACATCACCGCTATATCGTCCACATAGGCCTAAACGTTCCGACCAATTTGATCGTGTAGGCAATGTTGCATTGTCCGCTGGTATATATCACCTGCGTTTTTCAGCCCAAAGGGCATCGTAACATAGCAAAATGTGCCGTAGGGGTAGTGAACGAAGTGGCCAATTGGTCTGACTTCCTCAACTTGATCTGGTGGTATCCTGAGTATGCATCGAGAAAACACAAAAGTTCCGAGCCAGCCGTCGAGTCAATGACTTGGTCAATGCGAGGAAAAGCAAACGGATCTTTGGGGCAAGCTTTGTTCAAGCCGGTGTAATCAACGCACATTCTTAATTCTTTGGTTCCCTTTTTGGGGACAAGTACAGGATTGGCCACCCATTCGGTGTGAAGGACTTCTCGCATAAAACTAGCCTTAAGTAACCTAGCTATCTCTTTGCCTATGGCGCGTCTCTTCTCATCTCCAAAGCTTCGTAGAGGTTGCTTCACTGGTTTGCATTTTGGATCAATGTTTAAGCTGTGCTCGGAAAGTTCCCTAGGTACACCTTTCATGTCAGCAGGTTGCCAGGCAAAGATGTCCCTATTATCATGGAGGAACTCGATGAGCGTGCTTTCCTATTTGGGATCCAGGTTCGTCCCAATGGCGGTGGTCTTGGAGGCATCGCCTACCACAAGTTCCACCGGCTTGGTCTCGATGGCGGCCTTGAATGCTGGAGAGGAGTCGGAAATCTGTTTCTTCGACGCGGGCATCTTCGAGGCATCGACCTTGCTCTGGATCTCCTTGAATTCTTTGCTATAGATGACAGCTTCCGTGTAGGCTGCTTCTCCAATCTCGTAGTCCCTAGCTTTGGCAAAGCTTCCGGATACGGTGATGACACCGTTTGGTCCAGGTATCTTGAGTTTGTTGTAGACGAAGCATGGCTTGTCCATGAAGGTGTGGAATATGTCGTGGCTGAATATGACATGGTACACGCTCTTGAAGGGTACCACCTCAAAGGTCATGCGCTCTTGGCGGTAATTATTAACATCGCCAAAGGCTACCTGAAGTGTGATGCACCCAAGGGACCGAGCCTCCCGACTAGGAACTACGCCGTGGAAGATGGTGTTGGTCCGCCTTAGGTTTGCCTCCATCAAGTTCATCTTCTGCAGTGTATCTAGGTACATGATGTTGATGCTGCTTCCACTGTCCACCATACATTTGGTGAACTCATTGCCGTCAATCAAAGGGTTGATGACCATGGCGTATTGGTTCTCCGTAGGGATGAGGTCTGGGTGATCCTTCCTGTCCCAAGTAATTGTAATCTCCGACCAGCGCATGAACTGGGGAACTGGGGGCAGAGTAGCCATCAGTATCCTCATAGAGGTATTCTGTTGTCGGACGTTGGGGTGCCAAGGAAAGTATGGAAAACTGCCGCCTTCTTCTCGAAGGGTTTCTTGCCTTTGTCGTCGCTCTTGGCGGCGTGCTTGGGGTCAACGTCCTCGTCCATGTCACTTGAATCCTTGGACTCCTCCTCCTTCTTCCCCTTGCCCTTGCCTCACGGTCTGTTCTTCCGACTTCACTTGTAGCCGGACTCTGGGTCCACCTTGAGGTCGTTGACGAACTTGCAATGTCGATTGGTATGGGTGGCCTTGCCGTTGACATCGAGGTGTACGAGGCACGACATATCACGGTACTCTTTGTAGGTTTGGGGAACACGGAGCGCTGCCGAGGTAGTTTCACTTCCTCGCTGCTGCCCACAACCAGCTCCCCGTCCTCGGCCATGTTGTCTGCCATCACCTCATCCTGCGAAGGTCATAGCGACCATGTCGGGAGTTTGCTATTCTTCTAGAGCGGTTTTCCGCTTTCTGCTGCTGTTCCTCTGAGCTTGAGTTGGAACGGCCGTTGCCGGCAGAGATCCGCGAGCATCGTCGTCGGCAGCTGCGAACTCACTAGCCAACTGAATCATCTGGTTCAAGTCAAGCTGGTGATTGTCCTGCAAGCGCTTCAGCTTATGTCGGAGCAACATGCCCCTTTCCAACCCATCGATGAAGGCGGCCATGGCAGTCTGAGCATGCACTCCTACATAGGAATTTTTCATATCCAGCCAGCGGGAGAGGTAGGCGCGAGATGTTTCGTCTTTCTCTTGCACGCACCGCTGTAGATCGCCAATAGTGCAAGGACGTTTGTACGTACCCTTGAAGTTCTTGGTGAACGCTTCTTGCATGTCCAACCAATTGCATATGGATTTCTCCGGCAAGTCATCAATCCATTGACGGGTTGTGCCCGCCAACTTCAATGGGAGGTACTTTACGGCAACATTGGGGTTACCCCCGGCGATCTCCACCGTGTTGCCGTAGTCCTGCAACCATGTAGCTGGCTTAGAGGTGCCGTCATAGGGCTTTATGGTCTTGTCAATCCGGAAACCTTTGGGGTAAGTTGCAGACCATATCGCAAGTCCAAAGCAACGTGGTCCCAGGTATGGTTCTTCCTAGGCCTCGTGGATCTTGTCTATCCGCGAACGTGCATCGTATGGCTCTGGGCTTCTTTCTTCTTGTCAACAGGGATGGGATGCGTGAACAACACGGGCCCCCTCCGCCATGGTGACTGCTAGGTGGTGACGGAGGCGGAGGTGGCGCTGGGTTAGCCTTCTTGCTATTACCCTCCTATGATGCCTCACGCTTGTCGCGGTTGCTTGTCGGATGCGGAGGGTCATGGCATGACCTGCTCTTGTGTCCTTGGTTGTGTTCTCTGTCATGATGGGTCTGCTCCGTGTTGTCGCGGATGACGATGCCGCTCTGCCTTGGCAGGGGCATATCCGTATGACGGTGAGCCTTGGGGTCTTCGCTATGTCTGGGAGAGCGGGGCGATGGCGATGGTGACGAGGTTGGGCCTTTCCTCCATGTTTGGAGGATATGGGGATAGCGTCCTTCCTGTTGCGCGCATCCCTCTGTATTCGTTCTGATGAACCCGTCTGAGACCCGACATCAAGAGGAGATCTCTCCTTTGGCGACTTATACTGGCTAGACTGGCAAAGTGCTGGGTCAGACTCAAGCCTCTGGGAGGTGACCTTTTCCTGCCGCTTCACTGCCTTGGCCACTAGGTCATAGACCTGGTCCACCTCCTCAGGTGATCTATGCTGCTCCAGAAGGGTCTGGGCGACGGCGAGGTTGAGGAGAGGAGTGGGCATCACCTGCCTGCCTTCACTATCAATGTATGGCTTGGCTTGTGCCGGCTTCGGGGGAGCCCATCCTAAATTTCGCCGTACACCAGGATCATTGATGACGCGAGACGGAGCTTTCTTGGCCTTCTACTGCTGTAGCAGAGTCTTGTACTCGGCCTCCATTGCTCTAGCTTTCTCTATGGATTTCTGCGTGTTGACCAGATCTCGATCTAGTTTTGCGCCTTGCTCCGCGATGGCCTACGCTTCCTCCAACAGCTGTTGGCGCTTCTCGTCAAGCTGGGTCACGTTCCGGATATGAGCTACGATCAGTGGCTCGACGAGGAGATTGCCGTACATCACTTTATCAGCTGGAGTAACTTGGGCAGCAGCAGACGTAGATGCCGGAGGTGGCAAGTTTACGGTGCTGTTATTGCTTGGGCCGGTGTCGAGTTCCTATGGATGTTGCACTGGGTTAGGCGGAGGGGGCATGACCTTCACACGATCATTGTCGGCGGCAACAAGTGGTCCCTTCCCTTTGTCCAGTGCTGTAGGCGGAGCTCGTCCGGGTTGATCTTCATCCATCACTGTCCCAATGGTGACGAACACCTCTCGAGACGTGACAGCGTTGTTGGCTTGCTCGTCGCGCGTGTACTCCTCTTCCATCTCCTGCATGGCAGAGTCTAGATCTTCTAGACTGAAGTCTATCTCCTCTGAATCTGCACTAAAGTCAGCGTATAGCGCGTCAATCACAGAGTTGGATGGTGCCAGGGCTTCCTCGATGATGGGGGGTGGAGATGCAATAGCAGCAACGATGACTGGAGGTGGTGGTGCAACTGCGGCGATGGTGGCTGGAGGCGGTGGTGGTGGTGGCTAAATCGGAGGGGCTCCATCAATGAGTGCAAGCGCTGTCTAAGCTGCCTCTTAGGCCTCCGCGTAGTTGTTGACGGTGTTTACCATGCTTTCGAAGGTAAGACGTCCCGAAGCCTGCTGCCGCCTTAGAGCATGCCGGAGAAGCGTGCCATGGTCCAGTCCTTCTACAAAGTGATACATGGCATCATCATTGGGGTAATGTGCTAGGTCGGCCCGTATACGGAGCCACCTGGCAAGGTAATCACGAGGGTTTTCGCCCTCTCTCTGAATGCAACGCGCCAGATCAAAGATGGTAACCACACCGAAGAACTTGGATCTCTGCTGTCCAGACGCACGGACGAAGCCGGCGGACTTGTAGTGATCTTCCACCTTTATGTCCTGCATAGGGGCGGTTTGGGTGGGCCTTGCATTTTTCCAATCTTTGTCGGCAAACTCTGAAGAGAGATCCGACAACGATCCTTCCGCGAATGTATCCTGTCCGTAGGCGGTCCGTGCAGGTCTTGATGCTCCTCCGACTCCCAGGGAACTAGTGCGTGAGTCGGTTTCGCCAATGAAGAGGTGGATGTCTCCGATAGGAACGATTGAACACCGCGTAGGGTTTGTCTTCACCGGGATCCAGAACACGTCGGGAGGGACGATCGGAACATTGCCGGATAAGAGAACGTGACCGATGGCTACGGTTTCGCCGATTCCCGCGAAGATCTTGGTCCTCGCCCGCTGAAGAGCCTGAAGCGCCTCTTGCCCATCGTGGGCGCCAACTGTCGTGGTATTGCCGATGAGTACGCCATGGAGGGGTCCTCACAGTGCGTGTTTAGAGATGTGGGGGAAGGCGGACGGTTGACGGGTACGAGGTAAAACAACTTACCCAGGTTCAGATCCCACAACGGTGGCGGAATCCTACTCCTGCTATAAATCACTATAATGGCAATACGCTGAGTTATAGAGATTGGTTCGCTATGCGAGGTTATGTGAAGTTGTCTATGATCGTGCCCTAAAGGCTCCCATAGGCCCGACTTATATAGTCGCCAGGTCCTAGGGTTACAGGGAAAAGTCCTAGCCGGACAGGTTGCAGAGTCCTACTTGGTCTATTACTAGTCTAGCGTGTCTTGCACTCCAAGGCTCCGGGCACGTTGGTGACTCCACCGTAGCCTTCCTTTATCCGGCAAGGGCCTCCCTTCCAGATCCATCTAACTGGGCCGCCCAGCAGGCCATGGGCCATGCTACCAACTGTGGGCCACCCGGGTTATCTGGATAAGAGACATGCTATGAGGATACCCATATAGAATATCCCCAACACGAGGATTAGTCAATCAACCGAAAAAATTGTTTCCTTCGGACCTTAAGCTAAAAATAACTGAACTAAAGTCTCTGCTCGAGTCTACGACTCGAACAGACACTCGAGGGCTACTCCCATAAGGAGCGCTGGCCGTGCACCCTATGAATTATTCAACTATGATCCGTCAGATCAAAATACAACAAAATCTTTATGGCAAGCTGGCCCAAACCAACTCTAAGTGAGAAGCATTCTCCTTGGCCACCCGAAACACCTCCGTGGTGATAACATTTCGGATGCTGTGTTTGCGACGCAAGGATAAGACCTATAGATATCATCTGATGGCCTGGTAACGCACCTAACTGCGCTCTGCCAGTAAAATACCGTGTCAATAGGCACAACGAAAAATCCTGACGGACGCGTTGGGTATATCACTTGAAAACCACTGGGATTCGACTCCTATAAGACCTAAACAAATTGAGTCGAATTACGCCAGCATTAGTTCCGGATTTGAGTCCGGGGACTCGAGTCTGAAGAAGATCGTGTTGTTTTGTCCTATGACAGTTAACTGGCCCTGATCCGTTAGGATAGTCAGGCACACACATCAACAATCCCTACGAACTAAATCATTTTCTCTTACAAATAGGTCCAACTGCACCAGAAAGATTGAAGAGTCTTCAGCCGAATCTACGATTCGACTGAACACTCGGGGGCTACTGATATGGTTATACCCCACGGGTACACAACATTGGCATACCTAGTCCAGTCCAAGGAAGGTCCACGACAAGATACGCTGCCTGTGGAGATTTCGGGTGGCCCCAAGCCCATGACGTCTTTAGATCCTTGGAGAACAATACTAGAGTAGATAGAATTTCAAAGGAGACAAACCCTAATCTGTAACCAACTCGACCTACACCTGAGACCTTCCTATCTATATAAAGGCCAGGAGGGCACGACGAGGAGGGCCTCAACTCACCTCATACGCACCTGACGCCAGATTGGATCTGCACACCCCTGTAATTCTCGGTTCCACCAAAATCAAGAGAAGACAAGCAGGAGTAGGGTTTTCCCTCTGGGGGCCTAAACCTGGGTAAAATTCGTTTCCCCGTGTTGCTTGTATGTTAACCGTTCCATGATCTCTGGCATCCCCATATTCTCCAAAACCCAAGTCCATAACAATGGGCATTGATGAGATCGAACCTCCTCACCCCCCAATTACTCTGAAAAAATCTCGCGGGGAAACCATGAGGGCCCGGAGCCTTCAACAGACCGATCTAAAACAGTGCATTAGAAATTTCCTCATCTGAATATTCCTTACACAGTTGTTTATTCATCAGTTCACTTACTTTAATATAAATATTATCAATCTGCCTCAGGAACAAGAGTTGGATCTTTGGTAAAAAGTTCCTTAAAATAAGAGGACGCCATACATTCCATCTTAGTTGGAACTCTCGTCAAAGTGACATCCTCTTTTTTAGAGTCTTAATCAAATTCTTCCTTGCCCGACATACAACCTTCCTATGAAAATAATTGGTGTTTCAGTCTCCCTCTTTAAGCCAATGAATTCGGGACCTTTGCAACCACATCATACCTCGTGGTATAACAATTTGTCCATTCTTTCAATTTTGCACGTATAGTTGCTCTGTCAAAATAAATGCATTGGAGCGTCTCAAGTTCACCTCTTAACAATTCAATTTATTTGGTTGCATGACCAAATTTTTCTTTACTCCATGTTCGTAAATGTTTCAGGACACCCGTCAACGATTCAGCAACAATACCGAGATCACCAGATGGTCTCTGTTGGTCCCATGTCTGTTTTACTACCTCTAGTAGGGTAGGTGATATAGCACGTGGCCCCCCCATGTGTGGTTTTGGTAATTAATGACAATCTTTATGGACTAATATTTGCATCAAGTTGCACTTATAGGAAAGTTTCATTGGCATCGCTTAGAGCATGTGTTGACTTCATGGTAGAAGAAATAAAGACAAGGAAGCATTGTCCAAGGGCGTTGGGCCTATTGGAATCATGTAGAATAAGAAGAATAAGGAAAAGGAAGATCAAGAGTGTCTAGAAGAATAAGATGGAGCTCCTCATGTGTATCTTCAAGCCATCATCAAAATGAAGTTAGAAGAAATGAAGTGCAAGGTCAAGATGCGCCATCTCTAGAAGATCTCATGCTTGAAGCTTGCCTTCCTAAGTGTTCATGAATCGATGAAGACAGGCTCAAAAAAGAGGTTTCCCCGTGGTGTATGGGAGAGAAATTTATAAGTCTTCATCAAGCAAGAGTGGCAAGTGCAATCAAGAAAAGTGTTCCATCATGAAGAGGACAAGCTCGTCTACATCAAGCTCAATCATATTTCTCAAGGAAAAGGTATATTCTTGATAGGTTTTCCCTTTTGCCGGTCTCATTTTGGTAGTTGGAAGACCGGGTTTAGGATAGATAACCGTACTATCAAGAGGGGTCTCTCAAGTGAGTAACTAGATCATATATTTCAGAGAGAGTCCAAACCTTTGCATACTTGGCATCATCTTTCTTGATTATTATTTGGTTCTTATCCATGAGATGATTTTGAGCTTGTGTTAATCTCCATGACAATCTGAAGTTCATCAAAAATAGATTTCATATGCTTATCTATTGCGTTTTCGATGTTGGAGGTTTTACTGGTTTAAATTTTATAGATAGGTTAAACCTTTCATAATTTGGTTCTATCCTCCCTTTATAAACTATGATGGTTCTATGATATTGTAGATCTTGTTACTATCTTCGAAACGAGCCAAGATCATCAAAATTGGAGTCTGGATGCAAAAGTTATGGTTGTTTTTGTATTGATTTTTCTATTAGTTTTCTAGGGGGCGGAGACTCCGGTCTTGCACCCCGGAGACTTCGGGGGCCCGGAGATCATTTCTCTTGATTTCCTTCTTGAGATCCCTAATCTTCTTGTTCTTTTATATCACCCTCTTCTCTTGGCTAATGAACTTCTTCTCTTGGTCCTTGAAATTCACCTCTTGAGCCTTCATCGCCTCCTCCTGCTCCTTGATTATTTCTTCCTTCTCCTTGATGAGAGCGCATAGCTCATAATTCCTTAGCATCTCGAGGGATCTACCCTTTTCAAGGTCATGGATGTGGCACTCCAGGTCTTGATATTGCGTCCTTCGATGCTTGGTCGAAGTCGACAACTCCATGGGAACTCCTTCCTCATCATGACTTCCAAAAAGTGCACCGCATTTACCTTGAAGATCTTCCTGATGACGCCCACACAGGCGAACAATGAGCTGTTGCAAGCTAATGCTAAGTGTGTTCTCCTTGGAGTCGCTGATGGTGTGGATTTCTATGTCCTTCGTCGGGCGCTCACCTCCATCTTGACCTGGATGGATGACCTTGACTCCCCAACAGCCGTCCTTGTGGAGTTTCTTCATTGGGCTTCCCTAGATTGTTGGCAGGGGAAGTCCCAAACGCGTGAGGAGGTCCATGAGGCATCCTACAAAGTGAAGGGGCTCGATGTCCGTGACGGTGTCATATAAGAAGCTTGTCATCTTTAAGTTAGAAGAACAAATATTAGATACTTAAATAAGTAGGGAAAAGCAGGTACTAGAAGTGCATAAATACTTAGAAGAATAAAGCGAGTAAAGCACACAAAATTAAAGGTGGTTCCAATCCTAGGGGTCACGTCCTACAGGCAAATTTGTGCTCCAATACCATCTGTTGTGACCTCGGATCAATAAACATCCTTGGTCCCTGTGATTTACATGCTAGTCTCTAGATCAATAGATAGCACTCGCAGTCGATGAATATCATGAAAAACACAATGTCATTATTACACGAGTAATCCATAGTATGAAATTATTACAAATTTGCTTAGCATATAGCTAGCTCAAATAACAGCGTAAACATAAATAATTGGAGTCCATCGATGCCCCAGGCTTGTTGAGTGTAGACTCGCGATCCCTACGCACCTTTCATTCTTCAGATTCTTCACATAAAACGTGCAGCCAACAAGCTGGGTCAATACTTTGAATGTATTGGCAAATTACACCAAGGATGGAATAAGAGTAACTCTACATGCAAGGCTAGTTTAAGGCTATGGAGTTCATTTGATCAAAGCTAGATTTTCTCTAAGTATGGAGAAGAGAGAGAGAGAGAGAGCTTAACCCCACTTTGTAAACATTTTCTTGAGTGATATAGGGTCGAATGGCACACAAGGATATTACTCACCAAGTGTCCAAACAACCTAACAATTGGATATTACTCACCAAGTCCCCAAAATCCCACCCATTAGCGATATGCCTCACACCATGGGGTTTTAGAAGAACTTTAAGTTTTGAAAGAGAGAGGAAGATCCTTCAGAGGCTCCATCCTTCATATGCTCAAGTGTTATTTTCTCTGAACATGGCTGATCGATCATATTGCAATACTCTCGAGAGTCTGTGCACTTTACCCACAATCCACGACCAAGTCCTTTTACAAACAAGACCATGGCGAGGCTTTTCCTTAGTAGCCCCTCTACCAGTTGGATCCAACCGTGCCAAGAACCTTCAAATGTTGGTACCCCGGTGAGGTTTCCCACTAAGTACTAGGCCAAGATAGAGCCCATATACCACCTAAGCATGAAGCTTCCTACTCTTTTCCAACACCAATCGACTTATTTGAAACAACTCACAAAGATAATAATCAATAAAGATCAGTGATATGTCTAACAAATCCACAAAGAAGAACTAAAAAGTTCTAAGCAAAAAGTAGAAGAAAACTAAAGCTAAACGCAGTGCTAGCAAAAGTGAACACCCATAGAATAATAAGAGTGAAAACTAGAGTGTTCTAGGCAATGAAAATGGAGTGTGTATCTCTCCAAAAGAAGTGTGCTGGGGTCCAGCCAACTTATTGTAGAAAGCAAAGCAAAATAAAACTAAAAACGTAAACTAAGACGCTCCAAGAACAACACAAAAGTGCATGAAACAATAAAAATGAAGTGTCTAGAAAGAGATCTGAGATTTTTATTGATGAAGAAGGGCATGCCTTGGGCATCCCCAAGCTTTGACGCTTGTATCTATTGAATATTTCTTGGGGTGACATGGGGTGGCATCCCCAAGCTTGATCTTTTGTCCATTATTCATCTCATCACATCATTCTTTCCCTACACTTGAAAATTTCCTTCATACAAAACTTCACACAATCCTCATTAGCAACATTAGTGTATCAAGATAATAAGCCTTTGGGTTTAGTTTTAACACAAGTAAAACTTCTATTAAAAACACAAGATACTTCAGCAATTCCTTTTAAAATCTCAAGTGATCAAAGAGAATTCAAAAAGAAACCGATAAGAGGCAAATGCAAATAATGGCAGAAATCTGTCAAAACAGACCAGCAGGTAGAAACCGACTTTTTCGAAGACCTTATGTTGCTCAAATAGAAAAGTGTTGAACTAAAGAAAGTTAGATAACAACCTGGGGCATAAGCTCAAAAAATTACATCTCAATACGATGTACAGGGATTTTTCACGAATTTTTACAGTGAAGCACAACAATCTGTTTCGGGACAGCAACTTCGCCAAATCTTACTTCTCTCTCATTAGAGGTTATTCTTGGCACAAAAACCACACAAAAAGGATAAGGAAAGGTTATTACAGAGGCAATAACTTCCAAGACTCAACAAAAGAAAAACCTACTGAAATTTGGGTTATCTCCCAATATTACTTTTCTGTAACGCCTTTAAGTTAGGCATGATAATTTTGATGATGCTCACATAAGAAATATGAATTGAATTAAAAGAGAGAATCAAGAAGAAAATATAAAACAAATTTAATTCTAACCCACTTCCTATGAAAAATAGTCTTGTAAAGAAACAAGTCATGAAAGCACAAAGCAACAAGCATAGGAAAGCAAAACAAGTGCAACTTCAAAAAAATTGAGGGTAACTTAATCATAAAATATAGGAGGCATATTGTAATCATAAAGAGGGGAAACTTAATATTATTGAGATGCATAAAACCATGTTTCCCTCTCTCATAATAACTTTTAGTATCATCATGAATAAAATTAACAATATAACTATCACATAAAACATTCTTATCATGAGCCACATGCATATAATAATTATTACTCTCCACATAACCATAGTCATTCTTATTAATTGTAGTGGGAGAAATTTTAACAAAATAGCTATCATTATTATTATCATCACCATAATCATCAAATATAGGAGGCATATTGTAATCATAATTAATTTTATCCTCAATAGTAGGTGGACTGAAAATATCATATTCATCATTGTAATCATCATATATTGGAGGTATAGTATCATCATAACAAATTTTCTCCTCAATAGTAGGTGGACTGAAAATATCATATTCATCATATATTGGAGGTATAGTATCATCATAACAAATTTTCTCCTCTAAAGCTAGGGAACTAAAAATATCATTTTCATAAAAACTAGTTTCCCCAAGCTTAGACGTTTCCATAGCATTAGCAATAATGGAATTCAAAGAATTCATACTAATAACATTGCTATTAGCATGCAAATAAAGTTCCATGGGTTTTTAAATTTTCTTTTCAGACCATTTATATTCTAACTCAGGAAAAAGAGTAAAAAGCTCTCTAATTTTTTTGTTGTTTTCCATTAAGCCTAACTAGTGAAAATAAAAACAAAAAACAAAAAGATATAATTGCAGAATCTAAAGGAAATAACTTCGACTACTCACACACTAGCAACAGTACTAGAAGATAGCTTAGTATCCAGAGGATGTGAGTATCTTTTACCTTACCTCCCCGGCAACGACACCATACTGACACCTTGAGCGCTAGATGGTTCCAACAAACACCACAATTTCATAGAGACATCCAACTCAAAATATAACTCATGATAAGTATTTTTGTAATCTTTAGCCTAAGTGCCACACGGTGTGCACATTGTCAACTTCACACACATGGGGATAACCATAGATTACAATTAAAGCACTTGAGTAGCAGAGTAGATCTACTTGATTACAAAGCTCATGACCACAATAAGATCATGCATAGAGAGAGATGAACACATAGCTACCGATAGAGCCCTTAGCCTCAAGGGAGAATTACTCCCTCCTCATCATGGGAGTCAGCAACGGCGATGGAGATGGTGGTGGAGTCGATGGAGATGGCTCTGGGGGCAATTACCCATCCCCGCAGGGTGCTAAAACAGAGACTTCTGTCCCCTGAATCTCCTCTTCGGTGGCGGCGGCGTTGCGGAACTTTTTGTGGAGATCTGATCCGCGTAGGGTTTACGTCTCGGGAAGACGTATATGTAGGTAAAATGGCAAGGTTGGTGGGGTCCCGAGGGGCCCACACCAGGAGATGGTGCGGCCAGGGGGACCCATGCCACCCCTAGGTGTGGCCGCCTTGTTGCGCCTCCTCGTCTCTCCTATGGACTCCGTGTCTGCTCCGATAAAATATTGACTTTGGATTTTGTCCCATCCAATTCGAAGAATATTTCTTTTCTGGCTTTTCTGAAACCAAAAACAGGAGAAAACAGGCAACTGGCACTACGGCATCTTGTTAATAGGTTAGTCCCAGAAAATGTATAAAAATACCTCAAAGTGTAGACAAAACATAGCAAAGTTGATACTAAACAAGCATGGAACATCAAAAATTATAGATACGTTTACGATGTATTAGTTTATCACTGTGAAAAGCTCAAATTGTGGGTCTCATACCCATATCCTTCGATGCATTTTCTATCACGTTGTGTGATAGACCCTTTGTGAAGGGCTCTGCCAAGTTTTTAGATGTTTGGATATAATCCAATGCAATAACTCCGGAGTTTCTCATTTTCCTGACAGATTTCAATCTCCTCTTCACATGTCTTGATGACTTCATATTATCCTTAGAACTATTTACCTTGAAAATCACAGTTTGATTATCACAGTTCATAAGGATTGCGGGTATTGGTTTTTCAACCACAGTTAAGTTCATCAAGAGTTCATGGAGCCACTCTGCTTCAACCGTGGTTGTGTCTAATGCTGTGAGTTATTCTTCCATAGTTGACCTGGTTAAGATGGTCTGCTAGCAATACTTCCAAGAAACAACACCACCAGCAAGTGTGAATACATATCCACTCGTGGCTTTTATCTCGTCAGCATCAGATATCCAATTTGAATTTCTATAACCCTCTAGTACCCTCGGATACCCGTTATAGTGAATGCCATAGCTCGCAGTGCCTTTTAGATAGTGCATAACTCTCTCAAGAGCATGCCAGTGATCATCTCCTAGATTTGAAACAAATCGACTGAGTTTTCTTATAGAAAAGGCGATGTCAGGTCTCGTGGCACTAGCTAAATACATAAGCGAGCCAATAATTTGAGAGTATCTCAGTTGGTCTCTAGCATTTCCTCGATTCTTTCGGAGGAACACACTAGGATCATAGGTGTAGGAGAAGACTTGAAGTCGCTATACCCGAAACGACTCAAGACCTTTTCAACATGGTGGGACTGAAGCAACGTAATCCCACCATCATCATCTCCCAATAGCTTGATGTTCAGGATAACATCAGCTACTCCCAGATCCTTCATCTCAAAGAACAAGATAAGAAATCTTTGACCTCCTTAATTTCATTAAGGTTGGTTCCAAAAATCAGTATGTCATCAACATACAAACAAAGGATGACTCCCTCACCCCCACCATGGCAATGGTACACACATTTATCAGCTTCATTTACAACAAAGCCTGCAGCAGTTAAAGTTCTTTCAAAATTCTCATGCCACTGCTTAGGGGCTTGTTTTAGACCATATAAAGACTTCAACAACTTGCACACCTTTCCTTCTTGACCATTTACCACAAATCCATCTGGCTGATCCATGTAAATTTCCTCATCCAACTCTCCATTAAGGAAAGCTGTCTTAGCGTCCATTTGATGAACGAGAAGACCATGAGAGGCAGCCAACAAGAGTAATACTCGAATGGTGGTCAATCTGGAAACAGGTGAGTAAGTGTCAAAGATGTCTTCACCTTCTTTTTGAGTATATCCCTTGGCCAAAAGCCGTGCCTTGTACTTCTCAATAGTACCATCATGTCTAAGCTTTTTCTTAAACACCCACTTGCATCCTATAGGTTTACACCCATAAGGGCGATCGGTGATCTACCATGTTCCATTAGCTAAGATGGAATTCATCTCACTATGGACGGATTCCTTCCAATAGTCAACATCATGAGATGCATAGCTTCTGAAATGGAAGTGGGAGTGTCATCCACAAGGTACACAATGACATCATCACCAAAGGAATTTGCAGTCCTCTATCTCTTGATCCTTTTAGGAATTTCATTATCATCCTCCTTAGGACTTTCAGAGTGTTCAATTGGAATGGTAGGTTCATAAAATGTAGCAAATGAGTTAGGTTGTGCTTCATAGGAAATATATTCTCAAAGAAAGTCGCATCAGTCAACTCCATGATTATACTGACATAAATGTTAGATACTTCAGATTTTACTATCAAGAATCTATAACCAATGCTATGGAAAGCATAGCCCAGAAAAACACAATCAATGGTTTTAGGTCCAAGCTTGTGCTTCTTGGGGATTGCTACATTAAACTTTGCCAAAAAAACCCAAGTACGTAAGTAAGAGAGTTTTAATCTTTTCTTCTCCCATTCTTCGAATAGAGTAATTTCTTTGTTCTTTGTGGGAACTCGGTTTAGGACATGATACGCAGTCAATAGTGCCTCCCCCCATCATTCCTTGGAGAGACCCGATGTGTCTAACATGGCGTTAACCAAATCTGTTAGAGTACGGTTCTTTCTTTCAGCTACTCCATTTGACTGGGGTGAGTAGGGAGGCGTCCTCTTATGAATTATACCATGTTATGCACAAAAGGAATCAAACTCTTTGGAAAAATACTCTCCACCACGATCAGACCTAAGCCTTTTAATATTTCGCTCAAGTTGATTTTCTTCTTCAGCTTTATAGATTTTGAAGAAACTCAACGCCTCATCTTTTGTTTTCAGAAGATACACATGACAATATCTCGTAGAGCCATCGATCAAAGTCATGAAATATCTATTTCCATATTTTGTCAACACACCATTCATCTCACAACGATCAGAATGTATGAGCTCTAGTTGTGTTAAATTCTGTAGTCGTATGTGTCTTGCGAGGTTGTTTAGCTTGCACGCAGACTTGACACTTAGATCCCTTAACAGTTGTGAAATCAGGGATTAAATTCATTTTGGCTAGCCGCGTCATACAACCAAAATTAATATGACAAAGACGATAGTGCCAGACATTTGATTCAAAATTCATATAAATATGATTAATAACTTTATTACAAATGTCTGACAGAGATAAGCAGAACAAGCCTCCGCACTCATAGCCTTTACCAACAAAGGTTCCATACTTAGAAATTACAAATTTATTGGACTCGAATGCAATCTTGTAGCCATCTCGACATAGAAGAGATCTGTTAACAAGATTTTTATTTATTGAGGGAACATGATGCACGTTCTTCAGGCGCATGGTCTTTTCCGAAGTGAACTTCAGATCGACCGTACCAACACCATGAATAGAAGCATGAGATTTGTTCCCCATCAGCACGGTTTGAGTCCCTCTAACCTGATATGAAGAAAACATGGAAATATCAGAACAGACATGTACATTAGTGCCCGTGTGATGGCGCCCGGTGTTGACGTGGGAGCGCTTCGTTGGAAACCCCAAGAGAAAGGTGTGAAGAGCACAATAACAAGTCTTCACTCAGTAATAAACCGAGGTTATCGAACCAGTAGGAGGAAGGAAACGTCTCAAAGGTGTTGCAAGCAACGTGTAAACCTGCACAACACAAACTCAAGACTTTGCCCCAACGAACAGTGAGGTTGTCAAGCTCAGCGGTTTGCTGTACCAAATGATTAAATGTATGGTGTGGAAGGTGATGATGGTTTGCAGCAAGTAAACTAGTAAAAGTGGAAGATGTATCAATGGTAAAGATTGGACCGGGGTCCATAGTTCACTAGACCGGGGTCCATAGTTCATTAGATAAACATACATGGCATGCAGGGTAAGCAAATTACAGCAAGGCAATTGATAGGACTGAGCAAGGCATAACAATGCAATACTAGACAAAAAGATCCTATGAGATTCGATTGGGCAATACAACAATAAACATAGACCGCCATCCAACTGCATCTATGACTAGAAGTCTACCTTCAGCCTATCATCCGAACCCCCTCTAGTATTAAGTTGCAAGCAACAGACAACTGCTTTAAGAAAAGTGTGTAAGTTAAACAATCCACTTGTTCCATGAATAAGAGACCATTGTTTTCTCCCTAGTGGCAACAACACATCTACTACCATAGAGATTTCTGTCACTTCCCTTGATAAGTAGAGGCATGAACCCACTATCGAGCAAAAATACCCCCTCTTGGAGTCACTAGCAACTACTTGGCCAAGATAGCTACTAACAACGGAGAGCATGCAAGATCACAAACAACACAGACATGATAGTATCAATAAGACAAAACCATTAATCAATCTGACATACTAATCTCAATATCTTTTGGATCCCCGCAAACACAACATGCATGATTAAAATATATTAGATCTTGGTCATGAACGGAACTCACAAGATCTATACATGAAATCACAAGGAGGAGATACAACCATCTAGCTACTACATGGACCCATAGTCCAAGGTGGAACTACTCACGCTTCATACCGAAGGCTGGCATGATGAAGAAGAAGGCCTCCAGGATTATCTCCCCTCCAGCAGGGTGCCGGGAAGAGATTCAGATCCCCCCTATCTAGGGACGATGGTGGCAGCGGCTACAGATGGTTTTGTGGAATATTGATCGGGTGTTTAGGGTTTTGGCATCGGGGGGACTTTATAGGCGAAGAGGCGATGCAGGGGAGCCACCAGGGCAGCTGCACCCCCTCAGGCGCGGCTAGGGCTAGCCCGCGCCGCTAGGGGGTGTGGCCCTCTGGTGAGTCTCCTCCGTCTCGTATTCTGGCTTCGTGTTGCCCACGGTAAAATATTGACTTTGGCTTTTGTCCCGTCCAATTCCGAGCATATAGATTTTTTGCCTTTCTAGAACCAAAAACAGAAGAAAACATGCAACTGGCACTATGGCAACTTGTTAATAGGTTAGTTCTAGAAAACATATAAAAACACCTCAAAGTGTGGACAAAGCAAAGCAAAGTAGATACTAAACAAGCATAGAACATAAAAAAATTATAGATACGTTTACGACGTATCAAGCATCCCCAAACTTAACTCCTGCTCGTCCTCGAGTAGGTAAGTGATAAAATAATAATTTTTGAGGTGACATGCACCATCAAAACTAAGATCAAACCATTTGCAAGCATTGAAAGCTGGGATCAAAGAACTCTAAACATGTGCAAGAAAGATGGAGTTCTAACAATAAGACAAAGTAACTATGCATGCAACATAAAAGGCTACAGACAAAGATCATGAATAACATGCATTGAAAAACGTTTGTTTGTTTCACATACAGAAAACATGGCATAGTGTCATTCAGCTTGTCCCTCATAGAGTACCAAATAGATGCATAGGACACCTTCAAAGTTCATAAGAGTGACTAGATACAAATAGCACAAGAACAAGTAATATCAACAATATGCATCAATCAATAAGTTTTGGGACGCTGCACATAGAATGGCAACTATGCTCTCTTAATGGTGCCTAAAGGTAGAAGGTGTAGACTCAATATAATAGTGGAAGAAAGACCCTTCATAAAGGGAAGCAGGGATTTCAAGTTTCAGAAAGAGCTTCCAAAAATTATGGTACTTGTTAGCTTTCAGCCCTTGTTGCCCCTATCATAAGCATCTTGAAGTGATTAAGGTTAAAGTGAACAAACTATGGAGCATATGCTTGACAAAGTATAAGTTGGCAATATCATGTCCCTTGAATACAAGGGCCACACCTCATGCTACTCAACTTTAGTCACTTGTAAGTTCTTGTCATAGTAAGTACATGTGTATCATAGAGAACCGCCAACAGGGTACCCCTTACACATGGTACAAGAGCTATCCCATAACCAAAATGACAAGGCAAGCCGACAATGAGCATCTCAGCAATCTTTTTATTTACTATTTGCATAGATTTTTATTGAGGATGCTTCACAGAATGCTCATTATGGTGATGCTGCAAGTTTCCACCATGATTAGGCATGGCTTAGGCTAGCGGCCCAGACGTTTCTCTAACACAAAATACATAACTCCATGGACTTACAAGCTCCCTCTTTATTTCACACCGGCGACATCCATAGACAAAAGAGCATGATATCAACTGTGTACAAAGTACAAGTGCAATGTTGAAAATGTTTCCCAAGACAGCATGGTTCTGCTAATTCCAACGTATCAGAGCAAGCATATAAAACATAGATGACACAATGGTTCAAGTTTATTAGGGGCAAGGAATATAAAGTGTGCCATCAAGTTCGTGAGGGATTTAATCACTAAGTTTTCACATAACAAAATACTTTTTAATTGGAAGATAGCTGAAAACAAGAATATACTTGGAATGGTGTAACACACCATGCATAGGAATTTATAGTGGACACTTTGGAATAACTTGGTTTCTTGGCAGTTGGAAACATGAGTAGAACTTACTCATACAAGTGGAGGCTAGCAAAAGGCTGGGAGCAACCCACTAAGAGAGCAATGATGGCCATAATTCTAGCATCTCGGGGAAAATCCACTACTAGAAAATCGCCTATTGTTTTTATTATGTGCATCATCATAACATCAGCATGCATCTGTTTGCCTAAAAGTATTTTCTAAAAGCCCGTTTTTGTTTTCTAAAATATCCCCTCTCTATTTCAAATGTAAAACTCTTGGTCCGTCTGGATCTTTTGTTTGCCTAGACTATTTTACCAAAAAGATATTTAAAACTAAATAAAATAAATAAAACGTTTTTGTCCGGGGAGGCAGTCCGACCGATCAGGCCAGAGGCCCAACCGGCCCAGACTACCTACAACTCGGCCCACCTAAATCAAACCCTAACCCAACCCCCAGCCTAACCCTAATCCCACCACTCCCCATCTGCCGCCGCCACCCCACTCTCCACACATGCACTCTCGCAGCGCCCCACCCCGCGACGCCTGCCACGCTCTCACTCACCTCGCCTTGCATAAACCCAGCACGCGCCCGCACCCTTCCATCGACAAGTCCCCGAGACCACCCCGTTACTGTCCCGCTCGCGACCACCACACGTCCCGACCCTGTCTTCCTCGCCTCTTTCCAACTCCCGTGATGCCGCCGCCGCCTGCATCGCTTCCCCTGCTCTCACCTCGCCGAGATTTCCTGCGGCAACCTCCACTCGCCTCCGGCCACCCTTCCTCATCCCTGCATTGACCCCAACCTCGACCGGCCACCGTCCTCGCCCCTGGTCCCCCCCCCTCGCCGTGACACCCAACAGCACTGCCATGCTACCCATCGCCCCCACCGCTCGGCGCTGCCCTGATCCCCTCTGCCCACGAGGCTTTTCCATGTGCGTCGCCCTGGCCTCGCCCCTCCTCGGAGCCGGCCGCTGCCTGCGCCCGCTTCCCGGCCCTGCCTTCCTCTGCCCGCCTAACGCTGCCCGGAGCTCTGTCACGCCTCCTCGTTGTCAACCCCGGCCGTGTCCATGCCTCTGCGTCGCCTCGCTCCTCCGCCGTCGTCCCGTGCCCCCACGTCAGGACGCCGGCCCTCGTCCTTGCCGCCACGGCTGCTAGACCCTCTGCAGTGGACGCGCTCGTGTTTGCCCCATGTACTTCTCTGCTTGTGCCGCGGAGACGCTTTTCTTGGTATCTCCTGCTAATACACTACAGTGTATTTGTTCCAGATGGTTTATACACTATGCATTTATGCGTATATCCCTGGCATTTTACTCAAGGCTCCTACGTTTCTCTTCTTCGGTCCAGGTTCCCTGACTCATGATGTGAAGATATGGAGTGGTGATACTCTCTGTGGTGTAGTGATGTTTAGAAGACGGTGATGCTCCGAAATTGATTTGAAGAGCCAAGATTCTCTACACGCGTCCAAGATCTTCAGAGCCCGAACCCTCGGAACGCCATGACCTCCTTCATAGACCCCATGCCCGAAGACCAAACCAAACCCCTCGGATCCAAGACCTTCGCCTCGATGTGTGACCCTCTTTCCGAGACCTTATTTTTTATAAATGAAATATACATCTTGTTGCATATAAATTGTCATGTTTGCATACATATGGTGGGGTTTAGGGGAATTATGCCTATTCACCTCATAATTAAATATGGAGGCCATATGTGGGCTTATCTAGTCTAATATTGGCTCCATTTAAATTTGCGTAGCGAACCGATGCCATGTGTTGCCTTGATAAGACAACATTTAAATTGCAGGATATCTAAACAACATGAACTTAACAATTAATTATCGGGACCCCGGTTCCGCTTAACATGAAATAATTGCATCGCATCTTTTCCATGTCATACATCATACATGCATCATGCCCGATCTTTTGCCGTAGTATTAAATAGTGCATCCGGTGTTTCTTCTAGTGCTTTGCTTCTTCACGGATTAGGCCGACGAGTTGATGCGAGTGTCGACCCAATATTCAGATGAACCTCCAGCAATGCTTTCAGGTGAGCAATCTCCCCTTTCTACCTATCTTACTTTTATAGTGTTTATTCCCTCCTATTGATCTATTGCTATCTGTGTTGCGATGCTCTAGTTTTCGTACCCGTGATATCCCTTGCAGCCTTATATTGCCTTGGACACATCCTATTACCTGTTGTTTGGTAGATAGTTGTACTTGCGCATCGTAGTCGCTTGCTCAAGTGATGTTGCATGTCGTCCAGTACCACAGTTGTTGGAAGGCTGCCATATGCTTTATGGTGGAGATGATCATGGATTTAATTACTGTTTAATAACTAAAATTGAAAGTAGGTAAATGCAGAGGCACCGGTGGGTAATAGACAATATTTGGTTTTAACAGCTCCTTTGGTGTCCGTGGGACCCGAGTTCTTGACACTGTTCGAGATCGAGCGCTAACCACGGTGGGGTGTGTGGGCACCCCATCGATTTAGTACCTGATTTCAAAGTCTTGTCTTGGGGCCACAAAGTAGTTTGGGGCTTTATTACTATCCTATACTTATGCCATGCTTTTATCTTTATTTACAATTGCGTGAGCGCTCAGATTGTTTAGGAACCCCGTGATACGTTTTCGCTGTATCGACAAGCCCAGTCACACTTTTGGGTTCCCAGTCGTTTACAGCCGTCGACACAAACCCTGGGTCCGTCTCGGAGACCGGCCGACTTCGATGCGGGTAGCTTAGTGGGGTGGCCCCCCGTGCTTGCTTTGGGTCTGAGAAACGTCGTGTCCGAAACCCCGTCGACATATCGTTGGGTGTATGTTTTGTGATCTTGTACCTACCTGATCTGACAACAAGGGTGTAGGTGCGTGTGGAAACTTTGGTGCACCCCTGCAGGGTTAAATCTTTTCGAGAAGCCGTGTCCGCAGTTATGGACGACTTGGAGCATAGTTCTCGATCATAGACAACTATAACTAAAGTTTACTGTTATAATTTGACTTGTATCCGATATGACTAGTAATCACCTTCACTACAACGGAATGGCTAAATAAAAGTACCAACAACTGCTGGGTTTGGGATATCTCATGGTAATTGTATCTGACTAGTAAGTGTCGCAACTACAACGGAATGGTTAACTAAAAGTGCCGGATGACTATCTATACCTGACTAGTAATTGCTGCAACGATAACTGAATAAATAAAACTGCCAACTGTGTGAGTTCCTCGGTTGACCTCCTCGTTTGGTCTCGAGGGGGAAATACCAGGATGGGTATGTTTGGTGGTAGTATCAGGTTGGTTCCGAATAGGTCTTTCGTATCCCTCTCTGATAGCCGACAGTTATATCGAGTCTCTATAGGTTGTTTAGTGCATGCTGAGCTGCCGCTTCAGTCCACCATACCTATGTAGGCGAGGACCGCCGAATTCTAGTCTCGCTGCTGTAATCGCCTCGATCGACCGCTCTCTTTTTCCTTTGCCCTTTGCCGGCATCCCTTTTGTTTTAGCAGGTTTTGAGTTCGACGTCGTTAGCAGGGTTACCCTTCCGGCTTGGCCTGGGCAGGGTTATGGACGCCATTGGTTATTCTTCAGGGCTCTTAGCTCAATTTGTATCTTGTCCGTACTCGGACGCTGTATCGTTTTTAAGTTGATTTGGATCTTTGTACTATATATCTGTATTCTTGACTCATTGAGTCGTTGTTGTATATATGTTTTGTGGGTTCCATCGAGGACTATTGTGTAATGATATTACTTCGTTTTCCACCCGCATGAAAGTGCCTGGTGGGCACCTTTGAATCGTTTCTATGCGGGTTTGGCGGGAAGAGCTAAAATTTGCATAGGGCCGATCTAGAGGGTGTTACAGAGTGGTATCAGAGCTCAACAGTTACGATACCCCACTGGTCCGGCCTGTAGGATAACCTAGCTAACGGCCGCTATAGAGTGTCAAAACTATTTTTGAAAAATCGGTTGGATAGATCTGATTAGGTATGCTTTTATTCCTTACCCCTCTGCTATTCTCCTCTTAACTCTACGTGTTTTGTATCCGCTCTCTTATCTTTCTTCGAGTCCAGGATTTCTCGTGGTTGGGTTTCCGTCGTACCTTCAGGGTTTCACTTTTTCCCTTTTATAACGGTGGTGCTACGATCATCAAATCTGCATCTTGTCTGTTGTACCCTTCATACAGTCTTTTTGTTCTTGAACCCTTTATCTGTATGTGTACCTTGATGGATATCCTTATCGTTGAAAAACATATGAGAAGGACGAGCATTGGTGAAGTTGGAGTATACCTTGAGCATGTGTTGTTCATGCCAATGGAACCATCGCGAAGCCTAATCGCTATGTATTTTCATAAAATTTCTTTTGTATCTTCCGATATTTTCCAACGGGATGACCTCATATACATCAGATCCGATGCAGAGCTTGCATTACCCCGTTGTTCTGAATACCGCTTATGAAGATCTTCATTCTAAATTTCGAGAGTTGTGTTGCACGATTTTCCTATTCATGTATGGAGTTAATAGTTTGGGTACGGGATGGACTGATCACCCTACCCGACTCTTACTGTTCACTCTTGTACATCGAACTGGTGGATCACTATAACTTTTCCTCTATTCGCGGAAGTTAAAGGTGGCCTTATATTTTGATGCCTTTATATTCGTCCTTTGTTCTCCGGAGTGTTCTCTCGACGAACGTTACCAACAACCCCTTGTTGGTGGTGTCGCCGATTCAAGATGGATAAAGAATCTTTGTTAGTGGTGTTGCAAAGATCTACACGAAGCGAGCAGATTCAGATCGCCAGCCTTCTTCCCGGTACCATGAGGCGGATCTCGAGGGCGAGATCCATTGTTAGTGGTGTCGAATTGTAGCATCCCGGGGAAAATCCACTACTAGAAAATTGCCTGTTGTTTCTATTATGTGCATCATCATAACATCAGCATGCATCTGTTTGCCTAAAAGTATTTTCTAAAAGCCCGTTTTTGTTTTCTAAAATATCCCCTCTCTATTTCAAATGTAAAACTATTGGTCCGTCCGGATCTTTTGTTTGCCTAAACTGTTTTACCAAAAAGATATTTAAAACTAAATAAAATAAATAAAATGTTTTTGTTCGGGGAGGCAGTCCGACCGATTAGGCCAGAGGCCCAACCGGCCCAGACTACCTACAACTCGGCCCACCTAAATCAAACCCTAACCCAACCCCCAGCCTAACCCTAATCCCACCACTCCCCATCTGCCGCCGCCACCCCACTCTCCACACATGCACTCTCGCAGCGCCCCACCCCGCGATGCCTGCCACGCTCTCGCTCACCTCGCCTTGCACAAACCCAGCACGCGCCCGCACCCTTCCATCGACAAGTCCCCGGGCCCACCCCGTTCTTGTCCCGCTCGCGACCACCACACGTCCCGACCCTTTCTTCCTCGCCTCTTTCCAACTCCCGTGATGCCGCCGCCGCCTGCATCGCTTCCCCTGCTCTCACCTCGCCGAGATTTCCTGCGGCAACCTCCACTCGCCTCCGGCCACCCTTCCTCGTCCCTGCATTGACCCCGACCTCGACCGGCCACCGTCCTCGCCCCCGGTCCCCTCCCTCGCCGTGACACCCAGCAGCGCCGCCATGCTACCCATCGCCCCCACCGCTCGGCGCTGCCCCGATCCCCTCTGCCCACGAGGCTTTTCCATGTCGTGCCGCCTGGCCTCGCCTCGAGCGGCCGGCCGCGCCCGCTTCCTGCCCCGCCTTCCTTCGCCACTTAACGCTGCCCGGAGCTCTGTCACACCTCCTCGCTGTCAACCCCGGCCGTGTTCGTGCCTCTGCGTCACCTCGCTCCTCCGCCGTCATCCCGTGCCCCCATGTCAGGACGCCGGCCCTCGTCCTTGCCGCCACGGCTGCTAGACCCTCTGCAGTGGACACGCTCGTGTTTGCCCCATGTACTTCTCTGCTTGTGCCGCGAAGACGCTTTTCTTGGTATCTCCTGCTAATACACTACAGTGTATTTGTTCCAGATGGTTTCTACACTGTGCGTTTATGCGTATATCCCTGGCATTTGACTCAAGGCTCCTATGTTTCTCTTCTTCGGTCTAGGTTCCCTGACTCATGATGTGAAGATATGGAGTGGTGATACTCTTTGTGGTGTAGTGATGTTTAGAAGACGGTGATGCTCCGAAATCGATTTGAAGAGCCATGATTCGTTACACGCGTCCAAGATCTTCGGATCCCGAACCCTCGGAACGCCATGACCTCCTTCATAGACCCCATGCCCGAAGACCGAACCAAACCCCTCGGATCCAAGACCTTCGCCTCGATGTGTGACCCTCTTTCCGAGACCTTATTTTTTATAAATGAAATATACATCTTGTTGCATATAAATTGTCATGTTTGCATACATATGGTGGGGTTTGGGGGCATTATGCCGATTCACCTCATAATTAAATATGGAGGCCATATGTGGGCTTATCTAGTCTAATACTGGCTCCATTTAAATTTGCGTAGCGAACCGATGCCATGTGTTGCCTTGATAAGACATCATTTAAATTGCAGGATATCTAAACAACATGAACTTAATAATTAATTATCGGGACCCCGGTTCCGCTTAACATGGCCTAATTGCATCGTATCTTTGCCATGTCATACATCATACATGCATCATGCCCGATCTTTTGCTGTAGTATTAAATAGTGCATCCGGTGTTTCTTCTAGTGCTTTGCTTCTTCACGGATTAGGCCGACGAGTTGATGCGAGTGTCGACCCGATCTTCAGATGAACCTCCAGCAATGCTTTCAGCCGAGCAATCTCCCCCTTTCTACCTATCTTACTTTTATAGTGTTTATTCCCTCCTATTGGTCTATTGCTATCTGTGTTGCGATGCTCTAGTTTTCGTACCCGTGATATCCCTTGCAGCCTTATATTGCCTTGGACACATCCTATTACCTGTTCCCGTGATATCTTACTTTAATAGACAATATTTGGTTTTTAACCGCTCACTGGTGTCCCGTAGGACCCCGAGTTCTTGACACCTGTTCCGAGATCGAGCGCGCTAACCACAGGTGGGGTGTGTGGGCACCCCCATCGATTTAGTACCTGATTTCAAAGTACTGTATTGGGGGCCACAAAGTAGTTTGGGGATTTATTACTATCATGTACTTATGCCATGCTTTACTGCTTTATTTACGATTGCGCGTGGAGCGCCTGTACTGTTTAGGAACCCCGTGATACGTTTTCGCTGTATCGACAAGCCCAGTCACACTTTCGGGTTCCCGGTCGTTTACAGCCGTCGACACAAACCCTGGGTCCGTCTCGGAGATCGGCCGACTTTGATGCGGGTAGCTTAGTGGGGTGGCCCCCCGTGCTTGCTTTGGGTCTGAGAAACATCGTGTCCGAAACCCTGTCGACATACCGTTGGGTGTATGTTTTGTGATCTTGTATCTACCTGATATGACAACAAGGGTGTAGGTGCGTGCGGAAACTTTGGTGCACCCCTGCAGGGTTAAATCTTTTCGAGAAGCCGTGTCTGCGGTTCTGGACGACTTGGAGCACAGTTCTCGATCATAGACAACTATCACTAAAGCTTACTGTTATAATTTGACTTGTATCCGATATGACTAGTAATCAGCTTCACTACAACGGAATGGCTAAATAAAAGTACCAACAACTGCTGGGTTTGGGATATCTCATGCTAATTGTATCTGACTAGTAAGTGTTACAACTACAACGGAATGGTTAACTAAAAGTGCCCACTGCTTATTATATCAGGATGACTATCTATACCTGACTAGTAATTGCTGCAACGATAACTAAATAAATAAAACTGCCAACTGTGTGAGTTCCTCGGTTGACCTCCTCGTTTGGTCTCGAGGGGGAAATACCAGGATGGGTATGTTTGGTGGTAGTATCAGGTTGGTTCCGAATAGGTCTTTCGTATCCCTCTCTGATAGTCGACAGTTATATCGAGTCTCTATAGGTTGTTTAGTGCATGCTGCGCTGCCGCTTCAGTCCACCATACCTATGTAGGCGAGGACCGCCGAATTCTAGTCTCGTCGTGTGTCTTGGCCTCGATCGACTCTCTTTTTCCTTTGCCCTTTGCCGGCATCCCTTTTGTTTTAGCAGGTTTTGAGTTCAACGTCGTTAGCAGGGTTACCCTTCCGGCTTGGCCTGGGCAGGGTTATGGACGCCATTGGTTATTCTTCAGGGCTCTTAGCTCAATTTGCATCTTGCCCGTACTCGGACGCTGTATCGTTTTTAAGGTGATTTGGATCTTTGTACTGTATATCTGTATTATTGACTCATTGAGTCATTGTTGTATATATGTTTTGTGTGTTCCATCGAGGACTATTGTGTAATGATATTACTTCGTTTTCCACCTGCACGAAAGTGCCTGGTGGGCACCTTTGAATCGTTTCTATGCGGGTTTGGCGGGAAGCGCTAAAACTTGCATAGGGCCGATCCGGAGGGTGTTACAATAATCATGCAGAGCGACAAAACATTACTAATCAAAGCATAGAGTGGTACTACAAGTCAAGGACTAAATGATCATAGAGGCTATGGTGACTTGTTCATAGTCATAACATGGTGTGAGCATGTGCCAATTCAACCCAAACAAAGCATCAAAGGAGAATACCACAATATTATGCTTTTGCATGGTAAAACAACGCATAATTCTTTCAAGGCACACTAAGCAATACCAATTGTTTGGAACAAGTTTTGCTACAGCAATAATCACTAAGCATAAGGTCAAAACAACACCTAGCATGACATGCAAAAGTCTAAGTCACAGTCAATGCAAGCTCCTCTTGCACTTTCAAGAAAGAACTTTCTACTCCTTTCCAACACCAATCAACTTATTTGAAACAACACAGCGAGATCGGGGGTCCAAACTACTTTATTCAAGCAAAATAAACAAACTAAGCAAAGCAAACAAAAACTAAGACGCTCCAAGAACAACACAACAGTGCATGAAATAATAAAAACAAAGTATCTAGAAAGACCTGAGCTTTTATTGATGAAGAAGGGGATGCCTTTGGGCATCCCCAAGCTTTGACGCTTGTACCTCTTGGATATTTATTGGGGTGACACGGGGGTGGCATCCTCAAGCTTGAGCTTTTGTCCATTATTCATCTTATTACATCACTCTCTCTCTACACCTGAAATTTTTCCTTCAAACAAAACTTCACACAATCTTCATTAGCAACATTAGTATATTCAAAATATAATAGACCTTTGGGTTTAGCTTTGGAACAACAAAACTTTTCAATAAAAACACAAGCTATTGTAGCAACTCCTTCAAAAAACTCAATTCCCCAAAAGAGAACTCAAAAAGGAATCAATAAGAAGCAAGTGCAAATAGTGGCAGAAATATGTCAAAACAGACCAGCAGGTAGAAACCGATTTTTTCGAAGACCTTACGTTGCTCTAATCAAAAAGTGTTGAACTAACAAAAGTTGGCTAACATACTGGGCGATTTATTCTTAAATGTTCAGCTTAATCAGACTTATAGAGACTCCTCGTGAATTTTTATGGTGGAGGATAGAAATCTGTTTCGGGATAGCATGTAACATCCCAAAAATATTGAACATGATTATCATTCCAATCGCCAAATTTAGGGTTAACAGAAACTTTTGTTAATTAAAAGCAATATGAATGCATGGGTGTATGTGATAATTGTATGAATGCATGAATGGACTTGTGTGATTGTTCTAAATAGCAAGGAATGGTTAAAAGATGAAAACAACATCATCTAAAACATTTCCAAGAAGAAACAAATCAAGAGAAAATAAAAAACAAACCAAATAAAGAAAATGGTCATTTTTGCCAATCTTGCTCACTAGGACACTTTGAGTGTTCCTAGTCCAAGATTTCAAACAGAAACATTTCCATTTCTTTTCACCCCTTGCTAGACCAAGTAAAAGTGAACCCAAGCCCACCTTTCAAACTTACAGAAACATTTGGCAACTAGATTCAAATGACAATCTAAAATTGAATCTTTAACATATGTGAAGATCACCCATTTTCAAAAACCAACCAAACCAGTGCCCCTTGACCTTTCCAACTAACCATAGACTACCTAGTATATAACTAATACACCCAGCAAGTTTGAACCAAAAATTCAAATTTAAATCTCTTTCGGCCATTTCATCAAACACCTTGTAAACACCAAACAAACAAACATCAAACACTATTGTGAGCAGTGATTTGGCCTAACTTGTTCCCTCTCTATCTCACGGCACACCCTTAGTAGATCATCTAGCTCAATTAACAAGCTCTAGCACCACTGTGAGCTTGTCATTTGCATCAATGGTTAGCATGTCGAGCCTAACCTTGCCATCCCACTGTCGACAACAAGCTAGGAGCAGCACCAAGCCTAGCCACCTTGTCTGGTACACTAACCACCGTCCACAGCCACCCCCTGTCCAACGCCAACGACCAACAAGCCACTGGACCACCCTAGAACCGTCGTGCCCTATGCCTCTGTGCCATGCCGAGAGCGCGCCAGAGAGCCACCCTCGACACTAACCCACAGTCTTTGCGCCGCCCTCGCCGCGTGCAAGCGTGATCACCACCACCCCAGCAACCCCGCAGACACGCCCGTTCGTCGCCACGCAACCACGAGAGCCCGTGCGCCATAAAAATTTCCGTCAGACCTGCCTAGAGCACCGCAACGTTCCGACCATCTCGCACCATCCCACGCTGTGTAACCATGCTGTTGAGCGTCGCCAGGGAGCATAGCACCGCCCCCTACCATCGCCCATGCCTTTAGCTCGATGTGGAGATGACACCGATGAGCTCCACCCGCGCCCTTCGGTCCCCTTCTGGCACTATAAATAGAGGACACCCCCGCTTAATTTCTTCACACCAACACACTCCCCTCTCTCTCAGAAGCACCCCCACCTCACCCCCGGAGCAAGGCGAGCAGCAGGTCACCGGAATTTTGCCGGAGTCTGTCGCGGAGGAGGAAGAAATGAGCCAACGATTGGAGCCACCCCAGGAGAAGCCGCCGGTACCAGGAGGTTCGTCATCGTTGACTTCGTCGTTCGCCCCATCACGGACCCTCACCTGAGCCCCAGGGAGCCCATGTAGACCCCCATTTTCCATGCTAGGGTTCTGTCTCGCCGGCGTTGCCCGACAGAGACGATAGGTCACAGCCGTTGGATTAGAGTTTTATCATGCGGTCTAGATCACCCCGTACCGCTTCGCACCCCCTGTCTCGCTGACTGGTGGGGTCATCCACTTAAACTCACCCACGCGCACTGTGCGCCGTGGGCCGGCCCAGTTAACATCCCGTGCAACCCAGTTAGTTTGAATTTATATTTTCCAATTTAGTTTCATACCTAGTTCTGTAACTAGATTCAAAAATCAACCCAGATCGATTCACTAAACCAAATTGCATGAAACCAATTTTGTTAGAAAGGTACTTGAATTCTTAATCCAAGACCATTTGATTCAATTCATTTGGAATTTGAGATAAACTATAGTAAAAATAACAAGGTAGAAGCTTTTCTGCATTCAAACATTTTTCAAAATTCAACCACACAAGCTTTTGAGTTGATTCCAACTCTCAAAAATCACATTTAACTAGACCTTTCTGAATAGATAAAAATATCTAGGTTTGCTTGTAGAAATAATGAACAAGTAATAAAAGAATGCCCAAAGGCATTTCTAGTCACTTTATTTAATTAAAATTAAAAGCTTAAACCTTATTAAATTGTGACACATCTTTAAATCACATTCCCAAATACTGAAATATGTGGTGATGACATGTGTCAACATGATCCCATATTTTAGTTGGAGAATATTAAATCTTAAGTAGTTTTTCAATAAGTAGAAATTACTTTTCTAAAATAAAGGAAATAAAACTATTGCCTTAATCTTTGTGATGCCTGTGATGATCCTAGATCATCTAGTGAAAACCTTGGTGTGATAAATAGAAGTAGTTAAGTATTGTTTGGTGATTGTGTACCTCGTATTTATTTATAAACGCTAGTATCGACCAAGGATATGAGGGGGAGGAGAATACTACGAGGAGGAAGCTGAGGAGAACTTCAACCACTGCTCTACACAAGGCAAGATAACACTTGCAACTTAGCAAGCCAATCCTTGCAAGCTCATACTACTATCTTAGCAAGCTAAGCTAAACCATGCAAGTTTTACTTGCAAGCTTACACCACTTGATACCGAATCCTAGTTTTATTTTGCAAGCTTAGTTATTTTATTTCTTTATCAAAGCTTTTTAGTTAAGGTTACCTAGTAAATTGTAGAACTTAGAAAGTTTATTAAAGGTAGCATAAAGAGCATAAAACTTGGCCTAAGTTAGGTAAAACTTGATGTCATCCTGAGGCATGAGATTGAACTTAAATAAGATACACTTGTTTACCACCCCTCATTAGTGTTTACCCCCACTATTAGATGCTAGTGCTAAGCATAAAACTTGATCACTTTAGATGGGAATACTTGGTGAAAATGGTTATGAAAACCTTAGAATGATGAGTCATTCTACTGAAATGTTTTGACATGTGTTCTTGAACACTAGATGATTTTGATGATGAAAATATTGAGGCATGAGCCTTAGCCCTTTATAAAACTGATGGTTGTCTGGATGCAATACCATTCCAATTTTACCGTACAACCACAATACCCGAAATTTGGGTAGGGCTTGACTGGAAATTTATATACCTTAGTATGGGTTCCCTTGCGGCCAAGGTTTGAGCTGAGGCTACCTTGTGAAGATTGTCCACCTGTGCAGTTCCCAAGATGACAGTTGGTCATGGTTGGGAGGCCAAACTCACAGGAGAGGTGCCTATACTAGGGCATGTAATTGAAAGGTTAGGATTGATTATCCGCATACTGAGTATGGTGACTTCAGGATTGTTCCTGACGGATGTATCGAATGTTGTGGTGAAAGTTTACCACCTCTGCAGAGTGTCAAACTATTCGAATAGCCGCGTCCACGGTTATGGACAGTTGGAGTGGCCATACTGTTCCATCGTCAGATGTTTTCCAAATGACTTATGAAATGATTCATGACTTGGCTTGACTTGACCACAACAGGGTTGTGATATGAAATTAAAGTTCCCACTTAGGTGTTCTAAAACTTTCAACTAGCTTTCTTTGCTTATGAACTCAGTAGAGATAAATCTGGCTTTTTGCAAAACAACTTAGAGCATAGTACTTCCTACCCAAAACCACTTCACTTGTTAGTATGAGTTTGCGAGTACTTCAAGAGTACTCATGGCTTTGTCCCTGGCTATTCCCGTGGCCAGACTATAAAGAGGACTATCAGGAGGATGGACCGCAGGAAGGTTATGACAACTAGGATCATCTCGCATTGCCTGTGACCATGAAGATGGAGCCTCACCTACGCTACCGTTATTATTACGTTATTCCGCTGCTATGATTATATTAAGACTGGATCATGTGATCCTTTAATTGTTGTAAGACCTTATGTATGGTTTTTAATGGATGATGTACTGTGATATCCAATTTGTTATGTCTCGCAAAAATGGTAATCCTAGGATTGCGATGTATGGCATAACAGGCATCTAGGATTAAAAATTCGGGTGTTGACACCTCGCAAGTGACTGTATTTCATGAGTCTGCTCCATAATGGGGAGGTCATCAACCATCTTATAGTCATACAATTGTTCCATGACATACAGTTCACTACCAGCATTAGAGACTCCAAATTTTCTATTTAGCGCATCCCACATATCCTTGCCATTGATAAATGACAGATATGAATCGACAATATTGTCGCCAATGTAACATACCAGCATTAGAGCTTAAAAATAAGCTGAACCCAGAGGTGTGCATTTCATTCATGCATAGAAAATCTGAATAATTTTTGCGCTTTTAAATAAAAAACTTGTCAAAGAGAGTGAAGCTTCTCTTAACTTGATGGAATTGAAGTATATCATCAAGTTAACTGTGATAAGTTTCAATATGACCTTTGCTAAAAACTTATTTTGGGTAAACATGAATTGATCTAAGGGTAGATCAAATGTAATAAAATTAAACCCTAATACATTACTTAATGATTTATATTTGATCCTTAGGTGATCATATCATAGTATTCATTATAATCACTCATGAATACCAAATTATAAATATAACACAAATAATAAGAATCTAACAACTAAATCTTAATCTCATTTACTTACACCATGAATCTCATGGTAATACCTAACCTTAACTCTTTAGTGAGATTGAGTAGGAAAGAAACTAAAGTCAAGATCATTCACCATATATCTTTCTTTCCATATCAATCCTTATCATCTCTATTGAATAGTATCCTTATATTTGTTGTTCATCAATATTGAGAAATCAACTATTGATTCACCAATTCTTAACCTATTAATTCTTGACCTATCAACTCTTGTCCTTCTTTTAGCATTCACTTAGGGCTTATAAAGAAAGAAGTAAGAAGAGGTAAATAGTGATGCTAGTTTTAGATATCTATAGGATGGGAGTGATTGGAGGAAATCAAATCAATATGGTAACAAAGAAGATTACAAGGATGAAGTCTAAAGATAGTTACCAGGAGTAGTCCTAATGGATCAAGTAGGTATAGTCAATGAATTATATATCTTAATCCAATAGAGCTAAACAAAAGATAATTAGAATACAATTGTAATGTTGTATGGGTGGAAGCCTTGTTTAGCCAACTGGAACCTGAACCATAAAGGATCAAAGGATTGTAATGATCATGCCTTACTCACCAATATTGAATGCTTATACCATGTATAAGTGACATTGGTGGATAAAACATGATTGAATCATAGTAGAGATATGATAGTATGATTAAGATGATGCTAGAGCACATTGAATTAGAGAAGTGGTATCTTCCTCTTGGGAAATACACACTTAAGGAGAGTAGAATTTGATATATACATCCATTAGAGTAATGTTAGTGATGGATGATTAAGGAAGAGTATGAGTGGAGTTAGAAGTAACTACTTGATGGATTGGAGATTATCAGCAGTAGAATAGTTGATTTAACCAAGTATAGATATGAGAAGATTATGAAAAGTTTTAGTGTCAAGCTCATTGAATTTACAAATGGATTTAGAAGAATAAAAGGTGGGTAAGAATATTCTGTAAAGCAAAGCTCATCCTGTTAGCACATGCTGATGGATATAGAGAAGTAATATATCTAGGAAAGGAATTCCTTAATTAGATGTCCAGAATTATTGAAGTATGGAAGACAGAAATTCTGGATAAAACCTAAACCCTAAATCTATAACCAAACATAATATCCATTTCATCTTAGTGATTTATCATCTTATGTCCACAATGGTTAATAGGAATATTTTCCTAAATCAACTTCCTTAAGCACATCTTTGTCATTTTCAACCATCATTATCATAAGTACTTAAGAACTATCTTTATCAATTTTGTCTCATAAGTTATCCTAGAAAACAATCCCACTATTTTAATTTAAAAGGTGATATTAATAAAGATCTTAAACATAAAGACAATATGTTTAGCCATTCACCCTTATTCACAATTATCAAAGGATATAAATATATTAAAACTTCCATGGTAGACATTTATAACCTCAAACCTTTAACTCTTAAGTTAGTAATACTCCCTCCGGCCCGATTTACTTGACGCGGTGGCTTTTATACAAAAAAGTCCTAGACAAATTTCCGACAAGATCCGCGATCCCCGTCGTCCTTATCCCCTTTCTGGCGCTCCACTGTCTGCTCCGCCGCTCGCTCGTCCGTGCCGCGCCGTCGCTCTCGCCGTGCCATCGCCCCCACGCCCGCGCCATGAAGCTCCCTCGCCACTCCTCCTGGACTGATTCCCCGCGCAGCTCCCCAGGTCAAGTCCCCAACCCGATTCCTGCCTGAAAATCGATTCTTGGCGATAGATTCTTGACTCAAAATCGATTCTTGGAGCTATATGAGAAATCCAGGTTCAGGAGGGAGGGGATACATGAGGAGGAGGATCTTGGAGGTGACAGAGAGCAGAGGGAGGGAGATGTGGAGGCAGAGATCGGGCACCTGGAGATATGGAGGTGGAGATCGGGCACCAGGTGGGAGGTGGCGCAGCCGCAGCTCCTTCCCGCAAGGACATCCCCGTCGTCTCCTTCCCGCAAGATGACATCCCCGTCGTCTCCTTCCCGCAAGATCCTGGAGATATGGAGGCCCTCCTAGATGCTCAACTCCTTCTTCAAGGACATCCTCGTTGTCTTCTTTCCAGTCTCACCTTACATTTTTAGCCAGGTACATACGAGTGCTCCTCTCCTTTAGCACATCATACTATTTCTCTCCATTTCTCATTTGCAACCATCAAAGCCGAACTATAGCCAAGTACAGAGTGCATGTAGATCTAAGGGTCGTATTTAAGTTTGAGCATGTTGTTGTCACGGCACAAGCCAGAATCTTGCTAAGTTTTCCTACCATTGTCTCAAACATTTGTGCAATAATTCAGTTCGTGATCAATCATTTTCCCTTGTGAAATACACTGGAGAAACTAGATGTATCAAGCATCATCATCATGTTGGTGACCACAAAACAAACGATGCGATGATATGTCAATTACTGGAACACACACTCACAAACATTTAGTCACCTAAATGCCCAAAGGCTGTAACGCAAGCCTTGAACTGTCGACAATGCACATATCATCATTCACTTTGCGCTGCCATCCATCCACCCAGCACACAACACTCAAAACACAGGTCTTCTTTCTCTCTTTGATCAGCTTCTGACACAACAGTCCACTCTCACATGCGCCTGCCTTCTGGCGGAAATCAGGGAGAGGCGGGAGAGAGAGAGACATGGAGCTTTGGCAGAACGCCAGGGACTAGCATGATGATGCAACCGTCCTGCTGTACAAAGAATCTGATGTCCTGTTGTACATTCTATGAATTTGCACATTCTATTTTTATATATTGTATCAGGGTTCCTCCCCTTCTGGCCTTGTTTTTATAGTGCAGAACTTGAACTCATGAATTTGTGCAGGCAAGTAAATACCAAGGATGAATGAATCAGAATCTCCCAGATTCTAGAATGTGGACCTGTGTCTTAAAGGGGGGGTCTGCAGTCTAATGATCTTCTTGCGCTTCTCTTCTGAATATCTAGCAGCTGCATCCCTGCTGATTGTCCAGGTTAATGCTTCCACTCTTTACTGTTACAGTTTGTATACCTTTTTTTGGTCAAGTTGTTTCTGTCTTTTTTTTTGGTGGAGTACTTCAATATCAGTGGAGTAATTTTAAATCCATTGTTAGGTTGGGATCTTACCCTGCTCCCTCCTTCGCTTCCATGGTCTCCTGTAACACCCTCAGAATCGGCCCTATGCAAGTTTCAGCGATTTCCGCCAAACCCGCATAGAAACGATTCAAAGGTGCCCACCAGGCACTTTCGTGCGGGTGGAAAACGAAGTAATATCATTACACAATAGTCCACGATGGAACCCACAGAACATATATATACAACAACGACTCAAAGAGTCAAGAATACAGATATACAATACAAAGATCCAAATCACCTTTAAAACGATATAGCGTCCGAGTACGGACAAGATGCAAATTGAACTAAGAGCCCTGAAGAATAACCAATGGCGTCCATAACCCTGCCCAGGCCAAGCCGGAAGGGTAACCCTGCTAACGACGTCGATCTCAAAACCTGCTTAAACAAAAGGGGTGCCGACAAAGGGCAAAGGAAAAAGAGAGAGCGGTCGATCGAGGCGATGCACGACGAGACTAGAATTCGGCGGTCCTCGCCTACATAGGTATGGTGGACTGAAGCGGCAGCAAAGCATGCACTAAACAGCCTATAGAGACTCGATACATTTGGCGGCTATTAGAGAGGGGTAAGGAAGACCTATTCGGATCCAACCTGAAACTATCACCAAGCATACCCATCCTGGTATTTCCCCCCCTCGAGACCAAACGAGGAAGTCAACCGAGGAACTCACATAGTTGGCAGTTTTATTCATTCCGTTATGGTTGCGGCATTTACTAGTCAAATATAGATAGCATGAGTCATCCTGATATAATAAGCAGTGGGCAGTTTTAGTTAACCATTCCGTTGTAGTTGCAACGCTTACTAGTCAGATACGTTTAGCATGAGATTTCCCAAACCCAGCAGTTGTTGGTACTTCTATTTAGCCATTCCGTTGCAGTGAAGCTGATTACTAGTCATATCTGATACAAGTCAAATTATAACAGTAAACTTTAGTTATAGTTGTCTATGATCGAGAACTGTGCTCCAAGTCGTCCATAACCGCGGACACGGCTTTTCGAAAAGATTTAACCCTGCAGGGGTGCACCAAAGTATCCACATGCACTTCGACCCTTTTTGCCAGATCAGTTAACACACACCCATCGGTATGTCGGCGGGGCCTAAGTCATGATGTTTCCCAGACCCAAAGCAAGTACATGGGAGCCACCCCACTAAGCTACCCGCAACGAAGTTGGCCGGCTCCGGAACGGACCCAGGGTTTGCGTCAGTGGATGTAAACGACTGGGAACCCGAAAGTGTGACTGGGCTTGTCGATACCGCGAAAACACTCCGCAATCCTAAACAGTACAGGTGCTCCACGCACAATCTTAAATAAAGCAATAAAGCATGGCATAAGTACAGGATAGTAATAAAGCTCCAAACTACTTTGTGGCCCCCAGTACAATACTTTGAAATCAGGTACTAATCGATGGGGGTGCCCACACACCCACACGTGGTTAGCGCTCGATCTCGGAACAGGTGTCAAGAACTCGGGGTCCTACGGGACACCAGTGAGCGGTTAAAAACCAAATATTGTCTATTACCCACCGGTGCCTCTGCATTATTTACCTACTTCAACTTTGAGTTATTAAACAGTAATTAAAGCCATGATCATCTCCAACATTAAACATGCGGCAATACTCCAACAACTGTGGTACTTGACGACACGCAACAACACTTGAGCAAGCGATTACGACGCGCAAGTACAACTATCTACCAATCAACAGGTAATAGGATGTGTCCAAGGCAATATAAGGCTGCAAGGGATATCACGGGTACGAAAACTAGAGCATCGCAACACAGATAGCAATAGATCAACAGGGGGGAATAAATACTATAAAAGTAAGATAGGTAGAAAGGGGGGGGGTGCTCGCCTGAAAACATTGCTGAAGGTTCATCCGAAGATCGGGTCGACACTCGCATCAACTCAACGGCCTTATCCGCGAAGAACCAAAACACTAGAATAAACACCGGATGCACTATTTAATACTACGGCAAAAGATCGGGCATGATGCATGTATGATGTATGACATGGCAAGGATGCGATGCAATTAGGCCATATTAAGCGGAACCGGGGTCCCAACAATTAGTTAGGTGGTTTATGTTGTTTTGATACCCCGCAATTTAAATGTTGCAATAACAAGGCAAAAGATAGCACCGGTTCGCTACACAAATTTAAATGGGGCCAATATAAGACTAGATTTGTCCGCATATGGGCCCCATATTTAATTATAAGGTGAATCGACATAAGCCCCCCAACCCACACAAATATGCATGCGAGTATGAATAATTTAATAAGCAACAAGATATATGGTCATTTATAAAAAATAGGGCTTCGAGAGAAAGGGGTCACACATGGAGGTTCGGCGATCTTGGTTCGAAGGGATTTGGGGCGTTCTTCGAACATCGGGATCGGGCTTCGGTTTCCATGAAGGGGAGCTTCGGACTCCGAATTTGTGGTCGATGGAGAACTCGGATGGCGCCGGGGGTTCAACGGATCTGCCTGATCGATGTCGATCTTGGCGGTTACTTGTCCATGTTGTTGTTCTGCCGACGGGAATGCGCCATGCAAGGTCGATATTGACCCGCATGGAGAAAAATACTTGATCGGATACATCAAGACAAAAAGGATCGGAGGTCGCCTATGTGATAACATCACGGCCGAATCAACACCACACTGAAAACAGCAGAGCACACGTGCACAGGAGACACAACCATGTGCCCTGGATGCTTGCGGGAGAGTCTGCAGCCAAGATCTAGCGCTTGGGCTTCAGGACGAGGAAGTACGCGGACGGAGGGGCCTCGCAGCCGAGGACGATGACAGAGAAGGGCGGTGATATGGCCTTGAAGCAGATGAAGGCGGGCGCTCATGACGGCGTGGCTAGAAGACGACATTGTTCTGGCCGAGGAGAAGGACAGCGGCGTCGGGGCCGCGGTAGCTCGCGCGAGGGAGATGCAGGCGAGGTGGAGCCGGGCCGGAATAGGGGAACATGGCCGGCAACGCTCTGCAGGGAGGTCGAGGCACGGAGGCCGGTCGGAGCTGCAGAGATCAGAGGCGGCGACCGGTGGCGGTTGCTGGGCTTGGTAGAGAAGAGGAGTCCAGGCTCGAGCAGAGCTAGCGAGGCAGAGGGTGCGGGTGTGAGACGACGGGGAGACGCCGGTGTCGAGGGGGCCTCGGGCTCTGACGAGGTCCCGCAGAGCGATGCTGGAGGCAACCGAGCTTCTGGCGGCGGTGCCGAGACGGGGAAGGAGGGGTGGCGAGGGGCTCTGGCCTGGGAAGCCGGCGGCGAGCTCGAGTAGATGAGGGAGAGGCAGATGGGCTGTGGTGAGCGAGGGCGGACATAGGAGAGAGAGGAAGACCAGAGGCGGCGCTGCGGGAGAATCGGAGGTGGCGGCGCACAGAGAGGACAGCGGGGGCCGCGGGACATGGGGGCGTGGAGGTTTCCGGGGAGGCTCGAGGGGAGCTGTCGAGGGGAGGTAAGCGACGGCGGCGTCGGGGATCAATCGAGGCGACGGGGTTTGCGGGAGCGAGGCGAGGGGATTTTCGGGGCTATCGAAGCGAGGAGGTGGGGCGAGGGCGAGCAGGATGGGGATCGGTGGGGGTCGCGCCAAGTGGGGCCCACGCGGCGAGTGGGATAGGTGGAGGCTGGGGATGGACCGATCCTGGGGGCACGCGTGGGGTGGTCCAGGTGGGGTAGGTGGCGATTGGGAGGGAGGAGGGGAGCGACCAGGTGGGGTGGGGGATGTGCAGGGGGCGGCCGGCTGTGTGGGTGTGAGTGGTGTGTGTGTGGTGTGTTGGGTGAGGTGGAGGGAAAAAGGGTGGGGCTGGTGAGGTGTCGACATGGGATTGGAGGGGGTGAGGTGGAGGGCTGGGTAGGATTAGAGTGGGTAGAATATATGGTGGAATAGGTTTTGGGAAAACTGGTTTTTGTACTGGGGATGACCGACTGGGTCGGATCGGCCCGGTACGACTGTCCCCTAAAAATAAACTAAATATTTTATTATTTAAACCGGGCTTTTGAAAACCGTTGGTAGACAAAACAAATACAACCGGAGACCCAGGTTTTGATTTGAATAAAGACGGGGCGTTTAGAAAACAAAAACAGATTTTTCGAAAATAGTTTTTAAACAAACCATGCAAGATGATGACGATGCTCAAATGCAAGGTGGCATGATGACATGAGCATGCAGTCATGATGATGCAATGCACAAAAACACCGCGATTTTCTAGTAGTGGTTTTGGCGGGGCGCCACATCTCCGTAGTTAACTATGACATAGAATCCAATATCCATTTTCATGAGACTACTAACATAGACTCCAACATCTTATTAGATAAAAATATCAGGTACAAAATCTAGCTGTATTTTCAAGCCTATGATTCAATTCTAGTCCCGCAAATTAGAGAGACCCTTAGATGTGTTCATTGACCCTAACACAAGGTTCTAATCACACGGCACATAAATTTTGGCTACCAGTTGCAGATTTTGACTTGTACTTACAGGAGTCATCGATATATAAGATCAGAATATCAAGAAATAACATGGTGCAAATTACATGCATATCTTAGTTACTTCCTCTGTCCCAAAATAATATGTAGTAAAAAATATTAGATCCACAGAATTTCAACCTCCTGTTGACTCAGTTGCACCTATGGAGTAAAAAATAATATGTAGACTGACTTTACAAATACTCCTGTAGCAGTTTACAGTATCACACAAATATCAGGTTATATCATGTTATATAACCCAAGTTTTCTGATACACTCTATGGAGCTATATATTTTTATCCATTAGATATTACATCATCACACATTTACATCATCACACATCATCCTGTCTACAATACAATGTATACTACATAGGAACAAATACATGATCTCTCTATATAGTACTGAGGTGAGATTTTCCTGTTGAGTCTCACTCATTCTGCTTTTGGTTTGGATATTCCCTTGGTCCAAAAATGGTCGAACCAATCCTGATTAATTTTTTGTAAATAGTTGTGTCGGTATCCACACCTTTGACTCGACGCCTTTTACGGATAAGACTTGTTGGGTCATTCAACCATGTCTCATATATACTTCCTGGGATAATTATGTGATCATCCAAAATTACTTGGGCTTTTCTCTTTGATGCTTTGGTTGTTTGTTTTTCCTTCATCTTCTCCTCCTCTTGTTGAGCCAATGTTGCCACATGATCTTCTATAATCTCCAAGATTTTCCAATAGCATTCACCATCAAATCTTAGAACCATAGGCAGCTTTCCCTCCTTTAGCAGCTGATCTTTGCCCATGTGTGTTATTGCGTACGTGTTGTCTCCTTCAACTTTCATAATCTGAATCATGACAGACTGGAGGCTAATGAACACTTTAAGCAAAGTGTCCACGTCATACCCATCAAATGATTGCTCAACCGACTCAATTAGTTCCTTTAGTGTGTTTGGTGCATAGAGAACCGTGAGGGATTGAATCGATCTGAAAAATCCAAGATCCAGGGCATTCAAGTCCGGTGAATTTGGAGGTTGTTGCAACAACTTAATATCCCGTCCCGATTCCTTTACGGCAGCTAAGAAAACTAGATCATTTGGAAGAACGTGTATTCTTGCGTTGTCTTGTTGGATATAGATGGTTCCCTCATTGTCTGTCCATAGATATGCAATTGCTGGAATTACCATTTCACAAAGGTATACCCTCATTACATCTCTCGTAACTATTATTGTCTTTAGTTTCATCGTTCCTTTGACCCTATTCTTGGAGTTGTGCTTGGCTGCAGTTTCTTTGACAAAAGCCCAGATTCCGATTTTTCCATCAAACGTGACTTCTCTTTTCTCATTGAATCTTGGTTTGGCAACCGCTGTTAAGAACATCACCTTTCCAATGCTATTCTTGTTGTGAATAGTTCGCACGGGATCGTGTTCTTCAGGCAGTAGATAATATGTTTTGCTCCGCATTGTCATGTCAAACCATTTTTCGTCGATATGAACTATGTTCTCCATACTGAGGAACGATGGCTCTGCTTCGGTTATCGTTGTTTGATCAATCATTAAAGTGCAGAACTTGAGCCTTTCAATCTTGTCTTCAGGCTTCAAAGCTGGTTTGAGTGTACTTGTGTGGCGCTTTATTTTACCCCATTGGAATCTTCTCTGCAAGGTAGAATAAGCGACACCCAATTCTCTTGCTAGGGACCTCAGTGTAGACCTTTGGTTTAGAGGAATGGAAGTCATTCTTGACAGACCAAGATTTTCTCTCTTTCGTCCAACCCTCCCCTTCTTTTGATTTGAAACATCCACCTTTAGCCCTTCCTTCTCTTGACCTATTGCCTTTTTCCATATTCTATCAATTGTGCTGAGACTTGTCTCTAAAAGAGCAGCCACAAGTTTTTTAACACGCCATTATATTACTCTGTTCGATCGTGCCTTTCATTACAAAAATTAATTGGAGGCATGGTATAATTAGGTTTTACTATCAAGTCCCTATTGGGTATTTTGCCAAGGTACAATGAACTTTGGGTAGATAATCCAAGGATGATGAACTTTTGGGTAAATAACCAATTTTCCCCATCAAGAAATGACGATTCCTGATATTGTTATCTGATGTACTCTGAAATCTCAGGTGGGGGAGGAGTGGAGATCGCGTCACCTTTGGAGCAGTGGTCCTTGGCGATGGGGGAGCAAACGACGAGGAGGATGTGGTCACCTCGGATAGCAGTCGATCCCCTAGACATGGAGGGCGAGGCAGCAGCGGAGGCGGCCTTGTCCAGGTGCTTGTCAAGCACGGAGCAGATTCCCGAGGGCCGGCGGTGAGTGCGGAGCATCCAGGGTCAGTGGTGAGCGCTGAGCAGCGAGGGGAGGCGCCGAAGCTGCTCGAGGTGTGGGCCGGCCGGCGGGGGAGCTCGCGACTCCTGGAGGCCCCGCCTCCTCTGCTCCTGGAGGCCCCACCTCCTCTGCTCATCGAGCGGACGCGGTCGGCTGGCGGGGGTGCGGGGGCTGGCCGACGTCGACCAACAGCCCAGCTCTGGCGCTGGACGGAGCTCCTCCGTTGGGTTGGGTTTCTGATTTTGAATTTGATTTGAGGTCTTCGTTCGAGAAGAATTCAATCTGCAAGGGGGTTTTCGCAAAATAACCAATACACAGGGGCCGCGTCATTTAAATCGGGCCGGAGGGAGTAATAAAATATTTATATTGCTATTTCTTAAATTCATAGGATTAATATTAACCCTATTAGTACTTAGAACTTTATGTATCAAATAATTATGAAGTATCAATATATATAAAAGTTTCTTTAATATTATAAATCAACACTCATGGATTAATATTAATACATTCTTTAATAAGTTTATGAATATGCGATAAATTAAATGCATATCCTTAGTTATATTAAACCATTACAATTACACTTATAAAGAATAAATAAAAATCATCTTATAAGTTCTCCATAAATATATATATTTATATAAAAAGGAAAATCTCTAAAAACCTAAGTGATGAATATTACACTCAATAAAATAGTTTCCTATTAGTTTAAAATTATAAGGAAATCAATAAAGATATCAACACCACTTATTTTCCAATATTCCTCTATTATTTAATGTTCCCTATAACAATTTCTGGATATTTAAATCCATATAAAAATTCATAGTTAAAAGGGTTTAAAGAAATCGGAAAATAAAAAGAATAAAGAAAAGGAACGAGCTTAGTCCAGAAAGTGGCCCAAGGCCTAGTACCTCACCTTCTAACTCATGCTCGCGTGTAAAACATTCCGCTTGGTTTGCAATAGCCCAATAGCAGCCCGCATGGCCCAACTCCGGCCCGTACCTCTTCCCGTCCTTTTATTTTCTTCTTCCTCACGACCGGCGACAAGCATCTGCATGGCGGAGCTCTCGCCTCGATCTCCCCGGCGCCAAGATCCTCGCCCCATCGCCCTGGAGCTGGGGATAAGAATGCCAACACCGTCTTCTCTCTCCCTATACCTATCTCACTTGATCTCGCTTCCCCATTTTCCTCTTTTGAACCGAAATCCTAGCACCATGTTGCCAGCAATTGCCGTCGTTCTGAGCTCTCTCGTGCTCCGTTGATCAAGCAATCATACTCGCCTTGTCCGTCTGATCCTCTTAGTCAAAGGAATTGAGGAGAGACGACGGGAATCAACGCCGCAAGGTCACCTTCCCAAAGTCCGGCCACCGTGGTCCTCGCTGATTCCGACCATCTTCCGTCTCGCCAATTACTCCACAATTACTCCACCAGTGAGCTCGCCACGGTCGCCACCAGCCGTCCGATCTCCATCACATCCAATGATTCACGTTCAGTTCCACGCCGAAGGGGTACAGACGAATCATAAGGCGCCACATCACAGGGTATATTCCGAGAATATTCCCTTTTGAATTGAATATGAAATAAAATTTGCAGAAAATTGTGTAAATTTGCAAAAATCATATAAAAAGATTCATAGATCCAAAAATAGCAAATTATATATCAATGGATTCCTAAAATTGTGTAGAATAATAATATGAGATTGGATCTAACTTTCACGGTACGTATCTACTAAAATAATTTAAATACGTTTAATGGTCTTTTAGGTTAATAAATTCATAGTAAATTGATACCTTGTCCAAAAATTATAACATACCGATGGAAAGCTGGTTCCAGGTAGATCATAAATATGCAATTAGTTCAGGCTTTGACTGTAAGGTTTTGCCGTGAAGATTTAAATAGATTAATGTCCTATTTAGAGTAATAAATTCATAAGAAAATAAATAACGTTCAGAAAATTGTAAATAATATGTCCCTGGAATCACAATCCCGTGTAGATTATAGATCTGATTTTAGTTTGATTTTTAGGCAACAGAAACTATATAAATGATTTAAAACCCATAAAATACTATTTAAATCACAAGAAAAGATCTATAACTCCGATTAGGGTGAATCCAACACCTACTGGTTTGTATTAATGCCCTTTATCCAGTACACTTCAGATCCAAATTTAATTCGACAATTAGAACAAGTGTTACAATAGAACTATTAAAAACCCTATATTGGCAAGTAATTATTAATAAAAAATACTCCATTGCATTAATTGATCTCCTGCATGCATCATGTATTCTAACATTATTTAGAGAACTTAAATAACAACCATTGTGACTTATTAAATTATCATGCATGTATTTATTGCATTTGTTTAATTTCTATGTGCTATTGTTTATGTTGTATGCAATTGTTTGATCGATAGATTGCGAGGAGTGCAACGTGTGTGATTGCAACGAGTGCTTGAATGACTTCATCTGCAACCAAGACAAGTAGATTCTAATTTGATCATGATTATTGTCTTACTATTTTCAATGCCTTGTGGTGTATTTTGTAGTTACATGATAGGAACTACAATCGCTATGCTATGTCCTACTATGTGGTAGGGATATCTTATAGTTGAGCCACCGTTGGTAGATGTGCTTAGTCGAGCTATGACGAGGGCTGGGTTACATCACTAGAAGTTGTTTCTAAAAGTGTTGGTTTTCAAAACTGAAAAACAACTTAAACAATGAACCTCCTAGGTGTGATGGGATTGACATTTTTTGGTGGTATCATTGCGGAAAGGCACCCAAGTATCAAGAGAAAATGATTGAGTTCTTTATTTGGTAGCTTACGTGTATAACCATGTGCCAATAATGAAATAGACGGTTGGTTGGACCTAGTAGGTTGTGGTAACTCGAACCCACGTAGCCTAGAGATGTAGAATTTTGGTAGGTTGGTACGATGCATGCCGGGTTTGGAGAGCTGCTTCCCAAACGGTCCCTTCTTGGACTTCTCCCTATCATCACCCAATATGAGAGTGGTGGTACGAGCTGGACTGGCCAAGTCACATGGGTAAAGTGTACTAACTGTTGCACGGTGTATAATCTAATCGATTAGTCGTGTCCCCGGTTATGGACATCTGAGTTGCTTAATATTGAGTTCATGACATGTTTCTCGCTTATTCTAATTTCCTAATTGCTTTAATGTTGATGGAATAATATCTTGGGATCTTTTCAAACAAAATCAAAAATTGTTTATGAAAGTAGGACAAAGGTATTTGCAAATGCAAGCTAGCCACAGCTCTACTTGCCAAATAAGCATGTAGATGCTAGGTTTATTGTCTCCTTTACTAGCTCTACTTGCCATACATTTCAAGTATTGACCCTTCGGGGCTGCTACGTTTTATGTTGCAGGTTATTACTCCGATTCTGAGTGATCGACTAGGTTGCGATACTCCACTCAATAGTTTTTCGCCTGTGGCACAATTGAAGATGGAGCCTATCAATTGTTTATGCTTCCATATGCTACTTGATATTGAGCTAGCCTTGAGCTAAGCATTATTGTAATAATTGCAAATTCTGGATCAATTCGTTATTTATGATGCATTGTTAAATTCTTTGGTATTCATCTATATTGTGTGTGCCAGTGAACCGATCTAGGGACTGGCACTATACACATGAACTCAGCCTTATCAGGCGAAGGTGTTATAGGATGGTATCAGAGCAGTGCGTTGACTATAGGATCGTGACATAGCAATAGAATAGGAAAGCCATATGAAATTATAAACACTATTTGATACCATCTATTCTCTTCTTACACTTCTGTCTAGTATCATCTTATCACTTCAATTCTCATTTGAAATATAGAAGGAAGGCTCTCTCTAGAAATGAACTCATAATTTTGTATTTATTAGATTCTTGTAATCCTTCGTCTATCTTTTCTAATCTCATCTTGTTCAAACTTGTTGATGACCACTTGTGCAAGAAAGTGCAAGATTTAGAATAGTTAGATGATGTCCACCACATAGTTATGATATGACTCCGTTTAGATATAGCAATCGATCATTGCAAGAACTTGTGTGGTAGTTGTTTTATTATGTTTAGGTTGTGCTATTTGATACCTTAAAGTTCCCGAATATTTTTGTGAGATTTCATAATATATTAATGAAGGTTTTGATTAGAAATTCGTGAAAGTTTCGCTGTAGTTTTCTGCTGAACCTGCTCTACTGTATGATTTTTCATGTTTTTTTTGGTAATTGTGAAAAATATGAAAAAATAGGGTTTGGTGCGAAACTTCCTGTACTATATGTACAAAAATTGTCTAATATTCCTGATGAGTTTAAGGTTCCCAAGAAAAATTTGTGAACACTGTTGTAGTTTCAGGACAGATTCTGTCATTGCCTTTATGATCGTAGGTTCACCCCCAAACGAATATTAGTCAATAGAAAACTATTTTATGGATGGTATGCCACTAAAACAAAACTTCTAGAACTTAAACAAAACTATTTTGGCTTGAATGTTGTTTGTGTTGATTGTGTGCTTGTGTGACAATTGATTGCTTCATATAGTTATGGGTAGTATTATTTCTCTAGTCTTTCTATCTATAACTTGCCTATGCTATACCAATAGATGCCACCTTGTCGTCAATCCACTGAAATGGAGAATCTCATGGCAGCACAAGCACAGCTAGCACAGATAATGACGCAATACATGGCCAATAACAAGCCACCGCCTCAGCATGACCTACTCAGCAATTTTCTGATGCTCGAACCACCAACATACTCAAGCTTTTCTAAGCCTACGGTGGCGGATAATTGGTTGCAAATAGTGAACAAGATCCTAGTGACTGTTGATTTCCCAGATGAAGAGAAGGTGAGGATTGCCACTCACTTATTGGAAGGACCTGTAGCAAAATGGTGGTACAAATATCAAGCCACGCACCCCGTAGTACAAGTACCATGGAACATATTTCAGAAGGCATTCCGTGATGCACATATTTCATCTGAAGTCATGAATTCATGTCAGATAGGATTCAACAATCTGCACCAAGGAAATCATACTATCGCGGAGTACATTGAAGCTTTTAGAAAGGCATCGCGTCGTGCGATGGATGATGTGAATTTGGACCATACAACTTGGTGGAGGATGCATGGAGCCATCTACAACAGAAAACTAACTTGGGAGGATGATACGTCCAAAACGTATCTACTTTCTCGAGCACTTTGCTATTGTTTTTCCTCTATACTTGTGTGATTTGGATACAACTAACACGGACTAACGCTGTTTTCAGCAGAATTACCTTGGTGTCTTGTTTTTGTGCAGAAAATGAACTATCAGGAAAAATCCCGGAAAATATGCCAAAAATTATATTTCACCAGAAGATCCACGGAGCCAGAAGGGGAGACAGAGGGGAGGCCTGTGGGGCCAGACCCACCCCAAGCACGGGCCCACTGACCCCGCACCTGGGGGAGGTTTGGCCACTCCAGGCAGATTCTTGGTCTCCCTCTGCGTCTATAAGTTTCCTTCTGACCTAAAAACAGAGGGGGTTCGATAGTTTCCATAAAGAGTTTCTCTTCGCCGCCGCCACCAGAAACCAAGATTCGGATCCAAAAACTCCGTTCTGACACCCTGTCGGGACGGGGAATTTGGAGAGGATCATCGCCATCGTCATCACCAACGCATCTCCATCAACCACCGACGTTTCCCTCATCCATGAGTGAGTAATCCCCGCTGTAGGCCTGGGGATGGTAGGGATTGGATGATTTCTATCATGTAATCGAATAATATCTGTTAGGGCATAGTGCCCAGTATATCTATTAGTGCTATTTGACTTTGTTGCAACTTGTTATGCTTAATTCTTGTCACTAGGGCCCGAGTGCCATGATCTTAGATCTGAACTTATTATTGAATCATTATGATAGTATTGTTTATGATCTTATCTGCAAGTTGTGTACACATATCATTGTCCGGATCCAAAGGCCCCAAAGTGACAATAATTGGGACAACCGTAGGGGATGGCTGTGGTGTGAGGATCACATGTGTTCATGGAGTCTTAATGCTTTCCTCCGGTGCTCTATTAAAAGGAGCACCTTAATTGCCAGTAGTTCCCTAGAGGCCCCGCAGCCACAGGCTGGCTGGACAGAAGATGTTGTGCAAGTTCTCATTGCGAGCACGTATGACTATGTTTGGAGCACATGCCTAGGATTGTTTAGTACTTGGATGCTTGTTATTATTTATCTGCAATGCCCTAGTTATTTGAAGTTACATGTTTAGACTCATCCATGCAACGCTCGTCCATCCATCCCTATGCCTACCACACTCGAGTCCTACTGTTACCGTTACTGTTACTATTGCTCCTGTTTCACTGTTGCTATTGTTGTTGCTTAGCTATTGCTACTGATAAACTTCTGTGAGCAAGAACTATTTCCGGTGCAGCTGAACTGACAACTCAGTTGTTAAGGCCTGCAAGTATTCTTTGGCTCCCCTTGTGTCGAATCAATAAATTGGGTAATACTACCCGCGAAGACTGTTGCGATCCCCTATACTTGTGGGTCATCAAGACTATTTTCTGGCGCCGTTGCCGGGGATCATAGATTTATTTGTAAGTTCACTTGGATCTATTATTGTTCACTGCTACTCCTTTCATCATGGGGAAGTCTCGTGATGGGAAGTTCCCTATTTTACCATCCACTACAAGAAGAGGTACAGTCCTAAACACCTCTGCTGCTCTTGATTCACCGTCTATGATAAGTAAGCTTGTCACACCACCACCACATGCTCATGCTACACACACTGCTACTACTGCTGAATTTGAAACTGCTTTTGATACTCATGATGTTACTTCTACTATTCTTGATGCGATTGGTTCATTAGGTCCTTTTCTAGATGCTACTATAGCTAGTCTAGGAAATACCGAAACTCCTAGTGAAGACACTGTTACACCTGTTAGCTCACCTGAGTCTAGTGAGAGTTTTGATATTAATGATGGTTACATTGAGCTCACTAATGAATTTGTTGAACAGTGCCGAAACACACATTGTGCTAGTGCTATTAAGAGTCTCCTTGCTAGACATACTATTATACCTAAGAAGTCCTATGATCCTAAGTTTGCCACCTCTCCCATAGATATTAAAGATAAATATTATGATTTCTCTCTTGATTTATCTTACTTAGATATTGTTGAGAAAGAACCTTTTTGTGGTACTGAAAACGAGAGTGTTGTGGCTCATATGAATGAGCTTTCTACTATGAGTGCTTTGTTCTCTGATGATTTTAAGATGCGCAAGTACTTTGTTGCTAAGATCTTCCCTTTTTCACTAAAAGGAGAAGCTAGGGCTTGGTTTAATAGATTACCTCCTGGTTCCATTGATAGCCCTGATTGCTTGATTGCTTCTTTCTTCCATAAATATTTTCCTCCCAGTGCTATACATGCTGCTTTGCAGAGATTTTTTGATTTTAAACAGGAAGAAGAAGAGAAATTGCCTGAGTCATGGAAAAGATTATGTTCCTTGATTCATGCATATCCTGGATGTTCATTACTTAAGAATGAGTTGCTTGATATTTATTATAATGGACCAACTGATGATTCTAGGACCTACCTAGATAGCTTTGTTGATTGTGTTTTCCGGAAAAGGACTCCTAAAGATGCTGAAGAATTAATGAACAAGATAAGCAAGAATTATGATGATTGGACTTCAACTGAGCTGAATACACCTGAGCCTATTACTCCTGAACCAGTTGTTCCTGAACCAGTTCCAACACCAACAACAAAGAAGAGGGGAGTTATTGCATTAAATGATGAAGTGATGAAGGAAGCTAAGAAGTGTCTAAAGGAGAAAGGTATTAGAGCTGAAGATGTGAAGAATCTACCGCCTATAGAAGAATTATGTAAGCCAATTCCCCACTCATCTACTATTGAGGTACACTCTCTCCAACACTTCGATGAAGGTGATATTCCTTATGGTAAGCCTCCTGATCAATGCTTAGAGGAACTTGACATTTTTATTGTTAAACAAGGTCACTTTAATAAACAAGTTTAGAATCATTTATTGGAAAACTCTAGAGCTATCCATGAGTTGAAAGATATTGTGGAAAGAACTTCTAATGATATTAAAATGCTTTGTAAACACTTTCAAATGGTTCAAACCCAACTTGATAAACTTGCTAAAGTACAAAAGGATATCCTGGTTAATGCTTCAGGAAATAAACATGCTTATGGAATTAGAACTAGGAGTGGTGCAGCTACTCAAGATCCTTTATATCATGAAGGACACCCTAAAAGAATAGAGCAGGATTCCCAACAAGGTGAGGATAGTGGTAGTCCTCGTAAGACGAAGAAAAATAAACATAAGAAAGTTGAGGAACCACTTGAACCTACTATAGATCCTAATAGTATATCTATCTCTGATGCTGAAACTTAGAGTGGTAATATTGATGAGTCTCCTGATAAGGAGGAAGTTGAGGAAGAACCTGAAAAACACATTAAGAACACTAGACGATTTTATTGCTAATAAACATGGTAAAGAGAGAGAACCTTGGGTGCAAAAACTATGCCTTTTCCAGGTAAGAAACACAAGTCAAAGGAGGAAGAACACTACAACAAGTTTTGTGAGTGGATGAAACCTTTATTCTTACAAATTCCTTTGACTGATGCTACTAAATTGCCTCCTTATTCAAAGTATATGCAGGTATACCAACTATTCCTTGCTCCATTAAGAATAATTATGTTAGAACTGATTTATGTGATTTGGGAGCTGGAGTTAGTGTTATGCCTTTTTCTCTCTATAACAGACTCCAGCTAGAAAAGTTGATACCAACTGATATATCTTTGCAAATAGCTGATAAGTCAACTATTGTTCCTGTTGGTATATGTGAGGATGTTCCTGTTCAAGTTGCTCATAATTGCATGGTTTTAACTGATTTTGTTGTGCTTGAAATGCCTGAAGATGATAACATGTCTATTATTCTTGGGAGACCTTTTCTTAATACTACAGGTGCTGTCATCAGTTGCAATCAAGGAAAAGTAACATCAATATTAATGACAAAGAGCACACTGTCTATTTCCCCAAGAAGGTTGTTAAGAGTTATTGCCTGAATTCCATTGAAAATATTGAAGGCATCAAGGTTGGAGAAATATATTGTCCCATTGGGGAAGAAAATATTGAAACTATTATGATTGGGACCATTGCTATCAAGTATGAGGTAACATAATCACCTTGTGGAATACAAAGTTTTTTCTCATTTAAGATTGTTTTGGTAACAAGACTTGATCAACCTTGTTAACAAAAGGATTTTAATGAACAAAATAATGTTTCCACTATGGTTATACTTGCTTTCTTTTTCCCTTCTCCCTCCTAGTCTTTGCTTTAGCTTTAGTTTTGCTAGTTGTTTACTTGTTTGAGTTTCTTAGAGCTCCTGTAGTTTGGCTTTTGTTTTTTTTTTGCTTCTTCTGAAAAAACTGTTTCTGCGAGAAAATCAATTTTCATAACCTGAAAATTGGCCAAAAATAAAGTTTCCCGAAAAATCCCAGAAAATTCAAAATAAATGTTTCCTCGAAAAAAGGGGCAGAGTGGCACCTGAGATGACCCAGGGGCAACCCCTAGGCCCCACACCCATGGTAGGCGCGGCCTACCTAGTGGTGGCGCCTAGGGGGGTCTGGCCCATCTGGGCCCCTCCAGGCTGCCTCCTCAAAGCCATCTTCTTTCTCTCTCCCGAAAAACACCGGAAAACTTGCGCAAGCTTGAGTTCTTGTTGTTCTTGATCGCGATTTTTGATTTCCTTGTTCAGCCTATCTCAAGTGTTGATTTTTGGAGGGTTTGCTCCTTGGTATGTGCCTCCTCCACTTGTCCAATTAGATTTGTGATTGGTAGATTGTATCTTGAGTATTTTTCTGCTATAGGTGTCAGGTTGTGTGAGCTTACATGCTTGTTCTATGCTTAGAAACTATGTTTTGATGCATGTGTAGTCCTCTAGCAAGTTGCTATAGTGGTTGCTCTTTATTTATCAACTAAGAAATCACTTGGTTTGATGGTTGTCTAAAAATTTCAGCAAAGAAGATGAGTGCTTATTCAGTGAAATATGACTTGATGGTGCATGAGCCAATGAAGGTTCATCGTGAGGAGGCAGTTTTTCCTTCCATATATCCATGCCATGAATTTATGAGAGCTGCGGGGATCCTCCAAGATTTCCAAACTTTGGTTACAAGTGCAGGGTTGGAGCACTTTGTTGAAGGTGAACCGATCCAATATATTAAGCTAACCATGGCTTTTGTGCAGGACTTCCAGTTCACTTTGTCTACCTCTAATCCCATGGTCCATTACAAAATATATAATATGTCTGTCAACCTGCCTTTTGCTGATTTATGTGCAGCAATTAGAGTACCTCAGTGGGGATCTTGTGAGAATATCAAGGAGAGGCCCAAGTCACTTGTTGATTTGTATGCTGAGATTTTCCAAGGTTTCGAATTCTCAAAGGAAAGTGGTAAAATTCGGAACATCCACCTCCCAGCTATTAGATACTTTGCCTATTTCATTACCAAGTGTGTTCTTGCTAGAAAGACTGCTAGAAAGTTGTCTTCTTTTGATCTAGCTTTTATTGCAGCTGCTCTGGGTAGGAATAGTTCCTATAGTTTGGGTGCTTTGATAGCTCACCGCCTCACCACCAACCGTGAGAAGGATGGAATTTGTGGAGGTCTCATTGCTTCTAGGTTTCTAGCTTTCCATGGTTTAGAGCCTCATTATTCATATTTTCAGTTTTCCATAGAGAGGCTTGATATTGAGTCCATGATTCAGCATGGTTTTGTTTCTTTGGGGGCTAATGTGAGAAGTTTGCCATCTGAACTATCTTTTGTCCAGCAAGGTCGGAGAAAAGGTAAGAGTGAGAAAATAGTTTATTTGCCTGCACCTGCTTTGTTTAACTTTGATAACAGGCAAGGATGGTCACTTACGGAGGAGGAGGTTGACACATAAGTTGGGGAACTCTCCCATCAAGAAGAGAATGTTGAAGAGGATGCCGAAGACAATTCGGTTCAGCCCTCCAACTTGGGAGAGTCTTCATACCAGCAGCCCTCATTTGATTGGGGCGCGTCTTCTTCTTCATCATAGGTGCCTGACTATGATCATTCCTATGATGACCCACCAGCATGGGGTTACTATCCGCGTTATTCAGACCCTCTTAGGCCAAAAGCCTAAGCTTGGGGGGAGGTATACCGACATCACACTCATATATATCATGTTCGGTCGGTTCTTTGTATATCCATTTGTTTTGCTTTCTTTTTGGTTTTTGTTGCTTCTTTCTAAAAACCCAAAAGTACCAAAAATATTTTTGTTGTTTCTCTTGGTTTGTTTATTTTTTTGTTTGCTTTGGTTTTCCTAAAAGAAAAATCCAAAAATATTTTGCTTTGTTTGGTTTGCTTTGTTTTTGTTTGGTTTTTCTTTGTTTGCTTGTTTCTAAAAAATCGAAAACACCAAAAATATTTGTTCTTCTTCTTTGGTTTTGTGACTTCTTCGCAGGGTTCAGCCGTCCTCAGTGGATATTGGTTTTCATGTTAATTATTCAAGTCACACAAGTGAAGGGCAATAATGAAGATTAAGACAACTCGAGGTGTGGTAAGAAGCTGGTAACAAACTCTATTTGTTTCGTTTTTGTACATATACTCATCATTGTGAGCATGCTTAGCCTGTTTGTGTAAGGTGTATGTCATTATGGATGCTTAGTAGTTCTTGCTTGTCTATGATTAGCTCCAGCTTGCTAATAGTTTGTAGCATGTCATATGAATGTTTGTTTGCATTGTTTTATTCATACTTTGGTATGATATTGTGGTATCCTCCTCTGACTGTTCATGTGAATCGACTTGGCACATGCTCACGCATGCATATGACTAATCAATAGTCAGTAAGCCTCAATTATTTATTCTGCCTCAGAGTTCTTGTATCACTTTCATGCCATAGTTAGTCATGTTTTGTTGCAAGCATGATTATGCCAGCTATTGCTCTCTCGTTTGTCGCTCCCTCTCTATTGCTAGCCTTCACTTGCACTGAGTATGTGCTCTACCTGTGCTTCCAACTCCCCAAAACCAATATTGCCAAATGTGTCCACCATACCTACCTATTATCATCATTTGCTATTTCAGTGCATATTCCATATGCCGTGTTTTCTTCCAAAATAAAATGTTTGTCTGTTTTGAGAAAGTTAGTTAGTAAAGCTCTCACGAACTTGATGGCACACTTTATGCTGTGCACTTAACAATCCTAAACCATTATGACTAGTCCATGAAAGTTATATGTTTGCGAATTATATGTTGGGAGTCAGCAGAACCGTGTTGTCACGGGGAACACTTTCAACACCTTTTAGATACATTTATATCTAGTTGATACCTTGCTCTTTTGTTTGCGGATGTCAACGATGCGAAATGAGAGGGGGACTTGTGAGTCCATGGAGTTTGTATTCTGTGTTAGATAAACGCCTGGGCCGCTAGCCTACGCCATGCCTAATCATCGTGGAAACTTGCAGCATCACCATAGTGAGTCATCTATGAAACATACTCAATAAAAATCTATGCATATAGTAAATAAAAAGATTGCTGAGATGCTCATTGTCTGCTTGACTTGTCATTTTGGTAATGGGAAAGCTCCTGTACCATATGCAAGGGGTACCCCGTTGGCGGTTCTCGATGATATGCAAATACTTACAATGACAAGAACTTTCCTGGACCCAAAGTTGAGTAGTATGAGGAGTGGCCCTCGCACTCAAGGGACTTGGGATTTTCAGTTTATGGTCTATCAAGCATATAATTCAGAGTGGACCTCACTTCCACCTTAACCACATATAGATGCTTATGATAGGGGCAATGAGAGCTCAAAGCTAATGAGTACCTTCCTTTCAGCATTTGGAAGCCTTTCAAACCTTCACAAAACCGTTTTCACAACTTTGTTGAGTCACCACTTATTCTATGAGCACCTTCTTGAGAGCATAGTTGTCATTCTTGTGTTTGTTCCAAAACTTGGTTAATTATGTCAAGACTTTGATGCTTGTATCTCTGATATCTTTATCTCTAGTCTTCATATGAACTTTAGAGGTGCCTCATCATTTATATTGTGCTCTTCAAACAAAGGCAAACGAGATACCACTCTATCATACCTTACTATGAGCATTGCAATGTTGCTTATGTTTATGTTTCATGCTACTTATTATTATTGAGTTGGTTTCTCTTCATAGCTTGCAATGACTATTGAGTAGACTTAGTTGCATACTCCTTATTATGAATTGTCTAAACATCTACTCATGTGCTGAGAATATTTACATCATATGAAGCAAAGTGTTCGTGAAAGATCTTTTATCGCACTCAGTTTTCAACTGAATTGCTTGAGGACAAGCAATAAGCTAAGCTTGGGGGGAGTTGATACGTCCAAAACGTATTTACTTTATCGAGCACTTTGCTATTGTTTTTCCTCTATACTTGTGTGATTTGGATACAACTAACACGGACTAACGCTGTTTTCAGCAGAATTACCTTGGTGTCTTGTTTTTGTGCAGAAAATGAACTATCAGGAAAAATCCCGGAAAATATGCCAAAAATTATATTTCACCAGAAGATCCACGAAGCCAGAAGGGGAGACAGAGGGGAGGCCTGGGGGGTCCATACCCACCCCATGCATGGGCCCACTGACCCCGCGCCTGGGGGAGGTTTGGCCACCCCAGACAGCTTCTCGGCCTCCCTCCGCATCTATAAGTTGCCTTCTGACCTAAAAACAGAGGGGATTCGATAGTTTTCCACAAAGAGTTCCGCTCCGCCACCGCCACCAGAAACCAAGATTCGGATCCAGAAACTCCGTTCTGGCACCCTGCCGGGACGGGGAATTTGGAGAGGATCATCACCATCGTTATCACCAACGCATCTCCATCAATCACCGACGTTTCCCTCATCCATGAGTGAGTACTCCCCCTTGTAGGCTTGGGTATGGTAGGGATTGGATGAGTTCTATCATGTAATCGAATAAGATCTATTAGGGCATAGTGCCTAGTATCTATATTAGTGCTATTTTACTTTGTTGCAACTTGTTATGCTTAATGCTTGTCACTAGGGCCCGAGTGCCATGATCTCAGATCTGAACTTATTATTAAATCATTATGATAGTATTGTTTATGATCTTATCTGCAAGTTGTGTACACATATCATTGTCCGGATCCAAAGGTCCCAAAGTGACAATAATTGGGACAACCGGAGGGGATGGCTGTGGTGTGAGGATCACATGTGTTCATGGAGTGTTAATACTTTGCTTAGCTGCTCTATTAAAAGGAGCACCTTAATTGCCAGTAGTTCCCTAGAGGCCCCACTGCCACAGGCTGGCTGGACAGAATATGTTGTGCAAGTTCTCATTGCGAGCACGTATGACTATATTTGGAGCACATGCCTAGGATTGTTTAGTACTTGGATGCTTGTTATTATTTATCTGCAATGCCCTAGTTATTGAAGTTACATGTTTAGACTCGTCCATGCAACGCCCATCCATCCATACCTATGCCTATCGCACTCGAATCCTACTGTTACTGTTACTGTTACTATTTCTCCTGTTTCACTGTTGCTATTGATGTTACTTTGCTGTTTCTACTGATAAACTTTTTTGAGCAAGAACTATTTCTAGGTCCAGCTAAAGTGACAACTCAGTTGTTAAGGCTTGCAAGTATTCTTTGGCTCCCCTTGTGTCGAATCAATAAATTGGGTAATACTACCCACGAAGACAGTTGCGATCCCCTATACTTGTGGGTCATCAGAGGAGTTCAATGAAGTTATACTACGACCTTGTCCCATCATCCAAGTATCAACGACTGGAGAGGATGTTCTAAAGGAGTTTCAAGCTTGCAAAGTTTGTGGAGACTTAGGACATACATATAAGGAGCATCAGGATCAGTGCCCCTATTGTGATGGAAACCATCTAGTTGGAGAGTTCCCCACACCCCAAGTCACTTTTTTTCTATGTGAATGGAACGATCATGTCCCTGTTCACTGTCACCTTTACCCCCTGGTAAAACAAGTGAATAAAGGAGTCAAGGATGGAGTGTATCAAGCTCTCAAGAAGACCCACATAGAATCAAGCCCTATGACACAGGCTAAAGTCAGAGTCGTGCCTCATAAGGCCGCAACCAATGTGACCAGAAAGTCTTGTTACTCATGTGGATAAGAAGGTCATATCTCTAGTGATTGTCCCAACAAGCGAGAAAGGTTTCCTAAATTTGTGGTGAAATATGAAGAAGAAGAACTAAGAGACTCCTAGCCTTGGAAGAGGATGAACTACTACAACTCCCATGCGAGGGATATTAGCCAGATGTTGTGCTATAATTGTAAAGAGCCAGGGCATTATGCATCAGATTGTCCAGAAAAGAAGAATCGCAAAGGAAACATGAAAAGCGGATATGCTGAAAAAATAAAGCCTATAAGGGAACCCAGCCTTGTCACCTTCTATAGGTGCAATGAGTCGGGACATTATGCCTATAAATGCCTAGAGAAGGAGCTTCAAGCCGGACCTCATGACTAGTAAGTCCCTGGTTAATCCATACATCACAGTCATAAAGTTTTCAATACTGGTGCATCGTGTTCTTTCGTATTGAGGCATTTATGGATAAGAATAGTTACATATGGGGTTACTTAGAGGATCTGTTGAAGAGAAGCCACTGGAAAGGATTGATAGCTAGCAAGGGGGTTAGTCTGTCACATCCCAGGATTTAGGAATTTGGTACTAGAATTTTTTTTGCATTGGCATAGCATTTTGCATTCATGAACAAATTTCAAATGCAAAACACTATGTTGAAGCCTTATTTTGAATCACTAAAATTCTCCCACAAAGGAATTTATATGATTCTATGAAATCACTATTTATAAATAGTCAAATTATTGACAAAAATGACCCTAAGATGATCTACTGAATTTTAAAAAAAATTAGAAGGAAATTTCAACTCATTTGGAATTCAAATGAAAACGATAAAATAGAAATACTAAAACAGAAAAGAATAAAGGAAAGAGAAAAAATAACTAAACTAAACCTACCCGGCTAACCTACCCGCGGCCAGGCCTAGCCCAGCAAGCCTCGCGCCTACCTGCGGCCTAACACGCGCGCACGCGGGATAGCAAAACCAGCTCTAGCCCACTCGGCAGCGCCAGGCCCACTCTCCCCTCTTTCCTTCCACCGCTAACAGCGGGACCCACATGTCATCCCCTCCCCCGACGAGTTCATCCTCAACACGAACGGCTGTCGTGATTTCCGTTGAATCTAGCTGATTATTCCGTCCCCGCTTCCGAATCCCATCGCCCCTTTAAATTAACTCCCTCCCACATCCTTCTCCATTTTTGTTTTGGCTTCTTACGAACCCTAGCTACCGAATCACGAGCTCGCGATATCAACACCGCCACCTCCATTATCGACCTCGGGAGGTCAGCACGCCGCCGATTCCGTCGCCCCGACCCTCCTTCCTCCACTACTCTTCTTCCCCTCGCTTCGCCGCACCTCCCTAACCCGTTCTTCCCTTGCACAGAGCACCACAACAGCCAACCTATCCCGCCGGAGCACCGCCGCCATCGCTCGCCTCCCGTCGCTCCTATAGGCCGCTCTAGGAATCCTCCCGTGTCAGGAATCTCGCCATCAATCTCGCCAAGACGCGACACACCTCGTATGCTACCTCCCCTCGCCGGAAACACGCTGGAGCGCTCACCACCGTCGCTCCCGAAGCCATCGCCACCGCCTGCCACCGTTCCACCAGTGAGCTCACCACGGTCGCCACCAGTCATCCGATCTCCATCACATCCAACGACTCACGTTCAGTTCCACGCCGAAGGGGTACCGACGAATCAGAAGGCGCCACATCACAGGGTATATTCCAAGAATGTTCCCTTTTGAATGGAATATGAAATAAAATTTGCAGAAAATTGTGTAAACTTGCAAAAATCATATAAAAAGATTTGTAGATCCAAAAATAGCAAATTATATATCAATGGATTCATAAAATTGTGCAGAATAATAATATGAGATTGCATCTAACTTTCACAGTATGTATCTACTGTAATAATTTAAATAGGTTTAATGGTCTTTTAGGTTAATAAATTCATACCTGGTCCAAAAATTATAAATAATATACCAATGGTAAGCTGGTTCCACGTAGATCATCAATATGCCATTAGTTCAGGATTTGACTGTTAGGTTTTGCCGTGAAGATTTAAATAGATTAATGGACTATTTAGAGTAATAAATTCATAAGAAAATAAATAATTTTCAGAAAATTCTAAATAATATGTCCCTGGAATCACAATCCCGTGTAGATTATAGATATGATTTTAGTTTGATTTTAGGCAAAAGAAACTATATAAATGATTTAAAACCCATTAAACACTATTTAATTCATAAGAAAAGATCTATAACTCCGATTAGGGTGAATCCAACGCCTACTGGTTTGTATTAATGCCCTCTATTCAGTACACTTCAGATCCAAATTTAATTCGACAACTAGAACAGGTTTTACAACAGAACTATTCACCCTATATTGGCAAGTAATTATTAATAACAAATACTCCATTGCATTAATTGATCTCCTGCATGCATCATGTATTCTAACATTGTTTAGAGAACTAAAATAACAACCATTGTGACTTATTAAATTATCATGCATGCATTTGTTGCATTTGTTTGATCTCTATGTGCTATTGTTTATGTTGTATGCAATTGTTTGATCGATAGATTGCGAGGAGTGCAACGTGTGTGATTGCAACGAGTGCTTGGACGACTTCAGCTGCAACCAAGGAAAGTAGATGCTAATTTGATCATGATTATTGTCTTACTATTTTCAATGCATTGTGGTGTATTTTGTAGTTGCATGATAAGAACTACTATCGCTATGTTATGTCCTATTATGTGGTAGGGATATCTTGTAGTTAAGCCACCGTTGGCTGATGTGTTTTTTAGTTGGTAGATGTGCTTAGCCATGCTATGACAAGGGCTGGGTTACGTCACTGAAAGATGTTTCTAAAAGTGTTGGTTTGCAAAATTAAAAAACAACTTAATCGATGAACCTCCTGGGTGTGATGGGATTGACATTTTTTGGTGGTACCATTGCGAAAATACACCCAGGTATCAAGAGAAAATGATTGAGTTCTTTATTTGGTAGCTTACGTGTACAACCATGTGCCAATAATAAAATGGGCGGTTGGTTGGACCTAGTAGGTTGTGGTAACTCGAACCCACGTAGCCAGAGATGTAGAATTTCGGTAGATTGGTACGATGCATGTCGGGTTTGGGGAGCTGCTTCCCAAATGGTCTCTTCTTGGACTTATCCCTATCATCACCCAATACGAGAGTGGTTGTACGAGCTGGGCTGGCCAAGTCACATGGGTAAAGTGTACTAACCCCTGCAAGGTGTATAATCTAATCGATTAGTCGTGTGCCCGGTTATGAACATCTGAGTTGCTTGATATTGAGTTCATGACATGTTTCTTGCTCATTCTAATTTGCTAATTGCTTTAGTATTGATGGAATAATCTCTTGGGATCTTTTCAAAGAAAAACAAAAATTGTTTATGAAAGTAGGACAAAGGTATTTGCAAATGCAAGCTAGCCACAACTCCACTTGCCAAATAAGCATGTAGATGTTAGGTTTATTGTCTCCTTTACTAGCTCTACTTGCCATACATTCCAAGTATTGACCCTTCGGGGCTGCTATGTTTTATGTTGCAGGTTATTATTCCGATTCTGAATGATCGACTAGGTTGCGATACTCCACTCGATAGTTTTTGGCCTGTGGCACAATTGAAGATGGAGCCTATCAATTGTTTATGCTTCCATATGCTACTTTATATTGAGCTAGCCTTGAGCTAAGCATTATTGTAATAATTGAAAATTCTGGATCAATTCGTTATTTATGATGCACTGTTAAATTCTTTAGTATTCATCTGTACTGTGTGTGCTAGTGAACCGATCCAGGGATTGGCACTATACACATGGACTTAGCCTTATCAGGCAAGGGTGTTACAGGTGATGATCCCATTTGTGTGCAATTTGCATTTAAAAGGAAAATCTTACATAATGCACTATCCATGGAGGATCTCTCCTATATTATTTAGAACACTAATATTTATGCTTCTTGTTTTGTTCCATATCATGTTCTATGTGCTTGGAAGTTCGATCTTTTTGTTTTGGTATTTTGTGCCATCATGATAAAACCTATGGCTGAGGCATAGGGAATGATACGTCGGAAACGTATCTATAGTTTTTGATGCTCCATGCTTGTTTACTATCTACTTTGCTTTGCTTTGTCTACACTTTGAGGTGTGTTTATATGTTTTCTGGAACTAACCTATTGACAAGTTGCCACAGTGCTAGTTGCTTGTTTTATTCTGTTTTTGGTTCCAGAAAGGCAGAAAATCAATATTATCGGAATTGGACGGGACAAAATCCAAAGTCAATATTTTGCCATGGGCATCATGAAGTCCAGAGGGGAGGAGAGGCGAACCAGGGCCGCCACACCCCCTAGGCATGGGTGGGCCCACCCCGTGCCTGGGCTGGGTGTGGGGCCTCTGGCCGCCTCCCAGCCTCGCCTCTTCTCCTATAAGAAGCCCCCGATGCAGAAACCCTAGGCACCCGATCAAAACTCCATGAAACCTTCTGTAGCCGCTGCCACCATCGTCCCTAGATCGGGGGGATCTGAAGTTCTTCCCGGCACCCTACCGGATGGGAGATCATCCCGGAGGCCTTCTTCTCTGATATGATGCATGAGTAGTTCCACCTTGGACTATGGGTCCATGTAGTAGCTAGATGGTTGTATCTCCTCCTTGTGCTTTCATGTATAGATCTTGTGAGCTCCATTCATGATCAAGATCTAATCTATTTGTAATCATGCATGTTTTGTTTGCAGGGATCCGATGGATATTGAGATTACTATGTCATACTCATTAATGGTTTTGTCGTTATGATTCTATCATGTCTGTGTTGTTTGTGATCTTGCATGCTCTCTGTTGTTAGTAGCTATCTTGGCCAAGTAGTTGCTAGTGACTCCTAGAGGGGGTATTTATGCTTGATAGTGGGTTCATGCCTCTAGTTTCCAAGGGAAGTAGTAGAAATCTCTTCGGTTGTAGACGTGATGTTGCCACTAGGAAGAAAACAATGGTCTCTTGTTCATGAAACAAGTGGATTGTTTACCTTACACACTTTTCTTAAAGCAGTTGTCTGTTGCTTGCAACTTAATACTGGAGGGGGTTCGGATGATAACCTGAAGGTGGACTTATAGTCATAGATGCAGTTGGATGGAGGTCTATGTATATTGTTGTATTGCCCAATCGAATCTCATAGGATCTTTTTGTCTGGTATTGCATTGTTATGCCTTGCTCAGTTCCTATCAATTGCCCTGCTGTAATTTGTTTACCCTTCATGCCATGTTGTTTCTCTAAGGATAGCACCACTAGTGAACTATGGACCCCGGTCCAATCTTTACCATTGATACATCTTTCATTGTTACATGTTTACTTGCTGCAAACCATTACCCTCCACACCATACGTTTAATCCTTTGTTACAGCAAACCGGTGAGCTTGACAACCTCACTGATTCGTTGGGGCAAAGTCTTGAGTTTGTGTTGTGTAGGTCTCCCCGTTGCTTACAACACCTGTGTGACGTTTCCTTCCTCCTACTGGTTCGATAACCTCGGTTTCTTACTGAGAGAAAACTTGATGCTGTGCTGCTTCACACCTTGCTCTTGGGGTTCCCAACGAAGCGCTCCTACATCAACTCAGCGCTGCATCAAGTCTTCCTGGCACCGTTGCCGGGGAGGCTAAGGACGTCTTCACAAGGGGAGTCCTCCACTTCCTTCCTCTTTACTTTTTTTTAGTTTGCTTAGTTTCTTTTGCTTGGTTTTGTTTGCCTCTTTTCAAAAACTCCAAAAAAATTAGTTTACTTTGGTTTTCTTTCTTTATTCAAAAACACAAAAAAATAGTTCCTGCTCTAGCTGCTGCTGCTGCTGTTTTTGGCTTGCCCACCTTTGCCAAAATGAACTCTGCTAAGAACACCATGTTTCTCCCCAAGTTTACTTTGAAAAACCTTTCAATAGGTAGTGGCTCCATAATTGGAAAAGATAATATTGAAGAATTCTTTAATTATGTTAGCAAGCATGAGGATATTGAGGATAAATCTATAGCAGAGCTTGCTCCCAATTATGAGATTGCTGCAGCTTCTTTAGTTCATATGTTGGAGGCTAGGTTTGTTAGCCTTAACCCCATGATGCAAATTTTGTTCCTAAAGCTAAAGAAACAAAAGAATGCTGAAAAGAGAGAATTTATTCTTGAAACTTTACTCAAAGAGTTCCATGATATTGCTCAGGAAGCCAAAAAGTACTTTAAGAGTTTTAATATGCTAGGTTCATGTGTAGATGTCGTGGATGCTTCTGATAAAACCAAGCCTATAGAGGAATTTAAGATACCCATACCCTTTAAGCTTGTTGGAATACATGAGGCCTTTGAAAAGAATTTTGATTGGATTGTTCCTAAAAATCCTTTTGATGAAAGTAGTAAACCAAAGAGAGATGATAAGGGATCCTCCAAGACTCATTTGGATGAGATACCTCTCATAGTTGAATACTTTGCAAGTATTGATCTCAATTCTTCATTTTAAAACACTGGATTCTTCCTGCTTCTTGTGCCTAACTTAAAGGCATTAAAGAGAAGTACTTGTTGGGAGATAATCCAAGAGTTTCCTTGAGACTTGGAAGTTATTACTTCAGTAATGACCTCTCCTTATCCTTTTTTTTTGCTTTTTGTGCCAAGAATGACCTCTAATGAGAGGGAAGTAAGATTTGGGGAGTTGCTGTCCCGAAACAGATTTCTGTCCTCCACCATAAAAATTCGTGAGGAGTCTCTGTAACTCTAATTAAGCTAAATATTTACGAATAAATCCCCCAATATGTTATCTAACTTTCGTTAGTTCAACACTTTTTGATTTGAGCAACATACGATTTTCTAAAAAATTGGTTTCTACCTGCTGGTCTGTTTTGATAGATTTCTGCCATTATTTGGATTTGCTTCTTATTGATTTCTTTTTTAGTTCTCTTTGAGAGAATTGAGATTTTTGAAGGTTTTGCTACAGTATCTTGTGTTTTTAGTGAAAAGTTTTTCTGTTCCAAATCTTTGCCTAAAGGTCTATTATCTTTTGATTACACTAATGTTGCTAATGAAGATTGTGTGAAGTTTTGTATGAAGGAAAAATTTCAGGTGTAGAGAGAGAATGATGTAATGAGATGAAGAATGGACAAAAGCTCAAGCTTGGGGATGCCACCCTGGTGTCACCCCAAGAAATATCCAAGAGGTACAAGCGTCAAAGCTTGGGGATGCCCAAGGCATCCCCTTCTTCATCAATAAAAAGCTCAGGTCTGTCTTGACACTTCATTTTTATTGTTTCATGCATAAGTTGTGGTGTTCTTGGAGCGTCTTAGTTTTTGTTTGGTTTGCTTAGTTTTCTTGAATAAAGTAGTTTGGACCCCCGTTCTCGCTGTGTTGTTTGCAAATAAGTTGCTTGGTGTTGGAAAGGAGTAGAAAGTTCTTGCTTGATAAGTGCAAGAGGAGCTTGCATTGACTGTGACTTAGACTTTAGCATGACATGCTAGGTATTGTTTTGACCTTATGCTTAGTGATTATTGATGTAGCATGTCTTGTTCCAAACAATTAGGATTGCTTAGTGTGCCTTGAAGAAATCATGCGTTGTTTTAGCATGCAAAAGCATAGTATTGTGGTATTCTCCTTTGATGCTTTGTTTGGGTTGACTTGGCTCATGCTTACACCATGTTAGGACTATGAACAAGTCACCATAGCCTCTATGATCATTTAGTCCTTGACTTGTAGTACCACTCTATGCTTTGATTAGTAATGTTTTGTTTCTCTGCATGATTATGGCCATTATTGCTCTCTTAGTTGGTTGCTCCCAGTATTTTGCTAGCCTCCACTTGTATGAGTAAGTTCTACTCATGATTCCAACTTCCAAGAAACCAAGTTATTCCAAAGTGTCCACTATAAATTACTATGCATGGTGTGTTTCACCATTCCAAGTATATTCTTGTTTCCAGCTATCTTCCAATTAAAAAGTATTTTGTTATGTGAAAACTTAGTGATTAAAGCCCTCACGAACTTGATGGCACACTTTATATTCTTTGCCCCTAATAAACTTGAACCATTGTGTTATCTAGGTTGTATATGCTTACACTTATATGTTGGAATTAGCAGAACCATGTTGTCATGGGGAACGTTTTCAACATTGCATTTGTACTTTGTACTCAGTTGATATCATGCTCTTTTGTCTACGGATGTCACCTGTGTGAAATAAAGAGGGAACATGTAAGTCCATGGAGTATGTATTTTGTGTTAGAGAAACGCCTGGGCCGCTAGCCTAAGCCATGCCTAATCATGGTGGACTTGCAACATCACCATAGTGAGCTATCTATGAAGCATCACCAATAAAAAGCTATGCATATAGTAAATAAAAAGATCGTTGAGATGCTCATTGTCTGCTTGCCTTGTCATTTTGGTTATGGGAGAGCTCCTGTACCATGTGCAAGGGGTACCCCGTTGGCGGTTCTCTATGATACGCATGTACTTACAATGACAAGAACTTATAGGTGACTGAAGTTGAGTAGCATGAGGTGTGGCCCTCATATTCAAGGGACTTGATATTTCCAACTTATACTTTGTCAAGCATATACTCCATAGTTTGTTCACTTTAACCTTAACCACTTCAAGATGCTTATGATAGGGGCAATGAGGGCTAAAAGCTAACAAGTACCATAATTTTTGGAAGTCCTTTTTGAAACTTGAAATCCCTTCTTCCCTTTATGAAGGGCCTTTATTTCACCATTATTTGAGTCTCCACCTTCTACTTTTAGGCACCATTAAGAGAGCATAGTTGCCATTCTGTGTGAAGTGTCCCAAAACTTATTGATTGATGCATATTGTGATATTACTTGTTCATGTGCTACTTGTTTCTAGTCAGCCTTGTGAACGTTGAAGGTGTCCTATGCATCTATTTGCTACTCCATGAGGGACAAGCTGAATGCCACTATGCTATGTTTTCTGTATGTGAAACAAACAAATGTTTATCAATGCATGTTATTCATGATCTTTGTTTGTAGCCTTTCATGTTGCATGCATAGTTACTTTGTCCTATTGTTAAAACACCATCTTTCATGCACATGTTTAGAGTTCTTTGATCCCAGCTTTCAATGCTTGCACATGTAAACTCAAAAATTATTCTTTTATCACTTACCTACTCAAGGACGAGCAGGAGTTAAGCTTGGGGATGCTTGATACGTCGGAAACGTATCTATATTTTTTGATGCTCCATGCTTGTTTACTATCTACTTTGCTTTGCTTTGTCTACACTTTGAGGTGTTTTTATATGTTTTCTGGAACTAACCTATTAACAAGTTGCCACAGTGCCAGTTGCCTGTTTTCTTGTGTTTTTGGTTCTAGAAAGGCAGAAAATCAATATTCTCGGAATTGGACGGGACAAAAGCCAAAGTCAATATTTTGGCGTGGGTGTCACGACGTCCAGAGGGGAGACGGAGAGGCGAACCAGGGCTGCCACCCCCCTAGGCTGGGGTGGGCCCACCCCACGCCTTGGCAGGGTGTGGGGCCTCTGGCCGCCTCCCAGCCTTGCCTCTTCGCCTATAAGAAGCCCCCGATGCAGAAACCCTAGGCACCCGATCAAAACTCCACGAAACCTTCTGTAGCCGCCGCCATCGTCGTCCCTAGATCAGGGGGATCTGAAATTCTTCCCGGCACCCTGCCGGAGGGGAGATCATCCAGGAGGCCTTCTTCTCCGGTATGATGCATGAGTAGTTCCACCTTGGACTATGGGTCCATGTATTATCTAGATGGTTGTATCTCCTCCTTGTGCTTTTATGTATAGATCTTGTGATCTCCGTTCATGATCAAGATCTAATCTATTTGTAATCATGCACGTTGTGTTTCCAGGGATCCGATGGATATTGAGATTACTATGTCATATAGATTAATGGTTTTTTCTTTATGATTCTATCATGTCTGTGTTGTTTGTGATCTTGCATGCTCTCCGTTGTTAGTAGCTATCTTGGCCAAGTATTTTCTAGTGACTCCAAGAGGGGGTATTTATGCTCGATAGTGGGTTCATGCCTCTAGTTTCTAAGGGAAGTGATAGAAATATCTTCGGTTGTAGATGTGATGTTGCCACTAGGGAGAAAACAACGGTCTATTGTTCATGAAACAAGTGGATTGTTTATCTTACACACTTTGCTTAAAGCGGTTTTTTGTTGCTTGCAACTTAATATTGGAGGGGGTTCGGATGATAACCTGAAGGTGGACTTATAGTCATAGATGCAGTTGGATGGCGGTCTATGTATATTGTTGTATTTCCCAACCGAATCTCATAGGATCTTTTTGTCTGGTATTGCATTGTTATGCCTTGCTCAGTTCCTGTCAATTGCCCTGCTGTAATTTGTTTACCCTTCATGCCATGTTGTTTATCTAAGGAGAGCACCTCTAGTGAACTATGGACCCCGGTCCAATCTTTACCATTGATACATCTTCCACTATTACCTGTTTACTTGCTGCAAACCATTACCCTCCATACCATACGTTTAATCCTTTGTTACAGCAAACCGATGAGCTTGATAACCTCAATGATTCATTGGGGCAAAGTCTTGAGTTTGTGTTGTCTAGGTCTCCGCGTTGCTTACAACACCTGTGTGACGTTTCCTTCCTCCTACTGGTTCGATAACCTCGGTTTCTTACTGAGGGAAAACTTGTTGCTGTGCTGCTTCACACCTTGCTCTTGGGGTTCCCAACGAAGCGCTCCTACATCAACTCAGCGCTGCATCAGGGAACATTGTTCATCTTTTCTCTATCATCTATCATAGTTGTACACTGAGTCTTACCTAGAGTCTTATCTAGCAACATTGGCAAGAACCCTTTCTTTGAGTTATCCATTTTGAACTTCTTCAAAACTTTGTCAAGGTATGTACTATTCGATAGTCCTATCAAGGGTCTTAATCTATTTTTATAGATCTTAAATTTGTATGCAGCTTCACAAAGGTCTTTCATTGAAATTTTTTATTCAAATAATCCTTAACACTTTTAAGTAGTTCTATGTTGTTTCTAATCAACAATATGTAATCCACATACAAGATTAGAAACGTAATAGAGCTCCCACTCACTTTCTTGTAGATACAAGATTCTTATCCAAATCCTTTGACCACTCCATCAAAGTGGTAAATAATAGCGCTAGATTGTTTCGTCCCAAAATGCTATCCACATCGCCCCAATTTCTTTTCCTTCTTGGGATATCGACGATCAGCGGCTGAGAACTGTCGCCTGGACCCGGAATTTTACTTCAATTACGCGTCTGGTGCTCTTTGGCATCCGATTTCGACACGGAGTCGCTGACGGGTGGGCCATGATAGGCCCTTACATGCCATACGGTGGACCGTGCATGGTATGGACCCACCGTCAGCGTACGCGTGAAGGAACTTGTTGTGTGAGAGGCACACAATGGACCGCCTGAGCACCCTAGGCCTGCCGGCAGTGTACTTGGGCACTATCGCGCTCGGTGAGAGGCGCACGTGGACCACGCAAGCTCCCTAGGCCCGCCGTCAGTGTACGCGGGCACTAGCACACTCGATGAGAGGCACATGGTGGACCACGCGTGCGCTCTAGGCCTGCCATCCACGCGTATCTGGCATCGGGAGATATGGACGGACGTGGCTTCTCACGGCCGGGAGGCGACGTTGCACCATAGGCCTTAGGCGTGTGCGGGTTATCGCGGCGGAGAGCCGATATGGCAACATAGGCTATAGACTGATGTGGATTCTCGCATGAGAGAGACGACCTAGCAGCGTAGACTCTAGAGTCTAGATGGGAGAGGGTTATCGCGGCCGACGGCCTGGCTGGCTGCATAATCCCTTGGTGGTTTCTCGAGTACCATTTAGCTTCTCTCTCACGTCTTCTTCCGTATTTTTTTTGCCAACATTTTAACTATAAGACACGGATCTCATTTTTTGTCCACGAAAATCGTTAGGTAGTTTCTCTCTTCTCCCATCTCCGCCTCCTCTTCACTTGCTCTCCTCGCTGGTCACGTATGGCGGTCTGGTGAACACACCCGGCATGAGCTCAGATGAGACGGATTTGGGAGAGCAAAGGGCTTCCAAAATGGCGGGTGGGGAACATAGCGAGCATCTGGCCTCCCGCACCTCGCTGTGGTCATAGACTAGGTCTCGCACTGCTATGTTTATCCGTTCTAGCTTTCCGTCATACCTGTTCGAAACGACAGTTAAGGCGCGGGCAGTGGTGGTTCAGGCGGGGACTACTACGCGGACGCATGTTGGGTAGGTATGTATGAATTTTCTCTTTCTGCTCTTTTTTATATTTTTTGTTTCTACATTTTCTGGCTTCCTCTTTCCTTTTCTTCTGTTTTTTTGGGTTTTTGCACCCTTGGAATGCCCCTGTTAATTGCAAAATCGTTGAATGTGTAAATCATTGACTACGTAAGCGTTTACCGTGAGTCTGCCGTATGCGAGCACGATAAGAATTGAAATGTAACCTGTTGATTGCGAAGTTGTTGACTTTATTAATCGTTGACTACATGAGCATTCACCATGAGCCCATTGTATACAAACACAATGAGATTTGTAAAACCAAACCATTCACTGCTAGGTAGTTGATTGTGAACACGTTGATTACGAGCTCGCTGGATGCAAACATGATCGATAATTTATTTATTTAATGCAATAGTAAATGTTTAGTGCAACTTTAAATATGACCCGATTTAAAGAGACCGATAGTAAGTGTGAAACATGGACTGCGAGTAAAACTATTTCCTCTCGGCTTTTCTGTACTATTTCGTTATGATCTACGTTGCTTGGATTTTCATGTATGCCTTTTTCGTCTTGCTGCCTTACGTTTGCTATACTATCACATGTAGACTGCGAAAACTTAAACTATATACGTAACCTATGAAAAATTGAAACATACACGTGCCCTGCGAAACATGTAGCTATATGCGTAGACTATGAAATGTGAAACTATATATGTAGACTGCACGATGTGTAATTAGACACGTAAATTGCATAACATTCACCTACATACTTTTTTTTCGAAATAGGGAGCGAAGCTCTGTCCTCTGCATCAAGTGATGCACACAACCTTTATTTATTATTAGAACAATAAAGTCTAACAAAAGCCATTACAAAGATTATACAACGAAGTCCGCCAAAACAAAATACCAAGCATAATGATAACCATGTCCCCATCTCCCCGACGAGACCTAGAAAACACCCAACTGCCCCATGCAAGCTATGAGCCCAGATCTTCCCAGCATTGAAGGAAATATGCCCTAGAGATAATCATAGAGATGATTATATTTCATATGTATCCATGAATTATTGTAATGTTCCTTGAATATCCATATCAGGCAACTTGTATTGATTGGCAATTATGTGAATTGTTTGTGAAACTCTTTACTTGTATGGTTATTTAAGAATTGTCCCTAGTCGGAGTTCATGTGAGGACACACATGAATATTAGACTAGCACATCGATTGGTTGATGACTATGTTTCGCAAGTCATAGACATGGAGATGTCAAACCAATGATGTGGACACATGTTATGAACATGGGGTTGGACTGACCCAACCTGAGACTAGCAATTAGTTGCAGCTCTCTCTCTACACATCGTGTATGTTTTGTCCTTAGACCTGAGATTTTCGCATGTACTTGAGATGTGGATCGACCTACTTTGGGGCTATTAAACGCTGCACCGTAACTGGGTAGTTATAAAGGTAGCTTTCGGGTTTGTCCTGAAGCATGCTGCAAGACATGGTCAATCAAGATGGGATTTGCCCCTCTCAACTTGAGAGAGATATCTTTGGGCCTCTCGAGTGATCGGATCCAGAAATGCATGGTCGTGCTAAATATGGTTAAGAGTTAACCTAGTAAAGGGATTCCGAATCACGGTATCGAGAAAGGGAGGTCAGCTTGGAGCTAGACCAAATATCGTGAGGCAAAGGGAAAGACATGTACTAAACCTTGTGATGGTTCGTCCGATATGATCTTTGTATGCGTTTAGGAGTTGGCACGTCTTGCTAGAGGCCGCTACCAACTATTGACAGAATAAGTGTATTCGTGTCATGTCTATACGCATATGAACCTACAGGGTCACACACTTAAGGGGCTGGAAGCCTAATAAGGATTGGATCCGAATTAGACCAGGCTTAGGGTACTAATGGGCTGCTAATGTAGAAGCCCACTAGGGACTCCTATTTAAGAGAGGGTGGGGCGAGCTGACCAGGGTTAGACTTCAGACCTCAGATCATTCCCAGCCGCCACTCCTCACGCCTGTGTCGCGCGCGTGGACCTAGCAGTCCGGCGTCTGACGCTTCCATCCTCTACGTGTGGATACCTCGGAGGCGCTGCATCTGTAGCGCTTGGACGAGACGTGCAAGGGAAGCTTATCGTAGGACGAGGACAAGGAGGAGACGTGGAACGTCTGCACTGCCTCGACGCGCTTCATCGATTCCGCAACTGCGCGTCTAGTGGTAATCCTGTGATCTATGACAACAGTAATCCTGATATACGCGGTAGAACTTTTTTGATTTGCGCTAGTGTAGCCTACCCATATCCCTTCAGTGGTATCAGAGCCGATGCTGTTCAGTTATAGGTTCGGGATATTTGCATATGGAGATATGCAGATTGATATGAATGATGTGATCGTTTATATGGCGGTGGTTCAGGATTGATCTATGATCTTGCTTTCCGTGATCGTAATTCTGAGGTTGTCGAACGACTTACCCCTACCGGTCGGTTTCCGCCATCAGGGTAGACAGTGACACATAAATCCTGTTGAATCACGCGAAGATCAATATGATTGATTGAATCGGAACCTAGATCTAAAATCGATGTACCGTGATCAAAGGAGTTTGATTGAATCGGGACAGGAGTCGGTTTATGGTAAATTTGATTTGCCGATCAAAATCCTTAAAGAAAATTGTGAAGATTCGATCTCTCATTTTTCACGGGGGGAGACCCCCTAGACCCCCCTTAATCGTAGCCCCATTTTGTATCTCATTAAGGTAACTAGGTGCTGCAATATCACATGATCCGGTAGAATGCGATTCTATGCATAACTTGTTTTTGCAGGATGTATGTGATCAGTATGGCCCATATATGTATGTGATGCGTGTATGAAAATTAGCATGACCTGCGTGTCGTGAGTAGGGCAACACGGCTGGAGCCATATGTGTTGTCATTTATTGTAATGGCCTGCGTGCCAACTTGTGATGATCCCAATACTATGTAATTTTGATTACTAGCTGTTAGGAGTAATAGCTTGTATTAGTTCTTGGAGGACTCATCACTTGGAGGATGGATCACATGGAACATGAAGATGGAGATCATCATGGTGGACAGGTTCTATGGCGATGGAGATCACCATGAGAAAATAGGCCATACTGTGTCACATCTATGTGAATGTTATTCTTATGCGTTTTACTACTATGCATGCTTAGATGATAGAAGTAGAACGATCCCTCACAAAGTTTAAGTTAAACCATGCCCTCCCAACCAAACCTTGCACCATCCTATGCCCTATACAATCGTTGGTGGGCCTATGAAATTAGGGTGCCGCGGTTTTCCTTGGCTGGATGGGTTTGTATCGGATACCTACACGCATAAGGGTTAGTGAACTTGACAAGGTCATCTTAACAGTTAAGGACCTTGGGGCATAAAGGTTGGGCGCCTAGTTTTGACATAGAGATGTCACCCAACAACAAGAGTCATATGTGATATGATTAGCAAGTGTTGCTTACCGATTTACCTTGTCGTCTAGCAGTGATGCTAAAGCTCACTAGTCGACTTGTTAATTGTGGATCTTGAATCATTTAGTATCAATAGAGGGATATTGATTTAAGTGGGAGTATATGCTATTAAATTGTTTAATATGTTTTACTCTTTCATGGTTACATGGCTTAGTATTTTGCATGTTTTCTATTGTAGATCAATGGCACCGAACACTACATCACCTTTCTCTTTGCGTTCGATTCTTGACAAAGATAAATTAAATGGAACAAACTATTCGGACTGGGTCCGTAACCTGAGAATCGTTCTCAGGTCTGATAAAAAGGAAATGGTTCTGGATACCCCAATCCCCGATGAACCTGCTGATAATGCATCTGCTTCCCTAAAGAATGCCTACAAGAGAGCATGTGATGATTCTCTTGAGGTTAGTTGTCTTATGCTTGCATGCATGGAACCTGAACTTCAAAAGAAGTTTGAGGATCAGGATGCGTACGATATGATCGTTGCGCTTAAGGACATGTTCCAAGATCAGGCAAGGACTGAGAGGTACAATGTTGCCAAGTCCTTTGTCGAATGCAAGCTAGCAGAGGGAGCAGCTGTAGGCCCCCATGTGATCAAAATGGTTGGTTACAGTCAGACTTTGGAAAAGCTTGGTTTTCCACTAGGCCAAGAGTTGGCCACTGACTTCATTTTGGCGTCTCTTCCATCCAGCTATGGGCAGTTCATTTCGAACTACCATATGCATGGGGTGGAGAAGGGCCTTAATGAATTATGTGGGATGCTTAAAACAGCAGAAAGTGACATGAAGAAGTGTGCAGGGCATAGCCATGTGATGGCTGTGCAAAACAAGCCTAGCTTCAAGAAAAATGGTACTTCTTGGAAGAAGAAGGGCAAGGCTAAGGATACGATCCCTAAGTCTGCACCCAAGCAAAAGGCTGGACCTGTAGAAGACACTGAGTGCTTCTTTTGTCATGAACATGGCCACTGGAAGAGAAACTGCAGCAAGTACCGGGCTTCTTTGAAGAAGAGTGGAAGTAAGAGTACTTCCAACTCAGGTACGCTTGTTGTAAATGTTGTGGACATTCTTCTCGCTGATTCCTATGTTAACTCTTGGGTATTTGATACCGGATCGGTTGCTCATATTTGCAATTCGATGCAGGGGCTAATAAGGACTAGAGAAGTGCAGAAAGGCGAAGTGGATTTTCGCGTTGGAAATAAAGCAAGGGTTGCTGCATTGTTCGTCGGCGTCATGCAACTTCACCTTCCTTCAGGATTTATTATGGAGTTGAATAATTGTTATTACATTCCAAGTATGGGTCGAAACATTTTATCACCTTCATGTTTGATGAGGGATGGTTATTCATTCACGAGTGCAAACAATGGTTGTGTAACCTCTAAGAATGATATGTTTATGGCTAATGCTCCCATTGTGAATGGGTTATTTATTTTAAATCTTGATGATGCATCTGTTTACAATATTAGTGCTAAAAGGCTTCGGCCTAATGATTTGAGTCCTACCTATTTATGGCATTGTCGTTTGGGGAATATAAGTGAAAAGCGCATGAAGAAGCTCCATGGTGATGGTCTTCTAACTTTGTTTGATTTTGAATCATACGAGACATGTCAGGCTTGTTTACTTGGAAAGTTGACCAAGTCACCTTTTTCGGGTTTACCCGAGAGAGCGACAGACTTGTTGGAACTCATACATACTGATGTGTGTGGACCAATGAGCACGACAGCCAGAGGAGGATATCACTACTTCATTACCTTCACTGATGATTTCAGTAGATATGGTTATGTCTACTTGATGAGGCATAAGTCTGAAACTTTTGAAAAGTTCAAAGAGTTTCAGAGTGAAGTAGAGAATCAACATGGCAAGAAAATAAAGGCCTTGCGATCTGATCGTGGCGGTGAATATTTGAGTCACGAATTTAGCGATCATCTTAAGAGTTGCGGAATTGTTCCACAACTTACGCGCCTTTAACGCCTCAAAGAAGCGGGGTCTCGAGCAGCGTGTCGAACTTTGTTGGACATGGTTCGATCTATGATGAGCCAGTCGGATTTACCATTATCATTTTGGGGTTACGCTCTAGAAACGGCAGCTTTCACACTTAATAGGGTACCATCTAAATCCGTAGTTAAGACACCATATGAGATGTGGACTGGAAAGAATCCCAGTTTGTCTTTTCTAAAGATTTGGGGTTGTGATGCATTTGTCAAGCGACTTCAGTCAGACAAGCTAATACCCAAATCGGATAAGTGCATTTTCGTGGGATATCCGAGGGAAACCTTAGGGTATTACTTCTACAACCGGGAGGAGGGAAAAGTGTTTGTCGCTCGTAGCGGTGTTTTCCTAGAGAAAGAGTTTTTCACAAAGGGAACAAGTGGAAGGTCGGTGCGACTTGAAGAAGTTTAAGATGAGCCAGTTGGGGATGCTTCTACGAGTGATGCTATTGTAGCAGAACAAATTGAGGAACCCGTGGCAACAGAAGCACCACAACCACGAAGGTCGGCGAGGCTCCGCGAAGAGCGGGAATTATTATTGTTAGACAATGATGAGCTTGCGACCTATGCAGAAGCGATGGTGGACCCAGACTCTGAGAAATGGCTGATCGCCATGAGATCCGAGATAGAATCCATGGGAGACAATCAAGTTTGGAACTTGGTTGACCTGCCTGATGGTTTTATAGCCATCGAGTGCAAATGGATCTATAAGAAGAAGATTGATATGGATGGAAATGTTCACATCCATAAAGCTCGACTTGTTGCAAAAGGTTTTCGACAAGTTCAAGGAGTTGACTACGACGAGACTTTCTCGCCCGTAGCGATGCTTAAATCTATACGGATAATTCTAGCCATTGCTGCACATTTCGACTATGAAATATGGCAGATGGATGTCAAGACGGCTTTCCTAAATGGAATCCTAACTGAGGACGTGTATATGATGCAGCCCGAAGGTTTTGTCAATCCAAACAATGCTGGAAAGGTATGCAAACTTCTGAAGTCCATTTATGGGATGAAGCAAGCATCTCGGAGTTGGAATATTCGATTTGATGAAGTTGTGAAGGAATTTGGCTTCATCAAAAACGAACAAGAACCTTGTGTTTACAAGAAGGAAAGTGGGAGAGCGCTGGTATTTCTAATCTTATATGTAGATGACATATTGCTGATTGGAAATGACATTCCTATGCTCGAGTCTGTTAAGACCTCATTGAAAGATAGTTTTTCGATGAAGGACTTGGGAGAAGCGGCATATATTCTGGGCATCAAGGTCTATAGAGATAGATCAAGGAGGCAAATTGGATTAAGCCAGAGTACATACATTGACAAAGTGTTGAAACGGTTCAGCATGGAAGAGGCTAAGAAGGGGTTCTTGCCCATGTCTCATGGCATAAAACTCAGCAAGACTCAGTATCCTTCGACTACTAATGAGCGTGAGCGCATGAGTAGGGTTCCATATGCTTCGGCTATTGGATCCATCATGTATGCAATGATATGTACTCGCCCAGATGTTTCCTATGCTCTAAGTAGGGTTCCATACCAGGATGATCCAGGTGAAGGTCACTGGACAGCGGTAAAGAACATCCTTAAGTACTTAAAAAGGACTAAGGATGTGTTCCTAGTTTATGGAGGTGAGGATGAACTCAGTGTAAAGGGTTACACAGATGCGAGTTACCTTAACGACTCAGATGATTCGAAATCGCAATCAGGTTATGTGTTTGTCATGAATGGTGGTGCTGTGAGCTGGAAAAGTTCCAAGCAAGATACAGTGACCTACTCTTCAACAGAAGCTGAATATATTGCTGCCTCGGAGGCTGTAAAGGAAGCTGTTTGGATTAGGAATTTCCTGATCGCTCTTGGTGTGGTTCAGGGCGCGTCCAATCCCTTGAACGTTTATTGTGATAACAATGGTGCTATTGCACAGGCCAAGGAACCTAGATAGCACCAGAAGAACAAACATATTCGCATGCGTTACCATCAGATTCGAGAGTTCGTTGAGGATGGTAGTGTCATGATATGCAAAATACATACGGACTCAAATGTTGCTGATCCCTTGACTAAGCCTCTCCCGCAGCCCGCGCATGAAGCGCACACAAGAGAAATTGGTATTAGATACGTTTTAGATTGACTCTAGTGCAAGTGGGAGACTGAAGGAAATATGCCCTAGAGGCAATCATAGAGATGATTATATTTCATATGTATCCCTGAATTATTGTAATGTTCCTTGAATATCCATATCAGGCAACTTGTATTGATTGGCAATTATGTGAATTGTTTGTGAAACTCTTTACTTGTATGGTTATTTAAGAATTGTCCCTAGTCGGAGTTCATGTGAGGACACACATGAATATTAGACTAGCACATCGATTGGTTGATGACTATGTTTCGCAAGTCATAGACATGGAGATGTCAAACCAATTATGTGGACACATGTTATGAACATGGGGTTGGACTGACCCAACCTGAGACTAGCAATTAGTTGCAGCTCTCTCTCTACACATCGTGTACGTTTTGTCCTTAGACCTGAGATTTTTGCATGTACTTGAGATGTGGATCGACCTACTTTGGGGCTATTAAACGCTGCACCGTAACTGGGTAGTTATAAAGGTAGCTTTCGAATTTGTCCTAAAGCATGCTGCAAGGCATGGTCAATCAAGATGGGATTTGCCCCTCTCAACTTGAGAGAGATATCTCTGGGCCCCTCTAGTGATCGGATCCAGAAATGCATGGCCGTGCTAAATATGGTTAAGAGTTAACCTAGTAAAGGGATTCCGAATCACGGTATCGAGAAAGGGAGGTCAGCTTGGAGCTAGACCAAATATCGTGAGGCAAAGGGAAAGACATGTACTAAACCTTGTGATGGTTCGTCCGATATGATCTTTGTATGCGTTTAGGAGTTGGCACGTCTTGCTAGAGGTCACATTAACTATTGACAGAATAAGTGTATTCATGTCATGTCTATACGCATATGAACCTATAGGGTCACACACTTAAGGGGCTGGAAGCCTAATGAGGATTGGATCCGAATTAGACCAGGCCTAGGGTACTAATGGGCTACTAATGTAGAAGCCCACTAGGGACATCTATTTAAGAGAGGGTGGGGCGAGCTGACCAGGGTTAGACTTTAGACCTCAGATCATTCCCAGCCGCCACTCCTCACGCGCTTTGTCAGCTGTGAGACCTAGCAGTCCGGCGTCTGACGCTTCCACCCTGTACGTGTGGATACCTCGAAGGCGCTACATCTATAGCTCTTGGACGAGCCGTGCAAGGGAAGCTTCTCGTAGGACGAGGACAAGGAAGAGACGTGGAACATCTGCACTGCCTCGACGCGCTTCATCGATTCCGCAACTGCGCGTCTAGTGGTAATCCCGTGATCTATGACAACAGTAATCCTGGTATACACGGTAGAAATTTTTTGATTTGCGCTAGTGTAGCCTACCCATATCCCTTCAAGCATATCCACGAAATGGCGCCCACGTACTCACTCCGGATGCCGCTGCCTTCACTATCTTCCAAAAAAATTATCTTTAGCATGTAGATCGATGTGCCGACTCTCTCCACACCGGCCACCGACACTACTGTGGTGCCAAGTAGCACCACCTCACTGCGCACTATCTCCAAAGCACGTCGTGGTTGCCGCCAGCACCCCGACCCGCAGCACCATGCCTCCAAGTACCACCAGCCAACACAGCTTGAAGTTTCAGGAGGATTTGTCGTGCGTAGCACCTGCCGAACAGGCATGACTCAGCGTAGCACCTGTCGGTCAGGAATAACTTGACTTCGCCGTTGAAGCTCCGTGCAAGACAAAACTGCTCCACCATGGTCCCCATGCGAGAAGCGGAGACCGACACCCAACCACCAAGCCGCCCACATGCTTGTACAACGGGGAATGTCTCCAAAGATGATGCCCCCACTGGGGTAACGACGAATACACCGCCATCATCCAATCCAAGAGGCCCCCACAACGCCTCCAATGATAACTACGACGCCCACAGGCGCTGCCGTCAATGGTGGCCTCCCCTAGATCTGAGGTTTCCCCCGGAAACAATGGAGCGAGGGACGCCCCTACCTTCACCTCATTGAGGAAATGACACCCTTAGGCACCGTCATCGATGTTGGCATCCTCACCTGCTTCAGCAAGCCGCTCACCATATCCTCCTCAACTTAATCCGCCGCGATGCGAGGCAGTACCCACCGGCCAGAATTGGACCGATGAATAGCCAAAGTTAGAGGAGGTCAAATCACTGCATGGCCGGCGCCATGGCCACACACATGTCTCCCTAAGGATCGGTGTGGGATCCCAAGATCCCCCACACCAGCCCCAGCCCGGCCACACCTCCGGCGAGGAGGCTGCCGCCGCCATGCCTGGAACCGCCGTCCCGGCTCCCATGTGGTACGTGGGGAGAAGGCCGTCGTCCACGCGGAGGATTGGCCCAGGCGCAAGCGTTGAGGTCCATATCCTGCGGGCCTAGAACCACTGCGCTGAAGCTAGAATTTCCACGCCGCCTGGCCGCACCGCACGACGTTGTCACGAGCCACGTGAACCGAGAAAATATCGGAGCACCGCCATCCTTCACTCGAGATCACGCCCAGCTGAGGCCCTGCCGCTGTCGTGCTGCACGGGGCTTTGCCTGGCGACCCCTCCAACATCGGCGGAGAGGAGGAGAGGAGGGTGGGAAGGCCGAGAGAGGCGCGGCTTCCAAGAGGAGGGTTGGCAGCCCGTGTCAGAGAATGCGAAACTTTCGCCTATAAATGTGTACCACATAACGTATAGTACAATGGCAACCGTTGAGCTCAAAATGTTGGACTGCCTAAATTATACATATGAACTGCGAAACATTGAAACGTGCACGTCGCCTACGAAAACTGAACTATACATGAAGTAGTAGAGCTTTAAGGAAGTGGTTGGTGGGGGTGTCAAAATGCAAATTATGGATGGTTGGGGGGCAAAAATACCCAAAAAATTCTATTTAAGCCCTTCTCAGAAAAATCTGTCAAGAAATGGTCCAAAGTGAGGGGGCGGCCCCCTAACATACACTAAGCTCCGCCATTGTATACATATAGAATACGAATCGTTAAACTATAGACATGGACTGCGAGACGTGTAGCCAAACATGTAGACTGTGAAATGTTCGCCAACTTTGTATGGACAAATTGACTATACGGTGGCACCCGAACTCAAAAGGTTGAACTGCGTATACATGAGACAAGGTGCCACATGTTGATGGTGAAAGTCTATTATATCAACGTTGATTTTACTTTCTATTTAGATTTTTAATGGCACGATAATTTTTTATGTATTTATAGGAGTTATATGACCATAAAAGCGTCCTAGTGCCTTACCATGCTGCAGCAGTTCTACGAATCAGTATAGTTGAGCAAGCCCATACACGAGAGAGAGAGGAAACGTGTACTTGTTTGCTAGTTGCACGTCTTGGTAGATGCAGCATAGGAGTTCACCTGATCGCCGTGCTCGGCCTACCTCTAAAAATAAAACATTTTTTCCGTGTGTTATTTAGTTGTTTTCTACATAAAGAATTTGGAGACTTGCTTAACATGCATTCTTCTATTTTTTCTACCTACGATATAAAAAATATAATAGTATAATAAATATGTACTCTCTTATGGTAAGCATCTATTAGTGTTATATTATTTTTGAATTACAGTATTCCTTTGTACGACCGACTTCTTTAAATATGTTCCATATGAGTGCAAGAATTAATCCATGTGCTTCTATATAATTAGAAAATACATGTTCTGTATAGTCAGCTACTTTTTTAGCTGATACATACAATACGGTGACATCAGTCTTCCCCTTATGCTCGCCACGTTGGATTTTTGCTTAGTTGAAGGAGAGAGAAACAAGAGAGAGAGGGTTGTCTTCCCTTAGCTAAGGAATGATCTCTTAACAATAAGAGAAGACTATTTTCTCCATTGTACCATATGACTTCCTTAGCCAACCAATTTTTTACTAAAAATAGTTAATCATTATTAATTGCTAGAGATAGCAATAAGAGATAATGCATTGTACAAGTTATATATTGTGTCTTCTCTAAATGATGTGGAGAGCTAAAAGAAGGCATGCATTTTCTAGCATTGTACATGCCCTTAGACGCTCACGATGCAAACTCCACGCTTTGTGCGTGTGTGAAATCTATTAGGAAACTAGGCTAACGCGTGAGCCACTTCGGCGGCCATGGTTAGACTAAGTGTATCCTAACATTAAATGGGTTTTATTCTTCTATCTTTTATGTCTTTATATACGAGAGATCCACCATTATACGTATTGTTTCAGAGATACATAAAGAGTATCTCCCTATTTCTCATGTGTCAATTTACTTTCTTCAATTGGTGCGTGCCTTTGGTGTTAGTCTTCTTCCTCTATGCGGTGCACCCTCGGGACCAGCCAGCCGGAGGGGTTTACACAACAGAATCTACAACACACACATGACATTTTTTGAAAATACAGCTACTATTTAACTATATAGTAGCCTATTTCGCGCGTCCTCCGTGCCCATGATGGGATCCATGCATGATTCTCTTCCCTTTATCACTAAGATGTAGAGTATATATCAAGTAAGGTGAACCATTTTTGTCTGATGCATGTTTAGTCCAACCTCGAAAGCTTGGATTGGTTTTAGCCAGCTTATAGACTAAAAGGTGCATCTTGGGTCAGCCATCTGTTGGTTTTCCCCTTAGACTCCTCGAGTGTCTAAGGGAAATCCTAATACTAGGCTTTTACCGTTGCAGGCTATAGGGATCTGCATTTTGTGCATCATTTTGGTTTGGCCGCCACGCCAAGGGGGCGCAAAGAGAAGTCTAGTATGAATAATAATAACTTTATTATTGTCTCTGGGGCATATTTTCAACAGAAGCATGTTCCAATACGAGATGGTGGCATGGCCACCGGTGAGGGGAGAGGGCAAGGGCAAGACACACAAGTTCCCAAGGAGCCCGTCCTCCAGTCCTCTTCATATTCCTCGCGTCATCATCATCATCATCGTGCGAAGGAGATCTTCATCAACATCCAGAGCCGCTCGTCTTCTAAGTCGTCTAGATCTAATCTAGTTGTACGAGTGCTACCGGATCTTTATCAACACGTTCCTGCCTTGTACATAAGTTCCTGATCTTGCCTCGACGCGGTGCCATTCTTGTTGCATGTGTGGATACCGGTGGAGGTGCGACACTTGGAGCACTGGATCATCAGAACCGTCCATGGAATAATACATCTCCTCGCGACTCGCTAAGACTTGTTGCAAGGATCTACAAGCGACCAACCTTGTCATTGATAAATTTTTGCCAGCTCGATCATTGAGGGTATAATCCATTACCCCCTCTCTCGCATTAGATCTTGGTTATGTTGGGCCACGCAGAGATAAAACTGTTGGAGATATGCCCTAGAGGCAATAATAAATGTAGTTATTATTATATCTTTGTGTTTATGATAAATGTTTACATTCATGCTATAATAGTATTAACAAGGAAACATTAATACTTGTGTGATTTGTAAACTTAATTTGAAGTCCCTAGTAAAGCCTCTATATAATACTAGCTTGTTGGTTAATAGATGATTGTGGTTCCCTATCATGAACATTGAGATGTTATTAACAACAAGATCATATCGTTAGGAGAATGATATGATGGACATACTCCTATAGATAAGCGTAGCATAAAGATCAAGTCATTTTAATAGTTCAATTGCTATATGCTTTCTGATACATAGTAATCTAATTCCTTCGACCATGAGATCATGCATATCACCTTTACCGGATGGATGCTTTGATGACATCAAACACCACACCGTAACTGGATGGCTATAAAGGTGGCATTGAGTGTTCGGAAAGTGTTGGTTGAAACACATGGATCAAGAGTGGGATTTGTCCATCCATATGACGGATAGATATACTCTGGGCCCTCTCGGTGAAATGTCATCCAATTAGCTTGCAAGCATGTGACTGGCTCATAAGGGATCACATATCACGGGAACGAGAAAAGAGTACTTATCGGTAACGAGGTTGAACTAGGTATGCAGAGATACCGACGATCATAACCTCGGATAAGTAAACTATCGTGAGACAAAGGGAAATTGATATTGTATGTAAGTGGTTCATTCGATCGCAAAGTAATCGTAGAAATATGTGGGAGCCATATGAATTTCCAGATTCCTCTATTGGTTATTGTTCGGAGAAGTGTCTCGATCATGGCTGCATAATTCACGAACCGTAGGGAGACACACTTAAGGATTCGACGTTGTTTTGAGTAGTTATGGAATGATGAGAAAGATACCAAATGTTGTTTGGAGTCCCGGATGGGATCCGGGATATCACGAGGAGATCCGTAATGGTCCGAAGAATAAGATTCATATAAGGAAAGTCCCGTTTCGGAGTTGGGGAATGGTTCCGGTGTTTTCATCGGGAATGTTCTAGAATGTTCTGGAATGTCCGGCACTCCGGAGGGGAAGGGTACATGAATGTGTTGTATCAAGTTGGTATGATTGCATCATGTACTAAGTGTCATCGCTGTACCAAATAAAGGATTAATTCAAATCCTAGTTTGAAAAGTCAAATAGCTAGTTTGAAAAGTCAAACGACTAAATTTGGAAAGAGGAAAAGAGGAGGAAGGGGGAAACCGAGTTGGGGAGGAGTTCCCTCCTCCAACCGGCGGCCCACCTCCAAGCCGAGTTGGGGAGGGACTCCTCTCCCTCCCCTTGGCCGGCCGGCCCCTCCACCTATATAAGGAGGGACAGGGCTCCCTCCTAGAGACACACAAGATCCTCTCCTCCAAACCCTAGCCGCCGGCGCCGCCACCTCCACTGCCGCCGCCGCCGACCTAGGTCAAGCCGCCGCCTCCTAGCAACCCTAGCCGCCGGCCAAGCTTCCTCCTCGGCGTGTCTAAACCCTAGATCGTCGAGGGATTCTCTCATACTCCACCATACTCGCTCCGGCTTAAGGCGAAGCCCTGCGAGATCTCCCCTCTACTTCCGGTACCACGCTGTTGTGCTGCCGGAATCGCGAGGAGAGTGCTACAACCTCCGCTGCCTGCTGGAACAAGGGATAGGAAGGTCTTCGTCAAGTACCAAATGTGTGACCGACTGCGGGAGCGCTGCCGGAACGCAGCGCCAGAAGGATCGTCTACGCGATCTTGAGATCGGAAAGAGTACGACTACATCACCCACGAGAATCCGCTCTCGTTAAACACTTTGGAATCTTCGAGGGTGAGTTATTCCATCGACTCGTTGCTACAATCTAGTAGATAGATCTTGGCTTGTTTGTTTGTATGCGGTAGAAAATTTTTGTTTTCCATGCTACGAAACCCTCACAAGGGTATCGAGCCGTGTCTATATGTAGATCTGTTGCACGAGTAGAACACAATGGTCATTGTGGGCGTTGATGCTTTTATTGTCGATTGCTTCTTGTGTACTTTGCATCTTGCGGGATGTTGGGATGAAGCGGCCCGGGCTAACCTTACATGACATCGTTCATGAGACTTGCTCCACGCTTGACATGCAACTTGTATTGCATAAGTGGCTTTGCGGGTGCCTGTTTCTCCTAGCATAGTTAAGATCCAATTTACAACGGGTAATTAACAATACTAGTATCAATGTTGTGGTTCATGTTCATAAGTTAGAACGACACTTAATGAAAGCCCCAAACCACGTAAAACATGCAAAGAAAGTAGTGGCGTCTAACTTTGTTTTGCAGGGGTGTGTTGTGATGTGATATGGCCATGATTGTGATTATATTTGATGTATGCAATGTTCCTTATTGTAAGTTGGCAACGGCGAACCATATGGTTGTCTTTAATTTATGTTAAGACCCGCGTGTCTATTCAAAGTAGTTCTAATAGTTGAAGCCGGTGGACGACAACCATGAAGAAGCGTAATTGACCTTGATGCAATGCCGGTGATGATGGAGATCATGTTCGTGCTAGAAGATGGAGATCGGAAGCACAAAGAAGAAAGGCCATATCATATCACATATTATGAATTGCATGTGATGTTAATCCTTTATGCATCTTGTATTGCTTAGTAGACAACGGTAGCATTATAAGATGATCCCTCATGCACATGAATTTCAAGTCATAAAGTGTTCACCCTTAGTTAGCACCGTTGCTAAAGCTTGTTGTTTCGAAGCACCACGTGATGATCGGGTGTGTTAGATTCTGCAAGTGTATACAACGTGAGCAAGCCAGATTTGCTCATGCGGAAACTAAGGTTTGATCTTGACGAGCCTAGCATGTACAGACATGGTCTCGGAACACGGATCACCGAAAGGTAAAGCATGAATCATATAGTAGATATGATGAACATGTCGATTGTTCGCCATTGAAACTATATCAACTCTCGTGATGATCGGTGTTGATGTGGTGGATTTGGTTCGTGTGATCACTAAAACAATGTGAGGGATATTGTTTTGAGTGGGAGTTCACCTAGATTAATTATAATATTAATTTGAACTCAATTTGTCATAAACTTAGTCTAAACTATTGCAAATATGTTGCAGATCAATGGCAGCCCCTACCATCAATTTTAATGCGTTCCTAGAGAAAGAAAAGTTGAAAAACAATGGAAGCAACTTCGCGGATTGGTTCCACAATTTGAGGATTGTCCTCACAGCTGATAATTTGACCTATGTCTGGATGCATTTGGGTGACCCACCTGCAGCTGATGCTGCCGATGAAGTAAAGAATGTTTACCTCACTCGGAAGACTCAGTACTCCACAGTTCAATGTGCTATCTTGTATGGTTTAGAATCGGAGCATCAGAAAAGGTTTGAGAATTCAGACCCATATGATATTGTCGAGGATCTCAAATTGATCTTTGAGACTCATGCGGCAATTGAAAGCTACGAGGCTTCTGAAAAGTTCTTTAACTGCAAGATGGAAGAGGCGACTCGTCGTGAGCATGTGCTTAAGATGTCTGGGCACGCAAACAAACTTCAAAGCTTGGGTATTGTGATTCCCAATGCTTTGGGGATTTACCGTGTCCTCCAATCACTACCACCAAGTTACAAGAACTTTGTGATGAACTACAACATGCAAAACATGAACAAGACGTTGCCAGAACTCTTTGCCATGTTAAAATCTGTAGAAGTGGAGATCAAGAAAGAGCACCAAGTGTTGTTGGTCAATAAGACGACCAAATTCAAGAAAGGCAATTCTAAGCATAAGGGACACTTCAAGAAGGGTGGTAAGAAAGTTACCACGCCGACGAAGAAGACCAAGGCTGGACCTAAGCCTGATACTGAGTGCTTTTACTGCAAGGGAGAAGGTCACTGGAAGCGGAATTGCCCAAAGTACTTGGTGGATTTGAAGAACGGCAACATCAAGAAGAAAGGTATATCTGATATACATGTTATTGATGTGTATCTCACTAGTACTCGTAGTAGTGCCTGGGTATTTGATCTCGGTTCGGTTGCTCATATTTGTAACTCAAACAAAATGCTGCGAATAAACGGAAGCTAGCGAAGAACGAGGTGACAATGCGCGTTGAAGCGGATCAAAGGTTGATGTGATCGCGGTCGCACGCTACCCTTCATCTACCATCTACCATCGGGATTAGTTTTATACTTAAATAATTGTTATTTGGTGCCTGCGTTAAGCATGAACATTATATCGGGATCTTGTTTATTGCGAGACGGTTACTTGTTTAAATCCGAGAATAATGGTTGTTCGATTTATATGAGTAATATGTTTTATGCACATGCACCTTTGATAGATGGTCTATTCTTATTGAATCTCGATAGTGGAAATACATATTAATAACATTGAGGCTAAGCGTTTGAAATCGGCGATAACTCGACCTATATGTGGTAATCGCTGTCTTGGTCACATTGGAGTGAAGCGTATGAAGAAACTCCATTCCGATGGACTTCTTGAATCACTTGATTTCGAATCACTTGATAGATGCGAAGCATGTCTGATGGGTAAAATGACTAAGACTCCATTTTCTGGTATGATGGAGCGAGCTACGGACTTGTTAGAAATCATACATACCGATGTGTGTGGTCCAATGAGTGTAGCATCGCGCGGTGGTTATCGTTATGTTCTTACCTTCACGGATGACTTGAGCAGATATGGGTATATCTATTTCATGAAACATAAGTCCGAAACTTTCGAGAAGTTTAAGGAATTTCAAAGTGAGGTAGAGAATCAACGTAACAAGAAGATTAAATTTCTACGTTCTGATCAAGGAGGTGAATATCTAAGTTACGAGTTTGGCGAGCATTTGAAGAAATGCGGAATACTTTCACAGTTGACACCGCCGGGAACACCACAGCGTAATGGTGTGTCCGAACGTTGTAATCGAACTCTCTTAGATATGGTTCGTTCTATGATGTCACTTACAGATTTACCGCTATCATTTTGGTGTTATGCATTAGAAACAGCCGCATTCACTTTAAATAGGGCACCGTCTAAATCCGTTGAAACGACACCGTATGAATTATGGTTTGAGAAGAAACCTAGATTGTCGTTCCTTAAAGTTTGGGGGTGCGAAGCCTATGTAAAGAAGTTACAGCCGGACAAGCTTGAACCCAAAGCGGAAAAATGCGTCTTCATAGGATACCCGAAGGAAACTATTGGGTATACCTTCTATCATAGATCCGAAGGCAAAATCTTCGTTGCCAAGAATGGATCCTTTCTAGAGAAGGAATTTCTCTCGATAGAAGTGACTGGAAGGAAAGTAGAACTCGACGAGGTTGTCGAACCTTCTCTCGAAATTGCGAGTAGCGCAGCACCGGAAGAAGTTCCTGTGGTGCCTGCACCAATAAGAGATGAAGCTAATGATGATGATCATGAAACTTCGGTTGAAGTTGCTACAGAGCCTCGCAGGTCAACGAGAACTCGTACCACTCCAGATTGGTATGATCCCGTTATGAGTGTCATGTTGGTGGACAACACCGATGACCCTGAGACATATGAGGAAGCCATGATGAGCCCAGATTCCAATAAATGGCAAGAAGCCATGAAATCCGAGATTGGATCCATGTACGAAAACCAAGTATGGACTTTGGTGGACTTACCGGATGGCCGGAAGGTCCGAGAACAAATGGATCTTCAAGAAGAAAACAGATGTGATGGTAATGTTATCCTATAAAGCTCGACTTGTCGCAAAAGGGTTTCGACAAATTCAAGGAGTTGACTACGATGAGACTTTCTCACCAGTAGCAAAGCTAAAGTCTGTGAGGATTATGTTAGCAATCGCTGCATATTACGATTATGAGATATGGCAGATGGATGTCAAAACAGCATTCCTCAATGGAGACATTGATGAAGAGTTGTATATGATGCAACCCAAAGGTTTTGTTGATCCTAAAGATGCTAACAAGGTATGCAAACTTCAACGGTCCATCTATGGATTGAAGCAAGCATCCAGAAGTTGGAATCAACGTTTTGATAAGGTGATCAAAAGTTTTGGTTTTATACAAACTTATGGAGAAGCTTGTATTTACAAGAAAGTGAGTGGGAGCTCTGTAGCATTCTTAATACTATATGTAGATGACATATTGTTGATTGGGAATGATGTAGACCTTCTTAATAGTGTCAAGGAATATTTGAATAATAGTTTTTCAATGAAGGATCTTGGCGAAGCAGCTTACATATTAGGCATAAAGATTTATAGAGATAGATCGAAACGCCAAATATCATTGTCACAGAGTACATATTTGGACAAAGTTCTAAAGAGGTTTGGAATGGAAGATAGCAAGAAAGGGTTCTTGCCCATGTTGCCCAATACGACCTTGAGTAAAACTCAAATTCCGACATCGGCAGAAGATAGAGAAAGGATGAGTAAGACTCCCTATGCCTCAGCCATAGGATCTCTAATGTATGCCATGCTATGTACTAGACCCGACATTGCATATGCTGTTAGTTTAACTAGCAGATATCAAAGTGATCCAGGAGTGGATCATTGGACAGCGGTCAAAAACATCCTTAAGTACTTGAGAAGAACTAATGTTGGGGAGGTAACCCCGGATAGGGTAAGGACGGGGAAAGACAAAAGGGTTATTCCCCGTCCAGTTTCCGAGTTATATTCTAAGCTGGCCGAGTCTTGTAAAAGTCGGCCGAGATAAGGAAAGGCAGGACCTCAGTAGTGATGGCAAGGCATTACCCGGCCGAGATACGGCGTAAGCCGGCCGGGTTGGCCCGAATGATCTTAATGCAGGTGAAGGACAAGCCGAGTTACGCGAGAAAGGGCCGAATGATACGAAGCTTGCAGGAGAAGGAGAAGCCCAAAGTCAAACCCTAGTCGCGGAATCTGAGCAGAGCCAAGAGCTAAAGACAAATGTGTAATACGCAGGGGCGTAAGGAGGTCACGGAGGTGACCGCCTGGAGCCCGAGGCGGGTGAGGGCCCTCTGGAATCTTACCGCAGTGAGAAGGGCGACAGGGAAAGAGGAGCGCCGAACTACTATATTGGGACAAGCATATTCCTCGAATATGCTTGCCACGTCAGCCCTAGAAGAACCCAGGGCTCTCCTTTATAAGGGGAGGCTTAGACCCTGAGGAAGGGATAAATGGATTCTTGGTACCGTTAGGCTGGTAAAATTCTCTCTTTCTCCTTGTATACAGCTCAAGGAGCACTTGTAGCCCAAGGAAGGAGAAATAAAGATCTTTGCGTTAGCTTTCTGTGTGTAGAATCAACTACATCTTCCCTCCCCAGATCCCACTAGCATCCATTGGCCCCAAACTTTAGCCTACCCATGGCATCTGCCGTGCCACCACCACGACAGTTGGCGCCCACCGTGGGGCCAGCAGCGGTGCTAGCTGGAGTTACGATCCGGACGGGAAACTTCATCAACACGGGCGAGCGCGTTGTTTCTGGCTTGGTCCAGAGATTTGGTCTCTGTGACTACGTCAGCGACAATGTGGGCAGCTTCAGGGGAAAAACTCCCCCGCGCAACGGTGTCTTCATCAGCTTGGGCGGGCACAAGGTTTACGTCGGTGTCGACATCTCCGGCGTTTATCCTCACCAAGTTGTTGTTGCAGGAGATCCACCTCTTAACGCTGCAAGCCGTCTGCCCGGAGCGCATCCTGCAGGCAGCGTCGAGGTGATGGTCGCGGCCGGGGTGCAAACTGGAGTAGCAGCTGCCGGGTCAAGTAGAGAACCCGCCACCGGTGTACAGGGCGCATCCAGGCAGACAGCACCACTACCCACCGAGGTAATCCCGCCAGCGACCAACCCGACCGAGGTGCAGGACACCACCCCAAAGGCACCAAGAGTAAGAGGGCCACCTCTGGAAAGGCCAGAGAACATTCTTCAGGCGACCATAGAAAACTTGACTACACCTGTAGCGCCGATACTTGATCCGGCAAATGCTCAGGCAGAGTTAGAGGAAACCAGGCAAAAGGTGCTGGAAGAGGCCAAAAAGGTGTCGGTTTATGGAGTCCTTAAACAGGACCCTGCGAGAATATGCCAAAGCTAATAAGCTTGACGTCGCGCCCGAGCGGGTGGACGAATTAAGATTGAGAGGGAAAAACCTCATGGATGACATCAACACAGAGCATGATGCTCATAAAGCAGAATCAATGGATTTGGGCTTGCCGAGGTACAGTACCCCGGAAAAAAACCTAAGAGCGGCAAATGCCGCAACATTAGAGTTAGAGGGGTTGACCGGCGAAGCCCGGCAGAAACAGCAAGAAAGAGTGAACGAGCTGGTGCGCATCGCGAACCAGCAGAACAAAGAAATGCTCAGGGCAAACCCGGCGAGGCCGGGGGCCTCGTGAATGGTTCACTCGGCAGGAGCAGCACCTGCCTTGTCTGCGGCGGCGGCATCTTCACCCGGAAATAATGCACGAAGGGACAGAGCAGTGACCTCAGGAAAGAGGAACAAGCAAATTGTTCCGTATGATCCGGCAATGGCCGGAAAGGCAAATGAGAACAGAGGCAATGCAGGCCGAGGTAACAGTGGGGAGAGGAACCACGGCCGTGTTGAGAAAGACGGCGGAAGCCGAGGCGATGGAGATCTCGGCAGAAAAGAACCCGCGAGAGGCAATCAGGAGAACAATACCCCAGTCGAAGTAAGGAGAGAACTGCCACTCAACCCGCAACCAAGGCATGAACCCCGGCAAGAAAGAGAAACGAGGCCAGCTCGCCACAATCAAATTAATGAGAGATACAATGATGGTTATTCTGAGATGGAATATGCGATCCATGGCGGAAACAATCACTATGGAATACAAGACAGAATTCTGTACAGAGATTTTCCATCAAATGATGCAAGAGTGAAGCTGGACCGGCTATACAGGTCCGAGTTGTTAGAAGAACAGGGTCCACCAGGGCCGACATGCTTTGGACCACGGATCATGGGCGAACCACCACGTCAACTTTCAGCCGCAAGGCACAAAACATATAATGGAAGTACCAAACCACAAGACTGGTTAATTGACTATGCCACTGCAGTGAAAATAGCGGGTGGAAACTTACGATGGGCAGTACGGTACGTCCCGCAAATGCTGGAGGGACCAGCTAGGGTATGGCTGAATAATCTACCAGCAAAAGATCAATCGCTGGCTGGATTTTGAGGAAATGTTTATCAAGAACTTTACCAAGACATACAAGAGGCCAAACAGGCCACAAGTTAGCCATGTGCAAAAGGTGAGGAATGAAACAGATAGAGAGTTTTTAACTCGGTGGTGCAACCTGAGAAACTCATGTGAAGGAGTCATAGAATCGCAAGCAGTAGCTTGGTTCGTGCAAGGATGCCGTTATGGCAGCGTATTGTGGCAACGTCTGCAAAGAGATATGCCGACCACACTGGCAGAAACTATCAGAATAGCGGACTCCTACGCTTTAGGAGACCCAACGCAACCAGAATTAATGTCGGCAGATCATCGCGAGCAATAAGACCATTATGCAAGAGATTTGGCCGGGTCATCCAGGCGCAGTGATTTCAGAGGAAGAAGAAGAGAGGAAAGGCTGGATTATAGATATAATTCGGCCCAAGTGGCGGCAGTACCGCAAGATCCACCGAGTCACGGAGCAACTCAATGGCAGAAGAATGGTCCTCAGCAGTGGACACCAAGGAATGAAGGAAAAAGGCAGTGGACCCCAGAACAAAAGAAACAGTGGCAAGAGAAGCCGAGGTACACGTTCGAATCTATGTTAGATCAGCCGTGTAAATTTCACACGTCAAACCCGTCCAAGCCAGCCAACCATACGACCCGCCAATGTGCATGGATGAAAAATGCAATGGGGAACCCCGGAGGTATTCAGGCACCCCATCAAGTACATCAGCAGCATCAACCATAGTTGACTGGAGAAAATGCACAGCAACTGATGTTGCCGCCCCCTCCCCCGAGGTACGATAACTCGGATCGAAGAGACGCGGTACATCAAGTGATGAACCAAGTCCAGGATGGAAGGACAAACCCGGCGAATACTGGACGCAATGATTACAGAGAACATCATCAGTCTTATTGCGTGTTCACAACGGAACAACAAGACAAACAGAGTGTGCAACGCCGGCATATGGAAGTAAATGCAGTTATGCCGGCGGTACCAAGATATGTGCCTTGGTCGGATCAGGAAGTAACTTGGAGCATAAAGGATCATCCCAAGATAATGCCAAATCCCGGATCATATGCACTCGTGTTGGATCCGACATTTGTTGGACCGAGCATCAATGTGAAATTCTCAAAAGTACTCATTGACAATGGAAGCAGTATCAACATCATGTACAAAGATACCATGCATAAACTTGGAATATCGCAGAACATGTTGCAATCCACGAAGACCACTTTCCATGGGATAGTGCCAGGGCTTTCATGTGAACCCATTGGTAAGGTCCGAGTAGATGTGTTATTCGGCACAAGAGATAACTGCAGAGCAGAAAACTTAGAGTTTGAGGTGGTGGATCTAGAGAGTTGTTATCATGCTTTACTCGGACGACCAGCGTTGGCCAAATTCATGGGCAGCTGTCATGTAAGTTATCTGAAAATGAAGCTACCCGGACCACAAGGAGTGATAACGGTTGCAGGGGATTACAAGAAGTCAATGGAGTGTGCTTCAGCCGGGTCAAATTTGGCCGAATCATTGGTTATAGCAAGAGAAAAAAGAAGGATTCAGGAGGTAGCAGCCCTCGCTCAGTCGTAGCAATGAACATGCCGGACTAGCCAACCCGATGGCGTTGTCTCTTTTCAGCCGACTAAAGAAACGAAGAAGTTTCAGATAGATGAGCAATTCCTGGAGCGTACTGTTACTATTGGTGCAGGCCTGGACGCTAAATAGGAAAGCGAGCTCACCAACTTCCTCCGTGAGAATCGGGACATATTTGCATGGTCAACTCAGGATCTGCAAGGCGTTCCGAGGGAGTTGGCTGAGCACTCTTTGAATGTAAGGCCAGGAGCAAGGCCGGTGAAGCAACCTCTCCGCCGCTTCGCCAAAGACAGGAGAAAGATAATAGGGGATGAAATAGCTCGGCTCCTTGCAGCCGGGTTCATCATGGAGGTGCTGTATCCGGATTGGTTGTCGAATCCGGTACTAGTAGAAAAGAAGAAAGATGATCCCAATGTAGCCATTGTGTGGCGAATGTGTATCGATTACACGAACCTGAACAAGGCGTGTCCAAAAGATCCTTTTCCATTACCTAGATAGACCAAGTCATTGATTCGACCGCTGGTTGTGAGTTATTGTCATTTGTAGACGCGTATTCTGGTTTCCACCAGATACCGTTAAATCCGGCCGATCAAATAAAGATCGCTATTACCCAGACGGGCTTATTGCTATCGCACATGCCATCTGGCTCATAAACGCAGGAGCAACATATCGAGATGTATGCAAAATATCTACGATCGATAGGAAAAATGTACAAGTATATGTAGATGACGTGGTCATCAAAACCAAGGAAAGCAAAACGTTGCTGGAAGATATACGGCAGACTTTTGCGAACCTGAGAAGGTTCCGAATGAAGCTTAATCCGGAAAAATGCACGTTTGGCGTGCCGGCAGGAAAATTACTCGGTTTTCTTGTATCTAGCCGAGGTATAGAGGCCAACCCAACAAAAATAAAGGCAGTAGAAAGAATGGAATTGCCAAGATGCTTAAATGATGTACAAAAATTCACGGGTTGTCTAGCCTCACTCAACCGGTTTGTATGTCGGCTGGGAGAGAAGGCGCTACCACTATATCAGCTGATGAAGAAATCAGATAAATTCGTTTGGACTCCACAAGCGGACAGCGCGTTTCATGAGTTGAAAAAGATGTTGGTCACAGCACCTATTTTGGCTTCTCCATTATCAAAAGAGCCTATGTTACTCTATATAGCGGCTACCAACAGAGTAGTGAGTGCTGTAGTCGTAGTAGAACGACTTGAAGATGATAAGTCCGTACAGAGGCCGGTGTATTATTTAAGTGAGGTATTATCCACTTCAAAACAGAATTACCCACATTATCAGAAGATGGCTTATGGAGTGTATATGTCGGCAAAAAAGCTTAAACATTACTTCGAAGAGCATCCCATCAAAGTGATCTGTGAAGTGCCCATAGCCGACATATTGAGCAACAAAGATGCAAGTGGCTGAATAGCAAAATGGGCAATCGAGTTGTCACCATACGCTCCACAATTTGATAGGAGAGATGCAATAAAATCTCAAGCAGTCGCCGACTTCTTCGTAGATTGGGCCGAAGTGCAATATGAGCCACCATTACCAGATCCAAATTATTGGACGATGCATTTCGATGGTTCCAAACTAAGAAATGGTTTGGGGGCAGGAATAGTGTTAACCTCGCCTAAAAGAGATCAGCTGAGATATGTGCTACAAATACATTTTGCCGCGTCCAACAACGTAGCCGAGTATGAAGCACTGGTCCATGGATTGAAAGTAGCAAAAGGAATTGGCATACGCCGAATCTTATGCTATGGGGACTCGGATCTAGTAGTACAACAAGTCTCAGGAAATTGGGATGCATTAGATGCTAATATGGCTTTATACAGATTTCACGTGCAAAAGATCAGTGGATACTTTGAAGGATGTGAATTTCACCACATACCTCGGGCAGAAAATGATGCCGCAGACACGTTGTCAAAACTCGAATCAACCCGGCAATCAATTCCCCCGGGTATTGCCCTGGAACACCTCAGAAAACCATCAATAGTCCCGTCACCAGAATCCGAATCTATCTTTATTCCGGCAAATTCAGCAGAAGATAATGCACCGATGGAAGTAGACCAGCAATATGACTCGGAACCCCCCAAGAAGAGGACAGAAGAAGTAAGCACAATTATGAAAAAGGCCGAGGTAGATATGTCGGCAGAAAACATGGAAATAGACAGTGAGACCACACCAGAAAAAGTCACACCGCTGTGGGCGCGACCCATATTCTCTTACCTAAAAGACGCGATGTTGCCGAGCAATGAAGTATTAGCAAGACAAACTGTAAGGAGAGCAAAAGCTTATACGATCATAAACAATGAGCTATATAAAAGAAGCGTTACAAACGTATTACAGAAGTGTGTGAGTTCGGCAGAAGGCCAGGAGATCCTCCTAGATATACATCAAGGGGAATGTGGACACCATGCCTCATCTCGTGCCTTGGTAGCCAAAGCATTCAGGCATGGATTTTATTGGCCGACGGCGTTAAAAGAAGCCAAAGAGTTGGTTGAAAGATGCAATGGTTGTCAGAGATATGCCACCAAAATACATATGCCTTCGGCCGAGTTAAAAACAATACCCATCACTTGGCCATTTTCTGTGTGGGGTTTAGATATGGTGGGACCATTTAAACCGACCCGAGGGGGAATGACGCACATATTGGTTATGGTGGACAAGTTCACAAAATGGATTGAAGTGAAACCAATAAAAATGCGATGGGCCCACAGCAGTGAAATTTCTCAAAGATATTATTTTAAGATATGGGTATCCGCACATTATTATTACAGATAATGGCACAAATTTTGCAGAAGGAGCCTTCGCCAGATTTTGCAGAGAGAAACATATAAGACTGGATGTTGCCTCTGTGGCTCACCCAGCATCTAATGGGCAAGTGAAAAGGGGTCTAATGGACTAGTATTGTCAGGAATAAAACCACGACTTGTTGAGCCACTGCAAAGGTCGGCAGGATGTTGGATTGAGGAACTCCCAGCCGTATTATGGAGCCTCAGGACTACTCCGAATAGATCAACAGGCTATACACCATTCTTTCTGGTATATGGGGCAGAGGCCGTGCTTCCATCCGACATAATACATGACTCGCCAAGAGTTACTCAGTATACAACCTCAGAGGTAAACAAAATAGCTCGGCAAGATACGGTAGACCTGCTAGAAGAAGCCAGAGAACTGGCACTATCACGATCAGCTATTTATCAGCAGAACTTGCGACGATATCACAGCAAGAAGGTGAATCCAAGGGTATTCAAAGAAGGAGATTTAGTCCTCCGACTGGTGCAACGCACTGCCGGCATGCACAAACTGTCACCTCCATGGGAGGGACCATTCATCATGAGCAAAGCATTACATAACGATGCCTATTATCTAATCGACGCTCAATCCCCCGGAAGGAACAAGGCAGACAAAGCCGGCGAGGAAACAAAGAGGCCATGGAACGTAGCTTTACTTCGTCCATTTTATTCTTAGTGGTCATTTGGTCACACATTGCAAAGTAGTATCTTGCGATCAAGCACCAACTATGTATTAAAAACTTCGGCATCCAGAGCAGTGACTTGGGGACTGCTATATGTTATTTCAATTTCATCTTATGTACTAAACCTCGGCATCTAGAGCAGTGACTCGGGGACTGCTATATGTTATTTCAATTTCATCTTATGTACTAAACCTCGGCATCTAGAGCAGTGACTCGGGGACTGCTATATGTTATTTCAATTCCATCTTATGTACTAAACCTCGGCATCCAGAGCAGTGACCCGGGGACTGCTATATGTTATTTCAATTTCATCTTATGTACTAAACTTCGGCATCCAGAGCAGTGACTCGGGGACTGCTATATGTTATTGAAATTCCGTTTTATGTACTAAACCTTGGCACTCAAAGCAGCGACTAGAGGACTACCATATACCACCCCAGTGTTATGTTGAGCACCAAAACTTGACACTCGAGCGCCGGCAAAGGGTCTTATATCGTTCCTGAAATTTAGTTTACACACTAAACTTCAGCGGAACAGGCAGTCACTCGGGGACTGCCATATATTGTTCCAAAGTGGCAGTCAATCTTTGATACAAAAAAGGTATCACACTTCAGAATAAGAGCAGATTAACCCCGTATGATGTGCGAAGCTCACACCCAGATTACTCGACTAAAAAACGAGAAAACAAAGACAAAGATACATCCTAACAACAACAAAATTGCAGGCTACCAAAGCAAGAATTCGGATGTAAACCCACTTAAACAAAATTATAATAACTGCAAACTTATATGTCGCTGCAATGTACGACAAAAGGAGATTCAGGTCATACAGGAAATAAACAAGTGTTCCACGGACATCGTACGCCCGGCATACCAGGGACAAGTAATAACTTAAAGATTTTCCGTTGGAGAGGCAATAGTTGTGGTAGGAGCCGGATGCTCCGACATAGGCGGAGCCTCGACCGAGGTTGCCTTGCTTTCCACAGACCCGGGTACGACTTCGGCTGAAGCTGGAGGCTGCTGAGGGGCACTGGCCATGCAGCTTGAATGCCTAGTACCTTTGGAGGAGGATCGCGCGTCACCGTTGTCGTCCGAGCTCGAACTGGAGTCGCCAGAGGAAGCCGAATCATCTTCACCTTCACCCTGTTCAGCTGAGTTATTGTCTGATGCGTCTTCTACCACAACCTCGTCGTCCGAGTTCGGGAGAAAGCTCGGACCTTCATTCCAGGTATGCACGTCGGCATACTCAACGAGCTGGAAGGCGCGAGCTTGCCGAAGAGAAACAAAGGTGGGGTCCTCAACCCAACGGGAACTCAGCGCAAATTCCTCGGGATATCAAGAGAAATGTCTTCACCATGACATGATAACATGTGAGGGCCATATCAGCGCCTAGCGCCAAATTGATTCCCTCCAGAGACTTAGTTGTTTTTCAGAGGCCATTAATCTTTGCACCAGCACCGACCTCGCTGATATTAGGAGTCCTGCAGGTATTCGCCAGAGAACATGGTAGGCTCGGATAGCTGCGCACCAAGTCCCCGCCCATAATTTTCATCGACCAATAGCAGCTACCGACAATGACAAGGAAATCTTCCATCGAGTACTCAATCAACGCCAACAGGACACCTCGCGCCACGAGCTGCAAGAACCGCTTTCGAGCTCACATGCTTAGCTTCTGGGAAATGACCTGCGCAAAACACGAATGCGTCAGGAGACAGCAAGGACAAAAAAAAGCCATAATCCGGCTGTGATAAGAAACTTACAATGAATATAACTCAACATTTTATGGAGGTCTTTAGCCCAGATGATCTTGCTCTTCTCAAACGAAGCAATTTCCTTGCTCATTCCACAAGTTTTTAGTTCGGCAGCCTCGAGGAGTTCTTTATTCTTCTGCAGCTCCAGAGCTAGCCGATTCTTCTCCTCAGAGAATTCCTGACCGACCTTTTCTAGTTCGGACCTCTGAGAGAGCTTAAGGGCCTCCACTTCGGCGCTTAGGCGAGCTATTTCATCATCCTTTTCTTTCAGCTGTGCCGAGTGGCTAGCGCTTTGTTCTAAAAAATGCAGCATTACATCAGACATGGGCGTACAATCTTGGTGAGATGCGGCAAAGGCTCGTATCTCGGCTTTACCGAAGCCAAACAAAGTAAAAGAAACTTAATGCACGTTTTAGAAAGGGAAAAGTATGAGGTAAATGGAAAACTAACCTTCCAAGTTCTTGATTTTCTTCTCAAGACGAATGTTGAGATTATTGATGTTACCTGTTAACCCACAAAGTAATTCGGCATCCCGCATACAAAACAATGACAATATCAGAGATGACAAGGAAAATGGTCGACTTACCTGCTTTTTTCACCACAGGAAGAACTTTTTCATATTTTTCTTCCAACTTCCTGTGCGAGAAAAGCAGTCTTTGAAATTCGGCAATCACGGTCATGTGCAACCCGAGCAAGAGAACAAACGATGAGTAGATATTCAAAGCTAAACAGATCCGAAAGGTTTAAAACTTAACCCATATCTAGGTGGCTGGATATTCAAAGCCAAAACAGATCCGAGTTAAGCAAAAACTTAACCCAGATCTAGGTGGCTGGATATTCAGAGCCAAAACAGATCCGAGATAAGCGAAAATTTAACCCGGACCTAGGTGGCTGGATATTCAAAGCCAAAACAGATCCGAGTTAAGCGAAAACTTAACCCAGATCTAGGTGGCTGGATATTCAAAGCCAAAACAGATCCGAGTTAAGAGAAAACTTAACCCAGATCTAGGTGGCTGGATATTCAGAGCCAAAACAGATCCGAGTTAAGCCAAAACTTAACCCGGACCTAGGTGGCTGGATATTCAAAGCCAAAACAGATCCGAGTTAAGCGAAAACTTAACCCAGATCTAGGTGGATGGATATTCAAAGCCAAAACAGATCCGAGTTAAGCGAAAACTTAACCCAGATCTAGGGGGCTGGATATTCAAAGCCAAAAGTAGATTCGAGTCAGTCGAAAGCTTAACCCGGACCTATGTGGCTAGACATTCAAAGAACAGCTAGATAAAATTTAAGCAAAGTTTAAGATAGATCTACTCGAATATAGGCTCGAACCCTAAATTAAGTCGAGTTAAGTATAGCACTATAAAAACTTCCAAGCGACTAACAAATTACTCGTTTACAAGTTTCGGGGACTAATATATATATAATAGCATGTGGAGAATCAGTCAAAACCCCGAGAAGCAGCAATTACCTCGTTCATCTTGTTGCTATCCAGAATGATCTTGGCAGCTTGATCCAAACGGCTGCTGATGTCGGAAAGTTGAAACGGCTGACTGATTGGATTGCCCTCGAGCTGATCAGCAGCATTCCAGTTATGAGCATATTCCACCAGCGAGTCGAGGCTGTTCCCACTAGCCGTCCGAGTCAAGACTTTACCTCGGACATGTTGTGCAACTACTGCGGCCGCAGGGCTTGTATGAAGAGCAAGCTGGGTGCTGGAAGCCGAGGTAACAGAGGATTTGGTAGGCGCAGTTCCTTTGCGCAGCACGTCGGCAATACTCGGCTGAGAAGAGCCGACAAGACCTTTCTGGGAAGAGGAGGCCTTGAGGGCAACAGTTTTTCTTGCCTTAGAAGAGGCATCAGCAGGAGCCAATACCTCGGTAATGGGAACGGTATCTTTAGGAGCAGCAGAAGTCACGGCCGTAGAAGGCGCCGAGATAACGACCTCTTCGGCCGGAGCTGGAGTTGCAGTGGAGACTACTGGGGCAGATAGAGGCTCGGATCCACAGAGGGAGCAACGGGTTCGACGGAAATCTCGGAGGGCTGAGTGGAATCGATGTCAATGTATGAGTTTCAGCGCCGCATTTAGGGGGCGACTGATTCGGAGCTGAAGGAGAGGCAACACGAGCAGGACTGGGAATCCTAGTATCTTCAACGGGCGGAGGAGACGGCTGCCGAATCGGGCGGCTAGTCATGCTAGGACCGCCAGGCTTAACGGAAAGCAGAGCACTGCGAAAATAAGAAAAAAGGGAGTCAGGATGAAAAACAGAAAGAGGGAAACAAGAAATACGAGCAAAAGGAACTTACCCTGCGACCCCAGGCATGGTCTTGCGCCTGGGAGGATTCGGAGCAGACTTCTTCACTCGTTTCTTGGGGGCCGCCTCTGAGGCACTAGCAGGAGCCCCGCTGCTTCGAGGTAACAGGGGGCCGAGAAGCAATAGGCTCGGCGTCGTGAACCTGACCGGCCGGATTAGCTGGGAAAGTAGAAGCCGGAAATGCATAAGAAATAGGCATTGCGGCAACTACCTCAAGAACTTGGATCTCGTCCGAATCACCTTCTTCCTCGTGGGCCGAGGTCTTGCCACGAGCTCGAGCCGGGGCAGGATCCGACTTAGGGACGAATTCTTCAGAGTCCGGATCCCCAACGTCCGGGGTATTCCGGTCCGCAGGCCACGGAAGCAACAAAAATTCGGCATCCTCATTCTTCTGCTCTGCGAACCTCTGCAAGACAAGAAAAAATAAAATTAGCGAAAACCGTTACAAAAGCAATTGGATAACAGAGCGTTATTGGTTAAAACTTACTTCGGGTGGCGGACGATCGCGGGTGAACGGTTTCAATCCCCAAGCCCAATCCTCAGGCATCTCCGTCTTGAAGATAGCTCGGACACGCTTATGGATAAGATAGTTGTCCAGCTCCACGGTCGAGACTCGGTTAGGGTCAAGAGGACCACTCATGTAGCACAGCTTGTGAGTCCGCTTCTGGAATGGGCAAATTCGCCATCGATGAAGGTAGCCATCAAGTCTCGCCACAGAATCTGCCCGGATCAGCTCCTTGAGCCGAGTCTCAAAGCTCGCCAAGACGTGACTCCTCCTCGGATTGTAAGTCCAATTTACCTTGAAGGCGGACCAATGGAGAAGGCAGAAGTCAATCTTGTCCTCCGCCTCCGTTTTGACATAAAAGAAGGATTTGTGCCACTTCTTGCACGATTCTAACCCGTGACACGAGGGAATACGGACTTCCTCCGAGGTGTGATGGACGCTGCCCCGCATTGAGTAAGCAGTTTCTAAGGGTGCAGACTTGTCGTGACTACATTAGAACGAATCGAAGAACTTCACCGACGCGTACAGACGGCCATAGGTCAAATATCCTTCCGGCGTAGATAAAAGCGTAAAGAGAAGCAATGGCATTTATGGAAGATGATGCGTCAAGGTCAAGTAGTCGAGAAACTCTCTTGCGAAGTCGCTAAGAGGGGGACCGGAAGCAGCGCATGAAATGTGACATAAAAATACGCATCGCCTCCCTAATGTCCTGAGAAGACTCGCCGGTAAGCGGCGGAGACCTCGGGAATCCTCCGAAGTTCGGATAAGCTATTCCATCTCGCCAGTAACGGAGGAACCTTGCCACAGTCTCGCCAGGTCCAGAGCCAGCATCGCTATCCTCTACCAGGCACCACTAAAAGAGCTAGACATGGGTTCGCCGAAAATCGACGGAGGAAGAATCAAGCGCGGAGGAATGTTTAGAGCCACGAGGCCCCGTCGCAATTTTGAACGAGAACGACGGCGGAGGAGCAGAGAAACCGCCGCACGAATACGAAGCCTAGACAGAGAAATCTAGGGTAGGCCCTAGGCAACGGAGCCGGAGAGAACTCACCGGCGACGACGCCAAAGCTAGCGAACACGGAGGAGGCAGACAGAGCGACGCGGCGGAGTCCTCGCCGTCAGAAGTTCTGATGAACGCACGGCGGCGGAGCCGCGAGCGGGCGCGGGAGCGAGAGGAAGAAGAAGGGAGCAGGCGAACGAGAAGGGGAAAGTGAATCCCCGATGCCGCGCCCCCGCTTTATAGCCTAGCCGCAAGCAAGGTAGTGGGATCGTGGGTGTGGCAGTGGGCAGCACGGATCGTGTGCGCAGCACGACCACGCGTCGCTGAGCGGAACCACACCGAAGGCCACACAATTGACCAAGGAGCTCACGATCCCCAACGAGAACGGCGCACGAGGCGTCGCAGCAACGGCGCGACAGGCGAGGCAGTAACTGTAGCTTATCAGTAAATACTGTAGAGGAACAAAAAACTAGAGAAACAATGATGAGGATGACACGTGGGACGAGGTGTGCACTAGTAAATACAGTGTTACCACGAGCGAGCAGAAGATAACTCGGAAAGAATGCATAATGTGTATCACGAAACTGATACGACCCGGCCGAGGTTATCGGCGGGACCATATCAGCTTCGGGGACTAATGTTGGGGAGGTAACCCCGGATAGGGTAAGGACGGGGAAAGACGAAAGGGTTATTCCCCGTCCAGCTTTCGAAGTTATATTCTAAGTGGCCGAGTCTTGTAAAAGTCGGTCGAGATAAGGAAAGGCAGGACCTCAGTGATGGCATGGCATTACCCGCCGAGATAGGGCGTAAGCGGGCCGGGTTGGGTCCCGAATGATCTTAATGCGTGAGGGAAGTGCCGAGTTACACGAGGAAGGGCCGAATGATACGAAGCTTGCAGGAGAAGGAGAAGCCCAAAGTCAAACCCTAGTCATGGAATCTGAGCAGAGCCAAGAGCTAAAGACAAATGTGCAGAACGACAGAGGGACCGAAAGAGGTCACGGAGGTGACTGCCTGGAGCCCGAGGCGAGCAGAGGGGCCTCGAATCTTACCGCAAAGGAGAAGGGCGACAGGAAAGAGGAGCGCCAACTATTATATTGGGACAAGCATATTCTCAATATGCTTAGCACGCCACTCGAAGAACCTGTGGCTCTCCTTTATAAGGGAGGCTTAGACCTGAGGAAGGGATAAATGGATTCTTGGTACCGTTAGGCTGGTAAAATTCTCTCTTTCTCCTTGTATACAGCTCAAGGAGCACTTGTAGCCCAAGGAAGGAGAAATAAAGATCTTTGCGTTAGCTTTCTGTGTGTAGAATCAACTACATCTTCCCTCCCCAGATCCCAATAGCATCCATTGGCCCCAAACTTTAGCCTGCCCATGGCATCTGCCGTGCCACCACCACGACAACTAAGGATATGGTTCTTTCTTATGGAGGTGATGAACAACTCGTTGTTAATGGTTAATACCGATCCGATGATTCTAAATCACAACTGGATACGAATTATTTTGAATGGTGCAAACAGCTTAGTGTTTATGATAAATGTTTACATTCATGCTATAATAGTATTAACAAGGAAACATTAATACTTTGAAAAGAGAAACCTGTGGTTCATGAATATCCTCTCCATTGTTATTGTTCGAGAAGTGTCTCCATCATGTCACGCCACGACAAGGTCAAGTTGCCTCCAAGCTTTCGGCGTACGCCGAAACCCCTAGATCGTCGAGGATTCTCTCATACCCACCATACTCGCCGCTTATGAAGTTCACCCTGCGCCGAGATCTCCTTCTACTTCCTGCCGTCACCGAACAAGGAGAGGATGGTCGGTACGAACGTGACTGACATGAGGGAGCTGCCGCCGGAGTCCATCGCCTGCTACAATCTAGTAGATAGATCTTGGCTTGTTTGTTTGTATGCGGTAGAAATTTTTTGTTTTCCATGCTACGAAACCCTACAAAAACAAAACTTTTTCCTCTAACGTGGTGATCCCAAGATCTAGCCGAGGTAGAAGGCCACGAGGTTTACCACTAGACGCGCAGTTGCAGATTACTGATGAAGCGCGTCAATTGATGCAGTGTAGTCCTTTGCGATACGATCGGCCTGGTGCTGATCGTACATCACCTCTGCTGGTATCCACACGTACAAGAAGGAGCACCGGCGGCGAACTGCTAGGTTCGATACGACGGCAGGACTGCTGTGGAGCTAGGGTTTCCAACACATGGAATGACCTAACCGGACAACGATTAACCTTTTTGTAGGGTTTCGTAGCATGGAAAACAAAAAATTTCTACCGCATACAAACAAACAAGCCAAGATCTATCTACTAGATTGTAGCAACGAGTCGATGGAATAACTCACCCTCCAAGATTCCAAAGTGTTTAACGAGAGCGGATTCTCGTGGGTGATGTAGTCGCATTTTCCGATCTCAAGATCGCAGAGACGATCCTTCCGACGCTATGCTTTCGCAGCTGCAGCAATCGGTCACACGCTCGGTACTGACGAAGACCTTCCTCTCCTTGTTCCAAAGAAAATGGAGGTTGTAGCACTCTCCTCGCGATTCCGACAGCACAACGGCGTGGTACCGGAAGTAGAGGGGATATCTCGCAGGGCTTCGCCTTAAGCCGGAGCGAGTATGGTGGAGTAAGAGAGAGTCCCTCGATGATCTAGGGTTTAGACACGCCGAGGAGGAAGCTTGGCCGGCGGCTAGGGTTGCTAGGCGGCGGGCTTGGTAGGTCGCCGCATGCTAGGGTTTGGAGGAGAGGATCTTGTATGTCTCTAGGAGGGAGCCCTGCCTCCTTATATAGGTGGAGGGGCCGGCCAAGGAGGGAGAGGAGTCCCTCCCAACTCGGCTTGGAGGTGGGTCAGGTTGGAGGAGGAACCTCCCCAACTCGGTTTCCTCCTCTTTTTCCTCTTTCCAAATTTAGCCGTTTGACTTTTCAAACTAGCTATTTGACTTTTCAAACTAGGATTTGAATTAATCCTTTATTTGGTACAGCGATGACACTTAGTACATGATGCAATCATACCAACTTGATACAACACATTCATGTACCCTTCCTCCGAGTGCCGGACATTCCGTAACATTCTAGAACATTCCGATGAAAACACCTAACCATTCCCCAACTCAAACGGACTTTCCTTATATGAATCTTATTCTCCGGACCATTCCGGATCTCCTCGTGATATCCCGGTCCCATCCGGACTCTGAACAACATTCGTCTCTTTCTCATCATTCCATAACTACTCAAAACAACGTCAATCCTTATGTGTCTCCCCACGGTTCGTGAATTATGCGCACATGATCGAGACACTTCTCCTAACAATAACCAATAGAGGAATCTGAAATTCATATGGTTCCACATATTTCTATGATTACTTTATGATCGAATGAACCACTTACATACGATATCAATTTCCCTTTGTCTCACGATAGTTTACTTATCCGAGGTTATGATCGTCAAGATCTCCGCATACCTAGTTCAACCTCAATCGATAAGTACTCTTTTCTCGCTCCTGATATGTGATCCCTTGTGAGCCACCACATTCTTGCAAGCTAATTGGATGACATTTCACCGAGAGGGCCCAGTATATCTAGCAGCCATATGGATGGACAAATCCCACTCTTGATCCATGTGTTTCAACCAACACTTTCCTAACACTCAATGCCACCTTTATAGCCACCCGCCACGGTGTGGTGTTTGATGTCATCAAAGCATCCATCCGTAAAGGTGATATGCATGATCTCATGGTCGAAGGAATTAGATTACTATGTATCATAAAGCATATAGCAATTGAACTATTAAAATGACTTGATCTTTATGCTACGCTTATCTATAGGAGTATGTCCATCATATCATTCTCCTAACAATATGATCTTGTTGTTAATAACATCTCAATGTTCATGATAGGGAAACCACAATCATCTATTAACCAACAAGCTAGTATTATATAGAGGCTTTACTAGGGACTTCAAATTAAGTTTACAAATCACACAAGTATTAATGTTTCCTTGTTAATACTATTATAGCATGAATGTAAACATTTATCATAAACACAAAGATATAATAATAACTACATTTATTATTGCCTCTAGGGCATATCTCCAACAGCCTCCCACTTGCACTAGAGTCATCTAATCTAGATTACATGGTAATATACCTAACACCCATGGCAGTTTGGTGTTTGTCATGTTTTGCCCTCGGGAGAGGTTTAGTAAACGGATCCGCCACATTCGGATCTGTGTGTTCTTTGCAAATCTTTTTATCCACATCTTGGATATGTTCTCGAATAGCGTGAAAACGTAGCTTGATATGCTTCAGCTTCTTGTGTGACCTTGGTTCTGCAAGATTGGCTATGGCGCCCATGTTATCACAAGAGATAGACATTGGGTCCAGCGACTAGGAACCACACCCAGCTCAGAATGAACTCTTTCATCCATATCGCTTCTTGTGAAGCCTCAAGCAGCCATGTATTCCGATTCAGTTGAAGATCTCGCCACAACGCTTTGCTTTGCACCTCCAGCTAATCGCTGCACCATTCAAAATAAATACGTATCCAGATTGTGATTTAGAATCATCCGGATCGGTGTTCCAACTAGCATCGGTGTAACCATTAACAACGAGTTGTTCATCACCTACATAAGAAAGAACCATATCCTTAGTTCTTCTCAAGTACTTAAGGATGTTTTTGATCACGTCCAATGATCCACTCCTCGATCACTTTGATATCTGCTAGTTAAACTAACAGATATGCAATGTCGGGTCTAGTACATAGCATGGCATACATTAGAGATCCTATGGCTGAGGCATAGGAGTCTTACTCATCCTTTCTCTATCTTCTCGCCGATGTTGGACTTTGAGTTTTACTCAAGGTCGATAGCAACATGGGCAAGAACCCTTTCTTGCTATCTTCCATTCCAAACCTCTTTAGAACTTTGTCCAAATATGTACTGTGACAATGATATTTGGCGCTTCGACCATCTCTATAAATCTTTATGCCTAATATGTAAGTGCTTCGCCAAGATCCTTCATTGAAAACTATTATTCAAATATTCTTTGACACTATTAAGAAGGTCTACATCATTCCCAATCAACAATATGTCATCTACATATAGTATTAAGAATGCCAGAGCTCCCACTCACTTTCTTGTAAATACAAGCTTCTCCATAAGTTTGTATAAAACCAAAACTTTTGATCACCTTATCAAAACGTTGATTCCAACTTCGATGCTTGCTTCAATCCATATATGGACCGCTGAAGTTTGCATACCTTGTTAGCATCTTTAGGATCAACAAAACCTTTGGGTTGCATCATATACAACTCTTCATCAATGTCTCCATTGAGGAATGCTGTTTTGACATCCATCTGCCATATCTCATAATCATAATATGCAGCGATTGCTAACATAATCCTCACAGACTTTAGCTTTGCTACTGGTGAGAAAGTCTCATCGTAGTCAACTCCTTGAATTTGTCGAAACCCTTTTATGCATAAGTCATGCTTTATAGACGAACATTACCATCAAGATCTGTTTTCTTCTTGAAGATCCATTTGTTCTCGATACCCTTCCACCATCCGGTAAGTCCACCAAAGTCCATACTTGGTTTTCGTACATGGATCCAATCTCGGATTTCATGGCTTCTTGCCATTTATTGAATCGGGCTCATCATCGCTTCCTCATATGTCTCGTGGTCATCGGTGTTGTCCACCAACATGACACTCATAACGGATCATACCAACTGGAGTGGTACGAGTTCTCGCTGACCATGAGGCTCTGTAGCAACTTCAACCGAAGTTTCATGATCATCATCATTAGCTTCATCTCTTATTGGTGCAGGCACCACAGGAACTTCTTCTGGTGCTGCGCTACTTGCAATTTCGAGAGAAGGTTCGACAACCTCGTCGAGTTCTACTTTCCTTCTAGTCACTTCTTTCGAGAGAAATTACTTCTCTAGAAAGGATCCATTCTTGGCAACGAAGATTTTGCCTTCGGATCTATGATAGAAGGTATACCCAATAGTTTCCTTCGGGTATCCTATGAAGACGCATTTTTCCGCTTTGGGTTCAAGCTTGTCCGGCTGTAACTTCTTTACATAGGCTTCGCACCCCCAAACTTTAAGGAACGACAATCTAGGTTTCTTCCCAAACCATAATTCATACGGTGTCGTTTCAACGGATTTAGACGGTGCCCTATTTAAAGTGAATGCGGCTGTTTCTAATGCATAACCCCAAAATGATAGCGGTAAATCTGTAAGTGACATCATAGAACGAACCATATCTAAGAGAGTTCAATTATGACGTTCGGACACACCATTACGCTGTGGTGTTCCCGGCGGTGTCAACTGTGAAAATGCTCGCCAAACTCGTAACTTAGATATTCACCTCCACGATCAGAACGTAGAAATTTAATCTTCTTGTTACGTTGATTCTCTACCTCACTTTGAAATTCCATAAACTTCTCGAAAGTTTCGGACTTATGTTTCATGAAATAGATATACCCATATCTACTCAAGTCATCCGTGAAGGTAAGAACATAACGATAACCATCACGATGCTACACTCATTGGACCACACACATCGGTATGTATGATTTCCAACAAGTCCGTAGCTCACTCCATCATACCGTAAAATGGAGTCTTAGTCATTTTACCCATCGACATGCTTCAGATCTATCAAGTGATTCAAATCAAGTGATTCAAGAAGTCCATCGGAATGGAGTTTCTTCATACGCTTCACTCCAATGTGACCAAGACGACAAAGGTTACATATAGGTCGAGTTATCGCCGATTTCAAACGCTTAGCCTCAATGTTATTAATATGTGTATTTCCACTATCGAGATTCAATAAGAATAGACCATCTATCAAAGGTGCATGTGCATAAAACATATTACTCATATAAATCGAACAACCATTATTCTCGGATTCAAACAAGTAACCGCCTCGCAATAAACAAGATCCCGATATAATGTTCATGCTTAACGAGGCACCAAATAACAATTATTTAAGTATAAAACTAATCCCGATGGTAGATGAAGGGTAGCGTGTCAATCGCGATCACATCAACCTTTTATCCGCTTCCAACGCGCATCGTCACCTCGCTCTTCGCTAGCTTCCGCTTATTCTCGCAGACCTGCTTCGAAAGTTACAAATATGAGCAACCGAACCAAGATCAAATACCCGTGCACTACTACGAGTACTAGTGAGATACACATCAATAACATGTATATCAGATATACCTTTCTTCTTGATGTTGCCGCTTCAAATCCGCCAAGTACTTTGGGCAATTCCGCTCAAAGGACCTTCTCCTTGCAAGAAAAGCACTCAAGATCGTGCTTAGGTCCAGCCTTGGTCTTCTTCGTGGCATGGTAACTTTCTTACCACCCTTCTTGAAGTGTCCTTCCGCTTTGACTTGCCTTTCTTGAATTTGGTGGTCTTATTGACCAACAACACTTGGTGCTCTTTCTTGATCTCCACTTCGCAGATTTTAACATGGCAAAGAGTTCGCAACGCCTTGTTCATGTTTTGCATGTTGTAGTTCATCACAAAGTTCTTGTAACTTGGTGGTAGTGATTGGAGGACACGAAATCCTCAAAGCATTGGGAATCACAATACCCAAGCTTTGAAGTTTGTTTATGCCTGCATCTTAAGCACATGCTCACGACGGAGCCCTCTTCCATCTTGCGCTTAAAGAACTTTTCGTAAGCCTCATAGCTTTTAATTGCCGCATGAGTCTCAAAGATCAATTTGAGATCCTCGACAATATCATATGGGTCTGAATTCTCAAACCTTTTCTCAAGCTCCGATTCTAAACCATACAAGATAGCACATTGAACTCGGAGTACCGAGTCTTCCGAGTGAGGTAAACATTCTTTACTTCATCGGCAAGATCACCGCAGTGGGTCACCCAATGTGCATCCAAAGACATAGGTCAAATTACCACCGTGAGGACAATCTCAAATTGCGGAACCAATCATAAGTTGCTTCCATTGTTTTTCAACTTTTCTTTCTCTATGAACGCATTAAAATTGATGGTAGGGGCTGCCATTGATCTACAACATATTTGCAATAGTTTAGACTAAGTTTATGACAAATTGAGTTCAAATTAATATTATAATTAATCTAGGTGAACTCCCACTCAAAACAATATCCCTCACATTGTTTTAGTGATCACACGAACCAAATCCACCACATCAACACCAATCATCACGAGAGTTGATATAGTTTCAATGGCGAACAATCGACATGCTCATCATATCTACTATATGATTCATGCTTTACCTTTCGGTGATCCGTGTTCCGAGACCATGTCTTTACATGCTAGGCTCGTCAAGATCAAACCTTAGTTTCCGCATGAGCAAATCTGGCATGCTCACGTTGTATACACTTGCGGAATCTAGCACACCCGATCATCACGTGGTGCTTCGAAACAACAAGCTTTAGCAACGGTGCTAACTAAGGGTGAACACTTTATGACTTGAAATTCATGTGCATGAGGGATCATCTTATAATGCTACCGTTGTCTACTAAGCAATACAAGATGCATAAAGGATTAACATCACATGCAATTCATAATATGTGATATGATATGGCCTTTCTTCTTTGTGCTTCCGATCTCCATCTTCTAGCACGAACATGATCTCCATCATCACCGGCATTGCATCAAGGTCAATGACGCTTCTTCATGGTTGTCGTCCACCGGCTTCAACTATTACAACTACTTTGAATAGACACGCGGGTCTTAACATAAATTAAAGACAACCATATGGTTTCCCCGCCGTTGCCAACTTACAATAAGGAACATTGCATACATCAAATATAATCACAATCATGGCCATATCACATCACAGCACACCCCTGCAAAACAAAGTTATACGCCTCTACTTTCTTTGCATGTTTTACGTGGTTTGGGGCTTTCAATAAGTGTCGTCCTAACTTATGAACATGAACCACAACATTGATACTAGTATTGTTAATTACCCGTTGTAAATTGGATCTTAACTATGCTAGGAGAAACAGGCACCCGCAAAGCCACTTATGCAATACAAGTTGCATGTCAATCTTGGAGCAAGTCTCATGAACGATGTCATGTAAGGTTATCCCGGGCCGCTTCATCCAAACATCCCGCAAGATGAAAAGTACACAAGAAGCAATCGACAATAAAAGCATCAATGCCCACAATGACCATTGTGTTCTACTCGTGCAACAGATCTACATATAGACACGGCTCTGATACCACTGTAGGGTTTCGTAGCATGGAAAACAAAAAATTTCTACCGCATACAAACAAACAAGCCAAGATCTATCTACTAGATTGTAGCAACGAGTCGATGGAATAACTCACCCTCGAAGATTCCAAAGTGTTTAACGAGAGCGGATTCTCGTGGGTGATGTAGTCGATTTTCCCGATCTCAAGATCGCAGACGATCCTTCCGACGCTATGCTCCGGCAGCGCCCCGTCGGTCACACGCTCGTACTCGACGAAGACCTTTCTCTCCTTGTTCCAGCAGGCAGCGGAGGTTGTAGCACTTCTCGCGATTCCGCAGACAACGGCGTGGTACCGGAAGTAGAGGGGAGATCTCGCAGGGCTTCGCCTTAAGCCGGAGCGAGTATGGTGCAGTATGAGAGAGTCCCTCGACGATCTAGGGTTTAGACACGCCGAGGAGGAAGCTTGGCCGGCGGCTAGGGTTGCTAGGCGGCGGGCGCGGCTAGGCTAGGGGCGCGCAAGGCAGGAGGTGGTGGGCCGCGGCTAGGGTTTGGAGGAGAGGATCTTGTATGTCTCTAGGAGGGAGCCCTGTCCTCCTTATATAGGTGGAGGGGCCCGGGGAGGGAGAGGAGTCCTCCCCAACTCGGCTTGGAGGTGGGCTGGGTTGGAGGAGGGAACCTCCCCAACTCGGTTTCCCCTTCCTCCTCTTTTCCTCTTTCCAAATTTAGCCGTTTGACTTTTCAAACTAGCTATTTGACTTTTCAAACTAGGATTTGAATTAATCCTTTATTTGGTACAGCGATGACACTTAGTACATGATGCAATCATACCAACTTGATACAACACATTCATGTACCCTTCCCCTCCGGAGTGCCGGACATTCCAGAACATTCTAGAACATTCCCGATGAAAACACCGGAACCATTCCCCAACTCCGAAACGGGACTTTCCTTATATGAATCTTATTCTCCGGACCATTCCGGATCTCCTCGTGATATCCCGGATCCCATCCGGGACTCCGAACAACATTCGGTCTCTTTCTCATCATTCCATAACTACTCAAAACAACGTCGAATCCTTAAGTGTGTCTCCCTACGGTTCGTGAATTATGCAGACATGATCGAGACACTTCTCCGAACAATAACCAATAGAGGAATCTGGAAATTCATATGTCTCCCACATATTTCTACGATTACTTTGCGATCGAATGAACCACTTACATACGATATCAATTTCCCCTTGTCTCACGATAGTTTACTTATCCGAGGTTATGATCGTCGGTATCTCTGCATACCTAGTTCAACCTCGTTACCGATAAGTACTCTTTTCTCGTTCCCGTGATATGTGATCCCTTGTGAGCCAGTCACATGCTTGCAAGCTAATTGGATGACATTTCACCGAGAGGGCCCAGAGTATATATATCCGTCATATGGATGGACAAGTCCCACTCTTGATCCATGTGTTTCAACCAACACTTTCCGAACACTCAATGCCACCTTTATAGCCACTCAGCTACGGTGTGGTGTTTGATGTCATCAAAGCATCCATCCGGTAAAGGTGATATGCATGATCTCATGGTCGAAGGAATTAGATTACTATGTATCAGAAAGCATATAGCAATTGAACTATTAAAATGACTTGATCTTTATGCTACGCTTATCTATAGGAGTATGTCCATCATATCATTCTCCTAACGATATGATCTTGTTGTTAATAACATCTCAATGTTCATGATAGGGAAACCACAATCATCTATTAACCAACAAGCTAGTATTATATAGAGGCTTTACTAGGGACTTCAAATTAAGTTTACAAATCACACAAGTATTAATGTTTCCTTGTTAATACTATTATAGCATGAATGTAAACATTTATCATAAACACAAAGATATAATAATAACTACATTTATTATTGCCTCTAGGGCATATCTCCAACACTTTTTGGGTTATGGTGCTCCACTATATATAGGGAGTGAACGTGGGATCTAATCGCGCGGCCCATTCACTAAATCCCATATAATATTAGTCCCTGTGAGTCAGACTCACTGACTTAGTCCAAATCAGGCTCGGGTCCAACCCAACTAGATTTCCAGTTCAGATCCAATCCGAACTTGCTCCCGCTCTTAAGTGTGTGACCCCGCAGGCTTATGGCTACTTGGACACGATTAGAGTCCAACTCTCAATCGATCAGTCGGCAGCGGCTCCTAGCAGAACGTGCCGACTGCCAAGTACCAAAGAATCATGACGACTTGCCTTTCCAATGTGACTTGCGTCCGAGTCCCTTTTGCCTCATGATATACCTTGTCAGACTATAGGCGAATAATTGTCATCCCTTAAATAGTCTGACTCTCTTCTCAATCCGAGATAAGTGATTCACCCGACTAACTCTTAGTCGATCGCCTCGGTTAACATTTAACCGAGTCATGCATAGCCATGCTTTCTGAATCATGTCATCCGAGAGGGCCCAGAGAATATCTCTCCGAGTGGAGGGGCGAAATCCCATCTTGGTTATTCATATCACGCAGCTTGATTCTCAGTCGACCCGAACTCTGCCTTTATAACTGCCCAGTTACGGATCAACGTTTGACAGAACCTAAGTCGGTGATCCTCAACTCGAACTATGCAATAACCTCAGGTCTAAAGATTACATTGATTGAGATATACAAATGACAACTTGTTCGTTGTACCTCAATTTGGGTCAATCCGACTCGTTAAACTCTTTAGACGAATCTATGTAAGTTGGAATAGCATCTGCCCATGACAAGTGGAACCGAGTCATCAAGCCAACTTTCACATTGGTCTAAGTTGTGTGTCCAGCACAGCCTCAATGACCAAGGACATTTAGTACAAACAACATGAATACATAGTTCCACAACCGAATCACATATTCAATGATACACATCAGATGTTTATACAAGAACAACTTAATATCTTTATGAATACAATGGGAAATCTCATCATACATGATTGCCTCTAGGGCATATTCCTAACGGTTTATGCGCTAGAAATTTTTGTTTTGCATAGCGCGTTTCCCAACACTTATAGCCCTCTATCCCTGACGGTGGCTCCTCCCGGGGAACAACCTTTTTACGCATCTTGTTCGATAAGTATTATTTAACAATGGATGGACGTTTGAACATGTATGACCGATTCATGTACGACACGGACTTTCACCGGAGTCCACGGGATACCCATCATACATAAATCGTACGTGCATTGGTCGTGTGCATAACACTTCCACCCTAGAAATTCGATACTACTATCATTTGTACGGGATCATATGTAACTTAAATTCAAGATATTGTTAAGCAAGGCCATGCAGTTGTATTTTTTATAAAAAGAATATCTTAATACTACGAATATATCAATTATACCCAGCTTCTGCACTAATAAAATGGCCAAATATACCAAGAATGCACACAACCAAAAAAAGATCGAAAAGGCCCCATCACGCTGATCAATCACTCGTAGCAGCAACAATCTAAACAACACCCTGACTACAAGAAATTCTCTTAAAGCAACGCCTAACAATGGAAAAGTGTTGTCATGGCTTGATCGAAGATTTTACGTTTTCACTCTGGAGAAAGTCTGAGTTGCCAAAACTAGTTCTTTAGCAAGTTCATTGCTAGGTACAACCAATAAAGATCAGAGCTTATATTTTCACCCTGGAAAATCCTACTTAGTACTCGAGGAGCACCACTAAACCTGAAGTCACCCCGTTTTGTTGCTCTCACTTGTCGATGCCACTTCCACAAAACACCAATCAATAGGATCACAGGCATTGTCTCCGTAGTTTGGACATGAAAAATCCCACGACCATGCCTTCACAATAGCACTTAAAGCAATGCATCGCATCCATGATCCTACTTTCGATGTTACCTTATGAAATTTCAGCCGTAGTCGTCTTAACATTCCCCATCTCTACCAACGCTATGAAAATAGCAACTTCGACATGTCCTATGGTGTTAGTTAAAAACGAAGCTTCACAACATGTCCTTTGAAATCTCAGATGTTTGTGGTGGCGCCCGACCGGATCTCCTGCGCTCTAGTTTTTAGGAGCACTTCACAATCTATGAACACCATAGGTGGAAAATTCAGTAACTCGTCAAAAACCATATCGGAGGAAACCAGTTTTTAGGACCTCTAGAGCCTCTCTCAGCCACCTTTATTGCGTGGAAGGGGACGACATGGGAGAGAAGTTCCACCGGCCATCCAGCTACCATGTTGGGGAGAACGACGACGTCCCAAGAGGAGGTTGAAACTAGGCATCAACTAAACCTAGTCCAGACCTCCGCCGATATCCTACGACGTAGCACGACACTAGAGTGTCGCCCCGACCTCCATTCTCTAACGACATGGACATGGTGACCCTAGCCCTCACCACAGATCGTCGAAGCCTGCCTTCCCCAAACCGCCTTCGCGGCTCCGGGGCGGCGGCAAGGGCTGGCAACAACGAAGGCGTGTCCGGCCATCGCAAGGTATTCTGGCGGCATCTAGGGTTTGCCCCGGGTGCCTATTGAATTGATAGGCCGGCCAGTATATGCAAAAGTCCGAACTGTTGGAGAAGGGCTGATCTAGTATATATGTTTCAACACACCCTCTCACGTCAAGGCGGGACATACAGGTAGACCATAACCGTACAAAGACGATAGACGTGGGATCGAAGAAAGGCCGCAACTATTTTAGATTTAATAGTGTGTTATCCATGTCTTAAACTTGATATCTCAAGGCCCTGGTACCATATTGAATTGATAGGCCAGCCAGTATATCCAAAAGTCCGAAATATTGGAGAAAGGCTGATATAGTATATATATTTCAAGAGTGCCGCCCTGGGTGCAATATGGGAGGCTTTTTTTATAGAGTGAATTCCACTTTTTACCCTCTATTTGTGCATTTGAGACACTAATTACCCTATTTAGTAGAAGTTGTACCCAAATGTCCTATTTAAGAAAATTCTAAGCATGATTTTGTCCCGTTTTAGCATTCAACACTTGTTCTTGGATAAGGCTGATATGTTAGGACGATGTGCCGCCACAAAATATGTCAAGATCGGAGGACGTCGTCGTCGATCATATCTACCCTTCTCTGCACCAAATGTTCTATTCTTTGTTGCCATCTCGATAATTTCGAAGTTCAATCATCACCTCACACCTTTCCCAATAGATATACATCAGAAAATGAGGGTTTAAAGTTTTCAAACATGGTAATTTAGATAAATTTTCACTCCATAGGGTAATTAGTGTCACAAATGCACAAGTAAAGAGTAAAAAGTGGAATTCACTCTTATTTATATTTCCTTCGTCCGGTAATAAGTGATACAACTTGATTTAGATAAATGTATGTAGACGCTCATATTCTAGACAAAAACGTATCACTTATTTTGAGACGGATGGTGTATTTGTTCTCTATTACTCGTGAGGTATTCTGGTGTCTTAAGCGATGCAAAATTGAACTTGTAATTCGCTGATTCTCGTATTAATTTCAGAGGGATCTTGAAACATGGAAGTGGATAACGGACATCATGTAGTGCATATTTACCATCAGAAATGAGATAATACTCAGATCCTCGTATGTTGGCCTGGAAAGTTAACATCGACCGTGGATCGTTACAAGACTCGCTACGTCGTTCGTTTGATTTGCTTGACTCACTGTATTGTTCGTTTGATTTGTCCGATGTACTACCAAACTGGACACACTGTAATCAGGCCAACCAGTCTGTACCCGAAAAAAATTCTGTGTACAAAAATTTCTTCTGTCTACTTAATCGATACTCCCTCCATATCATAATATAACGTATATAAGTCTTTAAAAAAATATGGTTCATATTAATGGTCACAATTTTTTCTAGATACAAAGGCATCTACTCTATATATTTAACTAAATACGTACGAACCCAGATAAAGTAGAGGTCATTCATATAGACTGGAGGGAGTAGTATTTATTTGCTATTGTAGATGTTGATATTTTTGTTTACATACTTGGTCAAATTTGATATTGTATGAATTCTGAGAAATCTTATATAGACTTACACTACATTGACTAGTTGAGTGTCCGCGCGTTGCTACGGTTTCTACAATATTATTTCTTGTCACAATGTGAATATTATGCAAATGAATCTTCACATGCATAGAAAGAGATACTATTATTCCACTTTGCTTAACATGTAATTTTATAAAATGCTACTCCCTATGTTTCTAAGGCCCAGTTCTTTTGGCGGCTTCTCGGAGAAGCCGCCCTACCCCCAGCTTCCTGGGGAAGCCGGTTCCAAAATTTTGTGAGGCTTTCAAGTTAGTTTAGCCTTAACCACTTTGGAAGCCTTGTAATTTTTTTGAACCGGCTTCCCTAGAAAACTGGGGGTAGGACGGCTTCTCAGAGAAGCCGCCAAAAGAACTGGGCCTAAATATAAGACATTTTGGCGGGTCAATTTGAACGAACAAAACAACTTATTATTACATAAATTTTAAACTAGCTAATTGGCGGGTCAATTTTGAAATTTTCACGCACCCTAATTTCTAACTCATACAAATATCCTGAAGTACCATTTAACTTTAAGAAAGAACGTTCTTCTTGTACCAAAATACACATTACAAATGTATCTTATAGAAACTATATTATCTGCTATCCAAAAGCCCACTTCTCTAGATGTATATGCTTCAATCGGTAATAATCTTATGTGTCTCTTCAGGGTATGAATATTCTTCAAGGAACTTTGTCCCATCTTTCGTTCAAGTCTATATACACTCATTATGCATTTGCAGATAGCGGTATTTTATAGTATAATCCAATGAAAATATAGAATATCCTTGTTTGAAAGTCAAAATCATTTAAAACAATTATCACCACCACACACATCAATTCAGGTGTCTTTCACAAAAAGTGAGATGCCATTGTCAGAGTTGCGGAGGTAATTTCCTTGAGATATGATGACTAATCTAGCAGATTAAGGTGGATATCTTAAGACCAGAAAAATTGACACCAAATCACATTCAGTGAAAATGACAACTGGGATGTGCAGATATTCTCGGTTGGAAAATATATAAATGACTCAAACATCTCTTTTAGCCTTTATAGGTGTTATAATGATTTACAAATATAAACCAGAAGGAACATTGAATGGTATAAAAGGAAGTGAAAACAATGTGTGAATAAATCATGGCTCCCATTCTGAATAGTAACTCCTCAGGGCATGTAGTTCCTTGGATAACACGAGCTTCTTAGAGTGTCGTAGTATCATTAGGTACTAAGGCATGGCATAAACTCCGAACAAAGCAATAAACTGCATTGCATCTTGGTGAGGACATGTTTAATTGATAGAACAGCAATAAACTGCATTGCATCTTGGTGAGGACATGTTTAATTGATAGAACAACCTGACAGAAAATGGTTAGCAAACGCTAACAGGCAAAGAATTCCATTAATGATGGTGAGCTGTCAAGCTTGCCCTTTTAACCATGCAAGAAGCAATTAAATATATGATACTATGGCTTACATGGAAAGAAAATAATTGTTTTGTGAGTAATTAGTGTATCCTGATTTGATAAAGTTGCACTTGTATTGGCTAATTTTTTTAAAATAATATATTTTTTTATTTAATTTCACAAATAATATACGAAATCAAAAAATTACAAATCTAATGGACCGTCGTCCATTGAAAAGACGAAGGTGGTGGTTCGTCTTTTGAAAAGACGAAGGGGGTGGTTCGTCCGTTCAAAAGACGAACGTGGTGACTGGGACAGGTTCATTCATAGGTACGTTCGTCTTTTGAACGGACGAACCACCCTCTTCGTCTTTTTAAAAGGCGAACCACCACCTTCGTCTTTTCAACGGACGACGGTCCGTTAGATTTGCAATTTTTGGATTTCGCGTATTATTTGTGAAATTGAATAAAAAAATGTATTATTTAAAAAAAATTAGCCTTGTATTGCATAGCAGCCATACTTGAAAGTTGGTGAAACCGAAAGGCCTAAGTTTTAAAATAACACAAACAATATACTTTTGTGTGACAGGAAATTTTCCAAAATAATAAGTGGCGTGGTATTGCCGACGAGTACGTCATGGAGGGGTCCTCACAGTGCGTGTTTAGAGACGTGGGGGAAGGCGGACGGTTGACGGGTACGAGGTAACACAGCTTACCCAGGTTCAGATCCCACGACGGTGGCGGAATCTACTCCTTCTATAAATCACTATAATGGCAATAAGCCGAGTTACAAAGATAGGTTCGCTATGCGAGGTTGTCTGAGATTATCTATGATCGTGCCCTAAAGGCTCCCATAGGCCCGACTTATATAGTCACCAGGTCCTAGGGTTACAGGGAAAATTCCTAGCCGGGCAGATCACAGAGTCCTACACCGTTTATTACTAGTCTTGTGTATCTTGCACTCTAAGGCTCCGGGTATGCTGGTGACTTCACCGTAGCCTTCCTTTATCCGGCATGGGCCTCCCTTCTGGATCCACATAACTGGGCCGCCCAGCAGGCCATAGGCCATGCTACCGACTATGGGCCACCTGGGTTAGTCGGATAAGAGACATGCTATAAGGATACCCATATAGCATATCCCCAACAGTAGCCCCCGGAGAACTCCGAGATCTTGCGTCGTCCTGCCTCTTCACATAGAATGCTCCGTCTAGATGGATGTCGGCAGATCGTCAAGCAACATCTTGTAGTCCTCCCAAAGAACCCTGCAAAGTTTTCTCCGTCTTCGAATGGTAAGCCAGAGAAATGTTGAATCTTCCATCGTATTCTTACGCAGTCGGATTAAATCCGTCCATGCCGGAATCTTCGATGCGACGGCTCATCTACCCATGTCAGCTAGGACGACGTAGGCTTAGGTCAGCGACTCCTCGTAACTCACACATACAGAGAACGCAATCATATCCGATTTTCCCGCGCGAGCGATACGAACCGTTGGCGGCGGCGGTTGGAGACGTGGCGAAATTACCGCGCACGTTCACGAACACGTCGTCTACGCGGCAACCGTCCGATTAGCTGCACGAATCTTGACGCAGAGCATGATAAATAGTAACCGTGGGACACTTTCCACTTTTTACCTCATTCCTCTCGCGTCATCGTCTTCTTCCTCCAGCCGCACACCTCCTCGAGCTCTCCGCGAGAAACCTCGAAAACCCTAGCCTCCCTCTGCGTCAGTCGCATCCTTCCAACACTCCATGGCCAGTAGCAGCTCCTCCACATCGATGGCGGCGTCGAGCGAAGCCGCGGCGAATCCGCCGAGCTCCGTCGTCGTGCCCCCAGAGGGCCTGGTCATCCCCGCATCGGCGGTGATTGAAACCACCGGCGGTGACCATAATCTGGCGGCGCTGGAGCCACTGGAAGAAGAGCCAGACTCGCACAAGGGTGACTAGCGCGGCTCGGACATCACCGACCGCGACATCCAAGAGATGGTCGCCGAAGGCTACCTCCCCATGACGGAGGGGCTCGCCTGGCGGGCGGCGCCGGCCGGCGAGGTGACACCTTCTCCCCAAGCCGTAGAAAAGGTGTACCTCAAGGCACAGCTGGTACGCGGTGTTTCCCTGCCCATCTCCCACTTCTTCCTCTCCGTCTTGAACCACTACAAGGTCCAACCCCATAACCTCTCCCCTAATAGCATCTTAGTGCTTAGCAACTTCGCGGCACTTTGTGAGGGTTACCTAGGGATTAGGCCTAGGTTAGACTTGTTCATGTACTTCTTCACCGTCAAACGTGAAGCCGGACATAGTAGGGAGGATCTTAGGAACTGCGGCACCATAAGCTTCAAGATTCGACCTGGCCGGTGCTTCCCTGACATCGTCGGCCACGGGTCCTGCAAAAACTGCCAGCGGACGTACTTCTACGGCCCCGACATTCCTTTGGCGGGTCGAGAAGTAACGTACCCGAACTTCACGGATGGAGCCGCCGCTGAAGTTTCCACATGGAGGTCCCATGCCTCCCTTCCCTCCGACCTCGACGCTTCTCGCGCAATAAGGCGGATCAAATGGTTCGTAGAGACGGGTTTGACCGGCTTGGACCTGGCCATGTGCTGGTTCATCAGGCGAATCCAACCTCTACAGCACCGCGCGAAGTTCATGCACGAGTATACCAGTGATCGAAGGGATACCCTCCGGATCTCCGTGGATAAATTCTCGAGTGACTCCGTCAAGCTCCGCCTGAAGGACATCGTCAAGGTGAAGGACAAGAAGCATGGCTTCACCATCACCTACGACATGTTCATAGACGACAAGTGCCCAAAGGTAGATATGTATTTTTTGTGTACGACATATGCTCCAGTTTCTCCGTCTTGCCATTACCATCTCATCTAACACGGTGATTTCTTACTTAACAGCTTAGCGATCTAGATGAGGACAACCTGGCTACCCAAATCTACAATCCAAAGATGAAGGAAGTCACGGTCGTGTCCAACGACGATGTCCCGTTGGCGTGAAAGCGAAAGAGATCCACCTCTGACGCTGCCGACGGAGGCAAGAAGAAGAAGACGGAGGGTGGAGGGTGGAGCCTCCAAGAAGACTACCGCCGCCCTGGAGGCGGAAAAGAGAAAAGCCACCAGGATTTTTGCCAAAGCACCCCCCCTACTGTAAGCTTCTCATTCTCCGACATTGTCTATCTGTCTGTTTTGTTTCTGTACCTATGCACTTTGCACGTTTCAGGAAGAAAGCCACAACCAGCCTCAAGAAGACCTCCAAGACTTTGGGGGCTTCTAGAAATATCAAGGATATGCTGCATTGCGACTCCTCCCCCGCCATCGCCCCTGCTACTCCTGCCGTCAAGCCTTCCTCTGCCCCGACAAGTTCTCAAGCTCAGGAGGCACCAGGTCCTTCCGCCATGGAAGTGGATTCTGGCGCCTCTACCGAACTCGCTGTTGTCGGCGAACAGGCGACGCAGGAGAGCACTGCTCTTCAAATGGCTGAAGCTTCGGCTAAGGATGCCATCAGTAGCGGCAAGGCGGTAGTGGGAACTGGTACCTCTGCCGAAGGCGGCGCCCCTGCTCCCCAGAAGCCCTTTGAGTTCCCGAAGATAGTTTACCCGACGCTCACACCGAGTAACACAACTCTGGTTCCTGGAGGAGTGCTGTCGTCTCCGACGTGCGGTATTGAGGAGCTTCTCCGACAAGCGGATATCTTGCAAGGAAATAGCATTTCCTTTGGCAAGCTGCTAGCCGAAAGCGCTACAAACCTCAAGATTATTGCGCTTGTAAGTTTTACTTTACCTTTTGCATTTCATATGAGTATCCCACTGTAGCCCCCGAGGATGTAGACGGAAAACCATGGGTTTTGCATCTATATGCTCTAAGAGTGACTAAGTTAGAAGGAATTCTCACTGTAGACCCCCAAGCATTTAGATGTAAGAAACTATTCCGACTAGATGCTTTAAGAGTAGCATACGCAGTGCTTATAATTTTCAATACTGTAGCCCCCAAGCCTCTAGTTGTTACTGAATCAGTTCCGACTAGATGCTTAAAGAAAAGCTAAGCATTTTCCGAGTTAAAACTTTATACTGTAGCCCCCAAGCTTCTAATTGAGAACTGAATTAGCTCCGACTAGATGCTTAAAGAAAAGCTAAGCATATTGCTAAGTTAAAAACTCTCGCTGTAGCCCCGAGCGTCTAAGTGGAAAGATTCCGACTAGATGCTCCAAGTAGACTAAAAACGGTTTAACTTTTTTCCTTTGTTCCACAGAAGGAGAATGCTCGGAGGGGCATGGCCAACGACAAGTACCAGAAGATGCGCACAGATCTTGAAGCCGAAAAGGGTAAAACTGCCATCTTGAAGGAACAGATCATCAAAAACAAGAGTCTGTTTTCTTTTTTGCGCATTCCGTCTTGGTTTTATGCCTTCATTCTCCGAGTACTCACTGTGTACTTTGTTTTCTCCGACTTTGCAGAACATGTCGCCAAGGCCAAGGATATTGTCGAGCAGTCCAAGCACATCCAGCAACTGGACAATAAAAATGAATCCTTAAGAAGGAGAGGGAAGAGATGCTGAAGATGCACGAGGATTCCATGAAAGCCCTGCAGGATTCCGCCTCCGCGGAAATCAATCGCTTGAAGGAGGAGCTTGCGATCTTAAAAGATCAGAAGCAATCTGCTGATGAGCAAAACCAACGCCACAGCGAGGCGTTTAAGCTCCTCCAACAAGAGAAGGAATCCTTGGAAGACACCCTTTGGCAGGCCAAGGCCAGCATCTTCAGTAAGTTTCCTTCGCCTTGTATTTCTGTAGTCTGGATACTTAGAGTTTATTGAACTCATGTGCTCATTGTCGGAATTTTAAGCTCCTATGGGTTTAACCCGCTCGCCTCCTTCGGACAAGGAATGCATGGTTCTTGCCGGTAACTTTATCAACACCGCCATCACCCAAGCCAAGGAGATTGCCAAGCCTCTCCAGATATACATCAAGGCCTCGGACTCTGTGACGAAGTACTCGGAGATTCTGCGCCGAGCCCCTGAGCGTGTTACGAGCTGGAAAGCTTCATGTGCATGGGATGGCGCCAGGATGGCACTCTCAATGGTGAAGGCACACTACGAAGATGCCGACATCGACACGGTGACCTCTGGTATCCCCGACGTTGATGATGACGGCAAAGATATTGACCATGAAGCCATCTTGTCATCACTCGCGGGTTATGACACCAGAGTTGCCGAGTTGGTGGACATCGATGTCTTCGTGCCCATGAACACCATCGACAACGCCAACCAAGATTCTTCCGAGTCTCATCATAGCACCGATGTTGAGGGTGATTCTCCGGCTGGGGACGATGCTGCTTCCAAGTCTCCTGCGCCCAAAGAGTGAAAAACACTATGTAATATTTGTTTTGCCTTTGGTGTATGCGCGGAAAAAACTTGATGATGTAACTTAAGGCGGAAAACAATGGTTGTTATTTCCTGCCACTTAAGAACTTAGTTCCCAGCATGTATATATTTTTAAGCAAGTGCTGGCTTATCCATTACTTTGGTTCTTATGCTTGACCTTTCATGAGTCGGAAGACTCGTTGTCGGAACCATGCGCTTAGTTGATGATGCCCAATGGCACCGTCAATAACCTGAGCACAAAATCACCGACAATAAGTGCCAAAATTCACTACTCCAGAATCCACATAAAAACGACAAAGAACGTGTAGACCAGAAAACTTAAGCTAACGCCCGTAGACGGAATTTTCACAAGTGCAAACGCAAAACTTGTGCATAAAGGTTTTACATGATCCAAAAATGAACACTAAAGGAGGTAAAAGACTTAGAAATATGAGTGAACCAAAGAGGTTTATTTCATTGATCATATAAGAGGTACACAATTAGATAAAAATGCTAAGTGTAAAAAGGACGTAGATGTGCTATGTTCCATGGCTGATCAAGCTCCGGGTAGTCATCATCCGGGTCACGTCGCTTACGCTTATGATCCTCGTTGGGTCTGTCCTTTAGTTCACGATTGTCAACAAGGTAGTAAGACCCATTGAGCAGCGCCTTGCTTATGATGAACGGTCCTTCCCATGGCGGGGACAATTTGTGTGACTTCTTCTGCTTAAGTCGGAGCACCAAATCCCCCTCTTTAAACGAGTGATGCCGAACGCGGCGACTATGGTAGTTGCGTAGCTTCTGCTGGTAGATGGCGGATCTTTGGCATGCCAAAACACGCTCCTCCTCGAGAAGGTCCACATCTAGGCGTCTGGATTCTTCAGCGTCATCCTCATCGTAGGAGGCAACTCGTGGTGCATCATGGAGGATGTCGGAGGGCAGGATGGCTTCTGCTCCATATACCATGAAGTAAGGGGTGTAGCCGGTAGATCTTTTGGGTGTAGTTCGTAAACTCCACAACACATATGGCAATTCTTCCGCCCAGGCTCCAGCTGCTCTATGTAGCGGTGCCTCGAGACGTGGCTTGATTCCCTGCAGAATTAATCCATTAGCTCGCTCAACCTGACCGTTGGATTGTGGGTGTGCCACAGATGCAAGGTCAAGTCGGATGCCTTTCTCCCAGCAATATGCCTCCACTTCTCCGAGTGATAAATTGCTGCCATTGTCGGTGATAATGCTATGTGGGAGACCAAATCTCACCACTAGATCTCGGACGAACCTGAGGGCCGTTGCCCCATCAAGCTTTCTAATGGGTTTAGCTTCTATCCATTTAGTGAATTTATCAACTGCTACAAGCAGATGCGTAAACCCACAAGGTGTTGTCTGTAACGGTCCCACCATGTCTAGCCCCCAGACTGCAAACGGCCAAGTTATTGGTATTGTTTGCAGTTCTTCAGCAGGAACATGTGGTTGTCGGGCATAGTACTGGCATCCCATGCATGTCTCAACCAGCTTGTCGGCATCCGCCTTCGCGGTCAGTGTAACACCCTCAGAATCGACCCTATGCAAGTTTCAGCGATTTCCGCCAAACCCGCATAGAAACGATTCAAAGGTGCCCACTAGGCACTTTCGTGCGGGTGGAAAAACGAAGTAATACCATTACACAATAGTCCACGATGGAACCCACAGAACAGATATATACAACAATGACCCAAAGAGTCAAGAATACAGATATACAATACAAAGATCCAAATCACCTTGAAAACGATACAGCGTCCGACTACGGACAAGATGCAAATGGGGCTAAGAGCCCTGAAGAATAACCAATGGCGTCCATAACCCTGCCCAGGCCAAGCCGGAAGGGTAACCCTGCTAACGACGTCGATCTAAAAACCTGCTAAAATCAAAAGGGGTGCCGACAAAGGGCAAAGGAAAAAGAGAGCGGTCGATCGAGGCCAAGACACTGCAGCGAGACTAGAATTCGGCGGTCCTCGCCTACATAGGTATGGTGGATGAGCCGCCAAGACATGCACTAACAACCTGTAGAGACTCGATATAACTGGCGGCTATCAGAGAGGGATAAGAAAGACCTATTCGGAACCATCCTGATACTACCACCAAACATACCCATCCTGGTATTTCCCCCTCGAGACCAAACGAGGAAGTAAACCGAGGAACTCACACAGTTGGCAGTTTTATTTATTCAGTTATCGTTGCAGCACTTACTAGTCATGTATAGATAGACATCCTGATATAATAAGCAGTGGACACTTTTAGTTAACCATTCTGTTGTAGTTGCAACACTTACTAGTCAGATACAATTAGCATGAGATATCCCAAACCCAGCAGTTGTTGGTACTTTTATTTAGCCATTCCGTTGTAGTGAAGCTGATTACTAGTCATATCGGATACAAGTCAAATTATAACAGTAAACTTTAGTTGTAGTTGTCTATGATCGAGAATTGTGCTCCAAGTCGTCCATAACGGCGGACACGGCTTCTCGAAAAGATTTAACCCTGCAGGGGTGCACCAAAGTTTCCACACGCACCTACACCCTTGTTGTCAGATCAGGTAGGTACAAGATCACAAAACATACACCCAACGGTATGTCGACGGGGTTTCGGACACGACGTTTCCCAGACCCAAAGCAAGCACATGGGGGCCACCCCACTAAGCTACCCGCAACGAAGTCGGCCAGCTCCGAGACGGACCGAGAGGTTTGTGACAATGGCTATAAACGACTGGGAACTCGAAAGTGTGACTGGGCTTGTCGATACCGCGAAAACATTCCACATTGGTTCCAAAACAGTACAGGCGCTCCACGCGCAATCGTAAATAAAGCAGTAAAGCATAGCATAAGTACAGGATAGTAATAAAGCCCCAAACTACTTTGTGGCCCCCGGTACAGTACTTTGAAATCAGGTACTAATCGATGGGGGTGCCCACACACCCCACCTGTGGTTAGCGCGCTCGATCTCGGAACAGGTGTCAAGAACTCGGGGTCCTACGGGACACCAGTGAGCGGTTAAAAACCAAATATTGTCTATTACCCGCCGGTGCCTCTGCATTTACCTACTTTCAATTTTAGTTATTAAACGGTAATTAAATCCATGATCATATCCAACATAAAACATGCGGCATTACTCCAACAACTGTGGTACATCGACGGCGCGACGCAACACCTGCGCAAGCAACTACGACTCGCAAGGCTGACCATCTACCAAGCAACAGGTAATAGGATGTGTCCAAGGCAATTTAGTGGCTGCAAGGGATATCACGGGTACGAAAACTAGAGCATTGCATCATAGATAGCAATAGATCAACAGGAGGAAATAAAGACTATAAAAGTAAGATAGGTAGAAAGGGAGAGAATGCTCGCTTGAAAAACATTGCTGAAGGTTCATCCGAAGATCGGGTCGACACTCGCATCAACTCAATGGCCTAATCCGTGAAGAAGCAAAGCACTAGCAGAAACACCGGATGCACTATTTAATACTACGGCAAAAGATCGGGCATGATGCATGTATGATGTATGGCATGGCAAGAATGCAATGCAATTAGGCAATATTAAGCGGAACCGGAATTCCGACATTTATTAAGTTCATGTTGTTTAGATACCCAACAATTTTAAATGTTGTCTTATCAAGGCAAAAATATGTCACCGGTTCGATGCACAAATTTAAATGGAGTCAATATAAGACTAGATTCGCCTACATATGGTCTCCATATTTATATATGCGGTGAATCGACATAATGCCCCCAAACCACACAATGTATGCAAGTATGAACAATTTAATATGCAAAAATATGGATGTCATATATATTGTAAAAATAGGGGAGGTCTCGGAAAAAGGGTCACACATTGGTATCGATGATCTTGGGGTTCACCGAGGTTGCAGGATCGGTCTTCGGGGTCTCAGCGTCCGAGAACGGGCTTCGGAATTCGGGACGGCGATCCGTGAGGTAGATCTTGCCTGTTCCCCTCGACGTACTTGTGGTATTTCCCGTGACGGAGGTCTTCGAGCTCGGTGTCACTGCCTTGGTCTCCATGAAGGAGGGTTTCGGATTTCTGCTTCCGAATCGGTGAAGGACTTGTTGGTGGATCTTCGGATCGGCATCAATTACTTCGTGTTGGTTTGTCCGTGAGGCGATCTTGTGTAACCACTCACCTCATCGGGGCAGATCTTGTGGAGCCATGGCCATCTCCGTTACAACGTCCCCTCAACAAGACGACATGGGGTAGTGGCACCAAAGGCTGAACAAACAAATGAGGCATGTCCCAAGTGGACACCAGATCGAACACCTTACGGGCAGGACATGCACGGGATTCGTCTCGAGGCGGCAGGGAGCGCCCGGGGTTCATGGAGGAAGAGGGCACGCAGGGAGGAGAGGGCGCCGAGTGGCGCTGTTGGAGAGCTCGTAAGGTCCCGACTCGGGAGGAACTGCGTCTGCGGGCTCTGATGGCGGCTGCATGCGCTTGTGACGGCAACAACGGCGGACAGAGGACCGGGTAGAGGCGGCTGGCGACGTGGCACAGCGCAGCCTGCAGAGGGGGGGCACCGGCGACGACTGCGAGAAGGCCGCGGCGACCTCGCTAGACCTCGTGTCGAAGAGGGGAGGACGAGACTGGCGCAGGGTCGGCGGACGCGCTAGCGGCGGCAGGAGGTCGCGGGTGGTGGCGGGGACGATGCAGGAGGGACTCTGGCAGCGTCGCGAGGAGGGTGGGGATCCGAGGCTGGGGGAGTAGGGTGGGGACGGTGCCAGGGGAAGCCCATAGGGCGGCGGGGCTCCGGCGGCGGCGGCGAGACCTTGCAGGCACGGCGTCACGGCGGAGGCCGGACGCAGGCCGAGGAGGAGGGCACCGAGGAGACGGCTGATCAATGCGCTCGGAGGAGAAGGCCACGACGGCGAGGCGCAGGGAGCTGAGCGGCAGCCGGCGCTCACGTCGGAAGGAAGAGGAGAGGCAGACGCGGGGTGCGGCTCGGGATGAAGGTGGATCGAGAGGAACAGGGGATTTGGTGGGGCTGCGAGGTGGGGCCCAGGCGGGGAACAGGGGACGGGTGGGATCCACGCTGGGAGAGTGGCCGAGTGGTGGTTGGGGTGTTGTGTGACTAGGCGTGAGTCCAGTGTGGTTCAGGTGTGTGTGTGGTTGAATGGGGGTGGCGGCGGCAGGGAGTTGGGATGTGGATGGATTAGGTGGGATGCTAGGGTTAGGGTTTTCTGGTTGATGTGGGGCTAGGATTAACTAGGGTTTAGGGTTGTAGGTGGTCTGGCTAGCCGGGCCTTTGGGCCTGGCGGGCTGGACTGCCTCCCCCAATAAAATATTTGTGTTTAATATTTTTTCTGTTTTATTTATGAGGCCTTTTATAAATAATTTTAGACAAAACAAAATATTCGGGAAGACCGAGATTTCAATTTGAAATAGGGAAGGGGATAATTAGAAAACAATATAGGCTTTTGGGGAATAGGTTTAGTCAAACACATGCATGATGATGTCAAGATGATACGCAACATACAAACAATCGCGATTTTCTAGTACTGGTTTTACCCGGGGTGCTACAATTCGACACCACTAACAATGGATCTCGCCCTCGAGATCCGCCTCATGGTACTGGAAGGAATGCCGACGATCTGAATCTTCTCGCTTCGTGTAGATCCTCGCGACACCACTAACAATGGTTGTTTCTCCATCTTGAAATTGGCGACACCACCAACAAGGGATCATTGTTCACGTTCATCGAGAGAACACTCCGGAGAAACAAAGGACAAAGGTAGAGGTATCAAAAGATAAGGCCACCTCTAACTTCCATGGATGGAGTAAAATTGCTTGATCCACCGACTCAATGCACAAGAGCGAATGATAAGAGTAGTCGGATGGTGATCAGTCCATCGCGCACCCAAAGCATTACTCTGCACATGAATGGTAAAATTATGCAACCAACTCTCGGAATTCAGACTGAAGATCTCGACAAACAAGGTTCGGAAACAAAGGAGGGGTGGGCGTTCTCATCAGATCTGATGTAGATGACTTCGTCGTATCGGAAAACACCGGAGGATAGAAAGAAAAAACTTAGTGAATTTTCGGTCCACTGAAAGGTACAATAGATGAAAGATTCATCCGATAGCATGAATGCCGAATGTTGAAGCACTGTTACAAGAGGATGGAAGCGAAACCCTAAAGGTACGACGGAAACCCACCCACGAGAAATCCTGGACTCGAAGAAAAGGTAAGAGAGCAGATTCAAAACACGTCGAGATAAGAGGAGAATAGCAGAGGGGTAAGAAGTAATAGCAGACCTAATCAGATCTATCCAACCGATTTTCCAAAAATAGTTTTGACACTCTACATCGATCGTTAGCTAGGTTATCCTACAGGCTGGACCGATGGGTATCGTAACTGCTGAGCTCTGATACCACTCTGTAACACCCTCAGAATCGACCCTATGGAAGTTTCAGCGATTTCCGCCAAACCCGCATAGAAACGATTCAAAGGTTCCCACTAGGCACTTTCGTGCGGGTGGAAAAATGAAGTAATACCATTACACAATAGTCCACGATGGAACCCACAGAACAGATATATACAACAATGACCCGAAGAGTCAAGAATACAGATATACAATACAAAGATCCAAATCACCTTGAAAACGATATAGCGTCCGACTACGGACAAGATGCAAATGGGGCTAAGAGCCCTGAAGAATAACCAATGGCGTCCATAACCCTGCCCAGGCCAAGCCGGAAGGGTAACCCTGCTAACGACGTCGATCTCAAAACCTGCTAAAAACAAAAGGGGTGCCGACAAAGGGCAAAGGAAAAAGTTAGCGGTCAGTACTGAGGCCAGTACACGGCGAGACTAGAATTTGGTGGTCCTCGCCTACATAGGTATGGTGGACTGAAGCATCAGCGCAGCATGCACTAACAACCTGTAGAGACTCGATATAACTGGCGGCTATCAGAGAGGGATAAGAAAGACCTATTCGGAACCATCCTGATACTACCACCAAACATACCCATCCTGGTATTTCCCCCTCGAGACCAAACGAGGAAGTCAACCGAGGAACTCACACAGTTGGCAGTTTTATTTATTCAGTTATCGTTGCAGCACTTACTAGTCATGTATAGATAGACATCCTGATATAATAAGCAGTGCACACTTTTAGTTAACCATTCCGTTGTAGTTGCAACACTTACTAGTCAGATACAATTAGCATGAGATATCCCAAACCCAGCAGTTGTTGGTACTTTTATTTAGCCATTCCGTTGTAGTGAAGCTGATTACTAGTCATATCGGATACAAGTCAAATTATAACAGTAAACTTTAGTTGTAGTTGTCTATGATCGAGAACTGTGCTCCAAGTCGTCCATAACCGCGGACACGACTTCTCGAAAAGATTTAACCTCAGGGTGCACCAAAGTTTCCACACGCACCTACACCCTTGTTGTCAGATCAGGTAGGTACAAGATCACAAAACATACACCCAACGGTATGTCGACGGGGTTTCGGACACGATGTTTCCCAGACCCAAAGCAAGCACATGGGGGCCACCCCACTAAGCTACCCGCAACGAAGTCGACCGGCTCCGAGACGGACCCAGAGGTTTGTGACAATGGCTGTAAACGACTGGGAACCCGAAAGTGTGACTGGGCTTGTCGATACCGCGAAAACATTCCACATTGGTTCCAAAACAGTACAGGCGCTCCACGCGCAATCGTAAATAAAGCAGTAAAGCATAGCATAAGTATAGGATAGTAATAAAGCCCCAAACTACTTTGTGGCCCCCGGTACAGTACTTTGAAATCAGGTACTAATCGATGGGGGTGCCCACACCCCACAGTAGTTAGCTGGTGGTTTAGCGCGATCTCGGACATCGGAGTGTCAAGAACTCGGGTCCTACGGACACCAAAGGAGCGGTTAAAAACCAAATATTGTCTATTACCCGCCGGTGCCTCTGCATTTACCTACTTTCAATTTTAGTTATTAAACGGTAATTAAATCCATGATCATCTCCAACATAAAACATGCGGCATTACTCCAACAACTGTGGTACATCGATGGCGCGACGCAACACCTGCGCAAGCAACTACGACTCGCAAGGCTGACCATCTACCAATCAACAGGTAATAGGATGTGTCCAAGGCAATTTAGTGGCTGCAAGGGATATCACGGGTATGAAAACTAGAGCATCGCATCACAGATAGCAATAGATCAACAGGAGGAAATAAAGACTATAAAAGTAAGATAGATAGAAAGGGAGAGAATGCTCGCCTGAAAAACATTGCTGAAGGTTCATCCGAAGATCGGGTCGACACTCGCATCAACTCAACGGCCTAATCCGTGAAGAAGCAAAGCACTAGCAGAAACACCGGATGCACTATTTAATACTACGGCAAAAGATCGGGCATGATGCATGTATGATGTATGGCATGGCAAGAATGCGATGCAATTAGGCAATATTAAGCGGAACCGGAATTCCGACATTTATTAAGTTCATGTTGTTTAGATACCCCACAATTTTAAATGTTGTCTTATCAAGGCAAAAATATGTCACCGGTTCGATGCACAAATTTAAATGGAGTCAATATAAGACTAGATTCGCCTACATATGGTCTGCATATTTAATTATGCGGTGAATCGGCATAATGCCCCCAAACCACACAATGTATGCAAGTATGAAAAATTTAATATGCAAAAATATGGATGTCATATATATTTAAAAATAGGGGAGGTCTCGGAAAAAGGGTCACACATTGGTATCGATGATCTTGGGGTTCACCGAGGTTGCAGGATCAGTCTTCGGGGTCTCAGCATCCGAGAACGGGCTTCGGAATTCGGGACGGTGATCCGTGAGGTAGATCTTTCATGTTCCCCTCGACGTCCTTGTGGTATTTCCCGTGACGGAGGTCTTCGAGCTCGGTGTCACTGCCTTGGTCTCCATGTAGGAGGGTTTCGAATTCCTGCTTCCAAATCGGTGAAGGACTTGTTGGTGGATCTTCGGATCGGCATCAATTACTTCGTGTTGGTTTGTCCGTGAGGCAATCTTGTGTAACCACTCACCTCATCGGGGCAGATCTTGTGGAGCCATGGACATCTCCGTTACAACGGCCCCTCAACAAGACGACACGGGGTAGTGGCACCGAAGGCTGAACAAACAAATGAGGCATGTCCCAAGTGGACACCAGATCGAACACCTTACGGGCAGGACATGCACGGGATTCGTCTCGAGGCAGCAGGGAGCGCCCGGGATTCGCGGAGGAAGAGGGCACGCAGGGAGGAGAGGGCGCCAAGTGGCAGCGCTCGCTGGAGAGCTCGTGCGGGTCCCGACTCCGGGGAGGAACTGCTCGGGGGCGAGCACGGGGAGGCAACAGCGTCTGCAGGGCTCGATGACGGCCTGCAGATGCGCGACGACGGCAGCTGCAACGGCGGATAGAGGACCGGGTAGAGGCGGCGGCGTGACGTAGCACAGCCTCTGCAGGGGGGCGACTGCGAGAAGGCCGCGGCGACCTCGCTGGACCTCGTGTCAAAGAGGGGAGGACGAGACTGGCGCAGGGTCGGTGGACGCGCTAGCGGCGGCAGGAGGTCGCGGGTGGTGGCGGGGACGATGCAGGAGGGACTCTGGCAGCACCGCGAGGAGGGTGGGGATCCGAGGCTGGGGGAGTAGGGTGGGGACGGCGCCAGGGGAAGCCCATAGGGCGGCGGGGCTCTGGCAGCGGCGGCGAGACCTTGCAGGCATGGCGTCGCGGCGGAGGCCGGACGCAGGCCGAGGAGGAGGGCACCGAGGAGACGGCTGATCAACGCGCTTGGAGGAGAAGGCCACGGCGGCGGGGCGCAGGGAGCTGAGCGGCAGCCGGCGCTCACGTCGGAAGGAAGAGGAGAGGCAGGCGCGGGGTGCGGCTCGGGACGAAGGTGGATCGAGAGGAACAGGGGAGTTGGTGGGGCTGCGAGGTGGGGCCCAGGCGGGGAACAGGGGACGGGTGGGATCCACGCTGGGAGAGTGGCCGAGTGGTGGTTGGGGTGTTGTGTGACTAGGCGTGAGTCCAGTGTGGTTCAGGTGTGTGTGTGGTTGAATGGGGGTGGCGGTGGCAGGGAGTTGGGATGTGGATGGATTAGGTGGGATGCTAGGGTTAGGGTTTTCTGGTTGATGTGGGGCTAGGATTAACTAGGGTTTGGGAATGTAGGTGGTCTGGCTAGCCGGGCCTTTGGGCCTGGCGGGCTGGACTGCCTCCCCCAATAAAATATTTGTGTTTAATATTTTTTCTGTTTTATTTATGAGGCCTTTTATAAATAATTTTAGACAAAACAAAATATTCGGGAAGACCGAGATTTCAATTTGAAATAGGGAAGGGGATAATTAGAAAACAATATAGGCTTTTGGGGAATAGGTTTAGTCAAACACATGCATGATGATGTCAAGATGATGCGCAACATACAAACAATCGCGATTTTCTAGTACTGGTTTTACCCGGGGTGCTACAGTCAGCCAGTAGAATCCTCGCCGGAAGGCTTTCGCGACCAACGATCGAGGAGCGGCGTGGTGCCCGCAATCTTCGAGATGGATTTCGCGTAGGATTTCCATACCTTCTAACTGGGAAACACATTTTAGGTATACACCAGTAGTGCTCCTTTTGTAGAGTTTCCCATTGATTATGGTATAACCCTTTGCTCGTCGTACTATTTGCCGTCTTTCGACTTCGTCGTCGGGCAAAATTCCATGTTCAAGATATTCCATGAACGGTTTTGTCCAAGCCGGAGGGACCTTAGTCACCATGTTGATGAAAGAGTCACCTCTATCCGGGTTGTCGATGTCGGCTCCCTTCACGGATGGTGTGCGCAGGTGCTCTAGGAAAATTGCGCCCTGATCCTAGCTTAAATAGCAGATCGGCCGCCTCGTTTTGCTCCCTAGGCACATACTTGACTTCATAGCCCAAGAAGCTCTTGGCTATCTCGTCCACTTCATCTCGATATGCCGCCATCATAGGGTTCCACGCATTCCAGGTGCCAGCCACCTGCTGGGCAACCAAGTCGGAATCTCCACAGCAAACTATGCGCTTGATGCCAATATCCTTGGCTACACGTAGTCCGTGAATGAGTGCTTCATACTCCGCCATGTTATTTGTAGCCTCGAAGTGGATCTGCAGAACGTAGTGTAGCTTGTCTCCTGTTGGTGACTGTAGCAATACACCAGCCCCCGAGCCGTTGAGCAGCTTTGATCCGTCAAAGTGCATCACCCAAAGATTGTTCGCAACGGAGTAGCATCTGGCATCTCCGTCCAATCTGCAACAAAATCCGCCAAAGCTTGTGACTTGATAGCATCGCGTCTTTTGTAGGTGATCTCGAAGGCGGCAAGTTCAATGCCCCACTTCGCGACCCTTCCCGTAGCGTCGTTGTTATTGATTATGTCGGACAGTGGAGTCTTGCTCACCACTGTTATTGGGTGCTCCTGGAAGTAATGCCTCAACTTCCGAGAAGCAAGGAATACTCCATAAGCTATCTTTTGGTAGTACGGTTAACGTTGCTTAGACTCCGTCAAGACCTTGCTCACTTAGTAAACTGGTCGTTGAACTCCGTTCTCATAGCCTGGTTCCTTCCGCTCTACCACGACGACGATGCTGATAACCCGGTTGGTTGCCGCCATGTAAACTAACAGGGGCTCTCCAGGCTCGGGTGCTACAAGGATGGGCGCTGAGGAAAGAATATCCTTGAGCTGCTTCAATGCTGCATCTGCTTCGTCTGTCCACGTGAATTTGTCCGCCTTCTTTAGCAACTTGTACAGCGGCAGAGCCTTCTCTCCAAGTCGGATGATGAACCGACTAACTGCTGCAACACAGCCTGTTAGTCCTTGAATGTCCTTTAGGCATGTCGGACGGTTTATGTTCAAGATGGCCTTGATTTTCTCCGGGTTGACTTCGATTCCACGCTGGGAAACGATGAAGCCCAACAATTTGCCGGCTGGAACCCCGAAGACGCACTTCTTAGGGTTAAGCATCATGTTGTATTTCCGAAGATTTTCAAAGGTTTCTTTTAAGTCGGAGATTAATTCGTTTGACTTTTTAGACATCACCGCGATATCATCCACGTAGGCGTGAACGTTCCGACCAATTTGTTTGTGAAGGCAATGTTGCATTGTCCGCTGGTAGGTAGCGCCTGCGTTTTTCAGCCCAAAGGGCATCGTGACATAGCAAAACGTGCTGTATGGGGTAGTGAACGAAGTGGCCAATTGGTCCGACTTCCTCATCTTGATCTGGTGGTATCCTGAGTATGCGTCGAGAAAACACAAAAGTTCCGAGCCAGCCGTCGAGTCAATGACTTGGTCAATGCGAGGCAAAGCAAACGGATCTTTGGGACATGCTTTGTTCAAGCCGGTGTAATCAACGCACATTCTTAATTCATTGGTTCCCTTTATGGGGACAAGTACAAGATTGGCCACCCATTGGGTGTGAAGGACTTCTCGGATAAATCTATCCTTAAGTAACCTAGCTATCTCTTTGCCAATGGCGCGTCTCTCCTCATCTCCAAAGCGTCGTAGAGGTTGTTTCACTGGTTTGCATTTTGGATCAATGTTTAAGCTATGCTCGGCAAGTTCCCTAGGTACACTTTTCATGTCGGCAGGTTGCCAGGCAAAGATGTCCCTGTTCTCATGGAGGAACTCGACGAGCGCGCTTTCCTATTTGGGATCCAGGTTCATCCCAATGGCGGTGACCTTGGAGGCATTGCCTACCACAAGTTCCACCGGCTTGGTCTCGATGGCGGCCTTGAACGCAGGAGCGAAGTCAGAGATCTGCTTCTTCGACGCGGGCATCTCTGAGTCATCGACCTTGCTCTGGATCTCTTTGAATTCTTCGCTGTAGAGGACAGCTTCTACAACGGCTGCTTCGTTGATCTTGCAGTCCCTTGCCTTGGTAAAGCTTCCGGATACGGTGATGATGCCGTTTGGTCTGGGTATCTTGAGCTTGTTGTAGACGAAGAATGTCTTGGCCATGAACGTGTGGAATATGTTGCGGCCGAATATGACGTGGTACACGCTCTTGAAGGGGACCACCTCGAAGGTCATGCTCTCTTGACAGTAATTATTAACATCGCCAAAGGCAACCTGAAGTGTAATGCACCCAAGGGACCGAGCCTCCCGACCAGGAACTACGCCGTGGAAGATGGTTTTGGTCCGCCTTAGGTTTGCCTCCATCAAGTTCATCTTTTGCAGTGTATCCAGGTACATGATGTTGATGCTGCTTCCACTATCCACCATACACTTTGTGAACTCCACGCCGTCAATCAAGGGGTTGATGACCATGGCGTACTGGTTCTCCGTGGGTATAAGGTCTGGGTGGTCCGTCCTGTCCCAAGTTATTGGAACCTCCGACCAGCGCAGGTACTAGGGGACTGGGGGAGAGTAGCCATCAGGATCCTCAGAGAGGTCTTCTGTTGTCGGACGGTGGGGGTGCCAAGGAAAGTGTGGTAGACTGTGGCCTTCTTTGCGAAGGGGTTCTTGCCTTTGTCGTCGCTCTTGGCGGCGTGTTTGGGGTCAACGTCCTCGTCCATGTCACTTGAATCCTTGGACTTCTCCTCCTTCTTCTTCCCCTTGCCCTTGCCACGCGGTCTGTTCTTCCGACTTCGCTTGTAGCCGGACTCCGGGTCTTCCTTGAGATCGTTGACGAACTTGCAGTGTCGATTGGTATGGGTGGCTTTGCCGTTGACGTCGAGGTGTACGAGGCATGGCATATCACGGTACTCCTCATAGGTTTGGGGAACGCGGAGCGGCGCCAAGGTGGTTTCACTTCCTCGTTGCTGTCCACGACCAGCTCCCCTTCCTCGGCCATGTTTTCCGCCCTCTCCTCGTCCTGCAAAAGTCATAGCGACCATGTCAGTAGATTGCTTTTCTTCTGGAGCGGTCTTCCACTTTGTACTGCTGTTCCTCCGAGCTTGAGTTACTCACTAGCCAACTGAATCATTTGGTTCAAGTCAAGCTGGTGATTGTCCTGCAAGCGCTTCAGTTTATGTCGGAGCAACGTGCCCCTTTCCAACCCATCGATGAAGGCGTCCATGGCGGTCTGAGCGTGCACTCCTGCGCAGGAATTCTTCATGTCCAGCCAGCGGGAGAGGTAGGCGCGAGATGTCTCGTCTTTTTCTTGCATGCACCGCTGTAGATCGCCCACAGTGCAGGGACGCTTGTACGTACCCTCAAAGTTCTTGGTGAACGCTTCTTGCATGTCCAACCAGTTGTAGCTAGACTTCTCCGGCAAGTCGTCGATCCATTGACGGGCCGTACCTGCCAACATTAATGGGAGGTACTTGACGGCGATGTTGGGGTTGCCTCCGGCAATCTCCACCGCGTTGTCGTAGTCCTGCAACCATGTGGCTGGCTTGGCGGTGCCGTCATAGGGTTTGTTGGTCTTGTCAATCCGGAAACCTTTGGGGTAAGTTCCGGACCGTATTGCAGGTCCAAAGCAACGTGGTCCCAGGTATGGTCCTTCCCAGGCCTCGTGGATCTTATCGATCCGCGAACACGCATCGTATGGCTCCGGGTTCTTCTTCTTGTCAACAGGGGATGGGCTGCGTGAATGACGCGGGCCTCCTCCGCCATGGTGACTGCTTGGTGGTGACGGAGGCGGAGGTGGCGGTGGGTTAGCCTTCTTGCTGTTACCCTCCTGCGATGCATCACGTCTGTCACGGTTGCTTGTCGGACCTGGAGGGTCATGGCGCGACCTGCTCTTATGTCCTTGGTTGCGCTCTCCATCATGACGGGTCTGCTCCGCATTGTCACGGATAACGATGCCACACTTCTTTGGTGGGGGCATATCCGTACGATGGTGAGCTTTGTGATCTTCGCAATGTCGGGGAGATCGGGGCGGTGGCGATGGGCGACGAGGTCGGGCCTTTTTCTCCGTGGTCGGAGGATATTGGGATAGCATCCTTCCTGTTGCGTGCATCCCTCCGTCTTCGTTCTAATGAACCCGTCTAGGAACCGACATCAAGAGGAGATCTGTCCCTTGGCTGTTTGTACTGGCTAGACTGGCAGAGCGCTGGGTTAGACTCAAGCCTCTGATTGGTGGCCTTTTCCTGCTTCCTCACCGCCTTGGCCACCAGGTCATAGACCTGTTCCACTGCTTCAAGTGATCTATCCTGCTCCAGAAGGGTCTTGGCGACAGCGAGGTTAAGGAGTGGGTTGGTCATCACCTGCTTGCCTTCACTGTCAATGTATGGCTTGGCCTGTGCCGGCTTAGAGGGGGCCCATCCTAGGTTGCGCCGTACACCAAGGTTGTTGATGATGCGAGCCGGAGCTTTCTTAGCCTTCTGCTGCTATAGCAGAGTCTTGTACTCGGCCTCCATTGCTCTAGCTTTTTCTATGGACTTCTAAGCGTTGACCAGATCTCGATCTAGCTTAGTGCCTTGGTCCGCGATGGCTTGCGCCTCCTCCAGCAGCTGCTGGCGCTTCTCATCAAGCTGGGTCACATTATGCAGTACATCACTCTATTAGCTGGAGTAACTTGGGCTACTGCAGACAAGGAAATTGCCGTACATCACTCTATCAGCTGGAGTAACTTGGGCTGCTGCAGACGTGGATGCTGGAGGCGGCAAGTTTGCAGTGCTATTGTTGCTCGGGCTGGTGCCGAGTTCCTACGGCTGCTGCACTAGGTTAGGCAGAGGAGGCATGACTTTTGCGTGACCATCGTCAGCGGCAATAAGTGGCCCCTTCCCCTTTTCCAGCCCCGTAGGCGGAGCTCGTCCGGGTTGATCTTCATCCATCGCCGTCCCAATGGTGACGAACACCCCTCGGGACGCGGCGGTGTTGTTGGCCTGCTCGTCGCGCGAGTACTCCTCCTCCATCTCCTGCATAACGGAGTCTAGCTCTTCTGGACTGAAGTCTATCTCGTCTGAATCTACACTGAAATTAGCATAAAGCGCGTCAATGACAGAGTCGGAGGGTGCTAGGACTTCCTCGATGACGGGCGGTGGAGGTGCAACGGGCTCGACGATGACTGGAGGTGGTGGGGCTGCTACGACGATGGCGGCGGGAGGCAGTGGCGGTGGCTGCTGAGCCGGAGGTTCTCCGTCTCTGAGCGCGAGCTCCATCTGGGCTGCCGCGTAGCTGTTGATGGTGCTCACCATCTCTTCGAGGGTAAGGCGTCCTGTTGCCTGCTGCCGTCTTAAAGAATGTCGGAGAAGCGTGCCACGGTCCAGTCCTTCCATGAAGTGATACATAGCGTTATCATCGGGGTAGTGGGCTAGGTCGGCTCGTATACGGAGCCACCTAGCCAGGTAATCGCGGGGGTTTTCGCCTTCTCTCTGAATGCAGCGCGCCAGATCGAAGATGGTAACCACGCCGACGAACTTGGATCTCTGCTGCCCGCATTACGGACTAAGTCGGATTTGCGGATCTTCCACCTTTATATCCTGCAAAGGGGCGGTTTGGGTGGGCCTTGAATTTTTCCGATCTTTGTCGGCAAACTCCGAAGAGAGATCCGACATTGATCCTTCCGCGAACGTATCCTGCCCGTAGGCGGTCCGTGCGGGTCTTGATGCTCCTCCGACTCCCAGGGAACTAGTGCCCGAGTCGGTTTTGCCGATGAAGAGGTGGATGTCTCCCATAGGAACGATCGAACACCGCGTAGGGTTCGTCTTCGCCGGGATCCAGAACTCATCGGGAGGGACGATCGGAACGTTGCCGGAGAAGAGAACGCGACCGATGGCTACGGTTTCGCCGATTCCCTCGAAGATCTTGGTCCTCGCCCGCTGAAGAGCCTGAAGCGCCTCTTGCCCCACGGTGGGCGCCAACTGTCGTGGTATTGCCGACGAGTACGCCATGGAGGGGTCCTCATAGTGCGTGTTTAGAGACGTGGGTTAAGGCGGACGGTTGACGGGTACGAGGTAACACAGCTTACCCAGGTTCAGATCCCACGACGGTGGTGGAATCCTACTCCTGCTATAAATCACTATAATGGCAATACGCCGAGTTACAGAGATAGGTTCGCTATGCGAGGTTGTCTGAGATTATATATGATCGTGCCCTAAAGGCTCCCATAGGCCTGACTTATATAGTCACCAGGTCCTAGGGTTACAGGGAAAAGTCCTAGCCGGACAGGTCATAGAGTCCTACACCGTCTATTACTAGTCTTGTGTATCTTACACTCCAAGGCTCCAGGTACGCTGGTGACTCCACCGTAGCCTTCCTTTATCCGGCATGGGCCTCCCTTCTGGATCCACCTAACTGGGCCGCCCAGCAGGCCATAGGCCATGCTACCGATTATGGGCCACCCGGGTTAGTCGGATAAGAGACATGCTATAAGGATACCCATATAGCATACCAACAATAAGCATGCACAAAAAATATATATCACTCTAAAGTGGTGGAACAAATTGGACAATTTGTCAAGATTATAATTTTGTGTGACAAGAAATTTAACTTGCAACTAGATAGTTACATGATTATAGTCATTCTTCATCTATATCATAGCCAACCAACAACATGTAAAATTTATAAATGTAGACACATCATCTGTTTCTACTTCTTCAAGTTAGTTTTTGACATAAAAGAATAGTGTCTATATACAAAAAATATTAGTACAACTGGAGACATCAAAAGCTGGTACTAAACAAATAGGAAGAAAAAATGATCTGGAAAATACAGCAACTGAAGATAATTTCAGATGTGTCATCTGGTGAGCTTGCATGTGTGTGGCAAACAAGAATTATCCATACGTCGGCGGAGTTCCTACGGGGAGAAGCTCAACAGGTAGGAGTCGAGGGGGTGGTGACAGAGCAATTAAGCAAAAGGTAATAGTTTGCTTGTTGTTGCCTTCCTGAACCTGCATTGAACCATAACATTACTCACTTTTATGAAACTAAAATAAAATAATCAAAGATAAGTCTGAACAACGCCGTACAAAATACGGGCATTCTTGATTAAACAAGTCCAGATTGCAAAGAGGTAGAAAATATATTCAGATGTAAAGATGGAAAGCAGAAAATAGAGTCATAGCCTCATAGAGAAGCATCATCTTTAAAGTGATTTTGCGTTGTAGATATAGAGAACACTCCAGTGTTGATTCGGATGCTAGGCAATCTGAAATCATGGGGCCTTCTTGAGATGCAAATTCAAAAACTAATTCAATGTTGCTGGATAAACAAACCATTAAGTTGTCATCTTCAATTTGGAATCTTGTATTGCAAGGAAAGCATAAAATACTACTGCAACACGAAGAAGCTTAAGAAAAAATATTGCTTCAGATTATTCTGCCACACAACAAAGCTTACGTTCATTGCTCAAAAAGGCACATGTTTACACGAGAAAAATATTGTTTAGATTACATTCATTGCTCTAAAACAGGAAAACTGCAATTTACCTTAATTTGTTCAGTTGGAGGAGAATACCCAATCCCATGTGGCTGACATCCGAGCAAGTACACTATTTTGAAGAGGTTAGAACACCTTGAGAAAAATGCCTGATTTTGGTACACTCAACCTAAACGAAGAACATATCCATTGCCACTTCATTGCATGATCCACTTGAGAGAAGTAATGCAGCAATAAAAGAACATACAAATTTAAGAGTAATGCATACATCCACCTTGTCTAAAACATTAGTTAGCATATTTTTCTCTCCACGCTATTTGTTTAGCTGCTAATGACACTATATTCATGATATTTCACACCTTTTGCAAGTTCCTGGTTCAAAATACATGCATATAAACATTGCAGTTGATCCCTTTCTACATTCACTATTGCATGACTTTTGCATCTTCGTAAGTTGGTAGGTAATTGTAACATTCTAGGATTAGCACCTAGAAATAGAGAGGACACAGGTTTGTGCGTTGCATTCATGCATAAGAAAATCCGGGGAATTTTCGTGCAAAACTAAAAGAGCTATAAAGGGATTGACATCTCTCTTGTACTGAAGGAAACTTCGGAGCAAGTGCGATAGATTTCGACATGACCTTTGTAGAATTCTTTGTTTCGGGGAAAATTTGTTCAAAAATATATTCGAATTTCAAATATGAAATTCAAATGAATTTATAAAATTCACATATGGAAATTGGAAATATTTAATAACTTGAAATGAAATGATTACAAAAATGATATAAAGTGGATTCCTTATTAATATATATATACATATAGTATTATATTGAACTTTTACAATAGATAAATAAAAGTAAAGTATTAGTAAACAAATAAGTAGAAAAAAGGAATTACATTACTGAAATAAATAAAAGAATTATTTATTACAACAAAATATATATGACATTGTCTTTATAATTGGATTGTAAAATAAAAAGGAAATAAGTAAACTGTATTATTTAAAACAAACAATACAACATTTATTTACAAAGGAAGAATTAATAAATAAATAGTTCATTTATTACAATCACAATAATAAGACAAAATCTTTACACATTTGAATAAAAAGGAAAATAGAACAAGATTAAAAATAAAATCTAACTAAGCTTGTTTTCTTCTTCTTGATCTTCATTCCTGTTAAATAAACAATAGAGAAGAAACATTGTTTTAATGTTAAAATATTTGCCCCACCATAGGTGTGGCAATTAAATATATGAAAATAACTTAGGGATTTTGGTAAGAACTACCAAAATCCACTAACAACCTAGGAGGGTACCACCAAATCTAGGCAACAATTAGGATATGGATCTGGGAACTAAACACTTGAGTAATGGGAGGCAACTGTGAAAATCTAGGAAAACCAGTACATATTTGATCCATCAATTGAAGAAAACAATAAGCATGCTATGGCACCCTCCTAAGCCTAGCTAAGTTCAAGAAAATAAAATCAAAGCAACACAACAAGTAATCTGTCTTAGCACTAATCAGCTAAGAAGATTCATAGTTAATCTGATCTTTGCCAAGTACTTTAAGTCACATGGCAATTAAGCAATAGCTCAAATGTTATGTAAAAGCCACAAATATCTGATTAGGGGGAAAGCCCATTTAACTGAACCAAATGACCGTTGTATCCATCAAGATGAAATAAGGAAAGCTACAGTATAAGACCAGGAAATATCAGGCATTCACTTGATCTTATCCACACATCACAACAACCAAGTAAGCAGCACAGTCATTGCATGCAGAATGTGTGCTGTCGACGCAGCAAGACAGCACCAGAACTAGAAAAAGGAAAGCACAGCCACCATCACTGGTTAGACACACCATAGTCCTATCCTCTTCTCAAAGCCACACTCCTCTGCCTCAAGAACACCATAAGTAGTCCTAGCTTGTACTAGATCAAAACATTAGAACATATACACAACACTACCATCAGAGTTACATACCACACCATCTCTAGCTCTAGTTGCTCCCTGGAGCCATCCAAGAGCTAGGAGGGGAGGAATTCACAGGGAAGGCAACACACCAGGAGTAACTGGTTAGCAGCTCACTACAGAGCATAAGCAAGGTTATCAAGATCCACATCAGAAGGAGCAGGCAACAATTACATCACAAGGACAAAGTAGAGGCTAACTGATCAAGTGCTAGTACCAGCATAGAAACCTCAAGTTCAGCATCAGGTTACTACCCAATCCCAAGATCATCATATAGTATTTGTTTATATTTGCATATGAAATTCCAAAGTAAAACAGGAGATTGGTAAAAGTATTTATCTCAGATCCACATAGAAATGCTATGCTGAGTCATCATAGAGAATTTGGTAGACACACTTTAGTATCTGTTATTAATAAGAGTTTGGCCTCAGCCTTTGCATCATAGGCCAGGTATATGATCTTATCAAGTTTTTGTCAATCAAGCTCACAGCAGATCATGCAAACAGGATCTGTCACTATGCACACTCCAAAATGGAGGCACCACAGTGACAGTCTGATACACAATAGCTATTAGAATGTATCATCACCCAAAATGATCATTGAGTTATCTTAGCTAAACAAACCTATCATTTTCCTAGTAGAAGACTCTAGGAATCAATTGTATACTTTACTTTACTATCAACAAAGACAATAAACCAAATCACCACCATCATTATATAAGCCACCTGTATAGAAACTAGTGGATCATCATATATGCACCTGAATCAATGATCCACACCTTTTGTTAGAGAAGCCAACCAAAAATTGAAAGGAACTAATTCCTATCATTTTCTTAGGCATTAACCCTAAGAATCAAGTATATATGTGTTCAGAATCTCATTTAGTAATGAATTCAAATCATCTTCCTAATAATTTAAGGAATCATTTATACAAGTCATAAATTGCTGGTTAGTTACATCAAAATTTAACTAACCACAAAGAAGAATCACTGTTTTAACTCTGGTTCATAAGCATCAGTCTGTGCAACTTATCTAGTCCAAATACTAGAAGACATTTAATAAATTATCAAGTCTAAGCAGATAATCTTATCTCTGTAACAACCAAGCAAAAAGAGCTACCAGGCCTGGAGTGACCAAGCCCAAGGTACTGCTTAGCACACACCAACAATTAAAGACAAAGGATTCTAATCAAATCGTTTTCCTAAGTATAGACATTAGGAATCATTCTAAAAGAATCACTGTCTTATGGACTAGCCATAGATGATATACCATTTCATCAATAAACAATAACCAGTATAGAACCAATCTTTTTCCTGGTATGAATACCTAAGAATCATTTAGTTTATATATATATAAAACTGTCAAGAAGATATGTCATCACTGATTTCTCTTGCAATAGCCACATATGTGTTATCTATAACTAGAAGGGAAACACATCAAGCTTCAGTTCCCTGAATCTTAATCAAATACCACTATGTGCTATCATCAGCCCATTATCAGCACGAAAGCTGGTCACAAAAGAGATATAACTCACCGAGGGTGCCAAGAACCTGTAGCGTAGGCGTGAAGAAGCCGAGGATTGTTCCAACCATCACTCCAACACCACCACCAGTGAGTGCCAGGGTTGCGCTGTAGCACCGTCCCACCGGCCTCAAGACAGTCGTGGATGAATCGCATCATCATCACAACAGAAACACCACCACCAAAACATCACCACCGTGATACCACAACCACTCCCTGGCGGTAGCAGCGTATGGGGGACAAGAGTGAAGGGGGGCGCAGCAAGAGTACCAGGTGCTTGAGCATGGAAGAGGAGGCACAGGAGCTGGAGGTAAGCATCCATGGCGTAGGAGCCCTACTGCGCCAGCGACCCACCGTACCGCATGGCTAGGGTTAGCCAGAATGGGGGCTCGTGCGAGGCTTAAAGGACGCCAAGGCGATGAACAATGTATGAGATTAGGCGGGGCAAGACAGCGTCGGTGGTGTGAGTCGGTGATGGCCGAGAAGCAATGTATATAGGTGGCGGCACCGTGGGCCTGAGAAGGGAGAACGAGAGGAGGAGATAAGCTTCAGAGGGATGAGGCGAGTATGGGCTGGGTCGGTTTGACCGATCCAGTACCCCCCCCTCCCCTGTTGGGCTAATTTAGCCCAATGTTGGGTGCTAGGCCCATTTCAAAATAAAATAAAATAAAAATGACCCTGAAGTTATTTAAAGATCTAAAAAAAATATATCGAAAAATCTTAAAAATATTTATAATATATAAAAAATCATCACCAAAATAATATCCACCTAAGAAAAATATAACTTTACTTATTTAAGTTAATAAAATGCAAATAAAAATTAAACACTATTAAATCTTAAGTGAAATTTCATTAAATAAGGAAAAATTAAAAAAATAAATAAAAATCATTTTTGTGTATAAAAATAACTCTAATATTTTATAAAAATATTAAATTAGAGTTTTATAAATAAAATATAAAGCAAACATTTAAGGACACTTAATTCTTTGAAGAATTTTATAAAAATACATATAATACTTAAAAATAAATAAAATTCATTTTTAAGATCTTTAATAAGTATATTTTACTAGAAAAATACTATTATTTAAAAACATTTTAATAACCTTAGATAATAAAACTCATTTACTTATTCTACTAAAATAAAGTAACCACTTTGTAATTCTCTAAAATTATTTGCTAAGAAAGAAATAATCACATTTCTTAGTAAAAACCCTAAATCCTTTAAATTTACTTATTAAGTCTAATTCCATAATCATAATTCATAATAAAACTTAAAAATAACTATTAACTTTTAAATACTCTTATTAAATCTTAAATACAAATAAAACTCCTTTTAAATAAATATTATATATCACTCATGTATAAAATGGTGAATAATATTCATCTCTTAACCACTCTTAAAATGACTCTAAACCCTAACAAATTTATATGATTATCTCATTATGCTCCCATTAATAAATTCCATATTATTAAATTCACCTTTCACTTAAATTAAAAAGGATCATCCTTAATCATATTTGTCAAAAACCTAAAACTAGATGATATTCTAAAACTCATTATATCTTAAAATTCACTTCTATTTTTATAGTTAACTTTGGTCTAAACAATCATAAACATCTCATTTGAAGTTTATTCATGTTTTTAAAGTTAACTTTGGTCACTTGTACCATTAGTTAAAATATGATAACTTAACATCATTCATAACCATCACCAACCCTAATGTAAAACCTAATAACCCTAAAGACTGATTAACTTTAATTAAACACTAGTTTCTTCAAATGTTATTCTTTTTGCCACTTCAAATAACAATCTTATAATAAGTTTTTCAGCTCTTAACAACTCAATCCCAAGGACTTTTTATCCTAGTCACCAGATAACAATTAATCATAATCACATTACTATATCCGTACTTGTATATTTTGGATTGTTAACACTTAAGTTCCTTATCAATGCCATTGCTTATGAACTAAACTTAAAGATAAACCCAATCTTAAAGAAGATACCTAAGATCAACTTATTTATAATGCGAAGGGTTTCACCTTGGGAATTATAAAATTTCATAGCATTATTCATGCATAATGGCATCTTGCTTCTTTAAACATTAGTCCTTACCGAACCAATGATGATGATTTCAGATATTGGATCTTCTATTATCTCGAAGACCGTGAGTGCATAATCTTGCAATCACAAAAGGCAAGTTCACACTTGCTCATGTCCTTTGATTATTTTCTGTAAAGTATTTTGCAAATCCTGTAGAGTTCGCAGCATAGAAAACAAAAAAATTCCTACGATGGGAACTATGTACCAAGATCTATCTACTAGATACAAACAACGGGCAGATGTATATCCATAGAGAACATACCCTTGAAGACCGACAAAGCTTAACGAGTTCGACTCGTGGTTGATGTAGACGGTCTCTTGCCGATCTCAAGATCGAGAGGAAGTCCTAGCGCCGCAAATCAGCAGCGCACCCGTGCTCGCACACACGTTCGTGGCACCGAGCAACCTCCGCCTCCTCGCTCTAGCGATGCAGCGGAAGCACAACTCTTTGTTGCCGAATAGCCACCGGGAACATGTATCTAGCTAGTCCGAGACCATGGGGGATAAATTCTAGAGGGGGAGAGAGATCATTCACGAGGAGGTGTGAGTGAGAGAGAGGAGAGGGGTGCCTTTTATAGGAGGAGGGGGGACCCAAGGGGGTGGACTCCGGCCATGGGGGCTGCCCTCTCCCCTCCTTAATTCATGTGGGTGGACACTCCACTCACAAAAATCCATTCAAATCCCTCCACTCAAAATCCCACTCAAACATGCCATTAAATTTCCACCAAATTTAATGCAAACTCTCATTAAATAAAACTCTTTTATTTTATTCAGAATTTTGTCAATTACTTTAATGACAAACATTCACAAATAACCCCTTGCTAGAATTCTATTTCACATGCATAACCACTTTATGCAATTTCACCCGAAAACCTGTTTCGGTATCTAGTGAAATAAATTCCTGCGCTTGTTCATTCTTTCGGCATGAAACTTTTGCTCCAATTGGATGTCTGTGTCTCTTAAGTGTGTCACCCTACGGTTCATGAATAATGCAGACATGATCGAGACCCCTCTCGGATCAATAATCAGAAGCGAGATCTGGAGACCCATACTGACTCCTACAGATTCAACGATGACTTTCTTGTGATCGTCGGAACCTTTTACGCTAGTATCTTAATCCCTTTGTTTCATGATATATTACATGTCCGAGATTCGATCATCAGTATCTCCAAACCTAGTTTTATCTCGTTACTGACATGCACTCTTTTCTCGTTCCCGTGATATAACATTCTAGTGATCAAATCACTTGCTTGCAAGCTAACCAATGTGATACCACCGAGAGGGCCCAGAGTATATCTATCCATCATCGGGATGAACAAATTCCACTCTCGATCCATGGGCCTCAACATATCACTTTATTAGTTCTGAATCCATCTTTATAATCACCCTGTTATGGTGTGACGTTTGATGTTATCAAGAAACTCTTCCGGTGTTAGTGATTGACATGATCTCATGGTCTAAGGATTAGGATCACTTCGTAAGTTGTTATAGCAATATAAACTCAATGACTTTGATCGTAATGCTATACTTCGGATGAATGTTCATCACACCATTACACTAATGTTGTGATCCCGTTATTAACAACATCCAATGTCCATGATCAGGAAACCTTGATCATCTTGTTAATCAACGAGCTAGTTTATGAGAGAGGAATAACTAGGAACTTTCTGTTTGTTTATTAAACACACATGTATTAACGTTTCCGTATTAATACAATTATAGCATGCAAAATAAACATCTATCATATACTTGGAATACACATAATAAACACTTTATTATTGCCTCTCGGGCATATTCCTTCATCTCCCACTTGCACTAGAGACAATAATCTAGTTACATAGTGATAAATCTAACACCCATTGAGTTCTGGTGTTGATCATGTTTTGCTCTAGGGAGAGTTTTAGTCAACGGATCTGCTACATTGAGATCCGTGTGTACTTTACAAATCTTTATATCTCCATCCTTGACATGCTCGTGGATGGAGTGAAATCGGCACTTAATATGCTTGGAATGCTTGTGAGACCTTGGCTCTTTGGCATTGGCAATGGCACCATTGTTGTCACAATAGATCACCATTGGGTCCAACGCGTTTGCAACCACTCCTAGTTCGGATATGAACTCTTTCATCCAAACTGCTTCCTGAGCCGCTTCCGAAGCAGCAACATATTCGGCCTCCGTTGTTGATCCCGCCACCACAGGTTGTTTGGAACTCCTCCAACTAACCGCTCCGCCATTCATGAGAAATACGTATCCGGATTGAGACTTAGAGTCATCCGGATCGGTGTCAAAGCTAGCGTCAACATAACACTTAGCGACGAGCTCATCTTCACCTCCGTATACAAGAAACATATCCTTAGTTCTTCGTAAGTACTTAAGGATATTCTTGACCGCTATCTAGTGTTCCGAACCTGGATCCGATTGGTACGTACTAGTCAAACTAATAGCATGTGCCACATCCGGTCTTGTACATAGCATGGCGTACATTATAGAGCCTATGGCCGAAGCATAGGGGACTTTGTCCATTATCTCTCTTTCTTCCGCCGAAGCCGGACTTTGAGTCTTACTCAATATCTTGCCTTACAACATAGGTAAGAACCCCTTCTTACTTCTGTCCATTTTAAACTTCTTTAAAATCTTATCAAGGTATGTACTTTGTGATAGCCCTATTAGGCGTCTAGATCTATCTCTATAGATCTTTATGCCTAATATGTATGACGCTTCACCTAGGTCCTTCATTGAAAATTTACTGTTTAGATAACTTTTAACACTGTTTAAAAGATCTATATCATTTCCGATCAATAATATGTCATCCACATATAATATCAGAAATGCCACATTGCTCCCACTCACTTTCTTGTAAATACAAGCTTCTCCATAAGTTTGGACAAATCCAAATTCTTTGATCACCTCATCAAAGCGGATATTCCAACTTTGTGATGCTTGCTTCAATCCATAGATGGATCGCTGAAGCTCGCACACCTTGTTAGCATCCTTAGGATCGACAAAACCCTTTGGTTGTATCATATACAACTCTTCTTCAATATTACCATTGAGAAACGCGGTTTTGACATCCATCTGCCATATCTCATAATCGAAATATGCAGAAATTGCTAACATAATCCTAACTGACTTTAGCATCGCTACGGGAGAGAATGTCTCATCGTAGTCAACTCCTTGACTTTGTCGAAACCCCTTTGTGACAAGTCAAGCTTTATAGACGGTCACATTACCATCAGCATCAGTTTTCCTTTTGAAAATCCATTTGTTCTCCACGGCCTTTCGGTCGTGAGGTAATTCCACCAAGTTCCAAACTTGATTTTCATACATGGATTCCATCTCGGATTTCATGGCTTCTAACCATTTGTTGGAATCCGGGCTCATCATCGCTTCTTCATACGTCGCAGGGTCATCATTTTCATCAACTATGAAATTCATGACAGGATTTCCGTACAGCTCGGGAGCTGCACGCGTCCTGCTAGACCTGCGAGGTTCGGTAGTATTCTCTATTGGAGTTTCATGATCATTATCATTAGTTCCCTCTTCAACTGGTGGAGCCAACTCCGGAACGACTTCCGGCGCTACGCTACTCGCCATACTTTGAAGAGAAGGTTCAATAACCTCTTCGAGTTCTACCTTTCGACTACTCACACCTTTCGCGAGAAACTCTTTCTCTAGAAAGGATCCATTTTTGGCAACAAAAACTTTGCCCTCGGATCTTTGATAGAAGGAATACCCAATAGTTTCCTTAGGGTATCCTATGAAGACGCATTTTTCCGCTTTAGGTTCGAGTTTATCCGGTTGAAGTTTCTTCACATAAACATCGCATCCCCAAACTTTAAGAAATGATAGCTTAGGTTTGTTTCCAAACCACAATTCATATGGTGTCTTTTCAACGGATTTAGATGGTGCCCGATTTAAAGTGAATGCAGCAGTTTCTAGTGCATAACCCCAAAATTACAACGGCAAGTCCGTCAGAGACATCATAGATGGAACCATATCTAATAAAGTACGATTATGACGTTCCGACACACCATTTCGCTGTGGTGTTCCGGTAGGTGTGAGTTGTGAAAAAATTCCACACTCTTTCATGTGAGTGCTAAACTCGTAACTTAGATACTCACCTCCACGGTCGGACCGTAGAAATTTGATCTTTTTATTACGATGATTTTCCACTTCATTCTAAAATTCCTTGAACTTTTCAAAGGTTTCAGACTTGTGTTTCATCAATTAGATATAACCGTATCTACTCAAATCATCCGTGAAAGTAACAAAATAACGATATCCACCTCGCGCTGACACACTCATTGGACCACATACATCGGAATGTATGATTTCCAATAAATCTGTCGCCCGTTCCAATGAACCGAAAAACGGCGTTTTAGTCATCTTGCCCATAAGGCATGGCTCATATGTATCAAATGATTCAAAATCAAGTGATTCCAAAAGTCCATCTGAATGGAGCTTCTTCATGCGTTTAACGCCAATATGACCTAGACGGTAGTGCCACATATATGCGGATATATCATCATTAAGTTTAATCCTTTTAGCATCAACATTATGAATATGTGTAACATTATCATCGAGATCTAATAGAAATAAACCATTCATCATCGGTGCATGACCATAAAAGATTTCATTCATATAAATAGAACAACCATTGTTCTCGGATTTAAATGAATAACCACTTCGCATCAAACATGATCCAGATACAATGTTCATGCTCAGTGCAGGCACCATATAACAATTATTCAAGTTTATAACTAATCCTGGCGGCAAATGGAGAGGTAGCGTTCCAACGGCGATCACATCAACGCTTGATCCATTACCGACACGCATCTTGACCTCACCCCTTGCTAGCGGTCGCTTTTTCCACAGCCCCTGATTCGAGTTACAAATATTAGCAACTGAACCGGTATCAAATACCCAGGTGCTACTGCGAGAACTAGTCAAGTACACATCAATAACATGTATATCATATATACCTTTGTTTGCCCTGCCGGCCTTCTTGTCTGCCAAATACTTGGGGCAGTTGTGCTTCCAGTGGCTAGTCCCCTTGCAATAGTAGCACTCGGTATCAGACTTAGGTCCAACTCAGGGTTTCTTTTCAGGCACGGAAACCGGCTTGCCGCCCTTACTTCCCTTCCGTTTTCCCTTCTTGTCTTTCTTGAAACCAGTGTTCCTATTGATCATCAACACTTGATGTTCCTTTTTGATCTCCACTTCTGCAGTTTTAAGCATTGACAGAAGCTCGGGGAGAGACTTCTTCATGCCTTGCATATTATAGTTCGTCACAAACCTCTTATAGCTAGGTGGCAGAGACTGCAGAACACGATGGATACCTAAGTCAATGGGAATCGATATTCCCAAGGACACAAGCTTATCGGCGTAACCCGACATCTTGAGTACATGCTCACTAACGGAGTTGTGCTCTTCCATCATGCAGCTAAAGAAATTTTCTGAAGCATTGTAGCTCTCTACAGCAGCATGTGTGTCGAAAATCATTTTCAACTCACCCATTGTATCAAATGCATTGCCGTTTTTGAAACGCTTTCAAAGTTCCGGCTCTAGCCCATACAATATGCCGCAATGAACTAAGTTGTGGTCCTCCTGACGAGTCTGATAGACATTCTTCTCCTCGTCAGGGGCATCCTCAAAAGGTGGGGGGCCTAGCGGTGCTTCTAGCACATATTGCTTTTGTGCAGCAGAGAGGAGAATCCTCAAATTCATGGCCCATTCGGTAAAGTTGCTACCGTTCGTTGCAAGTTTCTCTTTCTCCATGAACACATTGAAATTAAAAGCAGGTGGTGCCATCTACAACAAAATTTGTAAAGTTTAGACTAAGTTTATGATAGATTGAGTTCAACTAATCCATATTACGAATGAACTCCCACTCAAAAACGACATCCCTTGTGCCATTTTGGTGATTACATGAACCAAATCCACTACACCAAGTCTGATCAGCACGTGAGTCGGTATAGCTTCAAAGGCGAGCATAAAATGGGCATCATATCTACTATATGACTCATGCTTAACCTTTCGGTCCGTGTTTCGAGGCCATGTCTGTACATGCTAGGCTCGCCAAGTAAGAACCTTAGTATTCGCGTGTGTAACGGTTTTACACTTGAAATATGGTCGTGGATCCAAGAACACCCGATCATCACGTGATGTCTTGGAGCAACGAAAACATAATCGGTGCATACTAAAGGAAGAACACATTCTTATCTTGATATTTAAATGAGGAATTATCTTATTATGCTAATAAAGCGCTAAACAAGAAATATAAGATGCTATCAAACATCGCATGTTTATTAGTGGAATGATATGGTTCCCGCATATGATCTTTATCATGTGCATCGTGGTATGATCACTATCATACCTTTATGTGTAAATCCAAGGTCTATGGAGTTTACACGCTATGTGTGTTGTAAGAGTATCATCTCATACTTCTATTTACAACATCACCATATCATAACACTATCCCAGCAACAATCTAAACTAGACGCCTCTAATTTATCCATTGCAAGTTTTACGTGGCTTAGGGCTTTCGAGATAGAACCGTCCTTACCTACGAACATGAACCACAACGAGGATAACCAAATTGTTGACAACTCGTTGCAAAATAGATATTGACTATAGTAGGAGAGACAGACACCCGCTAGCCACTTATGCAAACTAGTTGCATGTCAAGCGTGGAACAAGTCTCATGTGCGAGGACATGTAAAGTTTGTCCGTGCCGCTTCATCCCACTATGCCACCAATATACAAAATTACAACTAAGTAGCAACAACATGATCATCATCGCCCATATACTCATATGTGTACTACCCGTGTAAAGCATCTACGCATAGATCCGGCTCTGATACCACTGTAGGGTTCGCAGCATAGAAAACAAAAAATTTCCTATGATGGGAACTATGTACCAAGATCTATCTACTAGATACAAACAACGGGCAGATGTATATCCATAGATAACATACCCTTGAAGACCCACAAAGCTTAACGAGTTTGACTCGTGGTTGATGTAGACGATCTCTTGCCGATCTCAAGATCGAGAGGAAGTCCTAGCGCCGCAAATCAGCAGCGCATCCGTGCTCGCACACACGTTCGAGGCACCGAGCAACCTCCGCCTCCTCGCTCCAGCGATGCAGCAGAAGCACAACTCTTTCATGCCGAATAGCCATCGGGAACATGTATCTCGCTAGTCCGAGACCATGGGGGATAAATTCTAGAGGGGGAGAGAGATCCTTCACGAGGAGGTGTGAGTGAGAGAGAGGAGAGGGGGTGCCTTTTATAGGACGAGGGGGCACCCAAGGGGGTGGCCGCCGGCCATGGGGGTTGCCCCCTCCCCTCCTTCATTCATGTGGGTGGACACTCCACTCACAAAAATCCATTCAAATCCCTCCACTCAAAATCCCACTCAAACATGCCATTAAATTTCCACCAAATTTAATGCAAACTCTCATTAAATAAAACTCTTTTATTTTATTCAGAATTTTTTCAATTACTTTAATGACAAACATTCACAAATAACCCCTTGCTAGAATTCTATTTCACATGCATAACCACTTTATGCAATTTCACCCGAAAACCTATTTTGATATCTAGTGAAATAAATTCTTGCGCTTGTTCATTCTTTCGGCATGAAACTTTTGCTCCAATTGGATGTCGGTGTCTCTTAAGTGTGTCACCCTACGGTTCGTGAATAATGCGGACATGATCGAGACCCCTCTCGGATCAATAATCAGAAGCGAGATCTGGAGACCCATACTGACTCCCACACATTGAACGATGACTTTCTTGTGATCGTCGGAACCTTTTACGCTAGTATCTTAATCCCTTTGTTTCACGATATATTACATGTCCGAGATTCGATCATCGGTATCTCCATACCTAGTTTGATCTCGTTACTGACATGCACTCTTTTCTTGTTCCCGTGATATAACATTCTAGTGATCAAATCACTTGCTTGCAAGCTAACCAATGTGATATCACCGAGAGGGCCCAGAGTATATCTATCCGTCAACGGGATGAACAAATTCCACTCTCGATCCATGGTCCTCAACATAACACTTTATTAGTTCTGAATCCATCTTTATAATCACCCTGTTACGGTGTGACGTTTGATGTTATCAAGAAACTCTTCCGGTGTTAGTGATGGACATGATCTCATGGTCTAAGGATTAGGATCACTTCGTAAGTTGTTATAGCAATATAAACTCAATGACTTTGATCGTAATGCTATACTTCGGATGAATGTTCATCACACCATTACACTAATGTTGTGATCCCGTTATTAACAACATCCAATGTCTATGATCAGGAAATCTTGATCATCTTGTTAATCAACGAGCTAGTTTATGAGAGAGGCATAACTAGGAACTTTCTGTTTGTTTATTAAACACACATGTATTAACATTTCCGTATTAATACAATTATAGCATGCAAAATAAACATTTATCATATACTTGGAATACACATAATAAACACTTTATTATTGCCTCTCAGGGCATATTCCCTTCAAATCCAGTGTTGTCATCACCTGCATTTCAAAAAAGGTTCGAAAACACTATTTTCATAATAATATGATTATAGGTTATTTACCATGAGGTAAGAACCTATTATGAAAGTTCCGGTGGTAAAAGAACATATTACCTAGGACTTAACAACCAATGTCAAAAGTGATTCTTGCGTCGTATATTACGCGTTAACCATGAGATTTGGAATGGGATGGAGAAGTCAGCTGGATCGGCTCTCTCTCGCATGCCAACGGATGAGCAGGTCATTGTTGCAACTCCTCTTCTAGAGGGTTAGCAGGTTATGGGTGGGATCCCTCAACGTCCCATGGCTTCTGGTATCTATGAGGGTTGTACACCTTAGGCTGATAATGGAAACAAGTTTTATCCTAGGCCTGATGTGCAATCCGTCATGTATGCGGGGTCACGGAGAAGGATAGTGATTGGCTTGGATCTTAGTCTGGGCCTCACACCAAGGAAGTGGGAACGAGCCTATAACTCGGATGTGCAACAAAGCTAAGGTCTCTCATGGGTAAAGCAACGCACCTCTACAGAGTGTAAAAACTGTAACTTGTTACTCCCTGTTCTGGGAAGGAGCTGCGAACGCTGCGGGAAAGGAACTCCATGAAAGTTCTAGTAAACCCATGAAGGCTGATGGACATAGCTTTTCAGAATAAAAGCAACCTTTGAAGAAATGTTTTCGAAAACTTGCATTGCCTACTACCTATGGTATGTGGTTGTAGATAGTGCATCAAACACTTCTCTTTAGTAAACTTGCTGAGTACGCTCGTACTCAACGTATCTTCTTAACCCTTGCTAGATCTCGGAGAAACCAATGACGTTCCCAGGAAATAAGTTACTTGAAGAGTTGAATATATCTGAGGGAGATCAACGGAGTCGAAGACCTTACCGGAAGCTATCGAAGACAAGCTGAAGCGTAGAATATAAATAAAACTCCTAGAATCTAAAACCTACTTCTGTAGAACAGTACTATAGTAGCACTTTCAAGCCTTATATATATACTTATAAGTAGTACTCTTAAGGTAAACTCCGAATGGATCTTTTTGGTTCTTTCTGTATAATATTCCTCACTGTTCGAGGAAGTTCTCTGGATCTTTTGTATTATGTTATATGTAATCTAAAGCGTTGTATTGGACCCATGATGTTTCTGTTGTACCATTCTAAGGGATATAATGCAGATGGAACAGTGTTCCATTGGTGTTATGTCAACGACTATAGTGTACTAGATCATGCAGTGGTATGTTGGGTCACCGCAGTTGGTATTAGAGCATATGCTTTGACCTTAGGTTGGAAACCTAGTAAATGGGTAGAACCTGTAGGTTGGATAGTGACTATAGGAAGCCATCTTATCTACACTATATTTCCTTATACAAGTGATGAATATTCACTTGAGAATAACCTTGTCACACCTTAGTGGAATTTTTGGGTTATTTTCCTTATAGAATGGTTAACTATCTACTATTTGTAGTAGGAAGTACCTAACCAGTATTGCGTAAGTAGACAATATATCTTCTACTAGACTATTCTATAGTATAACTAAACTAGAGTAGTATATCACCAAGTCAGAGTACCTATAAGGGAGTAGTTAATCATGGTGCTATCTTACTAAGAGAATCCATGAAATGAAGTAAAACTTTGTTATTATCTTTATACTAGTGGTAAATACCAGGGGAGTACGCCCCAAAACCTTAAACAACATGTTATTGTAGGGGAAGTAACAAATGTTTTGTTTAACTAAAAGCTATTATATGAAGAACAGAATCTTATCAAGAGTAATAAATAGGGTTATGCTTATCTAACCCCATGTAATATGCCAAATTCATAGTGGCATGAATAAAAAAGCAGTATTCTTGTAGTACAAGTAGATCTATATAGGTTATGAAACTGGTTAAAAACTTGAGAATTATTCGTTGTTATAATAAATATGCTTAGAGTAGTTAAAATTATAAGTCAAGGGTAGAAATGTGAGGATGATGTTTAGTATAACTCCAAGGATAAATCTGTTATAACCAGTTATAGAGTGAGTTAACTAACTACCACTAGAGTTGTATCAAATTTTACCAAAAGTTATTCCTTTGCAAATGGGGAGATGGTGTAATTTCGGAGACAAAGAACATTATGAGCCGTACAAATAGGTATATAACGATAGAAGTCCATACACTAATATGTATCAAAAATTGTAGTGTATAACATCAAATCCTAAGTACAAGAGATGTTTTACTCGAAGTACTATTTCTACAGGCTTTTGATGTATGTTTGCTAGAGGTAATATTTGGATTTGTTAGATTTTATTGGATTTTATTGTGTGACTAGGTATGTGCATGAAGTTTGAACTGGGACTGGGGACGCTGATTGTGCGATCGTGATGGTCCCAACCCGATCGATCTACAACTCTGCGGCGACGGAGAGTCATCTCCTCTTCGGCGCTTTCGACTTCACCGCCCACTCACCGGCCACCATGAAGGACTTCGAGCCCGTAAGCGACGGACTCAAAATCCTGTTCGGGAGCTTCTGCTTCCAGGTGGGGCAAACTGGCACCCTCCGCCTCCCTGAGCGGGTGCCCCTACCATCAATAAGGCCCGCTTCATGGACCCCACACCCCGTGCTACGCACAACATCATCAACATATGATTCCTACGACAGTAGCAGCTGCAACTCTGATCTGTGCGATCCGCCATCGGATGAAGGGACCTACGGTTCTGGATTTGAAAGCTGCAGTAGCAGCAGTCCAATCTACGAGCGCTACCAATGCGCCGTAGTCATACAGGCTGACGGGGATCAGCAAACACCCAACCCGCCGCCCAACCCGCCACCTAACCCGCCAGAACGAAACGGCGGGAATAGAAGAAGCCAGTCCCTCCCCCACCCGAAGGGGAAAACAATGGCCATGTCATCCGCCTTAGCAAAGAAGGATGGGCCCAGGCACGCAACACCATGGCAGGCAACATAGTCCTGCCTGCAGACTCCTCCCGGGATCTGCTGATGGCCTACCACCTGCTCATGATCGAGGACAAGAAGCAGGTCAAGATGCAGGAGGTGCTCGACAAGCGCAAGCAAGCAGCCTCAGAGTCCAGCGCGCGAAGAGTTGCGCTCTCTGCCGTGGGCATCGGCTCCAGCTCGAACGCCAACCAAGGCAACAAGCACCGCTCTCGGGTGGAAAACATGGACCCCAAGGAGCGCCGGGAGGTGACCCGAACCCTCCACACATCCTTCATGGAGATGGACGTCGACGGCAACGTCATCCCGAAAACGCCGCAGGCTGCGATCATGGCAGCCACTGCGTACCTCGCAGCTCACCCACCTCCAGAGGGAGAGCCGAAGAGGGCCATGCACAAGTCCGCACTTACCGGACTCGGACTCGTTGGAGCTGCGCTCCACCAGGAAGCTCCCACGGAGCCAAAGAAGAAAGCTCCGGCCAGGTTCGACCACAACCCCACCCCTTCGTCCGTCAAATTGCACGGGGAAACAAGGAAACCGCCATGCAATGCCTTCAGCTGCAGCTGACAGGAGCGGCCCGGATCTGGCTCAGCAGCCTATCTTCAGGGTCCATCCGAAGTTGGGATGAGCTAGCTTACAGCTTCATCCGAAACTTCAAGGGCACTAGCAAGAGGCCCGCCTCAATCGAAGAATTGCGAGCTTGCACTCAACGAACGGGCGAATCCATTCGCTCGTACATACTACACTGGTCCAACACAAAAAACTCCACAGCACACATCTCCGAAGAGAGGGCCATCGACGCCTTCAGGGACGGCGTTAAGCGCCAAGACTTCAAGGAGGAACTTGGGCGCGTCAAGCCCAAAACACTCGACCACCTCCTGGACATCACCAACAGGTGGGCTGACGGAGAAGACTCCATTCACCGAGCACAATCGGAAGAGGAAGACGACTACGGTCGACGATGAGAGCGCCGTAGCAAGAGAAGATCGCGTGTCTATGACGATCGCGACGGACCCGACATGGTCACAGCCGGCTACGCCGATCGCCGCAACGATGCCAACCGCAACAGCAGAGGATACCGCGGAGGAAACTTCCGCGACGGGGGACGCCCAGCGCGGTCGTGGCAGTGCCGCGACCGCGATAACGGACCCTCAGCATACGAAAAGCTTTCGGGTCCCTGCACCATCCACTTCTACATCGACAAGCAGGATGGCAAAAATAAGGCGAGCCACATGCTCAAGGACTGACGTGAGTTCCAGAAGCTCAGCGAAAGCATGGTGCAGATGAGGCAGCAAGCCCCAATCCCCGCGTTCGGAAACGCACCCGTGCCAGGTGTAATAGCGCGCGGAGCTCCTCCACCGCCACCTGTAGGAGGCCCGAACCAACCAGTCGCGCCAGCACAGAACAATGCTGGGAACGGGTATCCCCAGCCGAAAGGAGCACTGATGATCCAGAAGGGGCGCCCCACGAATAGGGTGCAGAAGAAAATCACCCGACAGATCAACCTGGCCGTGGAAACTCCACCCGCCATCCCTGAGTACCTCAGCGGATCGGAGTCCTGCATCACGTTCAGTCGTTTGGATCACCCTTGCCAGATCCCTCGCCCAGGTCATGCTGCCCTGGTGCTGGAGGCGCAGATCGGAGGTTTCGAGATGAGTCGCGTCTTCATGGACAGCGGCAGCGGCATCAACCTGATGTTCGCAAGGTTCTTGGCTGTCCCACACTATGAATACCTGCTACTCAAGATGCCAGGGCCGAAGGGCGTCATCACAATCCACGAGAGCTTCACCCGATTGGACCAATGCGACAGGGATTTCAACAGAATCTCCCAATCATTCGGCATGCAGGAGGAACTCGTAAGGCTCCGCGAGGTGACGGACAATGGGGCACCCCCAGTCGCACGGCAAAATGCACCAGACATGTCCTTCGACTCCACCGTCAACACGAAGAAGGTGCACGTCCATCCGACGGATGCCTCCAAGACGGCGCTGATCGCCAACAACCTCAGCCCCGCATAGGAAGGCGCGCTCGTCGAATTCCTCCGTGAGCGCTGGGAAATCTTTGCCTGGTGTCCTGCGGACATGCTAGGAGTTCCCAGGGAATTCGCCGAGCACGCACTCAACGTCTTTCCAGACACCAAGCCCATCAAGCAGTCCATCCGGAGACTGTCCGAGCCACGGGCCGAAGCTATCGGCAAAGAGATCAACAGACTACTCACTGCAGACTTCATCAGGGAAATCAAAGAAAGCAAGTGGCTTGCAAATACAGTGATGGTCCCAAAGAAGGACACGGCTATCCTGCGGATGTGCGTGGATTTCACGTCGCTAAACAAGCACTGCCCAAAGGACCACTTCCCTCTTCCTCGGATCGATCAGATCATCGATTCGACTGCAGGTTGCAAAAAACTCTCCTTCCTCGACGCCTACTCGGGCTACAACCAGATTCGACTCAAGGTCGAAGATCAGGAGAAAACGGCGTTTATCACACCGTTCGGAGTGTTCTGCTACAACACAATGCCCTTCGGGCTAAAGAACGCAGGTGCCACGTACCAGTGATGCATGCAGGCATACCTCAAGGACCAGATCAGTCGCAACGTTCAAGTCTACGTCGACGACATAGTCATAAAAACCAGGGAGGCGAGGACACTTATCGACGATATCCGCGAGACGTTCGACAACCTCGACCGCTACAGGATCAAACTCAACCCCGAAAAGTGCGCCTTCGGCGTCCCATCGGGTCAACTTCTTGGGTACTTCATCTCTCAGCGAGGGATCGAGGCGAACCCGAAGAAAATCAGGGCCATCATGGCGATGGAGAATCCGAAAAACCTCAAGGGTGTCCAGCAGCTCGCAGGGCGAATAGCTGCATTGAGCAGATTCATCAGCCGCATGGGCGAGAAGGCCCTGCCATTCTAACAGCTGCTACGCAAGGCAGATAAATTCGAGTGGACGCCCGAAGCCGACGATGCGTTCGAAAGCCTCAAACGGCTACTCTCCACCTCACCCGTCTTGGTCACGCCAAAGGAGCGCGAACCTCTGCTGCTGTACATAGCAGCCACACATCAGGTGGTCAGCACCATGCTAGTGGTCGAACGACCCGAAGAGGGCAAGACCCATGGGGTACAACGCCCAATCTACTACCTCAGCGAGGTACTGACGCCAACAAAGCAGAGGTACCCTCACTACCAGAAACTCGCCAATGGCGTGTTCATGAAGGCTCGACGGCTGAGCCATTACTTCCGGGAGCACCAGGTGATGGTCGTCAACGAGGCACCCCTGAACAGCATCCTGAATAACCCAGAGGCCACAGGACGCGTGGCCCTGTGGGGCATCGAGCTGTCACCCCTGGACATCGTCTACGAGAAGCGACTCGCAATCAAATCTCAAGTCCTCCCGGACTTCCTTGTACATTGGATGGAGCTGCAGCTGCCAGACACCCCAGACATGTCGCAGTCATGGACGATGCACTTCGACGGCTCCAAGCGTGAAGCTGGAGCAGGAGCCGGGGTCATACTGACCTCCCCGCAGGGCGACCAGATGAAGTACGTCCTTCGGATGAAATTCCGAGCTTCCAACAACGAGGCCGAATACGAAGCCCTCATCCATGGCATGAGGATGGCAAAGATCTGCGGCGCAACGCGCCTGGTCATCTACGGTGACTCCAACCTCGTCGTCCAGCAGACGATGAACGAGTGCGACGCACACGCCGAAAACATGATCGCGTACCGCGCACTCTACAACGCACTCGAAGGAGAATTTGACGGCTGCGAGCTTCGCCACGTCGGGAGAGAAAGCAACGAGGAAGCCGACAGACTCGCCAACATCGGCTCCACCTGCGCAAAGGTACCACCGGGTGTGTTCCTCGAACAGATCTGCGTGCCATCCATCAAGCGGAAATTCCCCAAGGGATCACCCGAAGAAGCAGAACACTCGGGGGCTACGCTGCCCGAAGGACACGAAGGACCCGAGAAACTGGACACAGAGGTCGCTATGGTCAACCTGATGCAGGTCATGGCAGTCGAAGAAACTTGGACGCGACCATACCTCCAGTTCTTGATAAACGGAGAACTGCCTGACAGCCCGACAGATGCCCGGCGCATATCTCGTCGGTCAAAAGCCTTCACCATCATCAATGGCGAGATGTACAAGCGCAGTATTACGGGTGTACTACAAAGGTGCATCACCATCGGTGACGGGAAAGCCATCCTCCAAGACATCCACGAGGGCATCTGCGGCCATCATGCAGGCAGCCGCTCCCTTGTCGCCAAAGCTCTACGAGCTGGATTCTACTGGCCAACGGCCATGAGCGACGCAAAGGACATCGTCCGAAGATGCAACGGGTGCCAAAGGTTCGCCGACAAACCGCACGCACCCGGGTCAGAGCTCAGACCCATACCTATAGCCTGGCCCTTTGCCCAATGGGGCCTCGACATGATCGTCAAACTGCCAAAGTCCTCGAAAGGGGGGCACGTTTACCTCTTAGTCGTAGTCGATAAATTCACCAAGTGGGTCGAGGCCATGCCGGTTACCAACCAAAAGGGCAAGACCACCGTCAAGTTCTTCGAGTCCATTTTCTACAGGTTCGGCGTACCGCACAGCATCATCACCGACAATGGATCAAACTTCATCTCCAAAGAATTCCAAGACTTCTGCGAAGTCCTCGGGATCAACATCACATACGCCTCAGTGGCTCGCCCACAAACGAACAGGCAGGTCGAAAAGGCCAACGGCCTAATCGGCGCTGGCATCAAGAAGCGCCTCATGAGCCCACTCGAACGAAAGGCCGGAGCCTGTACGAAAGAGCTGCCATCCGTCCTATGGAGTTTGCATACTACGCCAAACAGCTCCACCGGCTACACACCGTTCTTCATGGTGCATGGAGCCGAAGCCGTGCTACCAGCCGAAGTACACCACCAGGCCCCCCGGGTCGCTTACACAATGAGCGAATCCACGGCTACACTCGAAGACGCCGTCGACACACTCGACGAAGCAAGAGACGTAGCAGCAGCTCGATCAGCGGTGTACCAGCAGAGTCTCCGCCTTCTACCACAGCCGCCAAGGTCCTTCGTCGAAGGAGACCTCGTCTTGCGACTCAAGCAAGAGCGACCGAAGAAATTCGAGTCACCATGGGAAGGACCCTACATCATCACCGAGGTCATCCCAGGTAGCGCCTATCGCCTCAAGCACGTGGAGTCTGGAGTCGCATACTCCAACCCATGGAACATCTCGCACCTGCGACGATTCTACCCATAGCAATGTACCCCCTTTCTACTTCCGATAAGGCTTACAGCCAAGGCTATTCAGCCGAACAATGTACTTCCTCCATTACGATATAAATAAAGCTAAGTGTCTCGCCCCAAAATTTTGTTTCGCTATTTGCAACTTTACTTTATGCTACAAACGCACTCGGGGGCTCCCCCCACCTCACGATTTCATCGACTAAGAATCACATGTGTGCACCCTGAGTAGCTGACAACGTCAGGCAAACGAAAAGGACACGTACCCAATCAAAGCACTACGTGCTCAAACAACAAACAAACCTTTATAACAAAGGGCACAACACGCCCAGTCGAAATATACAAATTTTACATCTATCTCTTTTACAGGTACTACCTATTCTGGAGAATAACTTGAGCACGCTGCTCAAACAAATATACGACCTGTTCAGCATACTGCCTTACAGCCGCATAATGCGGACGCATATCCCACTCACCACCATCCGGCCGAAGAGGTGGCCCAGCTGCTACAGCAGATAGATCTACATCAGGACGATGCAGCCTAACAAGGGACAACGCAACCTTCACCCCTGCGACGAGCTGCTGCCTCACCAATTCCTGGACACGGGTCACGCTCCGGAATCTAGACAGAACACCGGACAGGGTTGTTGGCACAGCATCCAGGGGAAACATCACATGCAGAACCGACGAGAGTGAAGTCTGCACTTGACGAAGCACCCGCGACACTTGGTGAACGCGATCCTGCACCGTTTCCAGAGCCATGGCACGGTCGCGATCCATCCATAAGAACCCGCCAGCTTCCATGTCCTGCTGAGTCAAACAATTGACCCGAATAGCAACACGCTCTTTCTCCTCCCTTGGAGCAAGGTTAGCACCTGTGATACTCGTACAAAAGTAAGAAGCAAGCCAAGCATACGCATCCGAAGAACCGAGCTGCAGCTCAAAATAGAAAACAACTTACATTGCAGCTGCTCAGACAGTCGAAGCAGCTCCGCCATCAAATACTCCTCCCTGGCTGCACCGCGATCTGCCTTGGACTTTCAAACATCGGCATGACCACGCACCCCAAGCAACTCCTTCTCACGACTACGAACACAGTCTCGAAGAAAAGCAAGTTGTGATGAATCATCCAAAGATGGCCGATGCCGCGTTGCAGGCAAGGTGTCAACAGGATCAGCACCCGAAGGAACCTAGAGCAGCAGAAAAGAAAAGGACATAAACATTCAGACGGAGAAGAGCACAACTCAACAAAACTCATTAAGCATATAAAAGCCACTACGTGGCACAATGATTTTTGTTCCCAAACATAATTACAAGCAAAAGAAGATTACAAACTATCCTACAGCTACAACGCCTAAGACGCGGCACCCTGAGTAGCCTCGGAGCCGGATTGCCTCGCCTTGGCCTCCCCCTGTTACCGCAGCGCATACTCCGACAGCAGATCAATGAGCTTTGGCCCATTGACGAGGTTTAATCTCGTCAATGCCCATTGTTATGGACTTGGGTTTTGGAGAAGATGGGGATGCTGGAGATCGTGGCACGGTTAACAGACAAGCAACCAGGAGACACGAGATTTACCCAGGTTCAGGCCCCCGGAGGGAAAACCCTACTCCTGCTTGTCTGCTCTTTGATTACGGCGGAACCGAAGGTTACAGGGTGCGCAGATTCGATCTGGCATGGATGATCTAGGTCTATTGTGGGATACGTACGTCTCTGTCCTCCTTGTTGGCCCCTCCTAGCCTTTATATATGGGGAGGCTAGGTCTCAGGTACCGACACGAGTAGGTTACAAGTTGTATTCAAACTCTAGTCTTGCTCTCCAAGGATCCGAAGACGTCATGGGCCTTGGCCACCCGAAAATCTTCATGGGCCAGCGTATGTCTGCCGTGGGCCTTCCTTGGGCTGGACTAGGTATACTGAAGTTACGTACCCATAGGGTATAACCATGTCAGTAGCCCCCGAGTGATCAGTCGAATCGTAGATTTGGCTGAGGACTCTTCAATCCTTCGGGTGCAACTCTGTCTTTCAAGAGAATGTGTAGGGATTGTTGATACGTGTGCCTGACTCTCCCGACGGATCAGGGTCAGTTAACTGTCTTAGGACAAAGCAACACGATCTTCTTCAGGTTTGAGTCCCTCAACTCGAAACTGGAACATATGCTGGCGTAATTCAACTCAGGCCGCGGAGGACTTACAGGATATGTTCCCAACTCGTCGGGATTTTTCATCGTACCTGCTGGTACGGATTCATACTAGCAGAGCGCAGTCAGGTGCGTTGCCAGGCCATCAGATGATATCTGTAGGTCTTATCTTTGCGTCGCAGACGCAGCATCCGAATGTTTGTCACCACGGAGGTGCTTCGGGTGGCCAAGGAGATTGTTGCTCACTCAGCATTTTATTGGGGCAGAGTTGCCAAAAAAGTTTTTGCGTGCTGATCCGGAAGATCGCAGTCGAAGATTTTATAGGGTGCGCGACCAGCGCTCCCTATGGGAGTAGCCCCCAAGTGTTTGTTCGAGTCGTAGACTCGAACGGAGACTTTAGTTCAAGCATTGTTTCAGTTGTTAAGTCCGCAGGACTCGAAAATTTTCGGATGCTTAAATCCATCCTCCCTATGGGAGTATCCCCCGAGTCCGTAGTGGAGTCGTAGACTCGACGTAGGACTCGAAGATCTTGTGTGTGCGCGACCGGCGCTCCAGTTTGGAGTAGCCCCCGAGTGTCTGGCGGAGTCGTAGACTCGGGCAGAGACTCGAGTCTGGTATCGTACAGTTGTAGTAGGAAATCTCGTGGGCGTACCGCTGAACGGGTAGTTAATCGGGTGCGCGACCTGCGCTCCTTATAGGAGTATCCCCCGAGTATTTAGTCGAATCGTAGATTCGAGTGAGTATTCTTAGCTGCAGTACCGGTTGGTGCTAGTATAGCTTTTGATGACGTCAGTGCTGACGATCGATGACCTCAAGCATCTGCTACGCCAGAGATGACTTGACTGGACGAAGCGTGGGTCCCATTTTCTGACTTTGAATTGACCGGTCACGCGCGGCGTGGAGATGATTACGGCGTCTCCTCGATTTCCGCACGTAGTGGACGGCGTGGTAACGATGGTTCGTTTTGGTGCTGACACGTGTACGGCCAGATCTACCGTTGGCGTTAGGTCTTCTCGATGGACGGCCAGCGTGCGTCGTCTTCGCTGTTATAATCCCTGGTGAAATCGTGGTGTGTTTTTCACTGCAGCAGTTCATCTGTTCACTGCTTCCTTGTCCTTTGAGCGATTCTTGCTGCGTGCTGAGAGTTCCTTCCACATTTCCTTTGTCTTTCTTTGTGGGCAACGCCACCACCGCCGTAGCGCCATGGGGTAAAAGAAATCCTCATCTGCAGTTGGGACCAGCGCCGCCGAAGGCAAGAAGGGCACCGCCACTGCTCGCGTCACCGACGGTGGCTGGCGGCAATCAGAGACGCGGGAGAGCGATCTCCGTAAGCTTCACGAGCAGGGCCTGATCCCGCAAGATAGGGAGGCTGTCAAACTCCCCGGCAATGAGGTAATCCCCCGTCCCCCGTCTGGGTATCGGGTTATGTGTGTTGCCTTCATGATCCGCGGGTTTTCTTTTCCGGTCCATGACTTCCTTCGTGGACTGCTCTTTTTCTATGGGGTTCAACTCCATCATTTGTCTCCCAATTCCCTTCTCCACATTGCGTGTTTTATCACGCTTTGCGAGTGTTGGCTTGGCATTGAGCCGCACTTTGGCCTTTTCCGGAAGCTTTATTCCGTGAAGAGGCAGTCTGGTTCGGATGGGGTGTGTATCCCATTGGGGGTTTCATCATCTCCCTCAGTCCCAATGTGCAATTCTTTTCCTTTTCCATGTCCGAATCTGTCCAAGATCTTGGAGGAAATGGTTTTACATCCGTGACTCGTCTTGCTGGGCAAGATTTTGGTCTCGTTCCTTTTGACCCCTCCCATTTGATTGAGAAGAAAAGATCCTGGAAAAATCAAATCTTAGACGGTGAGGTGGCAGAGATAGAGGCCTTGTACCGTCGGGTGGAGGAGCTCCAATTGATTCCTGAGAAGGAGGTGAACGGTGTTGACATCATCCGAACGTTTCTTGAGCGTTGGGTGCAGCCGCTCCAAGCGAGGGCGCACCCGATGTTTCTTTACTCTGGGCGCCGTGATCCGATGAGGGTTTCGAGTGAGAAAATCTACGAGGTGGAACTTGACAAGGCTCTTCGCGCTCTGTTGAAGTTCAAGGCCGACGAGGGACTCCCGAAGAAGTCGCTGACTCCTCCCTTTTCTTCGACGTTGGCCGTGCCGAAGGTGTAGATTTATGCACGTAGTGGTCCCCTTGTTGTTGGGTCTTTATTTGTGTCCTTTGTTTGCTAACAAAGTTTCTTCTCATCTTGTAGAGCTTCAAAGTGCCAGGCATGGCACCACCGTTGCCCGAGAGGTATCCGAATGCCCCGGATAATGAAGTGGTGGATTCCGTGTCCGAGCTACCGTCAGCGCGATCCCCAGCGGAGGATGCCGACGAATCGAGTGAGGACCATTCGCGCGAGCGATCATGGAGCTCGAGCGAGTCTTCGGATGCTTCAACTCCTCCTACTCCCAGAAATCCTCTGGGCCTTGAGCGTCATGATGATGTTCATGGGGGTTCTTCCTCTCCCCTTCCTGCCGTTCCTGTGCGGGCTGTTGCTCCGCACCCGCCAGCAAAGCGGAAGAAGGAAGAAAAGAAGGAAGAGAAGAGGGAAGAAAAGAAGGAGGAGAAGAGGGCCCGAAGGGCTTCTCCTATCTTTGACCTGAGCGCGTTGGGCTCGTAAGTTGTTCTTGTTGTACTGTTGTCCTTTTCTTTTTATGATGTTTGCACCTGTGCTGATTGGCTTTGTATGCAGGCAATCTTCCGACGGCTCCAGTGATGGTGCGGGGGAGATGATGGGGGAGTCGAACATTGTGTCGCCTCCTCCTCAGACGGTAGCGACTTCGGGTGGCGCTGCGCCAGTTCCTCTTGTGCAGGAGAGGCTGGTGGTTGCGCCTCAGAATGTCGCAGGCGGGCCTGCGGGTTCGCCTTCGGAGCACGTAAGTTTTTCTGCTTGATGTTACGGGGGGAGCCCCCGAGTGTCTTCGTATGCTGATGTTGTTTATGCTTCTTTGTGTTGGGCGTAGCCCCCAAGTCCTGCTCTTACTAATATTGCCTGTTGTTGCAGCCTTTTGTCCAAGAGGCCAAGCGGCTGGTGGAGGAACGCCTGACGCTGGAGGCGAAACTACGGCAGCTTCAAGGTATTCGTCTGCCTTGTAGGACTTCTCTTGCTTATCCTGGTCATGTTCTTTGACACTTGCTTGTTGTAAATGCAGAGGAGCATAACAATGCTCTCCGTGAGGTTGATGCTCTGAAGAAGAGCCTTGGCCAATCGGAGCAGAAGGCCGAAGCTGCCGCTGGGGCGAGAGAGCGCCTTGAGCTGGAGCTGACGAAGGCAGCCGAAGCGAAAGAGCGTCTGCAGCAGGAGGCCGCAGATCGTGAGGAGCAGCTGGCCACCGTTGCGGCTGCTCGTGAAAAAGGGGTGGCGGAGAAGCTCATGGCTGCTGCCAAGGCTATTTCGGGTGAGCGCTAGCTTTTGTACTTGCTCCCTTTTCCACGGATCTTCTTCTATGTTGCCTTTCTTCATGTTTTCTTCTTTTTTGTCTCAGATGTCGCAGGCATCGAGTTTGACCATGATGCTCTGAGCAGGAGTGCTCTAGATGATGCCACCAGAGCGGTCGAAGACCGCTGCAAGACCGTCGTCCAACTCCCTTGTCAAGGCGAAGAGGTCCTTGGTCGCTTCTACCAGAGCTCTTCCCAAGGGCGATCCCTTGAAGATGTGGGTGCTCGCGGAGGCCTCACCGGCGCTGCAGCTGCATAAGCGCAGCGTATGGGCATCGGCGCGTCTGGCCGGGCTGGCGATGGCCATGGCGGCCGGGCGGAGCTGGACCTGCCCCAGACATTTCTCGGATGCCTACAGCTGCGGATGGATCCGAGGTAGCCTTCGCCGCCTACTCCGCTCGCTGCAGACGATATGGGCCCAAGCTCATTGACTTGCTGTCTGAGTATGCATTGCGGCAGCAGGGCGAGGCCAAAGCTAGGCAGTCTGGTTCTGAGGCGACTCAATGTCCTCCGCCTTAGGCGTAGTAGACATAGGGTAGCTTGTAGTCTATTTTTGTTGTAAATATCCTTTGTAGTACCATCCTTGTGCCACGTAGTGGCCTTATATACTTTAATGAATTTCTCCGAGTTGTGCTCTATTCTTGGCTGAATGTCTATGTGCCTTCTTTTTTCTTCTGCTATAGGTTCCTTCGGGTGCTGACCCAGTTGACACTTCAGCCGAAAGGCCCTTGCGAGCATCATTGGATGATTCCTCGCAGCTCGCGTTTCTTCGAGATCGCGTGCGCAGCTTGGAGAGAGATTTGCTTGGGTTACGCGGTCGCGCTGATGTTTGGAAGTCCAAAGCAGACCGTGGTGCGGCCAGAGAGGAGTATTTGATGGCGGAGCTGGGTCGGCTGTCCGAGCAGCTGCAATGTAAGTTGATCCTTCTTTCGGGCTGTAGCTCAGTTCTTCGGGTGAGCCTGCTGGCCTTACTCTTGTTTTGTGCGGTTGTCGCAGGTGCCAATCTTGCTCCGAGGGAAGAAAAGGAGCGTGTTGCTGTTCGAGTCAATTGCTTGACTCAACAGGACATGGAGGCCGGCGGCTTCTTCTGGATGGATCGTGATCGTGCCATAGTTTTGACAACGGTGCAGGATCGTGTCTACCAGGTTTCGCGGGTGCTCCGCCAGGTGCAGACATCGCTTTCCTCGGTGCTGCACGTCATGTTTCCGTTGGATGCCGTGCCAACGACCCTTGCAGGTCTTCTGACGAAGTTTCGGAGTGCCAGCAATGTCAAGGAGCTGGTGCGGCAGCAGCTCGTCGCAGGGGTGAAGGCTGCCTTGTCTCTTGTGAGGGTGCATCGCCCTGATGTAGATTTGGCTGCTGTGGCGACTGGGTCACCTCCTCGACCAGATGGTGGTGAGTGGAATATGCGTCCGCATTACGCGGATGTAAGGCAGTATGCCGAACAGATTGTAGATTTGTTTGAGCAGCGTGCTCAGGTTATTCTTCAGAATAGGTAGTACCTGAAAATAAACAGATAAATGTAAAATTTGTATATTGCGGCTGGGCGTGTATGTGCCCTTTGTTGTAAAGGTTCGCTTGTTAGCGAGCACGCAGTGCTTTGATTTAGTACGTGTCCTTTTCGTTTGCCTGACGTGGTCAGCTACTCAGGTGTACACGTGTTGTCCTCAGTCGATGAAATCGTGAGGTGGGGGGAGCCCCCGGATGCGTTTGTAGCATGTAGTAAAGTTGCAGAAAAATAGTCAACCGAAGGTTGGGGGCGAGACACTTAGCTTTATTTGTAGCGTAATGGAGGAGGTACATGGTTCGGCTGAGTAGCCTTGGCTGTAAGCCTTATCGGAAGTAGAAAGGGGGTACATTGCTATGGGTAGAATCGTCGCAGGTGCGAGATGTTCCATGGGTTGGAGTATGCGACTCCAGACTCGACGTGCTTGAGGCGATAGGCGCTACCTGGGATGACCTCGGTGATGGCATAGGGTCCTTCCCATGGTGACTCGAGTTTATTCGATCGCTTTTGCTTAAGTCGCAAGACGAGGTCTCCTTCGACGAAGGACCTTGGGCGCAGCCGTCGGCTGTGGTAGTTGCGGAGACTCTGCTGGTACACCGCTGATCTAGCTGCTGCTATATCCCATGCTTCGTCGAGTGTGTCGACGGCATCTTCGAGTGCAGCCGTGGATTCGGCTTCGCTGTAAGCAACGACTCGTGGAGCCTGGTGGCGCACTTCGGCTGGTAGCACGGCCTCAGCTCCGTGCACCATGAAGAATGGTGTGTAGCCGGTGGAGCTGTTTGGCGTAGTCCGGAAGCACCACAGGACAGACGGTAGCTCTTTCATCCAGTTTCCAGCTTTGTGCTCGAGTGAGCTCATGAGGCGCTTTTTGATGCCAGCGCCGATTAGGCCATTGGCCTTTTCCACTTGCCCGTTTGTTTGCGGGTGTGCCACTGAGGCATACGTGATATTGATCCCGAGGCCTTCGCAGAAGTCCTGGAATTCTTCGGAGATGAAGTTCGATCCGTTGTCGGTGATGATGCTGTGCGGTACGCCAAATCTGTAGACGGTGGATTCGAATAATTTGATGGCGGTTTTGCCCTTCTGGTTGGTGACTGGCATGGCTTCGATCCACTTGGTGAATTTGTCGACTGCGACCAGGAGGAAGACGTGTCCTCCTTTCGAAGATTTTGGCAGTTTGCCGATCATGTCAAGGCCCCATTGGGCAAAAGGCCAGGCTATGGGTATGGGTCGAAGTTTGGACCCAGGTGCGTGCGGTTTGTCGACGAACCGTTGGCACCCGTTGCATCTTCGGACGATGTCCTTCGCGTCGCTCATGGCCGTTGGCCAGTAGAATCTCGCCGCAGAGCTTTGGCAACGAGGGAGCGGCTACCTGCGTGGTGGCCGCAGATGCCCTCGTGGATATCTTGGAGTATGGCCTTGCCGTCGTTGATGGTGACGCACCGTTGTAGTACGCCCGTAATGCTGCGTTTGTACAGCTCGCCGTTGATGATGGTGAAGGCTTTTGACCGACGAGATACGGGTCGGGCATCTGTCGGGCTGTCTGGCAATTCTCCGTTTATCAGGAACTGGAGGTATGGACGTGTCCAAGTTTCTTCGACTGCCATGGCCTGCATCAGGTTGACCATGGCAACTTCGGTATCCAATTTTTCGGGTCCTTCATGACCTTCGGGTGGCGTAGCCCCCGAGTGTTCTACTTCTTCGGGTGATCCCTTGGGGAATTTCCTCTTGATGGATGGCACGCAGATCTGTTCGAGGAACACACCTGGTGGTACCTTTGCACAAGTGGAGCCGATGTTGGCGAGTCTATCGGCCTCCTCGTTGCTTTCTCTTCCAACGTGCCGAAGTTCGCAGCCGTCGAATTCTCCTTCGAGTGCGTTGTATAGCCGCGATGACGCGATCATGTTTTCGCGTGCGTCGCACTCATTCATCGTCTTTGTCGACAAGGTTGGAGTCACCAGATGACCAGCGCTATACCGCATATTTTTGCCATCTTCATGCCATGGGTGAGAGCTTTGTATTCGGCCTCGTTGTTGGAGGCTCTGAATTTCATTCGAAGGACATACTTCATCTTGTCACCTTGCGGGGAGGTCAGTATGACTCCTGCCCCTGCCCCGGCTTTGCGTTTGGAGCCGTCAAAATGCATTGTCCAGGACTGCGACATGTCTGGGGTGTCAGGCAGCTGCAGCTCCATCCAGTGCACCAGGAAGTCCGGAAGGACTTGAGATTTGATTGCGTGTCGCTTCTCGTAGATGATGTCCAGGGTGATAGTTCAATGCCCCACGTACACGTGTCTCGTGGCCTCTGGGTTATTCAGATGCTGTTTAGGGTGCCTCGCTGGCGACCATCACCGATGCTCCTGGAAGTAGTGGCTTAGTCGCCGGGTCGCATGAACACGCCGTAGGCCAGCTTCTCGTGAAAAGGGTACCGCTGTTTTGTTGGAGTGAGAACCTCGCTGAGGTAGTAAATTGGGCGTTGTACCCCGTGGGTCTTGCCTTCTTCGGGTCGTTCGACCACGAGTACTGTGCTGACCACCTGGTGTGTGGCTGCTATGTACAGCAACAGGGGCTCGCGCTCTTTTGGCGTGACCAAAACGGGCGAGGTGGAGAGGAGCCGCTTGAGGCTTTCAACGCGCCGCTATTTCTCGTGTCCACTGAACTTGTCTCGCCTTGGCGCAGCTGGTAAAATGGTAGGGCCTTCTCGCCCATGCGGCTGATGAACCTGCTTAGTGCCGCTACTCGCCCTGCGAGCTGCTGAACACCCTTGAGGTTTTTCGGCTTCTCCATTGTCATGATAGCTTTGATTTTCTTCGGGTTCGCTTCGATCCCTCGTTGAGAGATGAAGTACCCGAGCAGCTGACCCGAGGGGACGCCGAAGGCGCACTTTTCTAGATTGAGCTTGATCTTGTAGCGATCAAGGTTGTCGAACGTCTCGCGGAGATCGTCGATAAGTGTTCTTGCCTCCTTGGTCTTTATGACTATGTCGTCGACATAGACTTGGACGTTGCGACCTATCTGGTCCTTGAGGCAGGCCTGCATGCATCGCCGGTACGTGGCACCCGCGTTCTTTAGCCCGAAAGGCATTGTGTTGTAGCAGTATACTCCGAACGGTGTGATGAACGCCGTTTTCTCTTGATCTTCGACCTTGAGTCGAATCTGGTTATAGCCTGAGTAGGCGTCGAGGAAGGAGAGTTTCTCACAACCTGCAGTCGAATCGATGATCTGGTCGATCCGAGGAAGAGGGAAGTGGTCCTTAGGGCAGTGTTTATTTAGTGACGTGAAGTCCACGCACATCCGCAGGATGTCTGTGTCCTTCTTCAGGACCATCACCGTGTTTGCCAGCCACTCGCTTTCCTTGATTTCCCAGATGAAGTCTGCTGCGAGTAATCTGTTGATCTCTTTGCCGATAGCTTCGGCTCGTGGCTCCGATAGTCTTCGGATGGATTGCTTGACTGGCTTGGTGTCTGGGAAGACATTGAGTGCGTGCTCGGCGAATTCCCTGGGAACTCCTGGCATGTCCGCAGGACACCAAGCGAAGATTTCCCAGCGCTCACGGAGGAATTCGACGAGCGCGCCTTCCTATGCGGTGCTGAGGTCGTTGGCGATCAGCGCCGTTTTGAGGCATCCGCTGGATGGACCTGCACTTTCTTGGTGTTGATGGTGGAGTCGAAAGACATGTCAGCGCTCGCTTGGACTGGGGTAGCCCATTGTCCGTCACCTCGTGGAGCCTTACAAGCTCTTCTTGCATGCCGAAAGACTGGGAGATTTTGTTGAAATCTCTGTCGCATTGGTCCGATCGGGTGAAGCTCCCGTGGACTGTGATGACGCCTTGGTCCCGCATCTTGAGTAGTAGGTATGCGAGTGTGGGACGGCGAGGAATCTTGCGAATGCTACACGCCCCAGTGATGGCGTGGTATTGCGATGGCTACCCACCACTTCAATTCTAGGCGCCCGCCGAAAGTTGTCCGGATTCAAGATGACGCCGAGCCCTATTTTGCCCAGGAAGATGCCTTCCTCGACAATGCCGTGGAACGTTGTGTCTGATTGTTCCAGTTGCATTGCGGATCCGTGATAGCTGCTAGAGTGCTTGCGAACATTAGGTTGATGCCGCTGCCGCCGTCCATGAAGACGCGACTCATCTCGAAGCCTCCGATCTGCTTCCAGCACCAGGCGCATGACCTGGGCGAGGGATCGACAAGGTGATCCGCGCGAGTGAATGTGATGCAGACTCGATCCGCCGAGGTACTCGAGGATTGCGTGCGAGTTTCCATGGCTGTTGATTTGTCGGGTGATTTTCTTCGCACCGCTGGTTGGGCGCCCTTCCGGATCATATTTAGCGCTCCCTTTGGTGGGGGTATGCGACCCGGCGTTGTTTTGCGCTGGTGCGATTGGTTGAGTTGGGCCTCAATGGGCGGTGGAGGAGCTCCGTGTGCTATTTCACTGGCGCAGTGCGCTCAACGCAGGAATTGGAGCTTGTTGCCTCATCTGCACCATGATTTCGCTGAGTTTCGGAACTCGCGCCCTTGAGCATGTGGCTAGCTTTCTTTTTGCCATCTTGTTTGTCGATGTAGAAGTGGATGGTGCATGGACCCAAAGTTTGTCGAATGCTGAGGGTCCGTTGTCGCGTCGCGACGCTGCCACGATCGCGTTGGTCGTCCGCTGTCGCGAAGTTTCCGCTGCGTATCATCCGTTGTTGCGGCTGTTGTCGTTACGGCGGTCGGCGAGCTGCCGCGACCATGTCGGGTCCGTCATGCGTCCTCGAGACGCGCGATATCCTCTTGCTGCGGCGTTTCACGCCTTCGGCCGTAGTCGCCCTTCTTCATCTGATTGCGCCTGGATGCAATCTTCGCCGCCCGCCTAATGCTGGCGATTTCCATGAGCTGGTCGAGTGTCTTGGGCTTTACACGCCCAAGTTTCTCCTTGAAGTTCAGGCGTTTGACGCCGTCCTCAAGGCTTCGATGGCCCGCTCTTCGGAGATGTGTGCTGTGGAGTTCTTGGTTGTAGACCAGCGTAGTATGTACGAGCGAATAGATTCACCCGATCTCTGAGTGCAGGCTCGCAATTCTTCAATTGAGGCGGGCCTTTTGCTGGTGCCTTTGAAATTTCGGATGAAGCTATAAGCGAGATCCTCCCAGCTTCGGATGGATCCTGATGATAGGCTGCTAAGCCAGACCCGCGCCGCGCCTGTCAGCTGCAGCTGAAGGCATTGCATGGCGGTTTCTTTGTTGTCTCCGTGAAGCTTAACGGATGACAGATGGTCACTGAGCCGGGACTTTGGATCTTGCGTGCCGTTGAACTTCGGAGTATCCGAAGGAAGCTTGAAGTTGCGTGGCATCTGTGTTCGCCGGACGGATCTGCTGAAGCATCGAGCCCCGCAGAGTTCTCCTTCGTCTTCATCCATCTCAGATTCAGACGAGCGTGCGCTTAAGGCTGCTTTGTCGATCTTGCGTTGTGTAAGCTTGTCTCTGGCGTCGTAGTCGTGTTTATGACGGTGCGAGCTCTTCTTCCTTCGAGGAAGATCGTGTTCTTCTTCTTCATCTTCGGATGAGGGAGTGGGGCTCCGGTCGCGCCTGGCCGGAGCTTTCTTCTTCGGCTCCGTAGGAGCGTCCACGTGGAGCGCAGCTCCGATTAGTCCTAGTCCGGTGAGTGCGGACCTATGCATGGCCCTTTTCGAGTCCCCCTCCGGAGGTGGGTGAGCCACGAGATACGCAGTGGCTGCCATGATCGCAGCTTGTGGCGTCTTCGGGGTGATGTTGTCGTCGGCGTCCATATCCATGAACGATGTGTGGAGAGTTTGGGTCACGTCACGTCGTTCCTTCGGGTCCATGTTTTCCACCCGAGAGTGGTGCTTGTTTCCCTGGTTTCCGTTTGTGCTAGAGCCGGGTCCCATGGCGAAGAGCGCAGCTCGTCGCGCACTGGACTCAGAGGCTGCCTTCTTGCGTTTGTCGAGCGTCTCCTGCATCTTGACTTGCTTCTTGTGCTCCTCGATGAGGAGGTAGTGGTATGCCCTCAGCAGATCACGTGGGGAGTCCAGAGGTAGGACTATTTCGCCTGCGACGGCGCGGCGTGCTTCGACCCATCCTTCTTTGCTAAGTTGGATGAGGTGGCCCCTGTTGTCCCCTGCTCGCTTGTGTCCCGCGGGTTGGGGTTGGGCGGCGGTTAGGCGCTTTCCTTGTCGGTTTGATGATTGCGCGCATGATAGCGCCGCAGATCGGTTGGTCGCCGCGCAGCCTTTCGGATTCGGAACCGTAGGTCCCTTCATCCGAAGGTGGATCGCACAGATCGGAGTTGCAGCTGCTGCTGTTGTAGAACTCATCTGTTGATGGTGACGTGCGTAGCACGGGGTGTGGAGCCCATGAAGCGGGCCTGATTGACGGCACGGGCACCCGCTCAGGGAGGCGGAGGGTGCCAGTTTGTCCCACCTGGAAGCAGAAGCTCCCGAACAAGATTTCGAGTCCGTCGCCTACGGGCTCGAAATCCTTCATGGTATCTGGCGAGTGGGCGGTGAAGTCGAAAGCGCCAAAGAGGAGGTGATTCTCCGTCGCCGCGGAGTTGTAGATCGATCGGGTCGGAACTGTCACGACCGCACAATCAGAAGCCCCAATTCCCACAGACGGCGCCAATTGACGAGGTTTAATCTCGTCAATGCCCATTGTTATGGACTTGGGTTTTGGAGAAGATGGGGATGCTGGAGATCGTGGCACGGTTAATGCATAAGCAACCAGGGACACGAGATTTACCTGTGTTCAGGCCCCCGGAGGGAAAACCCTACTCCTGCTTGTCTGCTCTTTGATTACGGCGGAACCGAAGGTTACAGGGTGCGCAGATTCGATCTGGCGTGGATGATCTAGGTCTATTTTGGGATACGTACGTCTCTGTCCTCCTCGTTGGCCCCTCCTAGCCTTTATATATGGGGAGGCTAGGTCTCAGGTACCGACACGAGTAGGTTACAAGTTGTATTCAAACTCTAGTCTTGCTCTCCAAGGATCTGAAGATGTCATGGGCCTTGGCCACCCGAAAATCATCATGGGCCAGCGTATGTCTGCCGTGGGCCTTCCTTGGGCTGGACTAGGTATGCTGAAGTTACGTACCCGTAGGGTATAACCATGTCACCCATATCGCTTGCAGCGAGCAGAATAGGTAGCAAAGGCTACCTCGGATCCATCCACGGTCGTCGGCATCCGGGAGGTGATCTGGGGAAGGTCCAGCTCCGCTCCAGCCGCCAAGGCCATCGCCAACCCGACGGACGCACCGATGCCCTTCTGCTTGCACTTATATGCCGCAGGCGCTTCGGCTGACAAAGCCTCCGCCAGGGCGTCAACATCATCAAGGGCCGTGCCCTTGGGGACAAGCTCCTTGTAGAAGCGGCCAAGGACCTCCTTCGCCTTGGCGAGGGAGCTGACGACGGTGCTGCAGCGATATTCGACCACTGCAGTAGCATCATCCAGAGCACTCCCGTGCTCCAGACCGTTGCAGTCAAAATCGATGCCTACGGCATCTGAGACAAAAAAATAAGAGGACTGAAGAAAGTAACACAGAAGAAAGACAAGAAAACGAAAAGACAGAAGCAAAAATAAGGTACTCACTCGAAACAGCCTTGGCAGCAGCCATGAGCTTGCCCGCCACCTCTCTTTCACGCGCAGTCGCAGCAGTGGCAAGCTGCTCCTCGCGGTCCGTGGCCTCCTGCTGCAGACGCTCCTTAGCCTTGGCTGCCTTGGCCAACTCCAGCTCAAGGCGCTCTTTCGCACCAGCGGCGTCCTCGGCTTTCTTCTCTGCTTGACCAAGGCTCTTCTTGAGAGCATCAATCTCACGGAGAGAAGTATTATGCTCCTCTTCATTCAAAACATACAAGCGTCAGAAAGCAAGACAATAATGCAAAAAGAAAGAAGCATCAAAGCATACAGGTACCTTGAAGCTGTTGGAGGTTGGCCTCCAAAGACAGTGCTCTGCACTGCCGCTTGGCATCCTGCACAAAAGGCTGCAGGAAGAAGAACTACCAGTAAGGAAAAGGACTTGGGGCTGCGCCCAACACGAAGGAACAAAAGCAAAATTCGCACACGAAAACGCCCGGGGGATCCCCCCGAAGACTCGAAGAATGAACAAGACCAGAAAATTTTTCAGATGCTCGGGGGCTCCTCCCGTGGCAGAAAACATAAGAACTTACATGCTCCGATGGCGACTCCGAAGGCCCGCTCGCAGCCTTCTGAGGCGCAACCACCTGAGCTTCCTGCGGAGAAGGGACCGGCGCAGCACCCTCAGAGGTAGCCACCATCTGAGGAGGAGGATACGCAACCTTCGACTCTCCCATCATCTCCCGAGCACCATCGCTGGAGGAGTCGTGGGAGGAATGCCTGCACACGAAATAATCAGCACAAGCACAAAAGTCAACAGCAAAAAGACAGCAGTATAACAGAAACTTACGAGTCCAGCGAGCTCAGGTCGAAGACAGGAGGAGTCCTTCAGGCTCTCTTCTCCCCCTTCTTCTCTTCTTTCTTCTCTTCCTTCTTTTCTTCCTTCTTCCGCTTCGCTGGCGGGTGCGGTGCTACAGCTCGCACAGGAATGGCAGGAATAGGGGAGGAAGAGCCTCCATGCCCGTCACTATGACGCTCAAGGCACAGAGGGTTCCTAGGAGTCGGAGGAGTCGAGGCATCCGAAGACTCGCTGGAGCTCCGCGATCGCTTGCGTGTGTGGTCCTCGCTCGACTCGTTGGCATCTTCCGCCAGAGATCGTGAAGACGGCAGCTCGGACATGGAATCCACCAAATCATTGTCCGGAGTATCCGGATATACTTCGGGTAATGGAGGCGACATACCCGGCACTTTGAAGCTCTGCACAAGAGAAGAACAATTTATCAGCAAACAAATACAAAACAATGGAGTCGAAAAATAGCTCTACGCGCACGGATTTACACTTGTGGAACAGGATGCGAAGAAGAAAACGGAGGAGTTAGCAACTTCCCCAGGATTTCCTCTCCGGCCTTGAACTTCAGCAGCAAGCGAAGGGCCCTGTCAAGATCTCCCTCGGAGATTTTCTCAGCCAAAACCCTCGTCGGATCATGCCGGCCGGCATAAAGGAACATTGGGTGCACCCTAGCCTGGAGTGGCTGCACCCGACGCTCGAGGAAGGTGCAGATGATATCCACACCATTCACTTCCTTCTCCGGAATCAACTGGAGATCCTCCACCCGACGATATAGCGTCTCTATCTCTGCCACCTCGCCATCCAAGATCTTGTTTTTCCAAGACCTTTTTGGCTCAATCTTCTGGGAGGGGTCGAAAGGAACAAGACCAAAATCTTGCCCAGGCACTACGGAGTCGCGGATAAAAAACCATCGCCTCCACCAGTACTGGACAGATTCAGACATGGAAAAGGAAAAGAAAAGCAGATTGGGCTTGAGGGAGATGATGCAACCCCCAATGGGATAAACACCATCCGAACCAGATTGCCTCTTCACGGAATAAAGTTTCCGGAAGAGGCCAAAGTGCGGCTCGATGCCGAGCCAGCACTCGCAGAAAGTAATGAAACAAGCAATGTGAAGAAGAGAATTGGGCGAAAGATGATGCAGCTAGATGCCATAGAGAAAGAGCAGCCCACGAAGGAAGTCGTGGACTGGAAAGGAAAACCCATGAATAACGAAGGCAAGAAACATAACCCGATACCCAGCGGGGGGACGGGGGATTACCTCGTTGTCGGGGAGTCTGACGGCCTCCCTATCCTGCGGGATCAAGCCCCGCTCGCGAAGCTTGCGGAGGTCACTCTCCCGCGTCTCTGATCGCCACCAACCACCATCGGTGACACGGGTAGTGGTGGCGCCTTTCTTCCCTCCGGAGGCGCTGGTACCAACCGCAGATGATGACTTCTTAGGTTTCCCCATCGCGCTACGGCGGCAACGGCGATGAGAGCGCAGAAGGGAAGAGGGAAATGTGGAAGGATATTCCAGCGCGCAGCAAGAACTCCTAGAGCACAAGGATGCAGTGAAAACAAGAATCAATGCGGTGAAAACAAACTGCAGCTTTCTCCAATGATTATAACGGCGAAGACGATGCACGGCAACCGTCCATCAAGAAGACCTAACGCCAACGGCAGATCTGGCCATACACGTGTCATCATCACAACGAACCGTCGTTACCACACCGTCCACTACGCGCGGAAATCGAGGCGACGCCGTAATTATCTCCACGCCACGCGTGACCGGTCAATTCAAGGTCAGCAAGTGGGACCCACGTTCATTCAGTCAAGTCATCTCTGGCGCAGCAGACGCTTGAGGTCATTGATCGTCAGCACTGATGTCATCAAAAGCTATACTAGCAACAACTACAATTTCTTCGGCTTCAAAGCTAAGAGTACTCACTCGAATCTATGATTCGATTAAATACTCGGGGGCTACTCCTATTAGGAGCGCTAGCCGCGCACCCGAAAGATGAATAAGAACGAACTATTTCTTCGAGTCCTACGTCGAGTCTACGACTCCACTTCGGACTCGGGGGCTACTCCCATAGGGAGGATTGGATTTAAGCATCCGAATTTTGTTGTGTCCAACGGACTTAACACTGAACAATGTCTGAATTAAAGTCTCCGCTCGAGTCTACGACTCGAACAGACACTCGGGGGCTACTCCCATAGGGAGCGCTGGTCGCGCACCCTATGAATTCTTCGACTGCGATCTTTCGGATCAGCATGCAAAAACTTTTCGGCAACTCTGCCCCAACAAGACGCTAAGTGAGTAGTGTTCTCCTTGGCCACCTGAAACACCTCCGTAGTGATAAACAAAGATAAGACCTACAGATATCATCTGACGGCCTGGCAACGCACACGACTGTGCTCTGCTAGTATAAACCCGTGCCAGCAGGCGCGATGAAAAATCCTGACGGACGCGTTGGGTATATCAATTAAAATCACTGGAATTTCACTCCTGTAAGTCCTCCGCGGCCTGAGTCGAATTACGCCAGCATATGTTCTAGGTCCGAGTTGAGGGACTCGAACCTGAAGAAGATCGTGTTGTTTCGTCCTAAGACAGTTAACTGACCCCGATCTGTCGGGTGAGGCAGGCACATGTATCAACAATCCCTGCACATGAACTACTGAAATACATAGTTGCACCCGAAGGTTTAAAGAGTCCTCAGCCGAATCTACGATTCGACTGATCACTCAGGGGCTACTGACATGGTTATACCCTACAGGTACGTGGTCTCAGCATACCTGGTCCAGCCCAAGGAAGGCCCACGGCAGAAGTACGCCGGCCCATGAAGATTTTCGGGTGGCCAAGGCCCATGACGCCTTCGGATCCTTGGAGAGCAAGACTAGAGTAGATAGGAAATTCAAAGGGGTAAAACCCTAGAACTTGTAACCGACTAGGTCTATGCCCGGGACCTGCCTGAGTCTATATAAAGGCTAGGAGGGAACGACCTAGATCTCTCTCTCATACTTTCGCATACACACCTCCACGCCAGATTGCATCTAAGACCCTCAGAACCTTCGGTTCACCGTAATCAAGAGAAGACAAGGTGAGTAGGGTTTTTCTCCGGGCCCGAACTGGGTAAACCTTGTGTCCCCGTGTTGCTTGTTTGCTAACCGTTCCACGATCTCCAGCATCCCCATCTTATCCAAAACCCAACTCCATAACAATGGGCATTGATGAGATCAAACCTCGTCACCAAACCTTGGAGTTTTTCCATGGTTGAAAAACCTATGGAGGTGGAGAATTGGTTAATGGATACATCCCGTAAGCTTAAAAGTGTGGGATGCAAGGATGAAGAAAAGGTGCGCTATGCAACTTATCTATTGACAAGAACCGCAGCCATGTGTTGGGAAAATTCCAAGTTCGTGATTCCAGAAGGAGGTGTCAGTAACTGGGCTGAGTTCAAAAAGAAACTTCGAGAAGAATTTGTTCATCAGAACAATGGAAATAGGAAGGATAATGAAGCTTTAGAGAAAAAGAATCTTCCAGTCCTGAAACATGTACGAGAGTTTAACCGTTTATCCAAGTACATTAGTGAGAAAGTAAACAGGGAGGTGAAACGACAAAGGAAGTTCATGAAAGGACTACAAGCAGTTATGAAGATGCAGCTCAGGATTATGCGTGCAAAGGAGTTCCAGGAATTGGTGGATAGTGCACATATATCAGGAGAAGATGAGATTGTTTCACCTGAAGGAAAGAAAACGAGAATTAAAAAAGACCACAACATGTCAGGTCCGAGGACATATGACAAATAATTGTCCGGATCCACATATGACATACAAAACAGAAAAGATATGTCACAACTGTGGAATTCGGGGCCATGTTTTGAAGGAGTGTCCAAAACCTAAGATAGTATGTTACCAATGTGGAGAACCAGGACACATAAAAAAGAACTTCTTAAAACCGCAGTTAACTCGTGGATCGACAGCAGGAATAATAAAACCAATAATAGGGTTATCATCTGCTCAAAATATTTAGCCTAATCCAATTGGAGAAAGGAATGCAGGAGCATTTCGGGGGAAATGTAACAAGTGTGGAATCCTAGGACACAAGAAATCATGTTGTCCAGAACATCAGGAGGTCTATGGAACATCAGTGGGAGGAGACACAACATCCACCAAATCACCATCAAAGGAGGGTGTAGGTGAAGAAGGTACATTTTCAGGAAAACGGAAGTGCGAAACCATAAATGAAGTTAATAACAACGAGAACCACAACGAAGCAAGTGGTAAGTCAAGACATTATTAATGATATAAGTTACCTTGTACATGCACTTAAGGATTTAGAAAATTTGCACCGTTATTTCCCAAGTATGTGGGTGTACCATCTGTTCCTCAAAAGACCATTAGAAAATCTCAAGAGGGAGAGTGAATAATGAAGCATCGAGAGTTGATATCCGGAGTAAGGTTTTGGAGAAAGACAAAACATTCTTAAAAACTAAGCCATAAGGACTAGGTATACCATAAATATATTAATATTGGAGTCGAGCTATATTTGGCCAAAGTATAAACTAGAATCTTACCTTAAGGCGACTTTCAAAAAACTTAGACACTTCTTGAATAGATGTCTTAATCTAAAAACACTCAAAAGAACCTGATCAGAGCAGAAGTGCTAAATTCAAAAGTAGTCTATATATCAAATGGGATTAGTAGTTGGCTCATTTCAAATCAGAAGACGATTCAAGGAAAAGCTTGAATGAAGATACAACAATTATCTTCATCTTGGATTTAAAAGAGTCATTAGGATCTGAAGAAGTCAACCTTATCTTCCGAAATGTAAGAGGGTGCGAACTTCGAGGAAGAAGTTTATTTTAAGGGGGAGAGTTTGTAACATCCCAGGATTAGCACCTAGAAATAGAGAGGACACGGGTTCGTACATTGCATTCATGCATAAGAAAATCTGGGAAATTTTTGCGCAAAACTAAAAGAGCTATAAAGGGATCGGCATCTCTCTTGTACTGAAGGAATCTTCGGAGGAAGTGCGATAGATTTCGACATGACCTTAGAATTCTTTGTTTTAGGGGAAATTTGTTCAAACATATATTCGAATTTCAAATATGAAATTCAAATAAATTTATAAAATTCACAAATGGAAATTGGAAATATTTAATAACTTGAAATGAAATGATTACAAAAATGATATAAAGAGGATTCCTTATTAATATATATATACATATAGTATTATATTGAAATTTTACAATAGATAAATAAAAGTAAAGTATTAGGAAACAAATAAGTAGAAAAAAGGAATTACGTTACCAAAATAAATAAAAGAATTCTTTATTACAACAAAATATATATGGCATTGTCTTTATAATTGGATTGTAAAAGAAAAAGGAAATAAGTAAACTGTATTATTTAAAAGAAACAATACAACATTTATTTACAAAGGAAGAATTAATAAATAAATAGTTCATTTATTACAATCACAATAATAATACAAAATCTTTACACATTTGAATAAAAAGGAAATTACAACAAGATTAAAAATAAAATCTAACTAAGCTTCTTTTCTTCTTCTTGATCTTCATTCCTGTTAAATAAACAATAGAGAAGAAACATTGTTTTAATGTTAAAATATTTGCCCCACCATAGGTGAGGCAATTAAATATATGAAAATAGTTTAGGGATTTTGGTAAGAATAACAACCTAGGAGGGTACCACCAAATCTAGGCAACAATTAGGATATGGATCTAGGAACTAAACACTTGAGTAATTAGAGGCAACTGTGAAAATCCAGGAAAACCAGTACATATCTGATCCATCAATTGAAGACAACAATAAGCATGCTATGGCACCCTCCTAAGCCTAGCTAAGTTCAAGAAAATAAAATCAAAGCAATACAACAAGTAATCTGTCTTAGCATTAATCAGCTAAGAAGATTCATAGTTAATCTGATCTTTGCCAAGTACTTTAAGTCACATGGCAAATAAGCAATAGCTCAATTGCTATGTAAAAGCCACAAATATCTGATTAGGGGAAAATACCATTTAACTGAACCAAATGACTGTTGTATCCATCAAGATGAAATAAGGAAAGCTACAGTATAAGACTAGGAAATATCAGGCATTCACTTGATACACAATAGCTATTAGAATGTATCATCACCCAAAATGATCATTGAGTTATCTTAGCTAAACAAACCTATCATTTTCCTAGTAGAAGACTCTAGGAATCAATTGTATACTTTACTTTACTATCAACAAAGACAGTAAACCAAATCACCACCATCATTATATAAGCCACCAGTATAGAAACTAGTGGATCATCATATATGCACCTGAATCAATGATCCACACCTTTTGTTAGAGAAGCCAACCAAAAATTGAAAGGAACTAATTCCTATCATTTTCTTAGGCATTAACCCTAAGAATCAAGTATATATGTGTTCAGAATCTCATTTAGTAATGAATTCAAATCATCTTCCTAATAATTTAAGGAATCATTTATACAAGTCATAAATTGCTAGTTAGTTACATCAAAATTTAACTAACCACAAGGAAGAATCACTGTTTCAACTCTGGTTCATAAGCATCAGTCTGTGCAACTTATCTAGTCCAGAGACTAGAAGACATTTAATAAATTATCATGTCTAAGCAGATAATCTGATCTCTGTAACAACCAAGCCAAAAGAGCTACCAGGCTTGGAGTGACCAAGCCCAAGGTACTGCTTAGCAACCACCAACAATTAAAGACAAAGGATTCTAACCAAATCATTTTCCTAAGTATAGATATTAGGAATCATTCTAAAAGAATCACTGCCTTATGGACCAGCCATAGATGATATACCATTTCATCAATAAACAATAACCAGTATAGAACCAATCATTTTCCTGGTATGAATACCTAGGAATCATTTAGTTTTTTTATATATATAAAACTGTCAAGCAGATATGTTATCACTGATTTCACTTGCAATAGCCACATATGTGTTATCTATAACTAGAAGGGAAGCACATCAAGCTTCAGTTCCCTGAATCTTAATCAAATACCACTATGTGCTATCATCAGCCCATCATCAGCACGAAAGCTGGTCACAAAAGAGATATAACTCATTGAGGGTGCCGAGCACCTGTAGCGTAGGCGTGATGAAGCCAAGGATTGTTCCAACCATCACTCCAACACCCCCACCAGGGAGTGCCGGGGTTGCGCTGCAGCATCGTCCGACCGGCCTCAAGACATTGGTGGATGAATCGCATCATCATCACAATAGAAACACCACCACCAAAACATCACCACCATGATACCACAACCACTCCCTGGCTGTAGCAGCGTATGGGGGTCGAGAGTGAAGGGGGCGCAGCAAGAGTACCAGGTGCTTGAGCATGGAAGAGGAGGCACAGCAGCTGGAGGGAAGCAGCCATGGCGCAGGAGCCCTACTATGCCGGCGAGCCACCGTACCGCACGGCTAAGGTTAGCCAGAATGGGGGGCCGTGCGAGGGTTAAAGGACGCCAAGGCGGCAGGGAACAACAGAAGGAGATTGGGCGAGGCAGCGTCGCCAAGAAGTGCCGGTGGCAAGTTGGCGGCGATGGCAGAAGCAACATATGGCTACAAGCGACGGCAGCACCTGTGAGCGAGAAGAGAGAACAAGAGGAGGATATAAGCTTCGGGGGGATGAGGCGAGTACGAGCTGGGTCGGTTTGACTGATCCAGTACCCCCCCCCCTGCTGGGGTAATTCAGCCCAATGTTGGGTACAAGGCCCATTTCAAAATAAAATAAATTAAAAATGCAAATTTATAAAAATGACCCTGAAGTTATTTAAAGCTCTAAAAAATAAATATATAGAAAAATCTTAAAAATATTTATAATACATAAAAAATCATCACAAAAATAATATCCACTAAGAAAAATATAACTTTACTTATTTAATTAATAAAATGCAAATAAAGATTAAACAATATTAAATCTTAAGTGAAATTTCATTAAATAAGGAAAATTTCTAAAAATAAATAAAAATCATTTTTGTGTATAAAAATAACTAATATTTTATAAAAATATTAACTTAGAGTTTTACAATTAAAATATAAAGTAAATATTTAAGGACACTTAATTCTTTGAAGAATTTTATAAAAATACATATAATAGTTAAAAATAAATAAAATTCATTTTTAAGATCTTTAATAAGTATATTTTACTAGAAAAATACTATTATTTAAAAACATTTTAATAACGTTAGATAATAAAACTCATTTACTTATTCTACTAAAATAAAGTAACCACTTTGTAATTCTCTAAAATTATTTGCTAAGAAAGAAATAATCACATTTCTTAGTAAAAACACTAAATCCTTTAATTTTAATTATTAAGTCTAATTCCATAATCATAATTCATAATAAAACTTAAGAATAACTATTAACTTTTAAATACTCTTATTAAATCTTAAATTCAAATAAAACTCCTTTTAAATAAATATTATATATCACTCATGTATAAAATGGTGAATAATCTTCAACTCTTAACCACTCTTAAAATGACTCTAAACCCTAACAAATTTATAAGATCATCTCATTATGCTCCCATTAATAAATTGCATATTATTAAATTCATCTTTCACTTAAATTAAAAAGGATCATCCATAATCATATTTGTCAAAACCCTAAAACTAGATGATATTCTAAAACTCATTATATCTTAAAATTCACTTCTATTTTTATAGTTAACTTTGGTCTAAACAATCATAAACATCTCATTTTAAGTTTATTCATGTTTTTAAAGTTAACTTTGGTCACTTGTACCATCAACTAAAATATGATAACTTAACATCATTCATAACCATCACCAACCCTAATGTAAAACCTAATAACCCTCAAGACTGATTAACTTTAACTAAACACTAGTTTCTTCAAATGTTATTCTTTTTGCCACTTCAAATAACAATCTTATAATAAGTTTTTTAGCTCTTAACAACTCAATCCCAAGGACTTTTTATCCTAGTCACCAGATAACAATTAATCATAATCACATTACTATATCCGTACTTGTATATTTTGGATTGTTAACACTTAAATTCCTTATCAATGCCATTTCTTATGAACTAAACTTAAAGATAAACCCAATCTTAAATAAGATACCTAAGATCAACTTATTTATAATGCAAAGGGTTTCACTTTGGGAATTATAAAATTTCATAGCATTATTCATGCATAATGGCATCTTGCTTCTTTAAATATTAGTCCTTACCAGACCAATGATGATGATTTCAGATATTGGATCTTCTATTATCTCGAAGACCGCCGTGAGTGCATAATCTTGCAATCACAAAAGGCAAGTTCACACTTGCTCATGTCCTTTGATTATTTTCTGTAAAGTATTTTGCAAATCCAGTGTTGTCATCACTTGCATTTCAAAAAGGGTTAGAAAACACTATTTTCATAATAATATGATTATAGGTTATTTACCATGAGGTAAGAACCTATTATGAAAGTTCTGGTGGTAAAGGAACATATTACCTAGGACTTAACAACCAATGTCGCCAGTGATTCTTGTGCCGTATATTACGCGTTAACCATGAGATTTGGAATGGGACAAAGAAGTCAGCTGGATCGGCTCTCTCTCGCATGCCAACGGATGACCGGTTCGTTGTTGCAAATCCTCTTGTAGAGGGTTAGCAGGTTATGGGTGGGATCCCTCAACGTCCCACGGCTTCTGGTATCTATGAGGGTTGTACACCTTAGGCTGATAAGGGAAACAAGTTTTATCCTAGGCCTGATGTGCAATCCATAGAGTATGCGGGGTCGTGGAGAAGGACAGTGATTGGCTTGGATTTTAGTCTGGGGCTCACACCAAGGAAGTGTGAATGAGCCTATAACTCGGATGTGCAATAAAGCTAAGGTCTCTCATGGGTAAAGCAACGCACCTCTGCAGAGTGTAAAAACTATAACTTGTTACTCCCTGTTCCGGGAAGGAGGTGCGAACACTGTGGGAAAGGAACTCCATGAAATTTCTGGTAAACCCGTGAAGGCTGATGGACATAGCTTTTCAGAATAAAAGCAACCTTTGAAGAAATGTTTTCGAAAACTTGCATTGCCTACGACCTATGGTCTGTGGCTATAGATAGTGCATCAAACACTTCTCTTTAGTGAACTTGCTGAGTACGCTCGTACTCAACGTATCTTCTTAACCCTTGCTAGATCTCGGAGAAACCAATGACATTCCCAGGAAATAAGTTACTTGAAGAGTTGCAGATATCTGAGGGAGATCAACATAGTCGAAGACCTTACCGGAAGCTATCGAAGACAAGCTGAAGCGTAGAATTTAAATAAAACTCCTAGAATCTAAAACCTACTTCTGTAGAACAGTACTATAGTAGCACTTTTAAGACTTATATATATACTTATAAGTGGTACTCTTAAGGTAAACTCCGAATGGATCTTTCTGGTTCTTTTTGTATAATATCCCTCACTGTTCGAGGAAGTTCTCTGGATCTTTTGTAATATGTTATATGTAATCTAAACCGTTGTATTGGACCCGTGATGTTTCTGTTGTACTACTCTGAGGGATATAATATGGATGGAACAGTGTTCCATTGATGTTATGTCAATGACTATTGTGTACTACATCATGCAGTGGTATGCTGGGTCACCACAGTAATGCATCACATCGGTAACTGGTTTGAATAAGCATGGGCTACATTCTCCCTAAACCACATGAATTGAGCATAAACTCAAAATTTTAAACAATGATTAAGCCTAAAATTTGTTCTTGTGCACATTACACCTGCAAATGCGCACTCATGAAGCTCCATAAAATCTAGTTAGTTGATCTAGTTGAGCATTTGCACATATTCCTACTCAAGGTTGTTCAGAGATGCCACGGCCAGAGATGCAGGTCTAGGTCTCGGTGAGGTTCCAGGTGCCGGTGGGTTTGTCAAAATCCTCTCCTAACACTAACCAGGAGCTAGGCCTGAGATTTCAGTGCCATACTGTAGGACATGGTCACCTACCCAAGGTACACCAGATGCTCCCAATATTGGGTGTTCCAGTTGGAGTTCCACGTTTACTATAATAATTTAGCAGATTTGTTTGCAGGTCAATCCGATTCAGCATAGGAAGGCTTCTTTGCTACAGGAATTCAGAATAGTAATAAGAATACTGAGAGTTTCATCCCTATATTTTCTATTGTTTGATGCAGTATTTCATCGTATCACGTCTTGATTCTGAAGAGTGAAGAAGAAAATATAGTACCAACATTGAACAATGTGCGTGTATACCATCAGAGTGTAGGCTTAAATTTTCATACGTAAATGAGCCAAGGAAGATGCTTTCTCATATGCCAAACAAAAATGCACTCTTTTTCTATTTAGAGGAATCAAAAAATGCATTCTGCTAATGCCAAACTATCAACGTACCTTGCTAGAACAAAGTGGCTTATGTCATATATACTTTGCATATAAAAAAAATCTTAGTTATACTTTGCTAGAACCAAGTTGTTAATGTAATATATTCTTTATATCAAAAAAATCTTAGTTATACCTTGCTACAACCAACCAAGTCGTGACATAAGCTAAAGCAGCAAAGCATAAGAAAACTATACTCTCTCATTTTTCTCAAAAACATATTGCATCCTTCTCAAAATCTCAATCATTTTCAGCAGCTCGTCGCCAGCCCAGGTCAAATGTATTGTGTAGGTACTTACCCGATAATCAAACATGGCATGACCGATTGCATGAACAGTGCTATGGAGGACAACATCGAACGGTTCAGTGGAGTCTTTTGTCGGTAGCCTCGCTAGATTCTACACCCGGGAAAAGTAAATTGAAGCAACGTTGGACTTGAATTTTTTTTAAAAAATGGGCACTTTATTACTTAACAGTAAGTTTACATCCGGCCTCTGCATAGGTAGGATGCACGCAGCCGATCAATCACATAGTCTCGGACCAAAACAATAAAAACGGAACTACAAACTAATGTAAATGAAAACACCGTTTTCCAAACTATTTAAGGAGGATCTATTCGCAGCGCTTGCTGCCATCCATGTCAGGAGAAAATATCCCGCGTCGTATCCTCCAACCGCCTACAGCCCTCCGCAAATAAGTCGCAGAACTCCATACGTTGTAGAGGAGTCCATGATCGGAGAACAGCCGTGGCTCGATAGATAACCTGCAAGGGAGAAGATACAATGTTATTAAAAATCTTATCATTTCTACATAGCCAAAGCGACCAAATGATTCCAAGCGCTCCCACCCTAAATAAAGTCCTATATTTATCCTCAATCCCATTCATCCAGTTGCCAAATACATTGACTACCGATCGAGGAGGAGATAAACCAGAGGCTATTTGGATGATTGACCATATAGCACGAGCAAATTTACAATGAAAGAATAAATGACGTATTGTCTCATTATGGTGACAAAATACGCATTCAGAGCTACCATGCCAATTCCTCCTAATAATATTATCTTTTCTGAGAATCACCCCTTTACGGAGATACCAAGCAAATATCTTTGTTTTAAGGGTTATCCTCATCTTCCAAATTTTACTATTGTCATCGACTGGAATATTAGGTTGGATCAAAGCTCTATAAAATGAATCAACGGAAAATTTACCACTATGTAGTAATTTCCATTTGAATTCGTCCATGCCCTCGGATAGTTGTATCCTGGATAATCTCACTAAAAGATTATTCCAAGACACCAGTCTAGGACCTAATAGACTTCTTCTGAAAGACACATTAGGAGGATTGGTTTTCATTACCTCAGCGAGAGTATCCCCTTTGTGCCTAACGATCGAGTATAGAGCTAGATATTGTTCACGAAGAGAATTTTTGCCAAGCCATTTATCTTTCCAGAACCTAATATGTGAACCATCCTTAATATTAAAATTGCCAAACCGGAAGAAATGCTTTTTGAAAGCCATTAGCCCAGCCCAAAAGTGTGAATCACCTGGTTTCCAAACCAGTTTAGACACCGCTTTTGATCCAACATATTTCCTCCATAGAATGGTTTGCCATACCCCTTCTTCGGTAAGAAGTTTGAATAACCATTTACCCAGTAATGAGGTGTTTTTGACTTTTAAATCATGTATGCCCAATCCACCATATTCTTTGGGTCGGCAAACGACATTCCATTTGGCCAGTCGATATTTCTTTTTCTCACTATCCCCCCGCCAAAAGAATCTTGAGCGGAAATAGTCCACTTTTGACAAGACACCTTTTGGTAACTGGAAGAATGAAATCATATACAGTACCATGTTGGTGAGTACTGAATTAATGAGTACCAGTCTTCCACCGAGGGATAGCAATTTACCCTTCCAACTATTAAGACGTTTCTGTAGTCTTTCCTCAACGAGTTTCCATTCAGCAATCGTGACGCCGATAATATATCGGTATTCCTAGATAATTGATTGGAATTGCCCCTGACCACAGCCAAAGAGATCGGCATACAGGTGGACCTCGTCTTTAGCCTCGCCAAAACAATACAAGTCACTCTTATGGAAGTTTATTTTCAATCCAGAGAGCTGCTCAAATGCTGATAGTATTAATTTCAGATTCTTGGCTTTCTCCGGATCATGTTCCATAAATAGTATTGTATTATCGGCGTATTGAAGAATAGATATTCCACCATCAACAAGATGTGGAACCAATCCTTCAATTTGGCCATCAGTCTTTGCTCTCTCAATAAGGATAGCCAGCATATCTGCCACTATATTAAATAGTATAGGCGATAGTGGATCCCATTGTCGCAGCCCTTTTTTGGTCTGGAAGTAATTACCTATGTCATCATTGACATTTATGGCAACACTTCCACCAGACAAAAAGACTGTATTAGAGCACACCACTCTTCTGAAAAACCTTTCATACGGAGTGTTTGTTGTAGGAAAGACCAATAAACTTTATCATATGCCTTCTCAAAATCAATCTTGAACAATACACCATTTAGTTTTTTTGAATGCATTTCATGTATCGTTTCATTGAGGATTACCATTCCATATAAGATGTTTCTTCCTTGCATGAAAGCAGTTTGAGAAGGGCGAACAACATGATCAGCCACTGAGTTCAGTCTAATCGTAGCAACCTTTGTAAAAAATTTAAAACTAACGTTTAGGAGGAAGATTGGACAATACTGTTGTATACGTTCTGTGTTGTTAACCTTAGGTAGTAAAATTATGTTGTCAAAATTTAACCTGAAGAGGTCCAGCTGACCAATATGCAAAAACTCAAACAAGCGCATCAAATCCACCTTGATAACTTTCCAAAAATTTTGATAAAACTCTGCTAGAAAGCCATCAGGCCCTGGCGCTTTGTTATGTTCCATTTGGAAGACAACCTTCTTAACCTCCTCCTCGGTATAAGGGGCAGTCAGAAAATTGTTTTCCTTAATAGAAACCTGAGAAATATCCTTCGTCCGGGACTCATCCAACAAAAAGGAATTTTCTGGTGGTGCCCCAAACAAGGATTTATAGTAGTTGGTAATATAAGATTTAATTTGCTGTTGTCCTTCAATCGTCCCTTCATCCTGAATTAGAGAGTGAATAGGTTTCTTCTTATGCTTGCCATTTGCAATAGCATGGATGTATCTTGTATTCGCGTCTCCTTCAAGGATGAATTTAGATTTAGAATGTTGGTACCACTTGAGTTCTTCCTCACGCAGTAGTCTGGCAATTTCTGCATTTGATTGCTTTTTAAGCTCAATCTCTTGTGCAGTCAATAACCTAACCTCTGCTAAAGCCTCCAAGTCATTACTAATAGCAGAAAGGCGTATTTTTTCCTTTTTAAGAATACCAGCAGTATGTCTAGCCCAACCACGGAGGAATTTGCAAAAGGCACGCATTTTGTTGTTTCCAGCGTTGTATAGGTGTACGACCACTAACTGATTTTTCCCAAATAGCCTTCACCGGGTCATAAAAACCATCACGATTAATCCATCTCAGTTCAAACTTGAAACTGTTTTTGGATTTTCATGGTGGTGTTTCGACAGATAATAATAATGGAGCATGATCCGACAAAGCATCAATACGCTCTAGAGCGCGAACAGTTACCATAGGAAATTTATCTTCCCATTCGGTATTCATACGCACCCTATCTAATTTTTCGTATGCACGATCCGGAAGACTATTAGCCCAAGTAAACTGTCTTTCTAACATTGTAACCTCTCTTAAGTCCAAACTATCAATGATAGCATTAAACATGAAAGGTCAATGTTAATCAAACCGGTCCTGACTTTTCTCATGAGGAGATCTTAGCAAATTAAAATCCCCACCTATAAGGATAGGATAGGGATTGTCCTTAGCTAGATTTACCAACTTACGTAAAAAGTCAGCTTTATAAACATCCTGGACAGCCCCGTATACAGCGACTAGAGACCAAATGAAATCATCAGCCTTGTTCCGGATATGGATTTTAATAAAAAGATCTCCAACCAAACTGGCTAAGATTTCCATAGTCTCATCTCTGACGCCTAACAGGATTCCCCCGGATCTCCCCCGCGGAGGACGTGATACCCATGTAAAATCCACTCCACCAGAAAGGCAATTGAGTTGACTTTGTGAGAAATCACGTCTACCAGTCTCAGAAATACGCAAAAATCCAACTTATAATCTCTCACACAATCGGCAAAGAACAAATGTTTAGCCAAGTCACGAAGACCTCTGCTATTTGAGAACATGCCATTCATTGAGAAACAATTGGAGATTTGGATACACGTGACCTCTTACGGGACCTTTGGCTCTTTGGTTTCCGACTAGAAGGCGTAAGATCATATAATGAATCCAGCCCAGTTTCATCAAAGCCCACTTCTGATACTTCACCAACTAAGTGAGATAAGAGTTGACCATCTACTGTGGCATGCAACTCCTCCTCCTCTATTGGTGAAGAGTCAGGAACAACAGAGATTTTAGGAGTAACCGTTGGACTTGAACATAGTTGCAAATTTTGCTTATAAGAAAAGATGGTCACTTAACTTTAGTGAAGGAACTTGATTTTTTTCAGTTAACCTTCAAGTGTCTTACCATGGTGACCATGCTCATTGCTTTAGTAGCAAAGTAAGATGGGAAGAATGAACAAATAACCTGGCGTGATTTATAGTTCACATACCTTTGGTTCATCATCGATGGTCCGCGGGTGTGTTGCACAGTCTCTCCTCCATCTATATCCTCCTCATCCTCTCCACAAAATTGCTTTCCTTCATATTTCATCTTTCATCTTTGCTGAACAAGAGAAAATATAGGTACAATTTGTTCGGTCAACAGCCATATCCAACTTCCGAACCACTCAAAAGATACCGAAGCGAGATAAACAAATTTCTTCTGATGTTGTGGATACCTCGGTCCGCAGATTGAACGGGTGCTTCCTCGTTACATTCTTGCTTCAGCTCCTCTCTAACAAACCAATGCTCTGATCCATGCCAATAACATCGACACAAAAATTAACCCCTGAAAAATCTCTGCTAATAATTCAGAATTTCATCAAATTTGACTATTCAATGCACACCTTATGTTGCATCTCCTAAGCTGATGTTCCTCTCACGCAAAGCCGCTACTCCTGTTGTTGCCGGAGATGTTAGCGCTAGGAGATATTGGACGACGACTACATGACGAAATAAATCAAACTTGTGGTTTCATAGAACTAAAAAAGAGACACAATCAACAGGCCACGCTTACCTCTTAGCATGGACGTTCAGAGCATGTCGGCATCCACCGTCAGGCTCATCACCGCCGTGACAACAACACAGTAGTGTATTTGCTATATCCAATTGGCACAAACAGAAACTCAGTTCTTTATTCTTAATTCCTAGAAAATTGGTATAGAAAGATCTAGTTAGCTACTACTTGGTCAAATAACAATAGATATGTAACTTAATATGTCGGTTCTATTATGTAAATGACAAAAATCGAGTTGATTGGAACTATGAGCTAATGCAACGCTCGTTCTTTGTTGTCTTTGTGCTCCCAATGATCTCTCCTCCCTAGTATTCTCCTTTCCATCGAGAACTCCCTTCTTCATTGAACTCTCCTTCCCATGAACTTAAATACCAGGATAGTTATCTTTTGAGAAATTACAGTACAAGCACAATAGCAGATATCACAGCTGAAACTTTTTTAATAATCAGAGATTACTTGCTTTCAAATCTTTCAAGTCCTAGAAAAATATAAAAGAACATCCTCGCCAAGAATTAGGCAGCTTGGAATATCTACCTTGAAACGCTAGATCAGAGGAGGCCCACCCATCGCCACCAGTCGACCTTGGAACGCTAGACGGATGGTGCCGGTTACCCCTGACATGTTCTTCGTCTCGCGTACCTACAGAGCAAAGACGGGTGGGAGAGGGCTGCGGGGCAGGAAGACGACATCCTACCTCGCTAGAGGAGGGACCTGCAACACCGCCTGAGGATTTGGGGACTGGATCCTGGGCGTGCGTGCCAGACTGTTGTGGAGATCTCAGACCATGGCAGGCTCGAGGCGCTCTAGGAGGAGGGCGTCCGCCTTGGAGTTTCTCAGGCTCCTAGTGGCGGCGGGTCGGCAGCTAGGGCACGGGAAGAGATGGGAAGGGCGGCGGCGGCGAGACCCTATACTAGGGTTCACGGGAGGAGGTCGTGAGACGATGCATTGTGGCCCATGCTAATGTTTTTTCCGTTTGCAACCAGCAGTTTCCAGTTAGCGGTGGCAAAAAAGTGTAATTAACTAAACCAAATATTAGACAACTTGTTGTACCATTCGGATGTAGATTAAATGGTCCAGATTTTCTCAATATTTGATGTTTAAGGACAACCTACGATCACCAACTCTCATTTAATAGTAAAGTATAATCTTATTTATTTGCTAGTTCACTCTGTTGTATGTTTACAGGTCAAACGTGCATCCATTGTTAAGTGTTAATTCGTTTATAATTATATTTTATCTTATTCTGAAATCATTTCCCATATACTCTCAAGTTATACTCCCTCTGTTAGGGATTGCAAGGCCTATGAAACACTTTATTAGGATTAAGAAAGTCAATAACTATCTCTCTTAATTACTTCATGCACCAATAGTTACACATGCATGAATAGAGAAAAAGAAAAACATGCATTGAATGTGAGAGACTAATAAATGAGAGAGGACTTACAATTTCTAACTTTTTTAAAAAGCTCTTGGGTCTTGAAAAAAAGCTCTCAAGTTTTATAGTTTGAGTAGTACAAAGACTTGAAACTTGTATTGAATCATTGTCGACTCACATCATTGTTGAGAACTTGTATGAAAACACCGCCGACTCACATCACATAAGACACCCCAGAAGAAAGAGAAAAAACCCAGCAAATGTTCCTTCAAACTGGACAAGATTCTTTTTATCAACACAACTATTGATATATTATTACCGGGTCCATTTCTTGACTTAATGACAAGGGGAATTGCTCTCGCATTAACAAAAAAAAGTGCAAGCAATTCAGTCAATCAATACTACTACTCTGAATTACAATGTTACCTATCTACACCAACATTAAGACACATGTGTCTTCTCAGAGTCACTAATCCAAGCCTAAATTAAGTTCACTTCTTGGACAGGATGGATCCTCTCTCTGGTCTGTACTTTGCCGCGAGGTGAATCCCAATCTTCACTTGAGCTCGTCACGGGGATGATGAAAGGGCGGCTGAACTCCAGCGTGTGCTCCGTCTGCTCAGAGTAATCAACCAAGCATAGACGATAAAATTGAGTTCTTGGACGAGATGATCCTCTCATTTCCGCTGCCGCGAGATGAATCTAAATCTTCACTTGAACGCGTCCTGGTAATCAATGAAAGGGTCATTGAACTCCACCGTGCGCACCACCTGCTCTATCTCCCGGCGAGCCTCGGCCCTCAGCAGCTCGATCTCGCGCCGGCGGCAGGCGGCCTCGGCCTCTGCGGCAGGGGCAGCAAAGCGAGCTTTCGCAAGACGGGCCTTCTCGAGGAGCTCGCGCATGCTGCAGGCCGGGGGCTTCGGTGGCGCCAACTCGACATCGAGAAGAGGAACCGGCGAGGCGCTGGGCTGGTTCTTCGTCACGGCTTGGACGCCTTTTCGCTGCGAACCCTGGGGGCATCGATGCTCGTCGCTTCTGGGACGCGGGCATGTCTTGATCTTGGTGGCGGCATCGGGCTGGACCTCGCCGCAAGGACCGCGTGCGCGCTTCGCTAGCGGATTCCCCTCGTGGAACGATCCCGGCCTCTTCGGTTTCTTGGAGACGGCGGCGGTGTGCTTCACTACGCAGGCGGGGTTGATGCGGATGCTTGAGGACGCGCAGGCACGGACTCCACGGAGGACGGCGCCGGCGGATCCCCGCGAGGACAGGGAGTGGGGATGGACCGTGGCATCCATCGCCGGAGTAGAGCGCGCGAGTTCTGGGAGCACGAGACGAGATCGCCGGAAAAGGTTGCTGGATTGGGTTTGGGAGGAGCGGGAAGCAGGAGCGAGGGATTGAGAGAGAGTAGCGGTCAAGTTTAGAGAAGAAGACCCGCCAAGAAGACGCGCCAATGAATTCGGTTCCAGCTCGATACGGATTTGGCTATTTCGTTGGTGTTGGGCCTACGCGTCGGTGAGACGCGCTTGGACATGGTGGGTTCCTGTGTTGCTTTGGTGCAAACAGTCTGTTCGTAACCATCGAATAGGGCTATATTTTTTATTATTATTTGCGGGTAAGAACCTGGGCTATATTTAGCCTTGATTTTTGAAGGATTAAGATGCTACTCCGTATTGCAAAGGTATTTTAAAATGTAATAATTTTAGATTTTTATGTTGTGTAACTTTATTTAAAAAATATGTTATATTCTAGGTTTTATAGAAATCGTAAAAATATGATTAGTGAATGAAGAGTTTATTATAAGTCCATAGAGGCTACGTGTGAAGATACAACGTGACACTCCTAATAGCTTGGAGAAGTGCCGATCCTACTCTTGCACCAATTTACCTGATTAGAGACATAGACCATCATTCTCGACTTCTTCCTTGATTGCGTTGAGCTGACTAGCGTATCAGGCTCATGTTATGTGTCATCGAAAATGACGATCTTTCGCTGCATGCTGCAAATCCATCAATTTGCAAGCATGATCATTAAAGAGATACTCTTAACTGACATAGTGGGGGAAGAGTGAGTGGCTAGCTGCCACCACTCCACAAACTTATCCTAACTGCGGGTATGAGAGTGATTGCAAATTTTAAAGCAAAGTGGTTCTTTTTAGCAACTGAGTTTTCTAAGGTTGCCCACGATATTGTTGGGATGCACGACATGTATAGCTTGCACAAAATTATATTATGCTACCGAAAATAACCATCGTCTATGTTTACAGATTGGGTCCCGAGTTTTGTTGCTCGACACACAAGTGTGGACAATTGATGTAGCATGGTAGAATAGTGCAGTCCAAATCGTATGATCCCTCGAACAGTGTTCAGATCCCACACACTTCTTATAAAGTGTCACACGTGCAAAGCCTCTATGGTATGCACACGTTAAGGTGGAACGTTGGGCAACATATTTCAGGATCCGTTCGCATGACTTGGTACATGTCGATGGCAAGGGTTTTCAACACTTGGAATCTCACGGATGTCCTTTTGGGTCATGTTTCCTCAACCATATATATGCATTGGCATGTGAGCACAACACTTGTGGCCCAGTCGGATCCTAGCGGCGCCTAGCCGAACGCCAACTTCCAAGAGATGTAAAGTCAACCTTGAAAACATTAACAATGTGTCATATGTCGCATTTCTTGGTGTTACGATATACCTTGTCAAGCTCAAGATGAATGATTTTCATCCATTTTATAGTTTGACCTATCTTCTTGACCTAGTGATGCATATTTCCTTAAAACCCAGTTAACTCTTAACTCAAGTCGCATGACCTTGTTTTACGAATCTAATCACTCAAGAGGCCCCACAGAATATCTCTATAGGTGGAGGGGAAGTCCCATCTTGTTCTACCATGCCACAAAGGTTGCTTCATGGCTATCCAAAATCTACCTTTGTAACTAAAAGGACATTTATTATCTTAATCAGTTTTGGTGTTCGTTAACAACTTGTAGATTATTTTATAGTGTGTTACTGTCTACAGGTTAAAATAATGAAAAGTGAAAAGGTCTTTACCCTGTGAAATTGTTCCTACAAGAAGCTACACATTTCAGGGTTTCTAGACCAGAGTCTCCGGTGTGGCCAGACCGGAGTCTCCGGTGTGGACCGAAGTTTACCCAAGAATCTTCGGAGGGGCCTCCAGAAACCTGCGTGGGACAATCTGTATAGGTGTCCAGAGATGGACCGGAGACGGACCGGATTCTCCGGTGCTAGCACTCAGACCGGAGTCTCCGGTGTGACCAGACTGGAGTCTCCGGTGTACAAGGGTCCGGAGTCTTTAAAGAGTTTTCGGAGGAGTTTTTCCCATCTGTTGGGACGTTCTAGATGGTGGTCCGGAGACGGACTAGAGATGGTCCGGAGTCTCTGGTGTAGAGAGGAGTCTCCGGTGTGACTATTTTCCCAATGGTCAGGAAATGGTTCAGGACGGGGGGACTATAAATACCCCCTTCTTCTACCTTGGGCAGAGGCTTGACCCACTCAAGAACACAACCTCCATTTGATCCACCAAATCATCAAGATCTCTTTATCCAACCATCCAAAGTCTTTGATCTTTGGAGAATCGAAGGAGGAGGCCTTGATCTATAGCTTCACCAAGAGAGATCTTCATTTCCCCCTCATTCACTTGAGGGACCCTTTCTCTAGTGTTTCTTTGGAAACCCTAGCTCTTGATTTGGTTCTTACAAGCTAGTCTTTGATTGTTTGACAACTTGCTTGTATTCGGGAGCCTCTAATTCAGTTGTGGATGTGTGCCTTGAACTTGTTGTAAAGGTTTCAGCTTCCACCTCGAGGTTGCCGATATAGTGGAAGAGGTGAATCGAACCTATTAGGGTGAGGTTCATCGTAGAACAAGGGAGGCCTCTCATGGCGTTGGTGGTTTGAAATCACCCCCTCTCCAAACGAAGACGTACTTCCCCTCGAAAGGAAGGAACTGCGGAAAACAAATCCTTGTGTCTCCGTGTGCTCCACTTTGGTAACTTCTATCCTTTACTGCACTTTAATTATCTTGTGCTAGGTTGACATATAGGTAAATCCACCATAGTTGCATAATCTAGAGAATTTACCTTTTGTGTCAAACCCTAATTTGTAAAAAAAGAGTAAAATTTGAAGTAGCACCTATTCACCCCACTCTCCCCCCTCTAGGTGCCCATACGATCCTTTCAGTTGGTATTAGAGCCTCAGCTCTTATTCGATCTTTACCGCCTAAGAGTATATGGGTAGCCACGATGGAGAAGGAGGGAGTGAGGCTACTAACACGGTGTCCATGGAAGATCTCAAGAAATTGGAATCGAGCTTGATTGAGCAACTTGTTAAGGATACTTGATTGAGCAACTTGTTAAGGAGAAATTGGCCTCACTTCCTCCTCCCCTAGAGGAAGCTCCATCATTACCAAAGGTGAATGCCTCGGCATCACCCGCGGTTGTGGTGGTGGGGTGTAATCAAGACAACACTAATCCCTCCACCAAAAAATATAATGGGAAGGGAGAGCACCATGAGGTTCCCAATTGGTACTCTCCCGACCCACCTATCCCTCACCCACATATCTATAATAGAGGTTATCCACCTAAGCTAGATGAAACCTCATTTGCTCAATGGAAATCATTAATGAAATCTCATGTGCACAGCTCTTGCATTGAATTGTGGAGAATCATTGAAGAAGGACCCCGAATTGTGGATCCAACCAACTTGACAAGAAGAGAAGTTATCAATAGCCAACTCAATGCCACCACTTTGCACATGATTCAACAAGGTTTGGGTATAAAAGATTACCCGCATATTGAACACCTCAACACCGCCAAGGAAGCTTGAGATGCTCTCACTGAGCTATATGTTGGAAATGAGAGCATGAGAAGAAACCGGTATGATGCACTGAGCAATGAAGACGAAGGCTTCTATATAAAGGATGGTGAAGATTGTGAAGAGATGTATCGAAGGCTCAAGTCCACTGCCACCGCCTTTAGGAATGTGGGTGCCTCACATGTGGATGATGCTTGGATAAAAAGGAAATATGTGAGTGCACTCATGCCCTTTGAGCCCACTGACTTGAAGAGTATACAAGGAAGAAACAACTACCATCTCATGACCTCCAATGAAGTTATGCAAGAGATGGACGCTTTCAAGGTTGCTGCCAAAAATGCCAAAGATGTCCGTGCTCGAGCGATTGGAATGAGCAGTGGGGTAACCTTGCCTTAAAGGCCAAAGTTGTGGAGTATGTGGATGAAGAAGAAGGTGGTGAAGGCTTGTCTATGAGCCACCCTGATGATGTCAAGGTTTCTCATGGTGAGTATATGGCCTTCTATGCAAGAAACTTTTGAAAAGACCCCGCCAAGGCCAAGATGGAGATGCAACGAAGAAGTAACCCCAATGGGATAAGAGACAATGACTCAAAATTGAGAACTTGCTTCAGTTGTGGTGATCTCTACCATTTTGTAGACGGATGTCCCTATGAGAAAAGAGAAGATCATGGGGGTAAACTTGTGTTAAATAAAAACTCCAAGGCTCCATTCAAGAAATCCTTCATCAAGAAGAATCCCACCAACAAGAAGTCGGGTGAAATTGTTTTGATAACACATGAATAATTCTCATTCGACAATGAAGATGATGAAGAGGAAACATAAAGTGGTGTGGTTGCTCTTGCTACTACTTATAATCCCACTTTATCCCTTTGTGACTCTCCAAATGAGAATATATCCAACAAGAACGTCACTTGCCTTATGGCAAGAGGAACGGAGGTATCATCTTCTCCTCACCCTCCTCTTTGATTTATGATGAACTTGATGAGGAAGTATCACTTGAGGTCGAAGAGGAATTAGTTGCTTTTGATGTCTTTATGACTAACTTACAAGGGGAACACAGAAAGCATTTTGTGAACCTCTTGAGACAACTCTCTCACACACAAGATCTTCTTGATGAAAGATGTAAACTAGGAAGAGATCACATGATTGAGGTGGAGACACTAAATATTGCTCTAGAAGAAGAGCAAGAGACTAGGATGTCTCTTGAAACAAAACTTGAAGGACTTGATGAGGCAAATTATCTAATTATTAATAAACTCATCAATGAACATGACCGTGCCATTGCTAAATATAAAAAGGCTAAAAAGGACAAGATTGATTTTGGTGTTGTTCATGAAAAACTTGTTGAGGACTTTAGGAAGCTTGACAAGGCTCACAAGGCCTTGGAAAGTGAGCTCTTGTTACTCACAAATTCTCGTGAAAAACTTCAAACTCAATTGACTAATATTGCTTCACCTAGTACTTTCATTTCCTCTGGTAGTATAAATACTCTTGAAGAAAATGCTAGGTTGAAGGGGGAGCTTGCTAATGCCACCTTTCCAAAAAGAAACAAGTCCATTGATGACCTTTTGAGTAAGCAAAGGCCAAATGGTGAGAAAGGGGGCATTGGCTTCGTCTCCAAAGCCAAGAAGAAGAACAACAATAATAAGAAGGCCAAGCTCACACAAGCAAAAGACAAGACCATTATGGATAGTAAGACCACAAGTGGCAAAACTATGTCACATGATGATTTTGCGGGAAGTGCTAACCCTCACTATGTCTTAATGCGTGATTATTATGGTGATGTTTATGCACAATATGTTGGCCCACTTTATGGTTATATTGTTTGGCCCATTTGGGTTCCCAAGACCCTTGTTGCTAACAAAAGAGGACCCATTGAAAAATGGGTACCTAAAAACTAGTTTGATCTTTTGTAGACCTATGCTTCCGGAGGGTCAAAGTTGGTGCTTGATAGTGTATGCACAAGTCATATGACTGGAAGAAAATCCATTGTAAAGGAGTTGAGACCAAATGATGATCAAATATCTGTGACATATGCCGACAAATCAAAGTCTAAGGTAATGGGTTTTGGCAAGGTTGTGGTTGCCCACGATATTACACTTGTGGATGTCATGCTTGTTGAGACCCTTGGCTATAATTTACTTTCAGTTTGTGCTCTTGGAAAGATGGGCTTTTCCGTCTTTATTGATAATGATATTGTGGTACTCATATGGAGCAAGTCTCTAAAGGTCGCTTTTGTTGGGTACGTCGAAAATGACTTGTATGTGGTGGACTTTTCCGGGAAAACCACTACAAGTGCGATGTGCTTATTCAGAAAAGGCCGATGTGGGTTGGTTATGGCATTGCCGTCTAGCCCATGTCAACATGATAACTTTGCAAAGTCTCCACAAGGATGGCCATATTGTTGGACTAAAAGAAAATGATTGTTTTGCCAAAGATCGTGTATGCAGGGCTTGTGTTGAAGGAAAGATGCATGATTCTCCCCACGAGCCGAAGAACTACATCAAGTCCAAGAGGATCTTGGAGCTCCTTCATGTGTATCTCTTTGTTCCTCCATCTCATGCAAGTCTTAGTAGGAAGAAATATTGTTTGGTGATTGTTGATGACTTCTCAAGATATACATGGGTATATTTCTTCAAGCTAAAAAGTGAGACCCAAGAAACTTCATCAACATGGCACACCGTCAACACAATTTCCCTATGTTTATAATAAGGAGTGACAACGACACCGAGTTCAATAACTACACCTTGAATGGAATTCTTAGTGATGAGGGGATAAAACACCAATATTCTGCTGCATATACCCCTCAACAAAATAGTGTAGCTGAGAGGAAGAACCGGACTCTTATTGATATGGTCAGGACCTTGTTGGCAGAGTTTAAATCTCCATACAACTTTTGGGCCGAAGCAATCTCCACCGCATGCCATGCATCAAACCAGCTCTACCTCCGCAAAGAATTTATCAAGACTCCATATGAAATTCTTACCGGTAATAAGCCCAATGTTTCATACTTACGGGTGTTCGGTTGTAAGTGTTTCTATCGCATAAAGGGTGTTCGTTTGTCCAAATTTGATTCCAAAGCATTAGAGGGTATTTTTTGGTTATGGTCTTGAATCCCACACTTATAGAATCGATTATAAGCTCTCCGGAACTATCATAGAATCTTGTATGGTTTTCAAAGAATATGATTGTCCCCAAGGGGGGAGTGTTGATGTTTGTGATGTAGATGATGAAATGCCTCAGGATGCCATAGGAAGAATAGGTGCGGGATTCATCCGCCCCGTTGAGGAACCCCTTGTGGAGGATCGAGAAGAACTATGCTCTACTCAAGTGGAGACATCATCTTCACAACATCAACAAGCTCCTACTGTTGAGGAGGACAATGACCCAAGGCAAAGACAAGCTGTGGACCCTCAACAAGTTGATCCGGGAGAAACCTCTAGCCAGGAGGATCATGAGTCTCCATTTACCAGATTGTCCAGCGCTTCTCAGTCCATTGTACAAGGAAGGTCTATAGAATCATCCATAAGATCAGCTTAACGCATGTCTAGAAGTGTGCCTGATCAAGACCAAGGTAAATCTTTGCCTCTTGATGAAGAGAATATTTCCCATGATGATCAAGGTCAAGTTAATGGTCAGGACGAGGACCAAAATGATAAAGGGATCCCCGCAAGAAACAACAAGGAGATCGAAACTCGTCGCCAAGCTAGAGTGGATAGAATGTTGGAATTAAGAGACCACACCCTTGAGAATGTGGTTGGGGATATAAGAAGAGGAATGTCCACTAGAGCTCAATTGAAGAGTTTTTGGTGAACACCAAGCTCACATTTCCATGGTGGAGCCAAAGAAAGTATGGGAATATCTTGAAGATTCGGATTGGTTGGAACCAACACATAAAGAGATCAACAACTTTGAGAGAAACAAAGTTTGGAAGTTAGTTGAAAAGACAAAAGATCGCCGCAATGTTATAGGCACCAAGTGGATATTCAAGAACAAGCAAGATGAACATGGAATTCTTGTGAGGAACAAGGCAAGATTGGTTGCACAAGGGTTCTCTCAAATTGAAGGCATTGATTATGGAGAGATGATATGTCATAAACGTATCTATAATTTTTGATGTTCCATGCTTGTTTAGTATCAACTTTGTTATGCTTTGTCTACACTTTGAGGTATTTTTATACATTTTCTGGGACTAACCTATTAACAAGATGCCACAGTGCAGTTGCCTGTTTTCTGCTGTTTTTGGTTTCATAAAAGCTAGTAAGGAAATATTCTCGGAATTGGACGGGACAAAATCCAAAGTCAATATTTTACCGAAGAGAACACAAAGTCCAGAGGGGAGACTAAGTGGGGCCACGAGTCCACCAAACCCTAGGGCGGCGCAGCCTGGGGGCGTCAGCCCTAGGTGTGGGCGCCTCAGGCGGCCCCTGCCTCGCCTCTTTGCCTATAAAGTCACCCCAATGCAGAAACCCTAAGCCCGATCAGATCTCCAAGAAACAGTATGTAGCTGCTTCCATCATCGTCCCTAGATCGGGGGGATCCGAAGCTCTTTCCGGCACCCTAACGGAGGGGCGAGATCACCCCGGAGGCCTTCTTCATCACCATTCCAGCCTCCGGTATGATGCGTGAGTAGTTCACCCTTGGACTATGGGTCCATATAGTAGCTAGATGGTTGTTTCTCCTCCTTTTTGCTATCATTTTTAGATCTTGTGAGCTCCATTCATGATCAATATCATCTATTTGTAATCATACATGTTTTTGCGGGGATCCGATGGATATTGAGATACTATGTCAGATTGATTATTGATTCTATCATGTCTGTGTTTTTTGTGATCTTGCATGCTCTCCATTGCTAGTAGCTATCTTGGCCAAGTAGATGCTTGTGACTCCAAGAGGGAGTATTTATGCTCGATAGTGGGTTCATGCCTCTAGTAATCTGGGGAAGTGACAGAAATCTCTAACGTTGTAGATGTGTGATGACCCACAAGTATAGGGGGTGTATCGTAGTAGTTTTGATAAATAGGAGTGTCGATCCCAACGAGGAGCAGAAGGTGTTGACTAGTGGTATGGGGCAGGAAATCTCCATAAATACTTAGCAAACAGAATTTTAGGGGTTTGCTGATAAAGCAACAAAACAAAGTGCAAGTAATAAAGACAACGATCAACTGCAGCAAGTGGCCCAATCCTTTCTTAGCAAAGGACAAGCCAGGGGAAATACTTATAAGGACCAAACGTTCTCGAGGATATATGGGAATTCTGTCAAGTGCTTTCGCTTCAAATAGTTAAGTACTCTTCTTTGGTGTTGTAAGTGTTGTGTGCTAATGTACCGACCTTACTTGGACTAATACATACTTGTGATTAAACCCCCTGCGAGCATCCGCAACTACAGTAAAGTAATTAAGATATAAACCTAACCACATCATAAACTCTGAGATCCTATGCTCCCTTGTGCAAAGGTGTCCTAAGGGGGGTTCGGGTTTTTGTCACTCCGGCAACCCCGCAATTAGTATCCAAATACACAATGCATTCCCCTAGGCCCATAAATGGTGAAGTATCAGGTAGTCGACATTCACATGACACCACTAGAAGAATAGCACCACAACTTAAATACTAAACCATTGAATAATAACTCAACACAAATCCACTACTAACAACATGACTTCTCCCATGTCCTCAAGAACTAAACGAACTACTCACAAGACATCATATGGATCAAGATCAAATATGATATGGTAATGGATAACAATCTGAACATAAACAATAATCCAATGGTTCCACTCACAAGCATCAACTACAATAGTAATCAACACCGGGGAAGTTTCCCCTAAGAACTAATGCAAGATCCAACACGATTGTTACAGCGGGATGAAGTGGTGATGATGGTGTGGATGATGATGATGATAATCCCAATGAAGCCTAGCTTGATGATGATGTTTATTGTGACGATCTCCCCTCTTTGGGAAGGAATTTCCTCGGCAGAAATCTGTCAGCCGGAGAGCTCTTTCTCTCTCGGTGTTTTCCGCCCCGCAGAGGGGGCGGAAATATTTCTGTGGTCGCTCCTCTATTATTAGGGTTCCGAGAGGAAGATATAGGCAAGAGGGCGGAGTCGGGAGCTAGCCAGGTGGGCCACACCTTCCCTAGGCGCGGGGCAAGGTGGGCCCGCGCCTAGGGGGGTTTGGGCCCCTGTGGCCCGGCAACGCCTCCCCTTCTGGCTTCCTTCGTCTTCTAGGAAAATATAATTTTCCAATATTTTTCTTGTATTTTTCTAATCTTCGCGAAATTGCATCAAAACACCTCTTTTTCCATCAGAAACCTGACTCCGGCAGTCCATCCTCCAAGAATCATCCAACATGCAAAAATAGAGGAAAAGACATAAGTAATACCTCATAATAAGACATATATCAATGAATAGAGGCAAATTATGATATAGAATGGTGATGCAAATTGGACGTATCAATGTGATGTTGCTACTAGGGAGAAAACAACAATCTTTTGTTCATGAAACAATTGTATTGTTTACTTTACACACATTGCTTAATGAAATTATCCATTGCTTGCAACTTAATACTAGAGGGGGTTCGGATGATAACCTGAAGGTAGATTATTAGTCATGGAAGCAGTTGGATTACGGTCTATGTATATTGTTGTAATGCCCAATCAAATCTCATAGGAGTCATGATGTCTAGTATTTGTACTGTTATGCTTGCTCAATCTGTCAATTGCCCCGCTGTAATTTATTCACCCAGAATGTTATCTATCTTAAAGAGAACACCTCTAGTGAATTGTGGAACCTAGTCCATTCCTTTATCATTGATACATCATCTACTATTACCGTTTACTTTCTACAAGCAACTATTATCTTCCACACTATACGTTTAATCCTTTGTTTTCAGCAAACCAGTGAGATTGAAAACCTCACTGTAAGTTGGGGCAAAGTCTTAAGTTTGTTTTTGCAGGATTCCAAGTTGTTAGCAACACCTTGGAGTTGTTTCCTTGCTCATATTGGTTCGATAACCTTGGTTTCATAACTGAGGGAATACTTCCTGTTGTGCTCATCACACCTTCCTCTTGGGGTCTCGCAACGAGGCTCTATAGTCAACAAAGCCGCATTATTTGCATTTGCCTCTTAATCAGTTTCTTTTTGAGTTCTTCTTGATCACTTGAGATTTTTAAAGGAATTGCTACAGTAGATTGTGTTTTCATGGAAGTTTACTTGTTTTGAAACTAAACCCAAAGGTTTATTCTTTTGAATACACTAATGTTGCTAATGAAGATTGTGTGAAGTTTTGTATGAAGGAAATTTTCAAGTGCAGGGGAAGAATGATGTGATGAGATGAAGAATAGACAAAAGCTCGAGCTTGGGGATGCCACCCCGTGTCACCCCAAGAAATATTCAAGAGGTACAAGCGTCAAAGCTTGGGGATTCCCAAGGCATCCCCTTCTTCATCAATAAAAATATCAGGTCTCTTTCTAGACACTTTGTTTTTATTATTTCATGCACTGTTGTGTTGTTCTTGGAGCGTCTTAGTTTTCGTTTTTGGTTTTCGTTTGCTTAGTTCTCTTGAATAAAGTAGTTGGACCCCCGCATTCGCTATGTTGTTTCAAATAAGTTGATTGGTGTTGGAAAAGAGTGGAAAGTTTCATGCTTATAGTGGTACAAAAGGGATCTTGTTTTGACTGTGACTTAGACTTTATCACGTCATGCTAGATGTTTCTTTGACCTTATGCTTAGTGATTATTGTTGTAGCATGACTTGTTCATGCGTTGTTTTAGCATAAAAAAGCATAATATTGTGGCATTCTCCTTTGATGCTTTGTTTGGGTTGACTTGGCACATGCTCACACCATGTTATGATTATGAACCAGTCACCTTAGCCTCTATGATCATTTAGTTTTTGACTTGTGATACCACTTTATGCTTTTATTGATAATGTTTTGTTGCTCTGCATTATTATGGCCATTATTGCTCTCTTAGTTGGTCGCTCCCAGTCTTTCGCTAGCCTCCACTTGTATTGAGTAAGATCTACTCATGCATCCAACTCCCAAGAAACCAAGTTATTCCAAAGAGTCCACTATATATTCCTATGCATGGTGTGTTACACCATTCCAAGTATATTCTTGTTTTATCTATCTTCCAAATTAAACTTGTTATGAGAAAATTAGTGATTAAAGCTCTCACGAACTTGATGGCACACTTTATTTTTCATGCCCCTAATAAACTTGAACCATTGTGTCATCTATGTTGTATATGCTTGCACTTATAAGTTGGGAATTAGCCGTCATGGGGAACGCTTTCAACACATGTACATATTACCGAGTTGATATTATGATCTTTTGTTTATGGATGTCGGTGGTGTGAAATAAAAGGGGAGCCTATAAGTTCATGGAATATTATATATGTGTTAGAGAAACGCCTGGGCGGCTAGCCTAAGCCATGCCTAATCATGGTGGAAACTTGCAGCATCACCATAGTGATCAATCCATGAAGCATCCTCGGCAAAAATGTAGAAAAAAAGAGAGAAAAAGAAAAAAAATATGCACCATGCTCATGGTAAATAAAAGGATCACTGAGATGCTCACTGCATGTTGCCTTGTCATTTTGATATGGGATAGCTCCCGTGTCATGGGGCAAGGGGTACCCCGTTGGCGGTTCTCTATGATACACATATACTTAGAATGACAAGAACTTGCTTGTGACTAAAGTTGAGTATCATGGGGAACGCCCCTCGTACTCAAGGGACATAAGATTGCCAACTTATGATTTGTCAAGCAAATACTCCATATTTGTTTCACTTTAACCTTAATCACTTCAAGATGCTTATGATATGGGCAATGAGAGCTGAAAGGTAATAAGTACCATAATTTTTGGAAGCTCTTTATGAAATTTGAAATCCCTGCTTCCCTGTGAAGGGCCTTTCTTCCTACTTTTATATTGAGTATCCACCTTCTACCTTTATGCACCAATTAAGAGAGCATAGTTGTCATTCATAGTTTTATGTGCATTGTCCCAAAACTTATTGATTGATTCATCATGTTGATATTACTTGTTCTTGAACTATTTGTATCTAGTCACCCTTATGAACTTTGAAGGTGTCCTATGCATTTATGTTTTGCTACTCCATGAGGGACAAGCTGAATACCACTATGCTATGTTTTCTATATGTGAAACAAACAGAAGTCTTTCAATGCATTGTTATTCTTGATCTTTGTTTGTATCTTTTCATGTTACAGCATAGTTGTTATGTCTTATTGTTAGAACTACATCTTTCATGCTCATGTTTAGAGTACTTTGATCCCAGCTTTCAATGCTTTGCAAATGGTTTGATCAAGATTGTGATAGTTCATGTCACCTCAAAAATTATTCTTTTTATCACTTACCTACTCGAGGATGAGCAGGAGTTAAGCTTGGGGATGCTTGATACGTCGTAAACGTATCTATAATTTTTGATGTTCCATGCTTGTTCAGTATCAACTTTCCTATGCTTTATCTACACTTTGAGGTATTTTTACACATTTTGTGGGACTAACCTATTAACAAGATGGCGCAGTGTCAGTTGCCTGTTTTCTGCTATTTTTGGTTTCAGAAAAGCTAGTAAGGAAATATTCTCGGAATTGGACGGGACAAAAGCCAAAGTCAATATTTTACCGAAGAGAACACAAAGTCCGGAGGGGAGACGAAGTGGGGCCACAAGGCTGCCACACCCTAGGGCGGTGCGGCCTGGGGGCGCCAGCCCTAGGTGTGGGCGCCTCGGGCGGCCCCCTTCCTCGCCTCTTCGCCTATAAAGTCACCCCGATGCAGAAAACCCTAAGCACCCGATCAGATCTCCACGAAACAGCCCGTGGCCACCGCCACCATCGTCCCTAGATCGGGGGGATCTGAAGCTCTTTCCGGCACCCTGCCGAAGGGGAGAGATCATCCCGGAGGCCTTCTTCATCACCATGCCAGCATCCGGTATGATGTGTGAGTAGTTCACCCTTGGACTATGGGTCCATACAGTAGCTAGATGGTTGTTTCTCCTCCTTTGTGCTATCATGTTTAGATATTTTGAGCTCCGTTCATGATCAAGATCATCTATTTGTAATCATACATGTTGTGTTTGCGGGGATCCGATGGATATTGAGATACTATGTCAGATTGATTATTGATTCTATCATGTCTGTGTTGTTTGTGATCTTGCATGCTCTCCATTGCTAGTAGCTATCTTGTCCAAGTAGATGCCTCTGACTCCAAGAGGGAGTATTTATGCTCGATAGTGGGTTCATGCCTCTAGTAATCTGGGGAAGTGACAGAATCTCTAAGGTTGTAGATGTGTTGTTGCTACTAGGGAGAAAACAACAATCTTTTGTTCATGGAACAATTATATTGTTTACTTTACACGCATTGCTTAATGCAATTATCCGTTGCTTGCAACTTAATACTGGAGGGGGTTCGAATGATAACATGAAGGTGGATTATTAGTCATAGATGCAGTTGGATTACGGTCTATGTATATTTTTGTAATGCCCAATCAAATCTCATAGGAGTCATGATGTCTAGTATTTGCATTGTTATGCTTGCTCAATCTGTCAACTGCCCCTCTATAATTTGTTCACCCAACATGTTATATATCTTAAGGAGAACACCTCTAGTGAACTGTGGACCCTGGTCCATTCCTTTATCATTGATACATCATCTACTGTTACCGTTTACTTTCTACAAGCAACTATTATCTTCCACACTATATGTTTAATCCTTTGTTTTCAGCAAACTAGTGAGATTGACAACCTCACAGTAAGATGGAGCAAAGTCTTGAGTTTGTGTTGTGCTGGATTCCAAGTTGTTAGCAACACCTTGGATTTGTTTCATTGCTGCTACTAGTTCGATAACCTTGGTTTCATAACTTAGGGATGACTTGCTGGTGTGCTCATCACACCTTGCTCTTGGGGTCTCCCAACGAGGCTCTACAGTCAACAGAGCCGCATCAAGAGACATATGCACCCGTGGCTCGCCTTGGGTCCATCTGTATCCTTCTTGCTTATGCGACACATCATAACTTTAAATTACAACAAATGGATGTAGAAAGTGCATTTCTTAATGGTCCAATGCATGAGTTGGTATATGTAAAGCAACCCCCGGGGTTCGAGGATCCCAACTTCCCAAACCATGTCTACAAACTTGATAAGGCTCTTTATGGGCTCAAACAAGCCCCATGGGAAAATCGACCCCACTCTTTTTACTAAGAAGGTCAATAGGGAGCTTTTCGTATGCCAAATATATGTTGATGATATTATCTTTGGCTCATCTAACAAAGCTTTTAATGATGAATTCTCAAAGCTTATGACTAATAGGTTCCGGATGTCTATGATGGGAGAATTGAGATTATTTCTTGGTTTTCAGATCAAGCAAATAATAGGAGTAACTTTCTTCAACCAAGCCAAGTATACTCAAGATATACTCAAGAGATTAAACATGAAATATCTAAATGGAGCTCCTACTCCCATGGCAACCAAGACTCATCATGAACTAAATCCAAATGGTAAAGATGTGGATCAAAAGGTATACCGGTCTATGATTGGTTCTTTGCTTTACCTTTGTGCATCTAGACCCGATATTGTGTTGACTGTAGGAGTGTGTGCAAGATATCAAGCGGCTCCTAAAGAAAGCCATTTGATGGCGGCCAAAAGAATCTTTCAATATTTGGTTCATAGCCCAAACTATGGTATTTGGTATCCTAGGGGCTCTACTTTCTCTCTTTGTGGATACACGGATTTGGATTGGGTGGGTGATAAGGATGGTAGAAAACTAACCTCCGAGGCTTGCCAATTCCTTGGTAGGTCCTTGGTGTGTTGGTCTACTAAGAAGAAAAATTGTATATCTCTCTCCACCGCCGAAGCCAAATATGTGGCAGCTGCTAGTGCTTGTTCTCAATTGCTATGTATGAGGAAAACTTTAAAGTAATATGGTGTCCACTGTGACAAAGTGCCTCTTCTATGTGACAATGAAAGTGCTATCAAGATTGCCTACAACCCAGTGGATCATACAAGGACAAAGTATATTGAGGTTCTTCATCACTTCATTAGAGATCATGTTGCTCGAGGTGATATTGAGCTATCCTATGTGTCAACCAAAGACCAACTTGCCGACATATTCACGAAGCTACTTGATGAAGCAAGGTTTTGCTATTTGAGGAATGAACTAAATATCATAGATTCAAGGAGCTTGACTTGATTACCTTGCATACCCACTTATGTCTTGACCCTTATTGTGTTTAGATGCAGGCATGGAGATAGGGGAGTGCGGTCCTTATCCATTGGACTATCCCTCCCCACATAATGCTGACATTAAAGAAAATCAATTCTCTTAATATCATTTTGTGATATGTGAGCTTCATTGATGAGTAGTGGCTATGAGCCCCAAGGACAATTCTTCGCGGTGTCACGCCACAAACTCTTACATGGTGGCCTCGGCCACCGCCCTCTTCTTAATGAAGAGATTAGTTCTTGGTTCATGTTTTATTTGGAGCTCTATTGAACATCTTCGCGGATTTCTATGTTTTTCTTGATTCTTCATAGTTTGGCATCTTAACCCAAGCCTTTCCCTTACCAGAAACTATCTATCTCTCATATATGTTCCCAAACAATCAAATCTGGTGTTTTTGGTCGAGGAGGACCGGAGTCTCCGGTGCACCCACACCGGAGTCTCCAGTCTGGACGGTTTTTGGGTATCACTTAAGGGAGGCCAGGGTGAACTGAAACAAACAGTTTCATTCTTCCACCCCCGACCTCTCCTCTCTCACCCGTCGACTCCTCTTCCAAATCGCCGCCCCGGAGGTTACGAAGCCATCGGGATCTGTCATGCTGCCAGCCAATCACTTCCCCTCCACCCTTGGGCCCTTCCCACTGGTGGAATTGATCCCATGGACAGATCTGGTACCTCTCCTCCCCCCTTTTTGAACTTAGGGTTCATCCCTTGGTATATTTTGAGGATTTGTGCTGATTTGGTCCACTGGAATCACCTGTTTGCGTGCACATTATCACATTAGCCTATATTCCTTGCCCGATATGCTAGATTCACTACCCACCGCAGCCTCCATGTGCATGCCAGACTCTCCTGGCTGAAGACTCCGGTATGCATAGCGGAGACTCCGGTGTGGAGTGACTCTGGCACATCCAGCAAAGGCTCGAGGGTCTTGTGTTGCATTTGCAGAACATATATGCTTACCTCCATGCTATCCTCCTCCTGCTATTTTCATAGGTGGCTCCGGTTCTCGTCGTCCCGCTTGCACCAAGTCCAAGTCACAAAGGGCTGATCTGCAGTATGATGAGGATGAGGGTCAGTATGTTGTGCCCCCGTCCAACCAGAGGCAACAGTCCAGGGATGCAGTATACATGAGGCGGGAGCGTGAGCGTATTGAGGAGGAGACTCAAGCCAAGAGGGCTAGGTACGACAATCTGCAATCCTTGGCCTGCATGTCGAAGAAGGAGTTCCGTGAGTTGCGCAAGACACAGTTCTATGACTTGCCATGGACCAGCGATGACCCATGCTATTGGAGGAAGGAGCAAGCCATGTTCATGAAAGACATTTATAGAAAGCTCACCAGGTCTCCAGTTTGTACCCAAAAGTACTTGAGCATTGAGCAGATGCGGAACAGTTCTTACTTCACTGATGCACTATGGATATCTAATAAGCTAGAGCTGCACGGACTGATGGAGCTTTATCGGGACTACAACATCACTCTTGTGCAGCAATTCTATGCTACAATGGTGTTTGGGACTGACCAAGCTAGGACAATGACATGGATGACAGGAGATCACCGCTACACTGCTACCTTCCATGACTTTGTTGATGCCATTCACGAGACATTTCAGGGTGTGTCCACTCATGTTGGGCACCGTATGCATTCTGCATCTCTTCGGGAAAACAAGAACAAGCTTTCACCACTATATGCGGGTCCAAGGGCCTCAAGCCCCTCTATAACCTGATGTTGAGGATCTTCCGCCAGACCATCTCCCCTAGTGCTGGCAATGATGATGCCATCAGATGTGGCTTGGTCAACCTACTATACCATACTCACAAGGTCTACATTGCTGGCCTAGAGGCTGAGGACACTGCTATTGACATCATGGACTTCATATTTGAGGAGATGTATCATGCCATACTATACAAGAAGTCCCCTCCCTATGCACCACTTGTCATGAGGCGCATCAACACCCAGGCTCACGGTTCTCCCCTCGATATGTCTCCTAAACTTGTGGAGCATGCTCTTGTGTCCCTCTAGTAGAAAGGACACATGGGGCCACCCCCTAGACACTCATAGGCTGAGGAAGAGGAAGATGAGATTTCTATGGCCGAGCGGGCTCCCTCGCCTCCTAGGGCTCGGAGGAAGAATGCCTCCAATGTACCCATGCCTCCCATGACACGAGAGTATGTCCAGGAGAAGTTCAAGAAGGCTTCCTTTTGGGAGAGGACCCTCTGTTGCATGAATGTGGACATACGCAAGCAACATCATGCCTCCTACAAGAGCAACCGTTGCATGGAGAAACTACTCAAGGAAATCAAGGCTCAGGGAGAAGCAGAGGATGAGTACACACATGCGCATGGCGCTCATCCCTCCATGGAGTCTGACTATACACTCTCTTTTGGGGCATGGAATGCCCAGCAGGACAACTTGGTGGATTGGCAGACATTTTCTAAGGTCACTTCATGTTTTGGGTCCTAGGGCACGTCATCTTCTCGCCCTCACGGCAAAGGGCCTTCAGCTCCAGGAGGTGATGATGACTATGAGGAGGAGGATGACGAGGACGAGGACGAGGACATTGTAGGGGTTCATAGCATGGAAAACAAAAAATTTCTATCACATGCAAACAAACAAGCCAAGATCTATCTACTATATTGTAGCAACGAGTCGATAGGGGAACTCACCCTCGAAGATTCCAAAGCGGTTAACGAGAGCGGATTCTCGTGGGTGATGTAGTCGTACTCTTCCCGATCTCAAGATCGTGTAGACGATCCTTCCGGCGCCGCGTTCCGGCAGCGCTCCCTTGATCGGTCACCGTTCGGTACTCGATGAAGACCTTCCTCCCTTGTTCCAAAGAGGCGGAGGTTGTAGCACTCTCCTCGCGATTCCGGAAGCACGACGGCGTGGTACCGGAAGTAGAGGGGAGATCTCGCAGGGCTTCGCCTTAAGCCGGAGCGAGTATGGTGGACTATGAGAGAGGCTTGGCGATCTAGGGTTTAGAGGCACCAAGAAGAGGGATCTAGGCCGGCGGCTAGGGCAAACCCTAGGGCGGCGGCGACTTTGGTGGAGGCCGGCGGCTAGGGTTAGGTTTAGAGGAGAGAGGTGTAGATCTTGGAGGGGTAGCCCTGCCCCTCCTTCTATAGGTGGGAGGCTGCGACCAAGGGGAGGGAAGTCCCTCCCCAACTCGGCCTCCTTGGCCAGAGGTGGAGGGAGAGGAACTCCTCCCCAAGTAGGTTTCCTACTCTCCCTCCACCAAGCAAACTTGCCGTTTGACTTTTCAAATTGGTGTTTGACTTTTCAAACTAGGATTTAATTTATCCCTTTATTTTGCTCAGCGATGACACCTAGTATATGATGCAACCATTCTAAATTGTTATGACACATTCATGTACCCTTCCCCTCTGGAGTGTCGGACCTTCCGGAACCTTCTAGAACATTCCCGATGAAAACACCGGAACCATTCTCCAACCCCGAAACAGGACTTTCCTTATATGAATCATATTCTCCGGACCATTCCGGATCTTCTCGTGATATCCCGGATCCCATCCGAGACTCCGAACAACATTCGATCTCTTACTCATCATTCCATAACTACTCAACAACATCGAATCCTTAAGTGTGTCTCCCTACGGTTCATGAATTATGCGGACATGATCGAGACACTTCTCCGATCAATAACCAATAGAGGAATCTGGAAATTCATATGGCTCCCACATATTTCTACGATTACTTTGCGATCGAATGAACCACTTACATACGATACCAATTTCCCTTTGTCTCACGATAGTTTACTTATCCGAGGTTTTGATCGTCGGTATCTCTGCATACCTAGTTCAACCTCGTTACCGATAAGTACTATTTTCTCGTTCCCGTGATATGGGATCCCTTGTGAGCCAGTCACATGCTTGCAAGCTAATTAGATGACATTCCACCGAGAGGGCCCAGAGTATATCTATCCGTCATATGGATGGACAAATCCCACTCTTGATCTATGTGTCTCAACCCATACTTTCCGAACACTCAATGCCATCTTTATAGCCACCCAGTTACGGTGTGGTGTTTGATGTCATCAAAGCATCCTTCCGGTGATGGTGATAAGCATGATCTCATGGTCGAAGGAATTAGGTTACTATGTATCAGAAAGCTTATAGCAAATGAACTATATTAAATGACTTGATCTTTATGCTATGCTTAACTATAGGAGTATGTCCATCACATCATTCTCCTAATGATATGACCATGTTGTTAATAACATCTCTATGTTCATGATCAGGAAACCATGATCATATATTAACCAACAAGCTAGTTTAACAAGAGGCTTTACTAGGGACTCTTTTATGTTTACAAATCACACAAGTATTAATGTTTCCCGTTAATACAATTATAGCATGGTATGTAAACATTTATCATAAGTACGAAGATATGATAATAACCACTTTATTATTGCATCTTGGGCATATCTCCAACAGTCTCCCACTTGCACTAGAGTCAATAATCTAGTTTCAAAACCTTTGTGTATTCAACACCTATGGCTTTCTGGTGTTGTATGTACATGATTGCTAGTGGTCAACTGATCTCCGGATCTGACACTTCCAGGTCCGTGTGTAATTGCATGTCTTTGCGTCTCTACGCATCACTCATTCTCTAATGAGACGGCTTTTTACAAATTTGGTCCTTTGGTGTGACCTTTAGTTCTTTGGGGTTAAAACATGTTGATAATATTGTCGTACAATATATCTTCATAGTATTATCCCTGCTGTGAACTACACTTAGTTTGATAACAAACTACTTGACACAAATGCCCTCTTTTTTTGCTATACTTGTGTTATATATAGCCTTTTGTTGTAGTATCTGTCACAATGTCTCAACTTTGGAACTCATCCAAATCCATTATGGAACTTACTTTCCATCATATTGTGCCACCCTTAGTTTAGATTGAGATAAACTTAATTTGTACTTTGTGACAAAACTAGTATCAATGTAGTACTTTTACAATGAACTAACCATCTATTTGTCACTTTTACAAAATAATATACTCTTAGTTCTTCCAAAAGATCATAAGAATATCCTTACTATCGTCCAATGATCATCTTAGAATCATTCTGGTATATGCTCATAACATTTAGAGCATAGGACATATCTGGATTTGTACACATCACAGCATGATTGATAAAATACTCTTTGTGATTTTATACATCAAGTATCAATCTATACTTGAATCTTTGTTTCCCTTACCAAGTGTCAATACACTTGAATATATCATCAATATTGAACTCATTCAATCCTTTCTATGCGACAAGAACCTTTCTTGTAGTTTCTATATTGAACTCATTCAATATATCATCTATGTACTTTCGGCACAACCATATTAGCATCTATTGATGCCAAATATTTGGGTTTTGCCTAAGTCTTTCATCGAGATGAAATTCTTATCCTGTGTTAATAAAAGATACATCATTTCCAATCAACAATATGTCTTCCACATAATGTATTAGAAACATGTCTTAGCGCTCCCACTTAATTTCTTGCAAATTCAAGCATCTTCATCGTTTCCAATGAAATCAAACTCTTTTAACAGTTTCATCATAGTGAAGATTCCAACTCCGCGATGCTTACTTCAACCATTGAAATTTGCATATGTTTTTAGCATCCTTTGAATTAACAAAACCCTTTGGACCGTGTCATGCACACGTCCTTGGTAACCATTCTATTAGAAGAACTTGTTTTGTTTATTCAACACATAAAAAAATTATATGTCGTGATTGCTACATTAATCCGTCTAGACTAAATATCGCTATGAAAGATCAGATCTTGTCATAGTCAACCTTTGAACATTGTTGTGAACTCTTTCCCAACATGTCAATAATTTCATAGATGTGAAACATCCATGTCTATTTCTTTATAGATCCAAATACGACAGTAAGGTCTTGTACCTTTCCAGAGGGTCTTTCAAGTTCAAAGCTTGATCTCTCGTATATGGAACTATCACGGATTTTATGGCTTCAAGCCATTTGACGGAGTCAGGGCCCATCATCGCTTCTTTGCATGTAGTCGGATCATTATTGTCAAATAATGACTTAACTCTCAAATCTTGGTATTTGATTGTTTACCCGACCTACTTGTTTCAATAGGAACTTAGATCTCCGTGACCACAACCTTTGAGGCATGTGAGCCATGAGCATTGTTGCTACCTCCGGAACACTTTTCGGCGCTGTGCAACTTTGCACATATAGCTAAGGTTCTTTTAACCTTATCAAAGTTCTATTGTCCTCCCACTTAACTTTTCACGAAAAATTCCTTCGCTAAGAAACTTGACGTTCTAAGCGACAAACATTTTTGTCTCCGATGTTACGGAGGAACAGTTATTCGAAATAACATACAAAGACATGTTCATCCGACTTTGGTTGCAAACATCTTTCTTATGCATAGCATACCAATGTTTAAGAAAGGACAACTTGGGTTTTATCCCAAACCATAACTTTATATGGTGTCATTTCAATGGATTATGATGCAGCTCTTTTCAGTGGAAAACAGTAGTCTCTAAAGCTTTTAACCTTTAAAATATAATGGCAGTTTTTATGAATTACACCTTTGATCTTACCATGTCAAACAAGGTTTAATTACATATCTCGAACTCTCCATACTCTTATGGTGTTTCGGAAAATGCAAATCCATGGAACGATTCCTTAAATCTTAGGTATTATGCTAAACTTGTAACTCAAATATCTTCCTTTATGATCCTATCATACACTATTTATATTCTTGTTACAATGATTTTGCACTTCATCTTGAAAATATTTGAAATTTTCAAATGTTTCATACTTCATCCTTATTAAGTAAATATTCATATATTCACTCAAATTTTCGGAGAAAGCATATTAAGTTGAAATCCATCGCTCTTGACTACACATAATGGACTTCATACAACAATATGTATAAGTTCCAATAAGCTAGTCATTCGTTCCGTTTTGGCCTATGAACGAAGTTTTAATTATCTCTAGCAAAGTTTCACAAGCGTCATTTGATCAAAAATCAAAAGGACTCCAAAATTCCATCCACATGGAGTTTCTTCATGTTTTCTTTCCAATATAATTTAAACGGCGATGTCACTTACTAAATGATCTTTCAATCAATTTGTCTTTCGACATTTTTAGCACTAGTTTTATGGACGTGATTTCTCCAACAAGATTTGTGAATCATCCATCTTTTATGGATTACGGCAATTATTTGAACAACCCTTTTGTTCTCATAATGCCTGATAAAACAAATCTTGAAGGCAAGCTTTGATGTTTAACAAGCAGCACAATAACCCTTTATTTGTTCTCGATGAACATCATCACATATTCTTTTGCTAGTTACTTAGGCCATTATAGTTCATGAATTGTGTTGTTTTGTATGACGATTCACACCAACAAATTCAGTATCAAATACTTAAGAACCACATTGTTTAATAAGCAAAGAATATATCCATAACATGTATATCATCTATATACTTAAGCTGAACAATTCTAGTCTTTTCTTTTCTGCCATATACTTATGAGATTCTCTTTCAGTATTTCCTTTTCTATTTGAAATAATCTATCAACATCAATAGTGGAGACATATACATGACACATAGTCCAAAGCATGTATAGTAAAATACCAATGTCTTTGGACTTGCACTTTGAAGTAGATCACCATCATCAAATGTTTGGTGTTCTTTCAAATTCCTTTCTTTAGTAATCTCTTGGTGTAGTAAACATTTTACCTACATCAAATATTCACCCTTATCATGGAATCATCCATTATCAAGCTACTTTTAGCTTATAACGGTGAATCACGAGTATAATGTTGCTCTCCAAAACCTTTTGGAGGTTTAGGACAACTAGTGTCTCCAACCTTTTGCAAATTCTCATCAAATATGAGAACATGACTTTTGCCATATTATACTCTATCATGTTGCAACCAAAACTTCGTTTCAGATATCACAATATCTTCCACACATCATGGTTTCTGAAACAACTCTTTCAGACCCTAGATAACCTTGATATTAAGACAATCCTTTGAATATCAAGAATCATGAAGATAAACATGATACTTATATACTAACACATCATGGTTACTCTTGATTTAATACCAACTATTAAATTTCACGGAGTAATCGAAACTTACTGAAAGTTTGCAATGGGACTTTTAAACTTTAGATTAACACTTCAAAACAATATGATACCAGTTCGTAAAGTAACTAACCAGAATTCTATAGTTCTATCATCTCAATTATAACTAAGCGCAAGGTGGTAAACGGATGCCAATGACTACAACAACTATGCAAATTCACTTTGATTTAATTTATGATAAATAGTGTTCAACTTTTAATCATATTGCTATTGAACTCCCACTCAAAACAATATCCCTCACATTGTTTTAGTGATCACACGAACCAAATTCACCACATCAAAACCGATCATCACAAGAGTTGATGTAGCTTCAATGGCGAACAATCAACATGTTCATCATATCTACTATATTACTCATGCTTTACCTTTCGGTGATCCGTGTTCCGAGACCATGTTTGTACATGCTAGGATCGTCAAGATCAAACCATAGCTTCCGCATGAGCAAATCTGGCTTTCTCACGTTGTATACACTCGCAGAATCTAACACACCCGATCATCACGTGGTGCTTCGAAACAACGAGATTTAGCAACGATGCTTACTAAGGATGAACACTTTAAAACTTGAAATTGTGTGCTTGAGGGATCATCTTATAATGCTACCGTCATGAACTAAGCAATACAGGATGCATAAAAGGATTAATATCACATGCAATTCATAATATGTGATATGATATGGCCTTTCTTCTTTGTGCTTCCGATATCCATCTTCAAGCACGAACATGATATCCATCATCACCGGCATTGCATCAAGGTCAATGACGCCGCTCCATGGTTGTCGTCCACCAGCTTCAACTATTACAACTACTTTGAATAGACACGCGGGTCTTAACAGAATTTAAAGACAACCATATGGCTCCTGCCGGTTGCCAACTTACAATAAGGAACATTGCATACATCACAATCATGGCCATATCACATCACAGCACACCCCTGCAAAACAAAGTTAGACGCCTCTAATTTTCTTTGCATGTTTTACGTGGTTTGGGGCTTTCAATAAGTGTCGTTCTAACTTACGAACAAGAACCACAACATTTATACTAGTATTGTCAATCACCCGTTGTAAATTGAATCTTAACTATGTTGGGAGAAATAGGCACCCGCAAAGCCACTTATGCAATACAAGTTGCATGTCAAGCGTGGAGCAAGTCTCATGAACGATGTCATGTAAGGTTAGCTCGGGCCGCTTCATCCCACCATCCCGCAAGATGCAAAGTATACAAGAAGTAATCAACAACAAAAGCATCAACGCCCATAATGACCATTGTGTTCTACTCGTGCAACAGCTCTACATATAGACACGGCTCTGATACCACTGTAGGGGTTCGTAGCATGGAAAACAAAAAATTTCTATCGCATGCAAACAAACAAGCCAAGATCTATCTACTAGATTGTAGCAACGAGTCGATAGGGGAACTCACCCTCGAAGATTCCAAAGCGGTTAACGAGAGCGGATTCTCATGGGTGATGTAGTCGTACTCTTCCCGATCTCAAGATCGTGTAGACGATCCTTCCGGCGCCGCGTTAAAGCGCTCCTTGATCGGTCACTGCGTTAAATTTTCGATGAAGACCTTCCTCTCCCTTATTCCAGCAGGCAGCGGAGGTTGTAGCACTCTCCTCGCGATTCTGGCAGCACGACGGCGTGGTACCGGAGGTAGAGGGGAGATCTCGCAGGGCTTCGCCTTAAGCCGGAGCGAGTATGGTGGACTATGAGAGAGGCTTGGCGATCTAGGGTTTAGAGGCACCAAGTAGAGGGAGCTAGGCCGGTGGCTAGGGCAAGGGGATTGCCCCAAGTCGGCGGCTAGGGCAAACCCTAGGGCGGCGGCGACTTTGCTGGAGGCCAGCAGCTAGGGTTAGGTTTAGAGGAGAGAGGTGTAGATCTTGGAGGGGCAGCCCTGCCCCTCCTTATATAGGTGGGAGGGCACGGCCAAGGGGAGGGGAGTCCCTCCCCAACTCGGCCTCCTTGGCCGGTGGTGGAGGGAGAGGAACTCCTCCCCAAGTAGGTTTCCTACTCTCCCTCCACCAAGCAAACTTGCCGTTTGACTTTTCAAATTGGCGTTTGACTTTTCAAATTGGCGTTTGACTTTTCAAACTAGGATTTGATTTATCCCTTTATTTTGCTCAGCGATGACACCTAGTATATGATGCAACCATTCCAACTTGTTATGACACATTCATGTACCCTTACCCTCCGGTCTTGCGGACCTTAGGAACCTTCTAGAACATTCCCGATGAAAACACCGGAACCATTCTCCAACCCCGAAACAGGACTTTCCTTATATGAATCTTATTCTCCGAACCATTCCGGATCTCCTCGTGATATCCCGGATCCCATCCGAGACTTCGAACAACATTCGGTCTCTTACTCATCATTCCATAACTACTCAACAACATCGAATCCTTAAGTGTGTCTCCCTACGGTTCGTGAATTATGCGGACATGATCGAGACACTTCTCCGATCAATAACCAATAGAGGAATCTGGAAATTCATATGGCTCCCACATATTTCTACGATTACTTTGCGATCGAATGAACCACTTACATACGATACCAATTTCCCTTTGTCTCACGATAGTTTACTTATCCGAGGTTTTGATCGTCGGTATCTCTGCATACCTAGTTCAACCTCGTTATCGATAAGTACTCTTTTCTCGTTCCCATGATATGTGATCCCTTGTGAGCCAGTAACATGCTTGCAAGCTAATTGGATGACATTTCACCGAGAGGGCCTAGAGTATATCTATCCGTCATATGGATGGACAAATCCCACTCTTGATCCATGTGTCTCAACCCATACTTTCCGAACACTCAATGCCATCTTTATAGCCACCCAGTTACGGTGTGGTGTTTGATGTCATCAAAGCATCCTTCCGGTGATGGTGATAAGCATGATCTCATGGTCGAAGGAATTAGGTTACTATGTATCAGAAAGCTTATAGCAAATGAACTATATTAAATGACTTGATCTTTATGTTATGCTTAACTATAGGAGTATGTCCATCACATCATTCTCCTAATGATATGACCCTGTTGTTAATAACATCTCTATGTTCATGATCAGGAAACCATGATCATATATTAACCAACAAGCTAGTTTAACAAGAGGCTTTACTAGGGACTCTTTTATGTTTACAAATCACACAAGTATTAATGTTTCCTGTTAATATAATTATAGCATGGTATGTAAACAATTATCATAAGTATGAAGATATGATAATAACCACTTTATTATTGCCTCTTGGGCATATCTCCAACAGACATGGATGAGGATGACGACGAAGATGACTCCGAGTGATCCGTTGGGGAGCTAGCTTAGGTCTTTTCCCTTTTTCGGTGTTTCGATGCCAAAGGGGGAGAAGACATTGGTCATCGATATTTGCATGGGCTGGGATTTGACTCTTTTATGCTCTTATCTTCGAACATTTGCTTTTGCTTCTTTGATTTGTGAGATATTATGTGTGTGAGACCTATTTTTGTGTTATGCTCCTATGCTACTGTAATCCGTGTGAGACCTATGTTTATTACTTATTACCTATCGTGCTTGATTTACTTGTTTATCTTAGTGCACATCGTCAGGGGGAGCATTTTTATTCATTGATTATATCTCATTGCAAATATTTCCATGCAAAATCACTTGTTGTCATCGAACACCAAAAAGGAGAGATTGAAAGGACATTTATTGTCCTAATCAGTTTTCGTGTTTAACAACTTGTAGATTATTTTACAGTGTGTTACTTTCTATAGGTTGAAATAATGAAAAGTGAAAAGGTCTTTACCCTGTGAAATTGTTCCTACAAGAATCTACAAATTTCAGGGTTTCCAGACCGGAGTCTCCGGTGTGGCCAGACCAGAGTCTCGGGCGTGGACCAAAGTTTCCCCGAGAATCTCCGAAGGGGCCTCCAAAAATCTGCATGGGACAATCTGTATACGGGTCCGGAGATGGACCGGAGACGAACCGGATTCTCCGGTGCTAGCACTTAGACTAGAGTCTCCGGTGTGACCAGACCGTAGTCTCCGGTGTAAAATGGTCCAGAGTCTTTAAAGAGTTTCCGGAGGAGTTTTCCAAGTCCGTTGAGACGTTCTGGATGGTGGTTCGGAGACGGACCGGAGATGGTCCGAAGTCTCCGGTCTACACCGGTGTCGTCGGATTGTTGACAAGTATGCCATAGGGGGTCCTAGTGGCGTTGGGGTGTGATATGTCGGATGTTCCAGGAGCAGTGAGCACAAGTTTACCCAGGTTTAGATCCGACTGCGGTGATCAGATCCTACTCCTGCTAGCAACCCAGTAATATATCGGCGTAAGCCGGATGTTACAGTGGATTACAAGAGAGGTTCGCCTGTGCGAGTTGGTTGTGGTTGTGTGTGCCCTAAAGGCTCCCATAGGGCCGGTTTATATAGTCACCGGGGTATAGGGTTACAGGAGAGACCTATCCGGCTACGTTATAGAGTCGATAACTAGGTACAACTTGGACTATAAGTAATACTACAGGCCTAAGTCAGTAACTCTTCTGGGCCTTGTCGTAGCCGGAACTGGCTCCTCCTCTTTCTCTGACTGGGCCGCCCGTGAAGCAAAGCTCTAACCGTTGGTGGGCCACCCTGGTCAGCAAGTCCTGTGGGTATACCTGGAAAGTATATCCCCAACAACCAGAGTCTCCGGTCTGCACACCGGAGTCTCCGGTGTGACTATTTGCCCAACAGTCAGAAAACGGTTCAGGATGGGGGACTATAAATACCCACTTCTTCTACCTTGGACAGAGGTTCGACCCACTCAATAACACCACCTCCATTTGAGCCACCAAATCACCAAGATCTCTTCATCCAACCATCCAAAATCTTTGATATTTGGAGAATTGAAGGAGGAGGCCTTGATCTATAGCTTCACCAAGAGAGATCTTCATTTCCCTCTCATTCACTTGAGGGCCCCTTGATCTAGTGTTTTTTTTGGAAACCCTATCTCTTTATTTGGTTCTTACAAGTTAGTCTTTGATTGTTTGATAGCTTGCTTGTATTTGGGAGCCTCCATTCAGTTGTGGATGTGTGCCTCGAACTTGTTGTAAAGTAGCCGGCTTCCACCTCGAAGGTTGCCAATATAGTGGAAGAGGTGAATCGAACCCGTTGGGGTGAGGTTCATCGGAGAACAAGGGAGGCCTCTCGTGGCATTGGTGGTTTGAAACCACCCCCTCTCCAAACGCAGACGTACTTCCCATCAAAAGGAAGGAACTGCGGGAAACAAATCCTTGTGTCTCCATGTGGTCCACTTTGGTGACTTCTATCCTTTACCACACTTTACTTATCTTGTTCTTGCTTAGTGTTGTGCTAGGTTGACATATAGGTAATTCACCATAGTTGCATAATCTAGAGAATTTACCTTTTGTGGCAAACCCTAATTTGTAAAAGAGTAAAATTTGAAGTAGCACCTATTCACCCCCCTCTAGGTGCCCATACGATCCTTGCGGTAACTATCCAATTACGGATTACCGATTATTTTTTGCTAGATTCTAAGTAAGTCGATCCACAACTCAGGTCATGAGATGTAGCGTCCTCGGATACAGACACCAGGGATGGACTCCATCCCCTATTTGTTCGGTATAGGGCACAGGGTTCAACGTGCTCGACCAAACTGGAAAGACACAACAAACACACAAGCATTTTTTACCCAGGTTTAGGCCACTCATAGGCTAACAACCCTACATCACGCATGTTTGAATTGATCTTGATGGAGGGGTGTATATAAGAGGATGAACTCTCTCCTTCCCTCTTGCCGGGGGATATCTACTCTAGCCTCGCTAGCTACCTAGGACTTGTCCTCTTCTCTCTGCAATCTCTATGATATTATCTTGGTAGTTCAAACGTTCAATCAACAACCCAACATATACGGAATCTCCTAGACCCATGGTGACGACCCTACTTTTATAGCTTAAGGGGATACCATAGTCACTAGTGTGCCTATGCGCTACAAATCTTCATGGATCCTGACTCCGTACGCCACATGGTGTGGCCGACGAGGGGCGATACTGCATCACAATCTCTTGCCGTGTGCAGTGTGATGCTGCTTTTGATGATGATGGGACATGACTACATCATCTCGTCTTGTCCTGCCTTCCACGCCCGCTGCGACATTAAATAGAGGGAACATGGCCGCATGTGTGAGGGCGTCAGTTGTCCCGCATGTCGTCCTACGTGTTGTTGTCGCCCTCCGTCCGTTGACTCGTGTGCCCTCCCTGATTAGGTAGCAGGGACAAACAGGTTCCAGGTGACGCCTACCGGGAAGCCCCTGAGACTCACGTCGGTGAAGCATCTCACGTTGCAATTGCCTCGCTTCCATGCTCCTGGGATCCCTTACCAAGAGGATGTAGTGAAGCTTGGGAACACATCTAAGGTGGGTTCCTTGAAGATATATATTTTGTATGTCTCCATACTATTCTTGGCCTTCTTTGTGCATATCATAGAAATGCACACACGTATATGCTCGCCTAACCTTTGTCATTCACTTGGCTAGTCTAACCCAGCTCCCGGCCACCCCCGGGAGGCTGAGCCATGTGCCAGTCTTTCGTCATGGTGCAAGGTGAGCCAGCCCACATTCCTAAGGCACAATCGGGTACCCCTGTAGCCACTGAGCCAACATGAGAGGAGCTAAGGTCTAAGAACATGACACATCTATTGTACCTGAGACTAACAAATTACAATGATTCGTTGCATCTAAAAGTCAGCCCGTCCAACTTGATGAACTCCTTCACCAAAGTCAATACTATCGTATTGGAATCACCTTTTTAGTACCTTGGGGTACCTATCCATTATAGAAAACTTAAAAATTCAGATTAATATCCAGTAGAAACTTGATGAAGGTAAATTGGATTGCTGAAAGGGCAAGTTATTATCATATGGTGATCGCTTAGTCCTAATAAATTCTGTTTTGACAAGTTTACCTATGTTTATGCTATCTTTCCTAGAAATTCCTAAGGGGGTAAGGAAACGTTTGGATTTTTATAGGTCTCGCTTTTTCTGGCAAAGTGATGAAAATAAAATAAAATATAGATTAACGAAATGGAATATCACTTGTAGACCAAAAGATCAGTGAGGTCTAGTAATTGAGGTTTTGGAGATTAAAAATAAATGTTTAATAAGCAAATGGCTTTTTAAACTTTTGTCCGAAGAAGGGGTATGGCAAGAATTGTTGCATAACAAATATCTTAGTCAAAAAACCTTATCTGAAACCCAAGAAAAACCAATTGATTCTCCTTTTTGGAAGGGACTTATGAAGGTGAAGAATAAGTTCTTCGCCAGAGGCCATTTCAATGTAGGGGATGGTTCATGTAGTAGGTTTTGGGAGGACACATGGTTGGAAGATACTTCCTTAGCACAACAATATCCATCATTGTACAATATTGTGCAGCGGAAGAACATGACGGTTGCACAAGTACTATCTCAAATACCCCTAAACATTGGTTTGAGAAGGGTGCTTGTTGGTAATAAGTGGAATGATTGGTTACACTTATGCCAAAGTCTCATGATGGTTCAGATGTCGGATGACCATGATAAGTTTATATGGAACTTGACATCATCTGGGACATCTTTGGAAATTAAAAATTACTCTCAAGACCAAAAAAATTATGTGGTTTTTTAATAATAAGGTTTCGCTCACAAAGGATAATCTGGTTAAAAGAAATTGGTTAGAATGTACAAAGTGTTGTTTTTGTGGGTCACATGAAACCATAGAACACTTATTTATATCTTGCCCTTTTGCTCGTCTTTTGTGGCGAATTATCCATTTTTCTTATGATTTACCCCCTTCGACTTATATTGCTAACATGTTTGGTAATTGGTTACATAGTTTTGATAAGTCATCTAAGGCTAGGATTCGCATTGGTGCTTCAGCCTTATGTTGGTCTATTTGGAGATGCGGGAATTATATTATTTTTAACAAATCCAAAAAAAATTCTTATGCAGGTTATCCACATGGTGGCACATTGGGTGCAGTTTTGGGCATTCCTATCTACACCAGACCAGCGGGATATTATGGCTACTGGGTGCAGCCGTCTTCTGATGGTTACTGGGCACATCTTCAGCCAGTCTGCCTGGATGCATTCGGATAGATTGGATTATGATGACTTCCGCTCTTTTATTATTTTTTGTTGGTTGATTTTGGTGTCGACCTTAAGCGATCCGTGATTTGTAATACTATTAGAGTTTGAATTTTTAATAAAAGTTTGTGTGCATCGACCGATGCAGAGGCTGGGGTACATCCCCTTCTCAAAAAAATCGTATTGGAATCACCATATTAATGACATGTGAAACATAGTCATCGACCAAATCGCATTCTAGTCGAGGGTGTGTGTCTCCATAACCTTATCGACTAGGAACCACTAGCAATCATTAGAATAATTCTGAGCGAACAAGTAGAGTTTAATCTGTATTAATTTTTATTACATTTCGCTAGAGAGTACTTGTTTTCTTTTTAATTTTTGTTCACCAAGGTCCACGAACAACAATTGTAGGGTAACGACATGAGAAGATAGAGCGCGCCGGGATGGGCTGGTGCACACATTCGACACACACGACTATGGCGAGTCGAATGAAGGTGGCGCCGCCATTTACTGCTCACCAGAAAAGTCCAGTGTCAAGCTACTACGGCGAGTCGAATGAGGGGGCCAACATGTCAGCATCGTTTTTCTATTTTTCTCTTTTCTTATTCACTACCCTTGGGCCACACCTGTCAGCCCCACACCTCCTTTTCCCCTCCTCCTTCTTCCAAGGTGTGTGCCCAGGTTGAGCACGAGCATGACAAGGGAGAGCACGCTGGAATGGGTTGGTGCACAAATTCGACACACACGACTGTGGCGATTCGAACGAGGGTGGCGCCGCCATTTACTGCTCAAGTTTGAAAAAAGTGAGATAAATCATGTACATAGATTATGTTGTTTCTTATACATCTATGAAGTTTCATCCAAAAATATGACAATATGTGGCCTGCACAAAAATAACAAATAATGTGTGAATAGTAAAAACACTAGTCACAACCGTTTATTTTGCATAGGTTACATATGATCATATATTGAGACAATTTTTTTTGGATGCACAAGACACAACATAACCAATGTCTATGACTTATCTCTCATTTCTTAATAATCCAGAAATGCGACGTACAATAATGAGGTGCGTGTGCAAGCTACATGCGAAACTCGAACACCTCCTAGGATCTTAAGTGACCGATTCGACAAGGAGGGACGGAGATGGACAGGGGTATGCGACTCTTTGTGCTGGCGGTGGGAACGAATGGGAGGGGCAGCCCGACAAGGTGAATGGGGACTGGACGCCGGTGGGGAAACATGCAGCAGCAGGTGGTACTAGATAGGCAAGTGAGGGAGAGCTTGATGACAGAGACAAAGGGAGGGGCTACAAAATAGAGGACTGAGTAGAGTGCGGAGTGTTAGAGGTGACTATTCGGCTCACGGGTGTATTTGTACCCATTGTGAGAAAACATGTTTTAAAAAATTCAAAAATTCAAAAAATGTATACATATACATTCGAACATTTTATATTTGTTCACAAGTTTTTGGGATGAAATAGCATTTTATGTGTCCCGTGCAAAAGAGACAACAAATATCATGTGAATAGTCATAATCACGTGACATTTTTTGTCTTTTTATAAATGACATATAAAATATTCTTTCATTCCGAAAACTTGTGAATGAACATAAAATGTTTGAATATACATGTAAAGGGATTTCCAGCGGAGTGTTGTCATTTTTTCTTTTTGACAAACTCGTTGTCCAATTTGTCTTCCTATTTTTATTTTTATTGAAAAATGTTGAGTAGAGTAGAGTGTGGAGAATTGAAGGTTTTCCTTATAATAATTTATAATTATTATTTTTATTGAATATATTAAACTTTGTATTGCCAATTTTTTTTACATCATATATGTTATCATGTGCTATGGGGGTCACTGATGCTAAATTTCATGGAGTCCTTTATAGGAGATATTTTATCAGATACTCCTACGTTGGTATATTTTGCTATTTGCCGGAATAATTATTCATGGTGTACCATTATTTGAAGCCTAACTCTTAATTACTACTTGATAGGTGTAACACCCTCAGAATCGGCCCTATGCAAGTTTCAGCGTTTTCCGCCAAACCCGTATAGAAACGATTCAAAGGTGCCCACCAGGCACTTGCGTACGGGTGGAAAACGAAGTAATATCATTACACAATAGTCCTCGATGGAACCCACAAAACAGATATATACAACAACGACTCCAAGAGTTAAGAATACAGATATACAATACAAAGATCCAAATCACCTTGCAAACGATACATCATCCGACTACGGACAAGAAGCAAATCGAGCTAAGAGCCCTGAAGAATAACCAATGACGTCCATAACCCTGCCCAGGCCAAGCCGGAAGGGTAACCCTGCTAACGACGTCGATCTCAAAACCTTCTTAAAACAAAAGGGGTGCCGGCAAAGGGCAAAGGAAAAAGCGGTCGATCGAGGCCGACGGCGAGACTAGAATTCGGCGGTCCTCGCCTACATAGGTATGGTGGACTGAAGCGGCAGCGCAGCATGCACTAAACAACCTATAGAGACTCGATATATCTGTCGGCTATCAGAGAGGGATAAGAAAGACCTATTCGGAACCAACCTAATACTATCACCAAGCATACCCATCCTGGTATTTCCCCCTCGAGACCAGACGAGGAAGTCAACCGAGGAACTCACACCGTTGGCAGTTTTATTTATTCAGTTATCGTTGCAGCAATTACTAGTCAGGTATAGATAGTCATCCTGATATAATAAGCAGTGGGCACTTTTAGTTAACCATTCCATTGTAGTTGCAACACTTACTAGTCTGATATAATTAGCATGAGATATCCCAAACCCCGCAGTTGTTGGTACTTTTATTTAGCCATTCCGTTGTGGTGAAGCTGATTACTAGTCATATCGGATACAAGTCAAATTATAACAGTAAACTTTAGTTATAGTTGTCTATGATCGAGAACTGTGCTCCAAGTCGTCCATAACCGCGGACACGGCTTCTCAAAAAGATTTAACCCTGCAGGGGTGCACCAAAGTTTCCACACGCACCTACACCCTTGTTGTCAGATCAGGTAGGTACAAGATCACAAAACATACACCCAACGGTATGTCGACGGGGTTTCGGACACGACGTTTCCCAGACCCAAAGCAAGCACGGGGGGCCACCCCACTAAGCTACCCGTAACGAAGTCGGCCGGTCTCCGAGACGGATCCAGGGTTTGTAATAACGATTTATGCGGGGGAACCCGAAAGTGTGACTGGGCTTGTCGATACAGCGAAAACGTGTCACGGTCCTAAATAGTACAGGTGCTCCACATACAATCTTAAATAAAGCAGTAAAGCATGGCATAATTACAGGATAGTAATAAAGCCCCAAACTACTTTGTGGCCCCCAGTACAGTACTTGGAATCAGGTACTAAATCGATGGGGGTGCCCACACACACCGTGGTTAGTCGCTCGATCTCTACAGTGTCAAGAACTCGGGGTCCTACGGGACACCAGTGAGCGGTTAAAAACCAAATATTGTCTATTACCCACCGGTGCCTCTGCATTATTTACCTACTTCAATTTTAGTTATTAAACAGTAATTAAAGCCATGATCATCTCCAACATTAAACATGCGGCAATACTCCAACATCTGTGGTACTTGACGACACGCAACAGCACTTGAGCAAGCGACTACGACGCGCGAGTCCAACTATCTACCAATCAACAGGTAATAGGATGTGTCCAAGGCAATATAAGGCTGGAAGGGATATCACGGGTACGAAAACTAGAGCATCGCAACACAGATAGCAATAGATCAACAGGGGGGAATAAATACTATAAAAGTAAGATAGGTAGAAAGGGGGAGGTGCTCGCCTGAAAACATTGTCGAAGGTTCATCCGAAGATCGGGTCGACACTCGCATCAACTCATCGGCCTAATCCGCGAAGAAGCAAAACACTAGAAGAAACACCGGATGCACCATTTAATTCTATGACATAAGAACGGGCATGATGCATGTATGATGTATGGCATGGCAAGGATGCGATGCAATTAGGCAATATTAAGCGGAACCGGGGCCCCGACGATTAATTACTAAGTTCATATTGTTTAGATACCCCGCAATTTAAATGTTGTCTTAACAAGGCAAAATATATCACCGGTTCGCTACACAATTTTAAATGGGACCAATATTAGACTAGATTCGTCCGCATATGGTCTCCATATTTAATTATAAGGTGAATCGACATAAGGTCCCCAAACACCCACAAATATGTATGCAAACATGAACAAGTTGATATGCAACAATTCGTATAGGTATCAATTTATAAAATAGGGCTCGAGAGAAAGGGTCACACATTAGGGGGGCTCGACGATCTTGGTGGCTCCGAGGGTTCGGGGATCGGTCTTCGGGTCCAGGATCGGATTCGGATCCATGAAGGAGAACTTGGCGTCTTCGGGTTCCGTGGAAGGGATCTCGGCCGTCGGATCTGGTTTACACGGTGAGCTTGCGTCGGTGTGGCCTTCGTGTGGCTTCACAGATCAAAGCATGACCTAGTAGAAGGCTCCTACATGGCATCGATAGATGTGTTCCTGATGGAAACGAGCTCGAATGCTGCTACTAGCACCTACAGGAAAACAACCACATGTCCTTGGGCCTAGGACAAACAGGCCTCGACACGACCAGGCGCTTGAACTGGAAGACACCAACGTGCACTGGAGGAAGCTGGGAAAGGCGAGGCCACGGAGTCGAGGGAGTACGGAGGGGCAACAGAGCTCCCAGCGGCAGTGCTCTGCGGACGCGGGTCGAGGCGGGCGGCTGAGAAGAGGAAGCGTGGTGAAGGAGGCGGGGTCGATGGTGATGGGGAGCTCGCAGGAGGAGATGATGGAGAGCTGGCGGGAGGAGAGGGCAGGGCCCAGCGGTGCTGCGAGGAAAGGCGAGGCAGCGGGCGACGCGCCTGAAGGGGGGCGGAGGAAGCTCTGCAAGGGAAGATGAAGATGGCGGCGAGGTCGCGGGATGGTGGGGTCGAGGAGGGCGTGGCGGCGGTCTTGATGGGAAGGAGGTGGCGGGGGAGGCCAGACAGCGAGGAGGAGGAAGGCGGCGAGGCGGAGCTCGGGGCCAGAGGTGGCGCGACAGGCCCCTGGCCGAGGTTGAGGAAGGCCAGACGGAGAGGAGGCGGACCAGGCGGACGGAGGCCAGGAGGTCGTGAGCCAGGCGGCAGAGGCGGGAGTGAGCCTGGCGGAGGAGACAGGAGGCGGCGCTTGGGGGAGGCGAGGCGCGGATCTCGGTGGCGGAGCCGAGGAGGGGGTCGAGGAAGGGGCGCCCTCGGGCGGCCGGCGAGGTGGGGCAGGCGGAGGCAGGCCAGCCGAGCCTCGGCTGGGGCTCCATGGGACGCCTTGGGAGGGGGGGAGGGGAGGAGGCAGGGGCCTGGATCCAGGGATCCCGAGGCTGGGCGGCTGGCGGGCCAGGGGGCGAGGTGCGTGTGGGGGTTTGGTGGTTTGGTGGTCGGTGGGGTGGGGTGGGACCGTGGAAGGGAGAGGAGGTTGGGGAGTGGGTCGGCTATGTGTGTGGTGTTGGGGCAGGTGTGTGAGGGTGTGGAGAGGAGGTGGGGCCAGGAGGCTGATGTGGCGGCATGGGAGTGGAGGGAGTGGTGAGGTGGCGGGTGGTGATTGGTCGGGGTGATGTGGCTGGGGATAGGTAGATTAGGATTAGGTAGGAAAAGATTTGGGGTAGCTAGGATTTTATCTGGAGGTGGTCAGCTGGGCTTTCGGGTCTGGCGGGCTGCCTCCTAAAACATTTAAAAAATTTATTTATTTAAAATGGGCTTTTGCAAACCGTGGGTAGACAAAACAAATATTCCGGAGACCCAGGTTTTGTGTTTAAACAAAGAGGGGAGGATATTAATATAGAAAACAAAGTAGGTCTTTTAGCAAAATAGTTTTAATCAATTAGATGCATGCTGATGTCATGATGATGCACAAGTATTTTTAACACGCGATTTTCTAGTACTGGATTTACCCGGGGTGCTACAATAGGGTCATATAACACATTTTAGAAGAAAATTAGTTGTTGTTTTAGTTAACTCTAAGCTGAATGATGATGGTATAAGAAATCAAAACATGGGGATGGTGAAAGAAACATAGATTGCACGGATGTATGATTGAGGATAGGCCTTCTGAGAAACCCAAAGCATCAAACCCATCATTAGAAATTTAGCTCGTCTCGTAGTTAATCCTCATGTTAATTCCAATAATCAATAAGCTAATATATGAATTGTGATTATACATAAGCATGATTGATGATCTCCCTTTATTGGAGCAAACCATGTTTTTGGGTTCATCTCGTGTTCTAAATTATAATACATTTATGGATTTTTATGTAAAAATATATGCTCGGATTCGTTTGTTACACGCACACTCGTATCGTTGGGCATGAGACCTATTTAAGTGCCTCGATAGAAAACTCGGTAAAGAAAAATAAATATTCAAAATACTTGGTTATTTGACATATTATAAGGCGTGTGATGCACATGCTAGCTTACTAGGGGTATTAAAAACAAGTCATCATTAAAAAAATCATGGTGATTAGCGCAAATAGGATTTCGTCGTGGATCGTTATGGTCCTTTGCCGTCAAAGCCTTGTTTCTCGATTCCTAGCTCTTCATGCCAGCGGTTCGGCCCGCCCAAGTACCGTTGTTGGGTGCTGGGCTGCCTGCCGGATGCCTCGCTTACAGGCTGACTAGTTGAATTCTCTACCATACTACTCCTAGCTAGGAAGCTGGATGAAGGCGAGTCAAGCGGGAGCCCCTATCTCTCGCTTCAAGCGAGTTATCGCCCGCTCGCCCGCGGCAGCAATCTTGCTCAAGGTTGTTCTCGTACGTGGGCCCGTCCCAGCAAGCAACAGGCATGCGCGCGGCCAGGGAGCCAGCTCCGATCCCGAGCACATGCACCTAGGATACGTGTGTTTTGAACAATTTTCAAAAGCTAACCATTTTTTAAATTGAATGATTTATGAAATCATGAACCATTTAAATCTTGAACTTTTTACCGGTGAAAATTTTGAGCTTCTAAACCATTTTAGAATATATGAACTATTTTAAAATTCTGAACCATTTTCAAATTTTGCTTCATGGTTTTTCAATTTGGTTCATGATCTTTTAAATTTGGTTCATGGTATTCGAAATTTGGTTCATGAGTTTCGATATTGGTTCATGACTTCTTAAAATTGATTCATGAATTTAAAAGTTGGTTCATGAATTTCAAAAACAAAAAGGAAAGAAGAAAAATAAAATAGGAAAAACAAAAAAAACGAAAAACGAACTGAAAACAGAAATCCAGAAAGGAAAAACAGAATAAAAAATAAAGAGAGCAAAAGAATCAGAAAAATGGTGAAGAAACGTTAAAGAGAAAGAGAGAAAGGCATCGCATAGGCCGGTCCATGCGGGAGTCATATTAACATCCACAATAAGCGACATATAGTACCCGCGGAGTCAGTACCTGGTTGGAATGAAATAGACAAGCCAAGACTCAACGCTGCACACCATATGTGCGTGCGTGTAATCAGATCAGACTTGCTCCCAACCCGACAGTCATGCACTGCCCGAGACCTCCACACATCTACCAACTGCTAGCATTCACATAATGACGGAGGATGAAAAAAATCTAGGACAAACTTCTAAAAAATGATGTAAATACTAGTCTTTTCGGACATACAACCGGGACGCAAATTCCAATTCCAATCCTTCTGGTTTAAAGTTGGCGGCATGGTGAAGCTCGCGCATGGCGACCTTGGCGGACTCCGTGACCACCTTATTCAGCATGGTCATGGCTGGCTCGTGGCGAATCTTGCAGAGGACTGATGCAGCTTCCCTGGTGACGTGGTGAATCTCGCGCACCGCCTATTGGGCGACCACCTTTGAAGCCGCCTCCACCACCTGCTCCAACGCCTCCTCGGCCATATGGCCTTTGTCCTCGATGGTGTCCACCTCCTCCTCGGCCATGCGCTAGGCCAGCAATGTGGCCTGAAGCTTGACATCATTGTCGGAGGCCTGTGGGAAGTGGTTGCGGCACATCTCTCTGATCTTGGTCTAGTTGGCGATATTGCGGTGAGGCATGACTGCTGGTGGTTGGCGTTTTTTTTGGCAGTGTTTGCTTTTGCTTGGGCTTGTTGTCTCTGTCGTGCCGGCGGCCGTCTTTTATAAACTACGGCGAAGGAGGAAAACAACCGGCCAGGCGCAGGAAATTTTCTAGCCGCGGGCGGGAAGGCGCGCGGGAAACGGAATGCAACGATGGTAGGAAACTCCGGCCACGCGGGAAGTCGCTGGCACAGATAGTCGACGTCGCGTCACCATAAACGCCCTATCGCGTGATAGCGGAGGAGACAGACAAGATCCACTCGGATAGGCCGGACCATGACCCAAATCACCCCTGGCCCAATCCATTCGATGCAAAATGGACGATTTGGATTGCGTGTTTGGGTCGGTCCGGTCGAGATGCCCTTACGCGCATGCCAAACGTCACACACACCACACACACTGGACCGAGTAAATTACACAAAACTACCACAATTGGGGCTGACTTTGTGAGTGAGTACCGATTATGATAACTTTATCTAAATTCCACCAACTCTAAGACAACTCAAAACAAATAGCACTAGTCTTCTTTTCACACTGCTCTAATGGAAAATTTGACCAGTAGGGCCTAACTGTAAGTGTTGAGTTGGTAAAGATATGCTGAGATGGAAGTGGGGCCAACATGTTAGCATCGTTTTTTATTTTTATTTTTTATTTTTTAATTTTCTCTTTTCTTATTCACTACCCTTGGGCCCCACCTGTCAGCCCCACACCTCCTTTTCCCCTCCTCCTTCTTCCAAAGACGTGCGCCCAGGTCGAGCACGAGCATGAGAAGGTAGAGCGCGCCGGGATGGGCTGGCGCACACATTCGACACACACAACTATGGCGAGTCGAATGAAGGTGGCGCCGCCATTTACTGCTCACCAGAAAAGTCCAGTGTCAAGCTACTACGGCAAGTCGAATGAGAAGGCCAACATGTCAGCATCGTTTTTCTATTTTTCTCTTTTCTTATTCACTACCCTTGGGCCACACCTGTCGGCCCCACACCTCCTTTTCCCCTCCTCCTTCTTCCAAGGTGTGTGACCAGGTTGAGCACGAGCATGACAAGGGAGAGCACGCTGGAATGGGTTGGTGCACACATTCGACACACACGACTGTGGCGATTCGAATGAGGGTAGCGCCGCCATCTATTGCTCACCAAAAAGTCCAGTGTCAAGCTACTGCGGTGGTACACACACGACGGCGATACAGAGCGGGAATAATGAATCGAAGGGGCCCATCCAGACTAATGCTCACCAAGAGCGCGACGGAGGGTTCAACATGGACATGCATGGACGGACGACGTCAGAACTTCACTGGTGCAGGGGCATTGATGGTGAAGAAGCAAACCGAGGGACGATTGGGGCGTGCGGCTCCAGTTCCTCCAAGGAGGATGACCAGCGTGACGAGGCGGAGCTCCAGGGCTTCTCAATGAGGCGAGGAACGACGACGGTCGACGACAACCTGAGGTGAAGAAGGAGGGGAAATAGGTGTTGGGCTGACAAATGAGGGGCCCACCAACGGTGAATAATAAAAGAAAAAAAGAAGAAATAAAAACTAAAAGAAAATGATGCTGACATGTGGGTCTCATGTCTACCTCACCATGTGTTTGCCACCTCTCGTCCACCTCAGCATCTTTTTGCCAACTCGGCCCTTACGGATTAACCCTATCGGTCAAATTTATAATCAGGGCTACGTTAAAGAAACATTAGTTCGATTTGTTACACCGTATCCAAAAGTTGGTAGATTTCAGATAAATTTATCTACCCCAATTATAATAGTTTTGTGTAATTTACTCGATCAGGCCGGCCGCGCCATGTCGTCACGTCACCGTGATGTACACGAGCAATCAGCAACCGGGAGCAGCGAGCAACGGCCACCTGTAGATCACTGGAGTGTGGAGTCTGGAGAAAAGGTTCGGTTCGTACTCATATGCAAAAAACGGAGGCGACAGTTGCTTTGACCGGTGACGCGGCCGTCGGCTCTTCTCTTCATCTATAAAAAAACGTAGTCAAGTTTATGCGGACGAAAGTTGTGACCATGCATGATCATCAAGTTTAGCTGATGTATCCATTCCATTTGACACTTCCAGAATATATAGTCGCATAACACTCGTTTGAACTACTGTACCAAAAAAGAAGAAAAAAAAGAGGCTGTTACTGCGAAAACATACTGCCGTGTGCTCTAAAAACGCTGCCAAGATAACCCAAGTTTCACGAGTAAGGAGCACTAGTACTGCATCATTTATACTCGTCTCGTCGCTTTGATCTCCAACAGCGTCACATGTTTTACGGTTGGGGATACGATCGAACGAACCGTAATCTTAACAACGCTGGGGCCGGCCGGGCTACTAGCTAGCATGAATGCGTGCAACCAGATGCATGGGAAATATCAGGCGGCCGCAGGTGGGGGTTCCAGTTCAGATCGATCGACCACGTCGTAGCAACTTCCTCTGCACATTCACAACTCGCTAGCTGAATCTCCCCCTGCGTGCATTAGTTTCAGACAGAAGGTCGGTCGGGACTCGGGAGATGGATCAACCCGGCCGCGCGGCCGGCTACGGTATTCAGACTCGCGGACGGTGTAAAACAAAACAGATACCGTTGGGCGTGCGTGCAGTATACGTAGTTCCGATGCCTTTAGCAGTTGAAAATTTATTAATAAAGCGCAATGCAACGTACGTACGTGCGGCCGGGAAGTAGACACTGCAGCACGCAGCTTGCTTTTCGACCGTGAACACGGGGGAACCAATGTGTCAATAATGCTCTAGTAAAAAGGCATATGGATCATGTACAGAAAGCTGCACGGCGTCTGCATAGTAGACCTTCACACGCTTTTTTTTTGTGTGTAGCACGCGTGCCTGAAGATAGAAGAGGGCATCTCTGTGCGAAGTCAGGCCGGATCGATCATCAACATAGGCTGCACGCTTAACCATGGATCTCATCCACCGCCAGTAAGAAAGCAGAGGCAATACTATGACGAAGAACTCCCAAGTGAAAGCAACGAGGTCACAATCACATTAATTCGGACAGCAACATCACTAGCTAGAAACTGGCGGCACCGATCGAGACCCGTCCGAGGCGGCGAAATGGCCGTGTAAACGCAGGAAATTCCCTAGCACAAGATCTAAGAAGTAGTAGTGAATATTCCAAGGGGGGGACAAAGCGCAGAGCGAGTCAAAAAAAAAAAGGTAGCTAGCTAGGACACGATCGAGATGATGAGTTTGGTTAGTGTAATATGTGTGTGCGTTCATGCCGTGCCGTACGTTGTGTGTTAGGGCATCTTTACCAGACCGACGCATCCCCGTTTAAGCATGTATAAACTTGTCCGCATGAACGCTTGGGGCGTGTGCGGCGTCCTAGCGGGCCGACATAGCCGGACAAACGTGTCCGGCTCGACCCATTCGTGTATCTAATTTGGGCAACGGTTGCATCGGCCCGAACGTGCGCGGACAGCTCGGGGTATCCTGCTCGTTGGTGCCGCATGCCCGCCCGTCAGCCACTGCGGCGTTGATTAAGACGCTCGCAGCGACACTGACGCGACATCGATTTAGAGGCGCGGCGCGAAAGGCTGACCAGCTGCAGCTTGCGCCATCAATGGCGACGAGCCGACATACTAACTGGCTAAACACTTTAATGCCGTCTTTTTGGCCTCCGCGCCGGCATCCGATGCCGGCCTTTTTAACTGGTCGTCCACGGCCATCTTCTCCCCTACAGAACACCATTTCCTCCTTCTCCTTTTCGTTCTCCACTACTTGTAGCTAGCCATGGCCGGTGGCGCTGGATCGAGGGGAGGGCACGACGGCCGTGGACATCGAGGGAGGCGTGAAGGACGCGGCCAAATCACCACGCCACCACACTCTCCCTCACCACCATCGTCGCCCGAAGATTTCGACCCAGGCACCCAGTTCGCCGTGGCCATCCACCTCGGCATGCCGCAAGACAGGTTGCTCCTTCCCCGTAGGTTTGTGACGCTGATCGGCGACGAGCCGTCACCATTTGTCATGCTGCAGGCGAACGGCTTTAGGACCAGCAGGTACCCGATTGATCTGCAGTTCGACCACCTCGGCCAGATGTACCTCGGGAACGGCTAGGAGTGCTTTGCCCGCTCGCACTAAATCGAGGCGGGCAACATCCTCGTCTTCAAATACGATGACGAAGGAAAGTTTGGCGTCAGCGTCTTCAACCACACCATATGCCGCCGCTGCTACCACTCCGACTCCTCCTCCGACTTCAACGAGTAGGCTAGGTTGTACGCGCGCCATGTATGTTCTATCAATGTAGGCAATGCCATTTGCAATGAAAAAACTTTATTCACTTCCTAAAACATTTGTTACAAGCACACCACACACCCTACGCGTGGCCACCGGTGCTGGAGGCGGCGGATGCGACACGTCAGATACATCATTCGTCATAAAGAGAGCAAATGATCGCCTCCTACACCTGCGTGTCCTTTTCAGCTCGTTCGAGGCGGGCACGCAGGGAAGCGTCGTCGGGATTGGCCCGCACCGTGTCCTAGAGGTCGCCGCGGACCAATGCGAGTTGGTCCCATCGCTGGTACTCCGGCAGAAAGACGCGTTCCGTCACCTTCATCATGAAAGGCTCGCCGGTGGTCACGTGACTGTTGTAGAAAGGGCGACGTGGCGGTGGGTTCATCCTGTAAATCCACGGGCGCCCCGCAATCGGAGGCGGCAGCACGTCTAGCACTCCAGCGGGTTCCACGGGGGCTCGAACACCTCTTATTTGCCGGCGTTGGGGTTGCCACGGAGCTCGTCGGGTCAACGCTGGTGGCCAGGCATGGTGTTTTTTTGTGTTGTCGGTGGTGCGGGTCTGGTCGTAGATAGCTCGGCGACCTCCCCTATTTATGGCTGCGCTTGGACACGGCGGGAAACACCCAGAACTCTCGAGAAGCGGCTGGAAAGAAAGGCGGGAGACGGCGTGACCGCGGGAAGCCACTGAAAATACGCCGATGTTGACGATGGCCAAACACGGATAAATGAATTGCACCGCTGGTTGCGTTCGGCCATACATGCCGAATCACTGCCCAAATCGATGACGACCTAACTCAAACGGATAAAAACGGATTGTTTAAGGCGACTGAATGAGTCGCCAGGTAAAGATGCCCTTAGCACTTGTGAAGTGTAAGCTGAACACAGTAGCAACAGCCGCATGTCGCACGCGTACAGTTTTCTCTTGAAGGCTAGCTGCTATGGGCAACGTGTCATGGCTACGATCCATCGACTGATCCGTTGAACTATGATCCATCTGTGTTCTCTATGATTTTCTTTATAAGGAAAACGCCAGATTGATGTATAAAGTTGTTGTAGATGTGCCTTTTGGTCATAAATTTGCAAATCGTAAATTCTAGATCATGAAGTTGTCATCCGTGTGTATTCTGGTCAAACCGTGATGATACCATTAAAACAGACCGCTAAGACAACACGTGAGTAGCACATGTAAGGCATCTTTGACTGTAATGTTGTGGTAAACCCCTTAATTTTTTTGATGTTAGATTAAATTCAGTCATGTAATGGATATTTGGAGCAGGTTTAAATGGATATTTCTAGCAGGTTTAAATTCGGTTAGATTTCAATGTTTAATGTATAATTTCAAGCATTTTAAATTATACGACGTAACATCAGGCTATAGATAAATAGCAGGTATAAACATATAAAAGTTTGTATGATCTTTCCGTAAATAGCAGACTATACATATATATTTCAAGCATTTGATAAATTTAATATGCAATTTAGTCAAGAAATATAGATAGAAGTGTGTAAAATTTGATAAATTTCATACGGCACAACAGCCGTCTTCCTGGAGGGCGGCTACGCGTGACATGATTATACCCTATGGGTACGTGACTTCAGCATACCTGGTCCAGCCCAAGGAAGACCCACAGCAGACATACGTTGGCCCATGAAGATTTTCGGGTGGCCAAGGCCCATGACGCCTTCGAATCCTTGGAGAACAAGACTAGCATAGATAGGAAAATCAAAGGGATAAAACCCTAGAACTTGTAACCGACTAGGACTATGCCCGGAACCTGCCTAAGTCTATATAAAGGCTAGGAGGGCATGTCCTAGATCTCTCGACTCATACTTTCGCACACGCACCTTCACGCCAGATCGAATCTGCGCACCCTGTAATCTTCGGTTCCGCCGTAATCAAGAGCAGACAAGCAGGAGTAAGGTTTTCCCTCCGGAGACCTGAACCTGGGTAAATCTCGTGTCCCCTGGTTGCTTGTCTGTTAACCGTTCCACGATCTCCAGCATCCCCATCTTCTCCAAAACCCAAGTCCATAACAATGGGCATTGACGAGTCGAAACCTCGTCAATTGGCGCCGTCTGTGGGAATCGGGGCTGCTGATTATGTGATCGTGACGGTCCCGACCCGATCGATCTACAACTCTGCGGCGACGGAGAACCACCTCCTCTTCGGCGCTTTCGACTTCACCGCCCACTCGCCGGCCACCATGAAGGATTTCGAGCCCGTAGGCGACGGACTCGAAATTTTGTTCGGAAGCTTCTGCTTCTAGGTGGGACAAACTGGCACCCTCCGCCTTCCTGAGCGGGTGCCCGTGCCATCAATCAGGCCCGCCTCATGGGCTCCACACCCCGTGCTGCGCACATCACCATCGACAGATGAGTTCTACGACAGCAACAGCTGCAACTCCGATCTGTGCGATCCACCTTCGAATGAGGGGACCTACGGTTCCGGATCCGAAAGCTGCGGCAGCAGCGGACCAATCTACGAGCGCTACCAATGCGCCACAGTCATCCAGGAGCAGCAAACGCCTAACCCGCCGCCCAACACGAACCCCAACCCGCAGGATAGAAACGGAGAAAACGGCGGGAACAGAAGAAGCCAGTCCCCTCCACCCAACGGGGAAAACAACGGCCACCTCATCCAACTTAGCAAAGAAGGATGGGTCCAGGCACGTCGCGCCGTAGCAGGCGACATAGTCCTGCCTGTAGACTCCCCACATGAGCTATTGATGGCATACCACTACCTCCTCATCGAGGAGCACAAGAAGCAAGTCAAGATGCAGGAGACGCTCGACAAACACAAGCAAGCAGCCTCTGAGTCCAGCGCGCGACGAGCTGCGCTCTCCGCCATGGCACCCGGCTCTAGCACAAACGGAAACCAGGGAAACAAACACCGCTCTCGGGTGGAGAACATGGATCCCAGGGAACGCCGTGATGTGACCCGAACTCTCCACACATCGTTCATGGATATGGATGCCGACGACAACATCATCCCGAAGACACCGCAAGCTGCGATCATGGCAGCCACTGCGTATCTCGCGGCCCACCCACCTCCGGAGGGGGACCCAAAAAGAGCATTGCATAAGTCCGCACTCACCAGACTCGGACTCGTCGGAGCTGCGCTCCACGAAGACGCTCCTGCGGAGCCGAAGAAGAAAGCTCCGGCCAGGCGTGACCGGAGCCCCACCCCTTCATCCGAAGAAGAAGAGGAACACGACCTTCCTCGAAGGAAGAAGAGCTCGCATCGCCATAAACGCGACTACGGCGCGGACGCAGCTCACAACATAAAATCGACAAAGCACGAGCCAAGCGTGCATGCTCGTCTGAATCGAGATGGGCCGAAGACGAAGGAGAACTCTGCGGGCTTCGGTGCTTGGCAGATCTGTTCGCGAACGCAGATGCCACGCAATTTCAAGCTTCCTTCGATACTCCGAAGTTCAACGGCATAAGATCCAAAATCTGGCTCGGTGACCATCATCATCCGTCAAGCTTCAGGCGGTAACAAAGAAACCGCCATGCAATGCCTCCAAATTGCGGTATGGTAGCGCGGGTATGGCTCAGCAGCCTATCATCAGGATCCATCCGAAGTTGGGAGGAGCTAGCTTACAGCTTCATCCGAAATTTCAAGGGCACCAGCAAGAGGCCCGCCTCAATCGAAGAGTTGCGAGCCTGCACTCAGAGAACGGGCGAATCTATTTGCTCGTACATATTACGCTGGTCTACCACCAAGAACTCCGCAGCACATCTCGAAGAGGGCCATCGACGCCTTCAGAGACAGCGTCAAACGCCAAGATTTCAAGGAGGAACTTGGGCGCGTCAAGCCCAAGACACTCGACCACCTCATGGACATCGCCAACAGGTGGGCGGACGGCGAAGATTTCATTCACCGAGCATAATCAGATGAAGAGGACGACTACGGCCGAAGGAGAGAACGCCGCAGCAAGAGGAGATCGCGCGTCTACGAGGACCGCGACGGACCCGACATGGTCGCGGCCGGCTACGCCGACCGCCGCATAGCGGCAGCAATAGCGGCGGAGGATATCGCGGCGGAAACCTCCGCGACAACGGACGCCCGACACAGTCGTGGCAACGCCGCGACCGCGACAACGGACCCTCAGCATACGACAAACTTTCGGGTCCATGCACCATCCACTTCTACATCGACAAGCAGGATGGCAAAAAGAAAGCTAGCCACATGCTCAAGGACTGCCGCGAGTTCTAGAAACTCAGTGAAAGCATGGTGCATATGAGGCAGCAAGCTCCAATCCCTGCGTTCGGAAGCGCACCTGCGCAAGGCGAAATAGCACATGGAGATCCTCCACCGCCACCTATCGGAGGCCCAAACCAACCAGTCGCACCGGCACAGAACAACGCTGGGATCGGGTACCCCCACCAAAAGGAGCACTAAATATGATCCAGAAGGGACGCCCCACGAATAGAGTGCAGAAGAAAATCACCCGACAAATCAACTTGGCCATGGCAACTCCGCCTGCAATCCACAGTACCTCGGATCGAGTCTGCATCACATTCACTCGCACGGATCACCCTTGCGGATCCCTCGCCCGAGTCATGCTGCCCTGGTCTGGAGGCAATCGAGGCTTCGAGATGAGTCGCGTCTTCATGGACGGCGGCAGTGGCATCAATTTAATGTTCGCGAGCACTCTAGCAGCAATGCGGATCCCACAATGCAGCCTGGAACAGTCAGACACAATGTTCCACGGCATCGTCCCAGGGAAGGGCATATTCCCCCTGGGCAAAATAGGGCTCGATGTCATCTTCGGGAAGCCGAACAACTTTCGGCAAGAGCGACTCGAATTCGAAGTGGTGGACTGGCCGTCGCAATACCACGCCATCTTGGGACGTGTAGCATTCGCAAGGTTCCTGGCCGTCCCACACTACGCATACCTACTACTCAAGATGCCAGGACCGAGGGGCGTCATCACAGTCCACGGGAGCTTCACCCGATCGGACCAATGCGACAGGGATTTCAACAAAATCTCCCAGTCTTTCGGCATGCAAGACGAGCTTGTAAGGCTCCGTGAGGTGACGGACAATGGGGCACCCCCAGTCACAAGGCAGAATGCACCTGACATGTCTTTCGACTCCACCGTCAACACCAAGAAAGTGCAAGTCCATCTGATGGATGCCTTCAAGACGGCTCTGATCGCCAACGACCTCAGCCCCGCATAGGAAGGCGCGCTCGTCGAATTCCTCCGTGAGCACTGGGAAATCTTTGCCTGGTGTTCTGCGGACATGCCAGGAGTTCCCAGGGAATTCGCCGAGCATGCACTCAATGTCTTTCCCGACACCAAGCCAGTCAAGCAGTCCATCCGGAGACCTGTGACCCAGCCGAAGCTATCGGCAAGGAAATCAATAGACTGCTCGCTGCAGATTTCATCAGGGAAATCAAGGAAAGCGAGTGGCTCGCAAACACAGTGATGGTCCCAAAGAAAGACACGGACATCCTACGGATGTGCGTTGATTTCACGTCACTAAACAAGCATTGCCCAAAGGACCACTTCCCTCTTCCCCGGATCGACCAGATCATCGATTCGACTGTAGGTTGCGAGAAACTCTCCTTCCTCGACGCCTACTCAGGCTATAACCAGATTCAACTCAAGGTCGAAGATCAGGAGAAAATGGTGTTTATCACACCGTTCGGAATATTCTGTTACAACACAATGCCCTTCGGGCTAAAGAACGCGGGTGCCACGTACCAGCGATGCATGCAGGCCTGCCTCAAGGACCAGATCGGTCGCAACGTCCAAGTCTATGTCGACGACATAGTAATAAAAACCAAGGAGGCAAGGACACTTATCGACGATCTCCGCGAGACGTTCGACAACCTTGATCGCTACAAGATCAAGCTCAATCCCGAAAAGTGCGCCTTCGGCGTCCCATCGGGTCAGCTGCTTGGGTACTTCATCTCTCAGCGAGGGATCGAGGCGAACCCGAAGAAAATCAGAGCCATCATGGCAATGGAGAAGCCAAAAAAACCTAAAAGGCGTCTAGCAGCTCGCAGGGCGAATAGCGGCGCTAAGCAGATTCATCAGCCGCATGGGCGAAAAGGCCCTGCCATTCTACAAACTACCGCGCAAGGCAGACAAGTTCGAGTGGACACCAGAAGCCAACGACGCATTCGAAAGACTCAAACGGCTCCTCTCCACCTCGCCCGTTTTGGTCACGCCAAAGGAGCGCGAGCCCCTGCTGCTGTACATAGCAGCCACACACCAGGTGGTCAGCACCGTACTCGTTGTCGAACGACCCGAAGAAGGCAAGGCCCATGGGGTCCAGCGCCCAATTTACTACCTCAGTGAAGTACTGACACCAACAAAGCAGAGGTACCCCCACTACCAAAAGCTCGCCTACGGCGTGTTCATGACGGCTCGACGGCTGGGCCATTACTTCCAGGAGCACCAAGTGATGGTCGTCAACGAGGCACCCCTGAACAGCATCCTGAATAATCCAGAGGCCACAGGACGGGTGGCCCTGTGGGGGGCTCATTTTCACCCTTGGACATCGTCTCTGAAGCGACTCAATCAAATCTCAAGTCCTTCCGGACTTCTGGTACATTGGATGGAGCTGCAGCTGCGGACACCCAGATATGTCGCATCATGGGCGATGCACTTGATGGCTCCAAGAGAGAAAGCGGGAGCGAGGTCATCTTGACCTCCCGCAAGGCGACAAGATGAAGTACGTCCTCCGGATGAAATTCCGAGCCTCCAACAACGAGGCCGAATACGAAGCCCTCATCAATGGCATGAGGATGGCAAAGATATGCGGCGCAACGCGCCTGGTCATCTACGGTGACTCCAACCTCGTCGTCCAGCAGATGATGAATGAGTGTGACGCACACGCCGAAAACATGATCGCGTCAGCCGCTCTACGCCTTTTCGAAGGAGAATTCGACGGCTGCGAGCTTGACACGTTGGAAGAGAAAGCAACGAGGAAGCGGACTTCGCCAACATCGGCTCCACTTGCGCCAAAGGTGCCACCGGTGTGTTCCTCAACAGATCTGCGTGCCATCCATCAGCGAAATTCCCCAAGGAATCACCGAAGAAGCAGAACACTCGGGAGCTCGCTACCGAAGGACCGAAGGACCGAAAAACTGGACACAGAGGTAGCCATAGTCAACCTAATGCAGGTCATGGCGATCGAAGAAACACAGACGCCCATACCTCCAGTTCTTGTTAAATGGAGAACTGCCTGATAGCCCGACAGATGCCCGACGCATATCTCGTCGGTCAAAAGCCTTCACCATCATCAACGGCGAGATGTACAAGCACAGTATTACCGGTGTACTACAAAGGTGCGTCACCATCGGTGACGGGAAAGCAATCCTCCAAGACATCCACGAGGGCATCTGCGGCCATCACACAGGCAACCGCTCCCTTGTCGCCAAAGCTCTACGAGCAGGATTCTACTGGACAACGGCCATGAGCGATGCAAAGGACATCGTCCGAAGATGTAACGGATGCCAAAGTTTTGCCGACAAACCGCACGCACCTGGGTCCGAGCTCAGACCCATACCCATAGCCTGGCCTTTTGCTCAATGGGGCCTCGACATGATCGGCAAACTGCCAAAATCCTCGAAAGGGGGACACGTCTTCCTCCTGGTTGCAGTCGACAAATTCACCAAGTGGATCGAGGCCATGCCGGTCACCAACTAGAAAGGCAAAACTGCCGTCAAGTTCTTCGAGTCCATTGTCTATAGGTTCGGCGTACCGCACAGCATCATCACCGACAACGGATCGAACTTCATCTCCGAGGAATTTCAGGACTTCTGCGAAGGCCTTGGGATCAACATCACGTACGCCTCAGTGGCACACCCGCAAATGAACGGGCAAGTGGAAAAGTCCAACGGCCTAATCGGCGCTGGCATCAAGAAGCGCCTCATGAGTTCACTCGAACAAAAAGCTGGAGCCTGGACGAAAGAGCTACCATCCGTCCTGTGGAGCTTACGGACTATGCCAAACAGCTCCACCGGCTACACACCGTTCTTCATGGTACACGGAGCCGAGGCCGTGCTACCAGCCGAAGTACGCCACCAGGCCCCACGGGTCGTTGCTTATAGCGAAGCCGAATCCACGATTACACTCGAAGACGCTGTCGACACACTCGACAAAGCACGGGACATAGCAGCAGCTCGATCAGCAGTGTACCAGCAGAGTCTCCGCAACTACCACAGCTTGCGCCAAGGTCGCCTTCAAGGAGACCTCGTCTTGCGACTCAAGCAAAAGCGACCGAATAAATTCAGTCATCATGGGAAGGACCCTCGTCATCACGAAGTCATCCCTGTGGCGCCTATCGCCTCAAGCACGTGAGTGGAGTCGCATACTCCAATCCATGGAACATCGCGCACCTGCGACGATTCTATCCGTAGCAACCTACCCCCTTTACTTTCAATAAGGCTTTCAGCCAAGGCTATTCAGCCGAACAATGTACCTCCTCCATTACGATATAAATAAAGCTAAGTGTCTCGCCCCAAAACTTCAGTTCGCTATTTTTGCAACTTTACTACATGCTACAAACGCACTCGGGGGCTCCACCCACCTCACGATTTCATCGAGTGAGGATCAAACGTGTACACCTGAGTAGCTGACAACGTCAGGCAAACGAAAAGGACACGTACTCAATCAAAGCACTGCATGCTCACAACAAACAAACCTTTACAACAAAGGGCACAACACGCCCAGCCGAAATATACAAATTTTACATCTATCTCCTTTTTCAGGTTCTACCTATTCCGAAGAATAACCTGAGCACGCTGCTCAAACAAATCTACGACCTGTTCGGCATACTGCCATACAGCTGCGTAATGCGGACGCATGTCCCACTCACCACCATCAGGGCGAAGAGGTGGCCCAGCGGCCACAACAGCCAAATCCACGTCAGGCCGGTGCAGCCTCACAAGAGACAAAGCAGCCTTCACTCCTGCGATGAGCTGTTGCCGCACCAACTCCTTGATATTGCTCACGTTCCGAAACTTCGACAGAAGACCCGCAAGGCTTGTCGGTACGGCATCCAAAGGGAACATGACATGCAGCACCGAGGCAAGCGACGTTTGCACTTGGCGAAGCACTCGAGAAACCTGGTGCACACGATCCTGCACCATCGCTAGAGCTACAGCACGGTCACGATCCATCCAGAAGAAGCCGCCAGCCTCCATGTCCTGTTGAGTCAAGCAATTGACCCGAACAGTGACACGCTCCTTTTCTTCCCTCGGAGCAAGGTTCGCACCTGCGATAATCGCACAAAATAAGAGTAAGGCCAGCAGGCCTATCTGAAGAACTGAGCTACAGCTCAAACCAAAGAACAACTTACATTGCAGCTGCTCGGATAGCCGAACCAGCTCCGCCATCAAGTACTCCTCTCTGGCTACACCACGATCCGCCTTGGACTTCCAAACGTCGGCATGACCGCGTAACCCAAGCAACTCCCTCTCCAGACTACGCACACGATCCCGAAGAAAAGTAAGTTGTGAGGAATCATCCAAAGATGGTCGCAGCGGCATTGCGGACGGGGTGTCAACAGGGTCAGCACCCGAAGGAACCTATAGCAGCAGAAAAAGAAAGGAACACAGACATTCAGACAATGATAGAGCACAACTCAGAAGAATTCATTAAACATATAAAGCCACTACATGGCACAAGGATGGTGTTCTTCAAGATATTTACAACAAAAGCAGACTGCAAACTACCCTACGTCTACAACGCCTAAGATGCGGCACCCTGAGTCGCCTCAGAGCCGGACTGCCTAGCTTTGGCCCCGCCCTGCTGCCGTAGGGCATACTCAGACAGCAAATCAATGAGCTTGGGTCCATATCGCTTGCAGCGAGCAGAGTAGGCAGCAAAGGCTACCTTGGATCCATCCGTAGTCGTCGGCATCCGAGAGGTGATCTGGGGCAGATCCAGCTCCGCTCCAGCCGCCAAGGCCATCGCCAGCCCGACGGACGCGCCGATGCCCTTCTGCTTGCGCTTGTACGCGCGCAGCGCTGACAGAGCCTCCGCCAGAGCATCCACATCATCGAGGGCTGCGCCCTTAGGGACAAGCTCCTTGTAGAAGCGACCAAGGACCTCTTTCGCTTTGGCAAGGGAGCTAACGACGGTGCTGCAGCGGTCTTCGACCGCCACAGTAGCATCATCTAGAGCACTCCCGTGCTCTAGAGCACCGCGGTCAAACTCGATGCCTGCGGCATCTGAGACAAAAAATAAGAAGGAAGACATGAAGAAAAGCAGCACGGAAGAAGACACGAGGCATGAAGAAACAAGCACAAATCTAGCACTTACCCGAAATAGCCTTGGCAGCAGCCATGAGCTTCGCCGCCACCTCTCTCAGCGGCACCAAGCAGTGGTCATTGCTCCTCACGGTCCGCGGCCTTCTGCTGCAGATGCTCTTTCGCTTCGGCTGCCTTAGTCAGCTCTAGCTCAAGGCATTCCTTCGCACCAACGGCGGCCTCGGCCTTATGCTCCGATTGACCAAGGCTCTTCTTGAGAGCGTCGACCTCACGGAGAGAAGTGTTATGCTCCTCTGCATTCAAAACAAGCAAGTGTTAAAGAACAGGACCAGGATAAATAAGAGAGGCACTAAAAGGCAGATAGGTACCTTGAAGCTGCCGAAGGTTCGCCTCCAGCGCTCCTACACCAGCCGCTTGGCCTCCTGCACAAAAGGCTGAAGGAAAAGAAATAGCAGTAAGAAAAGGACTTGGGGGCTACGCCCAACACAAAGGAGTAAAAACAAAATTCGCACACGAAGACACTCGGGGGCTCCCCCCGTGACATGAAGCAGAAAAACTTACATGCTCTGATGGCGACTCCGAAGGACCGCCTGCAAAATTCTGAGGCGCAACCACCTGCACCTCCTACAACGGAGGCGGAGGAGACGCAATTTTTTACTCCCCCATCATCTCCCGCGCACCATCACTGGAGGAATCGTGGGAGGAATGCCTGCATACGAACAAATCAGCACAAGTGCAAAAATCATGAAGGAAAAAGGACAATAGTACAACAAGAAACTTACGAGCCCAGTGAGCTCAGGTCGAAGACAGGAGGAGTCCTTCGGGCTCTCTTCTCCTCCTTCTTCTCTTCCTTCTTCTCCTCCTTCTTTTCTTCCTTCTTCATTTGGCCGGGTGCGGCCTTCTGCCCCATACAGGAATGGCAGGAATGGGAGAGGAAGTACCTCCATGATCGTCACTATGACGCTCAAGGCCCAGAGGGTTTCTGGGAGTCGGAGGATTCGAGGCATCCGAAGACTCGCTGGAGATCCGTGATTGTTTGCGCGTATGGTCCTCACTCGACTCGTCGGCATCCTCCGCCGAAGATCACGCCGACGGCAGCTCGGACACGGACTCAACCACTTCATTATCCAGGGCATTCAGATACTTTTCGGGCAATGGCGGTACCATGCCCGGCACTTTGAAGCTCTGCAAAATCAGAAGGAACTTTGTTAGCAAACAAAGGAAATAAATACACAGCCGACAAAAAAGCACTACGTGCACAAATCTACACCTGCGGTACGGCCAACGTCGAAGAAAATGGAGGAGTTAGCGACTTCCCCGGGATTTCTTCTCCGGCCTTGAACTTCAGCAGCGCGCGAAGGGCCCTGTCAAGATCCCCCTCGGAGATTTTCTCAGCCGAAACCCTCGTCGGATCACGGCGCCCAAAATAAAGAAACATCAGGTGCGCCCTCGCTTGGAGAGGCTGCACCCGACGCTCAAGAAACGTCCGGATGATGTCCATGCCGTTCACCTCCTTCTCCGGAATCAGCTGGAGATCTTCCACCCGACGGTAAAGGGCCTCTATCTCCGCCACCTCACCGTCCAAGATTTGGTTTTTCCAAGACCTTTTCGGCTCAATCATTTGGGAGGGGTCAAAGGGAACAAGACCAAAATCTTGCCCGGGCACTACAGAGTCGCGGATATAAAACCATCGCCTCCAAGATCTTGGACAGATTCGGACATGGAAAAAGAAAAGAAGAGAAGATTGGGACTAAGGGAGATGATGCAACCCCCAATGGGATACACACCATCCGAACCAGATTGCCTCTTCATGGAATAGAGCTTCCGGAAGAGGCCAAAGTGCGGCTCAATGCCAAGCCAGCACTCGCAAAAAGTGATAAAACAAGCAATGTGGAGAAGAGAATTGGGAGACAGATGATGAAGCTGAATCCCATAGAAGAAGAGCAGTCCATGGAGGAAGTTGTGGACTGGAAAAGAAAACCCACGCATAACGAAGGCGAGAAACATAACCCGATACCCAGATGGGGGACGGGGAATTACCTCATTGCCGGGGAGTTTGATGGCCTCCCTATCTTCCGGGATCAGGCCCCGCTCGCGAAGCTTGCGGAGATCGCTCTCTCGCGTGTCTGATCGCCGCCAGCCACCATCGGTGACACGAGTAGCGGTGGTGCCCTTCTTTCCTCCGGCGGCGCTGGTCCCAACCGCAGATGATGATTTCTTTGGTTTCCCCATTGCGCTACGGCGGCGTCGGCGGTGAAAACGCAGAAACAACGACGGAAATGTGAAAGGAAATCCCAGCGCGCAGCAAGAATCGCTAGAGCACAAGGAGGCAGTGAAAACAAGAACTGATGCAGTGAAAACAAACCGCGGCTTTCCCCAATGATTATAACAGCGAAGACGACGCACGACAGCCGTCCATCCAGAAGACCTAACACCAACGGCAGATCTGACCGTACACGTGTCAACATCACAACGAACCGTCGTTACCACGCCGTCCACTACACGTGGAAATCGAGGAGACGCCGTAATTATCTCCACGCCGCGCGTGACCGGTCAATTCAAAGTCAGCAAAGTGGGACCCACGTTCGTCCAGTCAAGTCATCTCTGGCGTAGCAGACGCTTGAGGTCATTGATCGTCAGCACTGATGTCATCAAAAGCTATACTAGCACCAACTACAATTCTTCGGCTCCACAGCTAAGAGTACTCACTCGAATCTTCGATTCGACTAAATACTCGGGGGCTACTCCTATCAGGAGCGCTGGCCGCGCATCCGAAAGACAAATAAAGACAAAGTATTTTTTTTGAGTCCTACGTCGAGTCTACGACTCCACTACGGACTCGGGGGCTACTCCCATAGGGAGGATGGATTTAAGCATCCAATTTTTTTTGTGTCCTACAGACTTGACAACTGTACAATGTTTTGAGCTAAAGTCTCCGCTCGAGTCTACGACTCGAACAAACACTCGGGGGCTACTCCCATAGGGAGCGCTGGTCGTGCACCCTATGAATTCTTCGACTACGATTTTTTTGGATCAAACACACAAAACTTTTTCGGCAACTTTGCCTCAGTAAAATGCTAAGAGAGCAATTTTTTCTCCTTGGCCACCCGAAACACCTCCGCGGTGACAAATGTTCGGATGCTGCGTCTGCGACGCAAAGATAAGACCTACAGATATCATCTGGTGGCCTGACAACGCACCCGATTGCGCTCTGCTAGTACGAATCCGTGCCAGCAGGTGCGATGAAAAATCCCGACGGACGCGTTGGGTACATCAATTAAAATCACTGGAATTCCACTCCTGTAAGCCCTCCGCGGCCTGAGTCGAATTACGCCAGCATATGTTCCAGGTCCGAGTTGAGGGACTCGAACCTGAAGAAGATCGTGTTGTTTCGTCCTAAGACAGTTAACTGACCCTGATCCGTCGGATGAGTCAGGCACACGCATCAACAATCCCTACACACATATACTATTAATACATAGTTGCACCCGAAGGATGGAAGAGTCCTCAGCCGAATCTACGATTCGACTGATCACTCGGGGGCTACTGACATGGTTATATCCTATGGGTACGTGACTTCAGCATACCTGGTCCAGCCCAAGAAAGGCCCACAGCAGACATACGCTGGCCCATGAAGATTTTTGGGTGGCCAAGGCCCATGACGCCTTCGGATCCTTGGAAAGCAAGACTAGCATAGATAGGAAAATCAAAGGGGTAAAACCCTAGAACTTGTAACCGACTAGGACTATGTCCGGAACCTGCCTAAGTCTATATAAAGGCCAGGAGGGCACGTCTTAGATCTCTCGACTCATACTTTCGCACACGCACCTCCACGCCAGATCGAATCTGCGCACCCTGTAATCTCCGGTTCCGCCGTAATCAAGAGCAGACAAGCAGGAGTAGGGTTTTCCCTCCGGGGGCCTGAATCTGGGTAAATCTCGTGTCCCCTGGTTGCTTGTCTGTTAACCGTTCCACGATCTTCAGCATCCCCATCTTCTCCAAAACCCAAGTCCATAACAATGGGCATTGACGAGTCGAAACCTCGTCAACGCGCCTCCGTCACCGACCTATCGACGGGCGGTGGTGGACCTTGAATCGTCAGAGGCGAGCTGCTCCCTGTGCGTCGGCTCGCTATGTTTGTCTTTTTTTACCTAAGCTGCTATGGTTGGGAATGAGATGGATCGCTATGTTTATCTTTTTTTACGTACGCTTTTGGGTAGGGACATAATATTGAGCTAGGACGGTGTTTTTTATTCATAGTATGAGGTCACATGTGTTAACACAATGGCACCGACATGCCATGTCTGCGGACTGACTAGAATGCACGTGTGTGGCAACACGGTGATCTAGAATTTACAATTTACAAATTTATGACCAAAACTTAACATTCGCGGCAACTTATAGACCAAATTAGCGTTTTACTATTTCTTTATTATGTTCTTGTCTAACCTGATCTTCCTAAATTTGGGAGTACTCTGCGACCGACTCAGTGAGTGAGTTGGCTTGGTGCTGAAATTCTCCCCTCCGATCCCTCGTGAAGAATTTTGGTTAGTACGTGGGGACATCATCATCATTGCCATCTTAAGCCGTCATGCATGAGATTATCTTGAAGACCTGGCTGGAAGAATCACACGTACAAGTAGTAGCTAGGTCGACCAAGTCATACACATCCACTGAATCCTGCAGAGCAGATCATGCCTGAACTTGCGCCAAGCTAGTACTACACCGGTCAGATAACTAAATGAGTTAACGACCTGTGGTCAACTCGCCGACCAAATTAACGACCGAATCAGAGCTTTCAATTCGTACTAGTTCTACTACTCCACTCCCACATGCACATAGCAATGAGTGGAAAAAAGGAGATCACGTAGCAGCAGTACACCACACTCGCGAGTCGCGAGTAGTAGCAGAAGACTGCCCGAAAAAAAAAAGCACCAACCAGAGACCGAAACTGGAGAACTAAATGGGCTTCGGCCGGCCGGTCGCACGTTGGAGCGTGATCAACGGGACGGGACGGCGACCGACTGCTAGCTGGGTTTACCGATGGAGTATGTTCCAACTTGTCAGCTAGTGTAAAAGTCGAGTGTGTGAAACGCATGTTGAAAAAAAAGTAAGTGTGTGAAAGCCACCACCAAACACGGGTGCTAGCTACTTCTACTTGTAGTAAACCGTGCTTCTAGCATCAGAATCTCATGCTCTCGTATTAATCTGTTCGTCTTTTGGCCAAAGAATCAAGCGAGACGATTAGTGCACGTACCACTAACCACTAGGTGAACGACGACAACAGGGCCGGCCGGATACGCTTTGCAGAAGGAAAATGATATGGATCCCCCGGATGATTGGGGTTCCTATCGTCCTCCTCCCTCCAAAATCGTCTCAAATTTTATTTTTGCTGCAAAACAGCCCGCTTTTGCTATATATGTCTCCGCTTTTGCTTAAACGGTTCGTCTTAGAAATAGAACGTCTTGCCGGAGATCATGCAATAAAAAAACTGTGCTAATGCAGCAAAACCGACGTTGTCGGAAACTTTTTTTGCTGCATGGTCTCCGGCGAGGGTCATCAACGAGTTGTTTTCGACGATGTCTCCGGCGAAGACGGTTTTGCTGCATGGTCTCCGACGAGGTCTTCGGTGAGATCTCCGGCGAGACGTTCTATTTCTAAAACGAACCGTTTTTTTTTTGCTTCGAAAGCAAAAGCGAAGACATATGCAGCAAATGCGAATGTTTTGCAGCAAATGGACACGTGTTAGCACGAAAAGCAGGACGATGAAAGCTCTCCCATCGTCCGGGGGACGCCTAGCCGTTTCCTTTGCAGAACGCCAGAGTAGGTAACCCGGTGCATACGTACAGGCTGCGTATTCACCTACGTCAATCAACCGTCGACCAAGGATCACGCTTCGAGCCAAAAAAAAAATAACTTGGTTAAGTTAGGAATTTCAAAATAGGCGTACGTGCGGAAATATGGCTTCTGGGTTACACGGGACCCAGTATTTTTTTTTAAAAAAAAGAAGCAAAATTCATATTTCTTGTAGTACACACATGTGAAGACGATTACAATGAACGTGTTAAATCTTGTTGACAAATATGATTTAATAAAATTTTGCATGTATATATAGAAATTTGGTTATAAATAGACATTTTTTTCTGGTCTTCAATTTTCTCTTTTCTTTCTGTAGGTCACAAATGTAAAGATAATTGAATGAACATCTATTCTAGACATCCATATGCATTTGCGCATTTTCTTCAGATTTTTTTTGAATGGGAGAAATGAACTTTTCGATTCTTTCTTAGAAATGGGCTCCATGGAGCTCGTCCCCCATTTAGAGTTTCCCATAAAAATATTATAATAGTACCACAACCATAGCACATAGAGCCGATATTTTTACATGTGTTGGCGCCAAGAGAAAGATCCAACATTTGAAAGCATTATGCGGTTTTGATTCAGCCGTATTTAGTTGTAATTGTCTCTCCATTTCAACCCTACACAACATTAAATGATTGTGGGAAGTGCAGTTTAGAATTATGTCATGGTTAACAAATAAACAAACAGAATACTAGACAACTATAAGCATTTTATCCATGGTGGCGATATTCTAGGCCAAATGAGCCAGGTCGCACCTAATATTGAAGATGGTCAAGTTGTGGGCTATGTGAATTATATATAAGAGAGAGAGAGAGAGAGAGAGAGAGAGAGAGAGAGAGAGAGAGAGACCAATTCTAGTGCCCCAGCTATTCTTCAAGTGAAGCTACTTGATGAGCTTATGGGCATGCATGGTCATGAATTTTTTTTAGAGCAACCAGCAGGAGCTCTGCATTTTCTATTAGAAGAAGAGAATTGGCCGGTTTGGAAGGAAAACCGGCCGAAACCCGATATACAAAGGGTATGTTAAGGGACATACCCCGAACCCACACGGCCAGTTTATAAGAGAAACCGGCGAAAACCGTACAAAACAACGCCACACACCAACCCCGAGGCCGCGCACCACGCGAGCCGACGACACTTCCACCCAAGCAAGAAGGGGCGCCACTCAAAGCAGAAAGTCCCGGAGCCGCCGCTCTGGAGATCACACCGGTCCCGAGACCGCGCACACTAGCAAGAACCAAAAAAACCACACGCAACACGCCGGCCCCGAGGCCACGCAACACACAAGCCGTCAGCACTTCTGCCCAAGCAAGAACGGAAGACACTCAAAGCGAAAGAGTCTGAATCTGCCTTTTCGACGTCCACACCAGTCCTGAGACAGCGCACCCACCTGGCCGGCGAAGCAGTTGCCAAGCAAAAAAAGCCAAACATTGCTGAGCGGAGTACCAGACCTCCAAAGGCATCGACCCTAAGGGGGATACGATGAGGACTGATACGTCCAATTTGCATCACCATTCTATATCATAATTTGCCTCTATTCATTGATATATTTCTTATTATGAGGTGTTATTTATGTCTTTTCCTCTGTTTTTGCATGTTGGATGATTCTTGAAGGATGGACTGCCGGAGTCAGGTTTCTGATGGAAAAAGAGGTGTTTTGATGCAATTTCGTGAAGATCATAAAAATACCAGAAAAAACTTGGAAAATTACCTAGAAGACGAAGGAAGCCAGAAGGGGAGGCGTAGTTGGGCCATAGGGGGCCCACACCCCCTAGGCACGGGTCCCCCTGGGCCGCGCCTAGGGCAGGTGTGGCCCACCTGGCCGGCCTCCGACTCCGCCCTCTCGCCTATATCTTCCTCTCGGAACCCTAATACCAGGGGAGCGACCACAGAAAGATTTCTGTCGCCTCTACGGGGCGGAAGACACCGAGAGAGAAAGAGCTCTCCGGCCGACAGATTTCTGCCAGGGAAATTCCTTCCCGGAGAGGGGAGATCGTCACCATCAACACCGTCATCAAGCTAGGTTTCATCATGGTCATCATCATCATCCACACCATCATCTCCACCAGCACCATCATCACCACTTCATCCCGCTGTAACAATTGTGTTGGATATTGCTTTAGTTCTTAGGGGAAACTTTCCCGGTGTTGATTACTATTGTAGTTGATGCTTGTGAGTGGAACCATTGGATTATTGTTTATGTTCAGATTGTTATCCATCACCATATCATCTTTGATTTTGATCCATATGATGTCTTGTGAGTAGTTCGTCTAATTCTTGAGAACATGGGAGAAGTCATGTTGTTAGTAGTGGATTTGTGTTGAGTTATTATTCAATGGTTTAGTATTTAAGTTGTGGTGCTATTATTATAGTGGTGTCATGTGAACATCGACTACATGATACTTCACCATTTATGGGCCTAGAAAAATGCATTGTGTATTTGGCTACTAATTGTGGGGTTGCCGGAGTGACAGAAACCTGAACCCCCGTTAGGACACCTTTGCACAAGGGAGCGTAGGATCTCAGAGTTTAAGGCTGTGGTTAGGTTTATATCTTAATTACTTTCCTGTAGTTGTGGATGCTTACAGGGGGTTTAATCACAAGTATGTATTAGTCCAAGTAAGGTCGGTACATTAGCACAGGTTCACCCACACAACACTTACAACACCAAAGAAGAGTACTCAGCTATTTGAAGCGAAAGCACTTGACAGAATTCTCATGTGTCCTTGAGAACGTTTGGTCCTTATAAGTATTACCACCAGCTTGTCCTTTGCTAAGAAAGGATTGGGCCACTTGTTGCGTTTGTTCTTTGTCTTTATTACTTTCACTTTGTTTTGTCGCTTTATCAGAAAACCCCTAAAAATCTGTTTGCTAAGTATTTATAGAGATTTCCTGCTCCACACCACTAGTAAACACCTTCTGCTCCTCATTGGGATCAACACTCCTATTTATCGAAAGTATTATGATACACCCCCTAGACTTGTGGGTCATCAAGACTATTTTCTGGCGCCGTTGCCGGGGAGTGAAGTGCTATTGAAGAGTGGAACTGGTAAAGGAAATTCTACTGTGAGTATTGCTCTTTGTTTCTGTTTGTTACTTTGTTTCCAATATGGATAACCCACTTGGTTTTCTGTTTGGGAAAACTACTACCACTGCTAGGGTAGTAGATGAACCACCACCTATTGAGATAGATCCTTTTAAGATACCTACAAGTATTGTTGATCGTGTTATGGATAATTATTATTTAGGGGATGGAACTGTTCATCCTGGTGATCACTTGCTTTTTATCCATGAATTATGCGGGTTGTTTAAGTGTGAAGGTATCACAACTGAACATGTGAAGAAGAAGTTACTCTCCATATCCTTGAAAGGGAGAGCTGAAGAATGGTATAAGCTGCTGAAGAATGGACAATCCATGGAATGGGAGGAAATAACATCTCTCTTTTATTCTAAATTCTATCCTCCCAGTTATATTCATAAGGAAATAAATCTGATATATAACTTTTGGCCTCGTGATGGAGATAGTACAGCTCAAGCTTGGGGGAGATTGAAGTTACTAATGCTTAAATGTCCTATTCGTGAACTCCCTAACAATATTATTATCAATAACTTTTATGCTAGTCTTTCTCTTCATGATAAAGATTTACTAGATGATTCTTGTGCTGGATCATTTACACATATGAAGGAAGAAGCTAAATGGGATCTCCTAGACCGTATTCAAGAGAACACTTAAGCTTGGGAGAATGACAAAGGAAGAAAGTCAGGTATAAACTATGATTATGAATGCATTAAATCTTTTATGGGAACTGATGACTTCCGTGATATTAGCAATGAGTTTGGTCTTGATTCCCAAAGTATTGCCAACTGTATCAAAGCCTTTGCCTCTTACATAGAAATTCCCAATAAGTGGAATAAGTACCATGCTCCTTATAAAGATGTTGTTAGTCATGTTCCTTTTAGAAGCACTGAAGTTTGTACTACTAATCATATTGTGCATGAACCTTACATTGAGAAAATACATTTCCCAGCTAAGGTAAAGGAGTATTCTATGATGATTAGTGCAAATATCAAAAGTGCAAAGAAAACTGTGTAGCCTAATGTGCAATTGAATATTGAATATGTGGTAGCTATTGTGAAAGACCTTGTCACTAGAAATATAGAGGATGACCACATTGTCTTATGTGAAGACGCTTCTAATATTATCTCTCATCATAGTAGGCTAGAAAAGCTAGTGTTCCTGTGCTTTCTGTTAAAATTGGTGATCATTGCTATTATGGTTTATGTGATATTGGTGCTAGTTCTAGTGCTACTCCTTATGAGCTTTACAGGGAAATTATGCATGAAATTGGTCTTGTGAGCTTGAGGACATTGATGTGGTTATTCAAATTTCTAATAAGGAAACCATTTACCCCATTGGTATTGTAAGATATGTGTAGGTTCTCTGTGGTGAGATTAAGTATCCTGCTGATTTTCTAGTACTTAATTCAGCAGCTAGTAAAACTTGTCCTATCATTTTTGGTAGACCTTTCTTGAACACTTGTGGATCTATTATAGATTGTAAAAAGGATAAAGTTTTAACTAAGTTTGATGGAGATTCTTATGAGTTTAACTTTTCCAAATTTGCTAAAGCTCCTTCTGAAAATAGCTTGCCTAATGAAGATTTCAGGATGGAACAACTTGCTTCTATTGATCCAGTTTATGACCTTAGACCTCTTTTTGGTGACTGTAAGTATGCTCATTCTTATGATAAAGTTGTTGCCAGTGACAGTTATATTGTCAACTTTATTTATAGTGCTACTGAAAGTTATTATGAGAGAGGGAAACATGGTTTTATGCATCTCAATAATGTTAAGTTTCCCCTTTTATGTTGAAAGCTTTAAAGTTGCATTTGTTTTGTCTTCCTATGCTAGTGGATTTTTGTTTCAACAATTTGTTTTCTCATGATACCCCCATGCATAGGAAGTGGGTTAGACTCAAATGTGTTGGTTATTTGCTTCTTGATGCTCTCTTTCACTTCAAATATATATCTCCTTTGTGAGCATCTTTGAAAGTTTCAAGCCTAACTTAAAGGCATAAAAGAAAAGTACTTGTTGGGATATAACCCAAGAGTTTGGTTGAGTCTTGGAAGTTATTACCTTAGTAATAACCGCTCCTTATCCTTTTTGTTTTGGTTTTTGTGTCAACTTGAACTATTTTTGAGAAGTGGAGGAGTTGTGAAAAGTGGCTTTCCTGGGACAGATTTTTGTGATGTATTGTAAAAATTCATGAGGGAGATCAGTACTTCGGATGAAGCTATATTTTTCTTAGCATGTTTTCTAGGTTGTTACCCAACTTTCATTAGTTTTGCACTTTATTATTTGAGCAACAGAAGGTTTTCAAAAAAATCAATCTTTACCTGCTGGTCTGTTTTGACAGATTTCTGCCGTTATTTGCATTTGCCTCTTACAGAAGCCTTTGTTTTGATGGATTTCAGTTGAAGTGTGAACCTAAAGGTTTATTGTTTTTTATTACACTAATGTTGCCCTTGAAGTTTGTGTTTTACCTTGTGAAGAAAGGAAGTTCCAGGAGAAGGAGAAAAGGAATCTGTAGAGTTCATCTTTGAATAGGTGAAAGTGGTGAAAATAGAAGGTTCATGAAATTCCTATATTTTTATATTTTTGATGTTTTTATTACATAAGGCAAGTTACGAGACGAAACAGAGGAGGAAACGGAGTATGGGGTGGCCACACCCACCCAGGCAGACCCCGGTAGCCACGCTGGAGGGTGTGAGCACCCCAGCTCCGCCTCATTCATTTAAATATCAAAACCTTTCTTATGATTTGAAACTTCATATTATATAACCCCCGGATCCCCCGAGGTTTGTGCATCGTGTTCTCGTCGTGTTTTCGTTTTGATCTGTTTCTGTTAGGAAATCTTCTCAAGTTTAGAGCACCATGGTCTCCGCCAACGACAAAGGCAAGAAGCCCGAGGAAGATGATCCTCAAGATCCAAATATGAGGAGATTTTTGTTGGGAATGAAGAAGACATGGAGGAGGACAAGAAACCAGACACTCGCACTACCGTCGCAAGCATTGGAGTGGTGGAAAAACCTACCAAGCTTAGGAGGACAACACGGATGTCTACAGGAGGGAAAACTCTGCGTCATATCCTCGCTCCACGGTCACGTCCTCCACGTACCAAGATACCCTTCCATACTCTTATACATGAGCATCAATACCAACAGGTGCCCAAAGGGAACTTACCCTCGGTTTGGGATATGCCTCGTTCTAACCATGCATGAGAGGAACACACTAAGAAGGAAGAGTGGAGAAAGAATAAAAAGGACTGGAATTCTCAGCTCGACATGATCATGAACCGCATTGATTAGAATTCGGAGTTGATTCGTACTCTGACCTTTGAGATTAAGGATTTGAAGAAAATTATTGAAGAACTTATCAAGAGAACACCACCACCGCCAAAGAAGTAATTCGTCATCAGGTTTGGCATCCCCTTGGCTTGTTCCAAGCTTGGGGGAGTGCCGTGGTATCACCATCATTATCTTTTATCTTTTACCTTTTTAGTGGATTCATATCTTTGGTAGAGAGGTTATCTTATAGTTTGGTTTGCATGTGGAAGTATCTCTCCTTTAGTTGGTTATCTATGTATCCCTTGGTGTGAGTGCCTTTATGGAATATTAATGAGAAATTTCATCTTTTACTTTTTGCACTTTTTATTTTAGTTTGCAATATATGATTGATCTTGTTGATCAGTAAATCTAAATTGGTTTTGGCAAATCGAACTTTGGCCAGTAGCAACATTTTTTGATGTTAGAAAGAAAAAGAGAAAAAACTTACAGGTATTTTGTATCATTTATTTTCTTTCTTGATTGGCTCACAAGCTTAGTATTTTTTATTTAAGATCTTATGTGTCTTCAAGGAAGTTTGCATGTTTGGCTTTATCACTTGTAGGTTTGCTTGTTTCTTTCAACTCTCTTGCTTGTTACCCGGCCTTGCTAGCCAAAAACCTGTTTTGAGAAGGCATACTTGTCATGTTTCCAACCCCTTTGAACCAAACCTGTGCCATTTTTGTCCACTATATCTACCTATTAGCATTATTGCTATTCTAAGCAAATTCTCAAGCTTCATCTATCTTTCAAATTAAAAAGTATTTTGTTATGTGAAAACTAGTTAGTAAATCTCTCATGAACTTGATGGGACACCTTATTTTCTTGCCCCTAATAGACTTGAACCATTATGTCATCGAAGTTGTATATGCTTGCATCTATACGTTGGAATTAGCAAAACCGTGTTATCACGGGGAACGCTTTCAATATTGCACATGTATGTTGTACACAGTTGGGTCATGCATTTGAAAGCATTATGCGGTTTTGATTCAGCGTTATTTAGTTGTAATTGTCTCTCCATTTCAACCCTACACAACATTAAATGATTGTGGGAAGTGTAGTTTAGAATTATGTCATGGTTAACAAATAAACAAACAGAATACTAGACAACTATAAGCATTTTATCCATGGTGGCGATATTCTAGGCCAAATGAGCCAGGTCGCACCTAATATTGAAGATGGTCAAGTTGTGGGCTATGTGAATTATATATGCAAGAGAGAGAGAGAGAGAGAGAGACCAATTCCAGTACCCCAGCTATTCTTCAAGTGAAGCTACTTGATGAGATTATGGGAATGCATGGTCATGAATTTTTTTAGAGCAACCAGTAGGAGCTCTGCCTTTTCTATTAGAAGAAGAGAATTGGCCAGTTTGGAAGGGAACCGGCCGAAACCCGATACATAAAGGATATGTTAAGGGACATACCACGAACCCACACGACCAGTTTATAAGAGAAACCGGCGAAAACCGTACAAAACAACGCCACACACCGACCCCGAGGCCGCGCACCACGCGAGCCGACAACACTTCTGCCCAAGCAAGAAGGGGCGCCACTCAAAGCAGAAAGTCCCGGAGCCGCCGCTCCGGTGACCACACCGGTCCCGAGACTGCGCACACTAGCAAGAACCAAAAAAACCCAAACGCAACACGCCGGCCCCGAGGCCGCGCACCACACAAGCCGTCAACACTTCTGCCCAAGCAAGTAGGAAAGACACTCAAAGCGGAAGAGTCCGAAACCGCCGCTTCGACGTCCACACCAGTCCCGAGACAGCGCACCCACCTGGCCGGCGAAGCAGCTGCCAAGCAAAACAAGCCAAACATTGCTGAGCGGAGTACCAGACCTCCAAAGGCATCGCCCCAAGGGGGAGATGACGAGGACTGATACGTCCAATTTGCATCACCATCCTATATCATAATTTTTCTCTATTCATTGATATAATTCTTATTATGAGGTGTTATTTATGTCTTTTCCTCTATTTTTGCATGTTGGATGATTCTTGGAGAATGGACTGCCGGAGTCAGGTTTATGATGGAAAAAGAGGTGTTTTGATGCAATTTCATGAAGAATAGAAAATACCAGAAAAATCTTGGAAAATTATATTTTCCCAGAAGACGAAGGAAGCCAAAAGGGGAGGCGTAATTGGGCCATAGGGGGCCCACACCCCCTAGGCGCGGGTCCCCCTAGACCGCGCCTAGGGCAGGTGTGGCCGACCTGGCCAGCCTATGACTCCGCCCTCTCGCCTATATCTTCCTCTCGGAACCCTAATACCAGGGGAGCGACCATAGAAAGATTTTCCCCGCCTCTGCGGGGCAGAAAACACCGAGAGAGAAAGAGCTCTCCGGTAGACAGATTTCTGCCAGGGAAATTCCTTCCCGGAGAGGGGAGATCGTCACCATCAACACCTTTATCAAGATAGGCTTCATCGGGATCATCATCATCCACACCATCATCTCCACCAGCACCATCATCACCACTTCATCCCGCTGTAACAATTGTGTTGGATATTGCTTTAGTTATTTGGGGAAACTTTCCCGGTGTTGATTACTATTGTAGTTGATGCTTGTGAGTGAAATCATTGGATTATTGTTTATGTTCAGATTGTTATCCATCACCATATCATCTTTGATCTTGATCCATATGATGTCTTGTGAGTAGTTCGTCTAGTTCTTGAGGACATGGGAGAAGTCATGTTGTTAGTAGTGGATTTGTGTTGAGTTATTATTCAATGGTTTAGTATTTAAGTTGTGGTGCTATTATTCTAGTGGTGTCATGTGAACGTCGACTACATGTACTTCACCATTTATGGGCCTAGGGAAATGCATTGTGTATTTGACTACTAATTATGGGGTTGCCGGAGTGACAGAAACCTAAACCCCCGTTAGGACACCTTTGCACAAGGGAGCGTAGGATCTCAGAGTTTAAGGCTATGGTTAGGTTTATATCTTAATTACTTTCCTATAGTTGCGCATGCTTCCAGGAGGTTTAATCACAAGTATGTATTAGTCCAAGTAAGGTCGGTACATTAGCACAGGTTTACCCACACAACACTTACAACACCAAAGAAGAGTACTCAGCTATTTGAAGCGAAAGCACTTGACAGAATTCCCATGTGTCCTCGAGAACATTTGGTCCTTATAAGTATTTCCACCAGCTTGTCCTTTGCTAAGAAAGGATTGGGCCACTTGCTGCGTTTGTTCGTTGTCTTTATTACTTGCACTTTGTTTTGTTGCTTTATCAGAAAACCCCTAAAAATCCGTTTGCTAAGTATTTACAGAGATTTCCTGCTCCATACCACTAGTCAACACCTTCTGCTCCTTGTTGGTATCGACACTCCTATTTATCGAAAGTACTACGATACACCCCCTATACTTGTTGGTCATCAAGGACACCGCCAATGCCTGCTCCGACAAAAGTCAAAGCTAAGGTTTTCACCCGGAGAGCCTGAGACTCGAAACAACGAGGGAGGTGAAATGAGCTCCTCGACGATGCCTCCAACAAGGGGAACGACGTCCGAGGACACTGAGATCGCCGGCCTCGACCTAGGTCGATGCAGTGCTTTCGCGCGGAGTTCACCATGCCCAGGTCCAAGGAGCCTATCCACCGAGACAAAGAAGTCAAGCCCGCTTGCAACGCGACACCGCTGACACCACCACCACTGGACCACCGAAACAGGAGGTGGATAGCCCGATGACCCACCACCGGTAGCTCCGCACCACGCGGAGACCGCACCGGCTCGAGGCCGCAAGCCTCGCCCAGCACCATGCTGGAAGGAGCACCACCCAAAAAGGTAGCAGCACCACCACCTCCGAAACCAGCCGTCGCGCCGCACCTCGCAGCCACGCCGGCCGCCACCTTCCTGCACGGGCCCAAGGGCACCACCGCACTCCACCCAGCAAGCCCGCGACGCATTCACGGGTAACCACCATAGCTGGGGGCCGCCGCCCCGACAACCGCACGCCGACACACACGCACCGGCCGCCCCTGCCACCCACGCAGCCAGGGGACGGCAAGTCCAAAGCCAGAGAGGCGCCAACGCGTTCCGGGGCCGCCGCCCCGGTTTCCAGAGCCAGCAGCCGCTGCTGAGAGGCTGCAGCGCCGCTGGTCCGCCAAGACCATCTGGGCCTAGATCGGGCCCTGGACGCGGCCGTCGACAACAGCAGCGCCGCCCCCACCGCAGGCCGACACCTCCACCACCAGATGCCAGGCACGTCGGCCGATGCCCCACCTCACGGCCGCGCCACCTCGCTGCCAGGTCGTCACACGCGTCGGAGAAGAAAGCCATAGGTCCCAGCAGGCTCACGTCCACCGCGGGATCCCCCCAGCCACCTTTGGCGGCGGGGCCCGCCGCCACCGCGGCCTTGCCAGCGGCAACGGTGGAGGAGGGGAGATGGTAAGGGAAGGGGCCGCCGGCGGAGCGTGCAGGGCTCCCCTGAGTCGCCCTCGAAGGACGACGCGAGGGACTTGACCTCAGCTTCTATCTGCACTATTATCCTACATGGTCATGAATTGGCTTGGCTTACCAGCTTGAAATATAATAAGCACGACCAAGGAATAGTAGTCACATCCACATCCACCTTCAGGGATATAGGCCCAAGGCCCTTGCATTTCTCCTCATGGCCACGATTTAGGAGATTTGGAACGAGAGAAACACTCGTGTTCAATGTAATATTTCCACTGGTGCATACCATTATCTTCTGAGACAAGGTCAAGGAGGAGACATCCAATTGGGGTTTACCTGGACCTATTACGAGAGTTGCTTTGTTTCATGACATGTCTTTTGTTGCACATATCAACACTAAACTACTTCATTTACATTATGAGGCAATCCTTTTTTCGCCTCCTTTTGAAATTCACAAGCCTTTCAGTATATTTGTTTTATGTTTCGATTTTGGTTATACAAAAGCTTGCCATCGAATGTTCTAGCTTTATCATAGACATTTTGCAGTTTAATTTGAATTTGGGTCATTTATTTGTCACGAGATGAAGGTTATCATCATATTTTAAAAAATTCCGAGCACTCTGTACCACGCTCTGCATTTTAGCTAGACTGCTTGACACCCTACAATGGAAACCTCCATCCTTAAGCAAGAAAACGTGGTAAGCAGTGTTGCCTTTTGAGCTGCCAAATTGAAGATGTGCTCAATCGTGGGTGGTGGGTTTATCCTTTTAGTTCGCCGGTAAAAGTAAAAAAAGTTTAAAATTTTGACAGTTCCATAAAAATTGATGTGCAAATGGCCAATTTTTTTTGACACGCTCGACTCAAACTTGTTGAGCAGAGTTTTTTTGGGGGTAAAATTAGACGATTCTGGGTATTTTTACTGCTACTCCGGTAAATATAGTTCCATCCGTCCGATTCTTGACTTCAAACTCCAAAAAAAAGAAACCTCGACGGACGGATGGTGTATGTACGTGCTCAACTGTTCATGGCCCTTTCTGCTCAACTGTGTATTCTACTCCACGCAAAAAAAAAAAAAACTGTGTATTCTGCTCTCCACGCAAAAAAAAAACTGTGTATTGTACTCTCGCCAGGCCAGGCAGAACCGGGCCGGGGAAAAAGCAGGCATTTGCGGTTTCCCCAACCGAAAATCCACGCTCGCGGGCGCACCGGCGCTTTCGGCTAATCAATGTCTCCGCCGTGCCGCCCGCGTACGGCCCCGGCACGGAGCGCTCGCCGCGGCAGCAATGAACAGCCGCGGAACCAACCAGAGTACACACACCAGACCTCACTGCCGCGAGCCGAGGTTGGCGTCAGCACGCGCGCTCGTGCAGCAAAGCAACCCTCCCATCCACTCCACACTCCACAGCAGGGCAATCAATTTTCCTCCCTGAGTGTCTACTCCCGTCTCTGTCTCCGCTGCGGCGTACGTAACGTAGTACTGCCACCAGCCGAGCTTGCAGCAATGCCGTCACTGAAGCGCCCAGGGGGGCCCGCGGGTCGGGCCACGATCGGCACTGCCCGACGAGCGCATTTGCTGCGGTTGGTGTCACGCGATCCGGTGCCATGCCGTGCCAGCACGCGCCGACACCGGCCGGCCGGCCAGGCGGTGCGGTGCGGTCGATCGATACGCCACGGTGCAAGGCGATGGCATGCGACGTGAGCGATCTGTCTGGGAGGTTTGACTCCTAGTAGTTTCGATGGGCAAACCCAAATGGGATTTCCATCACAATCACAGTGTGCGGTGACGAGTCTCGCCTACGAGCTCTCTCCATCATGTCACGTTGTGCCACGAGCATCTCTACTCCTTGATCGTTTTTCGGACCAAAATCCGGACTAAAATAACATCAGATGGAGCTAGTTTTCGTCTGAAAACGCCTATTTTCCCACTAGTGTTTCCAGACCGAGTTTCCAGGCCGACGTTTTTTGGCCCAAATTTGGCTTAAATTCGACCAAACTTTGGCATAATCTGAATATAGGGCAAAGTTTGGCCTAGTTCGGCATAAAATTAGACATAGTTCTGCATACAATGACAATACAATATATTTCAATAGTTCGGCCAGTGTATGCTCGGCATCTATGTGTTACCCTGTGTATCCATATGTGCTCAACCAGATCATCCTGCAGCTGTTGATGTACGATCAGGTCTCGGATTTCCTGACGCATGGCGATGAAGACAGCCCAGGTTGGAGGCACCTGGTGATCAGACTCTGCAAGAGGTCCCTGTCTATAGTATGACTCGTTCTGCTCGACCAAACTCATTAGATCCTTCCTCTCACCCTCAATGATCATGTTGTGCAAGGTCACACAACATTTCATTACTTCCCACATCTGATCTTTCGACCAAGTCAGAGCAGGAAACCGAACAACTGCAAACTCTGTTGGAGCACACCAAATGCCCGTTCCACGTTCTTTCTGCAAGCTTCCTATTCCTTGGCAAACTGAGCATGTTTGGGGAGCATTGGGTTTGAAATAGTCTTCACAAATGTTGGCCATCTTGGATAGATGCCATCTGCAAGATAGTATCCCTTGTTGTAGTGGTGCCCGTTGATCTCAAAGTCCATAGGGAAAGCATGTCAACACCCGGATTTTTAATCCCAGATGCCTGTTATGTCATACATCGCAATTCCAGGATTACCATTTTTACGAGACATAACATATTGGTACTATAGTTTATCATCCATTACAAACCATAATAAAGGTATTACAAATAAAGGATCTCATGATCTAGTCTTAATACAATCAACGCAGCGGAATAATAATGATAGTAGCGTGGTCGAGTCTCCATCTTCAGGGTCACAGACAATACTGATGATGGGAGATGATCCTGGTTGTCATAGACTTCCTGTTGTCCATCATCCTGGTAGTCCTCCTCATAGTCTGGCCATAGAAATAGCCAGGGACAAAGCCATGAGTACTCTTTAAGTACTCGCAAACTAATACTAATAAGTAAGTAGTTTTGAGTAGGAATCCTATGCTCTAGATTTATTTGCAAAAAGCCAGGTTTATCTCAAACTGAGTTTAGAAGTAAAGAAAACTAACTTAATGTTTTACAACACCTAAGTGGGAACTTAGTTTTTATGTTCACTACCCTGTTGTGGTCAAGTCAAAGTCATAGTTCATTTCATAAGTCATTTTGAAAACATCTGACGACGGAACAGTATGGCCACTCCAACTGTCCATAACCGTAAACGCGGCTATTCGAATAGTTTAACACTCTGCAGAGGTAGTACACGTTCACCACAACATTCGATACATCCGTCAGGAACAATCCTGAATCACCATACTCAGTATGGGGATAATCAATCCTAACATTTCAATTACACACCCTAGTATAGGCACCTCCCCTATGAGTTTGGCCTCCCAACCATGACCACTTGTCATCTTGGGAACTGCACAGGTGGACATTCATCATGAGGTAGCCTCAGCTCAAACCTCTTCCGCAAGGGAACCCATACTAAGATATATAAACTTCCAGTCAAGCCCTACCCAAATTTGGGTATTGTGGTGGTACGGTAAAATTGGAATGGTATCGCATCTGAATCCAACCATCGGTTTTATAAAAGGGCTAAGGCTCATGCCTCAACATTTTCATCATCAAATCATCTAGTGTTCATAACACATGTCAAAACATTTCATTAGAATGACTCATCATTCCAAGGTTTTCATAATCATTTTCACCAAATATTCCCATATAAAGTGATCAACTTTTACGATTAGCACTAGCCACTAAAGTTGAGGGTAATCACTAATAAGGGGTGCTAATCAAGTGTTAGCCACTAAAGTTGAGGGTAATCACTAATAAGGGATGCTAATCAAGTGTGACTTATCCAAATCTAATCTCATGCCTCAGTATGACATCTAGGTCAAACTAACTTAGGCCAAGTTTTATGCTCTTTATGCTACCTATAATATCGTTCCAAAATCTACAAAACTCTAACTAAAAGTAATAAAGAACTTTGATAAAGAAATAAAATAATAAAGCTTGCAAGTAAAACTTGGGATTGGTATAATCAAGGTTGCATAACCAAATATGCCTAAGGCCTCTAGTTTGCATAGTCACTTGCATAGTGTAGCTTGCCTTGAGTAGTTCAGTGGTTGAAGGTTTCTCCTTCTTCTTCTTCGTAGTATTCCTCCTCCTCGTAGCCTTGGTCAATACTAGCGTCTATAAATAAATACAATATACACAATCACCAAACAATATTTAACTACTTCTATTTGGCACACAAAGGTTCACATTAGATGATTTAGCATCATCACAATCATCTTATGAAATAAAGACCTAGTCTTATTTATTTTAGTTTATAAAAGTAATTTTTTACTCATTGAAAACTAGTTAAGATTTAATATTCTCCAATTAAAATATGGGATCATGTTGACACATGTCATCACCACATATTTTAATACTTGGGAATGTGATTTAAAGTGGTGTCACAATTTAATAAGGTTTAACATTATTATTTTAAGTAATTAAAGTGACTAGAAATGCCTATGGGGCATTCTTTTAATACTTGTTCAAGATCACTGCATGTAAACCTAAAGGTTTTTACATATTCAGAAAGATTTTGTCAAATGTGATTTTTGAGAGTTGGAATCAACTCAAAAGCATTTATGGTTGATTTTTGAAAAATGTTTGAATGTGGAAAAGTCTTTGTCTTGTTATTTTTACTATAGTTGATCTATAATTTCAAATGGTTTGGATACAACGGGTTTGGATTAATAATTTCAATACCTTTCTAATACAAATGGTTTCATGCAATTTGGTCCAGTACAACTCTTTGAATTGAATTTCAAAGTCACTAATTGAACTAGAGTTTGAACTAAATTGGAAAATCTATATTTGAATTACTGGGCTGAGCCCGGGAACTAAACCGGCAGCCCAATCGCCAATGTGTGTGTGAATCTTGGCGGGGTCCAGGCGTCAGTGGCTCTAACTATGTGAAGCGGTAAGTTTCAATCTGGGCCGTGTGATTAGAATCTGATCTAACAGCTGAGGTTCATCATCGACGACGAACAGCTCCGGCGAGGTCTAAACCCTAATGCGATGGTGGGGGTCGTGTGAGGCTCACCAAGGCTCCAGCTAGGGTCGGCGATGGGGGTGAACAAGGTTGTCGACAACGGCGGTTCGAATAGTGGTCACAGCGGCTCCTGGGGTGGCTCCAATCAACGGCTCCGCTCCTCCTCAGCAGCGGTAGACTCTGGCCAAATTCTGGCAATGCGGATCTCGCCTTGCTCCGGGGAAACGTGTGGGAGGTTTTGTGAAGAGTGGGGAGTGAGGTGGTGTGCAGAATTGAGGCGGAGGTGGCCTCCTTTTATAGTCGAGCGAGAGGGGCAGTGCGGCATGGGAAGAGCTCGTCGGGGTCGATGGTACAACGAGCTAACGGCATGGCGAAGGGCGTAGGCCGGTGTGGTGTCCCCTGGCGATCCTCAAGGGCTTAATGGTGCGGCACGGGGCGGTCTAGAATGGTCGGAACGAGTTGGTGCTCTGAGCGGCACCAACAGCATTTTCGACGACGCACAGTTTCTACGGGTCGCGCGGCAGCAAACGAGCATGTCTAGGGGGTAGCTGGTGTCGCGGTGAGTACAGGCATGCGCGGCGAGGGCGAGGCGCGGCATGTGCACGCGTTTCAGCTGCGGTGCTCTGGCGCGCTCTCGGCATGGCAGAGAAGAAATGGGCGCGGCGATTGTCGGGTGGTCCAGGGACTGGTTGTGCTCGAGGGTTGGACATGGGGTAGAGGTGGACGGTGGGATGCCTCCTGGACATCGTGGATGGGCGTGGCATTTGCTCTTGCATGCTGGCCATGATCGACCGGCAAGGGGGGCTCGGGTGGCATGGCACTGGTGCAGGGGTAGGGGTGGTAGCTGCTTCAATGTGAGTGTGATCACTGGGGGAGAAGGGAAGAGAACTGGGGACAAGAATTGGACAAAGCTTTGATTAAAAATAGTAGAAGTTAGGCAGTCATTACTGTGCTCACCATCTGTTTGATGAAATGGCCACATGAAGTTGACATTTGAATTTTTGGATGAATTTTGGTGAGTGCTCTGGTCACATGCTTGGTGGTATCTGGTTGCTTGGGTTTGTCAAGGTGAACTGGTTTGGTTGGGTTTTTAGAAATGATGATCTTAGTACCTACACTTGATTCAGTTTTGAAATGTCATTTAAATAGATTTGGAAATTGTTTCTGTTGGTTTGCAAAGTGGGCTTGGGTTCACTTTTACTTGTTCTAGCAATGGGTGAAAATAATTAGATTTGTTTCAGTTAGAAATCTTGGACTAGAAACACTCAAAGTGGTCTAGTGGTTAACCTTGGTCAAAATGACCATTTGCTTATATAGTTTATATTTGATTTTCTCTTCATTTGATTCTGCTTGGAAATGATCTAGATGATATGGTTTTCATCTTTAAACCAATCCTTGACATTCATAGCAATCAAACAAGTCATTGCAAGCATTCATGCATTCATATTAATTTTAATAACAAAATTTTTAGTTAACCCTAAACTTGGGTGATTAGAACTTCATAATCTTGATTAATATTTTTGGGATGTTACAAACCTTCCCTCCTTAAACAAAATCTCGTCCCGAGATTTAAGAGAAACAAAACTAGGAACTAAAGAGTTCTGGAAACTCAGTCCTAATGTAATCTTCTCGTTCCCATGTAGCTTCTTCTTCTTCAGTATGGTTGCTCTACTGGATCTTGAGAAACTTGATACTCCGGGTTCTGGTGGTTCTGAATGCTTCTTCCAAAATACGAATGGGTACTTCGCGATAAGTCAGATCATTGTTGAGATCTATGGTCCTGTGATCAATATTCTTGAAAACTTTGGTCTTCTTCGGGACTTCTAGGCATTTGCAAAGTAAAAATATATGAAACACATTATGCACGGTTGCCATCTCCTTCGGCAATTCCAGTTGATATGATACTTCTCCTCGACACTTCAAAATCTTGAATGGTCCAATATATCTGGGAGCTAACTTTCCTTTGAGTTGGAAACATTGCATTCCTTTCAAGGTGATACTTTCATATACACAAAATCTCCGATAGAGAAGGCTGGATCTCGACGTCTCTTGTCGGCAGAACTCTTCTGTCTAGATTGGGCGGTCTTAAGGTGCTCATAGATCTTGTGAACTTTCTCTTCAGCTTCTCTTAGGATGTCGGGTCCGAAAATCTGATTCTCTCCTACTTCTGACCAATTCAACGGAGTACGACACTTCCTTCCATACATAAACTCAAATGGGGCCATTTGCAAACTGGCTTGATAACTGTTGTTGTATGAAAATTCTGCGAAAGGCAGACAGTCTTCCCATTTTGATCCATATTCCAACACACAAGCTCTCAACATATCTTCGAGTATCTGATTTACTCGCTCCATTTGTCCATCAGTCTGAGGGTGATAAGTTGTGCTGAAATCCAGTCTGGTTCCTAATCCTTCTTGGACTTTCTTTCAGAATCTTGAGATAAACCGGGTTCCTTGATCCCACACAATGTTCTTGGGGACTCCATGCAAACTTACTATTCTAGCAATGTACAACTATGATAGCTTTGAACTCTGATAAGTGGTCTTGAAATGTAAGAAATGGGCTACTTTGGACAGTCTATCCACTATGACCCAAATAGAGTCATTTCCCCTACTAGATGTAGGCAAACCGGTGATAAAATCCATTCCTACTGAATCCCATTTCCATTCTGGAATCTGCAATGGTTGCAAAAGTCATGCGTGTTTCTGATGTCCCGCCTTGACTCTCTGACAGATATCACATTTGGCTATGTAGCTTCCGATTTCTCTCTTCATCTTATGCCACCAAAATTGCTCCTTCAAATCCTGATACATCTTGGTTCCTCCTGGGTGGATAGAATAAAGAGTATCGTGGGCTTCTTGTAAAATAGCTTGCTTCAACTCTGAATCTGCTGGTACACAGATACATCCTTTGTACCACAAAACTCCTTCTTCATCTTCGGTAAATCCGGGTACCTTCCCTATACCGATACGACATTTGATTCCGTCGATACTAGCATTTCCTTTTTGCGCCTCTTTGATCTGACTGATTAAAGTGGGTTGAAGTTTTATGATAGACAAAAATCCTTCACTTACCAGTTCCATTCTAAAATCTTCCAACTCTTTGTGCAAACTTGGTTGCTCCTTCAGGATTATGGTGTTCAATCGACACGGCAATCTGCTAAGAGCATCTGCTACCGCATTGACTTTGCCAGGGTGATAGTGAATGTCAAGATCATAGTCCTTGATTCCATCTCCTTTGTCTTATATTTAGCTCCTTCTGGGTGAAAATATACTTCAGACTCTTGTGATCCGAATAAATCTCATAGCAATTACCCATGAGGTAATGTCGCCATGTCTTCAAGGCTAAAACTACTGCTGCTAGTTCGAGGTCATGGGTAGGGTAATTCTGCTCATGTTGCTTCAGTTTTCGGGATAGATAGGATATGACTTTGCCTCCTTGCATTAGCACACATCCGAGACCAATCTTGGATGCGTCACAATACACATCAAAAGGCTTCGTAATATCCGACATAATGAAGATTGGGGCTGAGATCAATATCTTCTTGAGCTCTTGAAAACTTGCTTCAGATTTGTCCGTCCACTCAAACTTCTTATATTTCTTCAACAATTGTGTCATGGGTCTTGCGATGCTTGAGAATCCTTCTACGTACTTGCGATAATATCCCGCTAATCCGAGAAATGCACGAACTTGGATTTGAGTGGTTGGGGCTTGCCATTCTTCCACATCCTTAACCTTGGAAGGGTCAATAGCAATTCCTCTTGCTGACACGATATGTCCTAGGAATCCTACTTCATGTAACCAGAACTCACATTTGCTAAACTTGGCATACAACTGATGCTCTCTAAGGGTATCCAGGATGGTCCTTAGGTGTAGCTCATGTTCTTCTTCTGATTTGGAATAGATCAGAATGTCAACGATGAAAACAATGAGAAACTTATCCAGGAAGTTCAAAAAAATCTTATTCATGAGGTTCATGAAGTAAGCGGGGGCATTGGTTAATCCAACAGACACGACAGTGTACTCATACAGTCCATATCTGGTGGTAAAGGCAGTCTTTGGAATATCCTCTGCGCGAATCTTGAGTTGATGATAACTAATTCTAAGATCAATCTTAGAAAACACTTTGGCGCCAGTCAACTGGTCAAACAGGTCTTCTATCTTCGGCAGTGGGTACTTGTTCTTAATTGTGACACAAACGGTTACCTCCATCTTTCTTATCCATAAACAAAACAGGTGATCTCCATGGCGACGCACTTGGTTGAACCAGACCTATCTCCAACATAGCATCCAGTTGCTTCTTCAGTTCCACTAATTCAGACGGGTTCATACTATAAGGTCTCTAGGCTATGGGTCCAGTTCTAGGAATTAGTTCAACGATAAACTCGATATCCCGATCTGGGGGCATATCGGGCAATACATCTGGGAATACGTCGGGGTATTCACAGACTACTCTGACTTGGTCAATAGTTGGTTGGGATAGACTCTTGTTGCACTTGAATAGACACGACAAGGTTTCAGATACATGCTCTACTGATACTCCAGCGGTACTAGTCATGGTTATGGATTTCTTGGCACAGTCGATTAATCCTTTATGTTTCTACATCCAATCCATTTCTAGTACTACTTCCAAACCTTTGGTTCCAAGTACTATTAGATTAGCATAAAAATCTATTCCATGGATTCTAATAGGTACGGCCTTGCAAATTTGTCTAGCTTTGGTGGTTGAACCAGGTATTTGAACTATCATAACATGCTTCAATTTTGTTGGTTGAATCTTACTAGTGCATGCAAATTCTTTCGTAATAAATGAGTGCGATGCTCCAGAATCAAACAACACTCTTGCAAGTAGAAAACATACCCAACACGACATCTAGCGCTTCTTGGGCTTCTTCAGCATTCATGTGAAATAGATGGCTGTTGCGGTTGAGCGAATTACCTGGGGCAAATCTTCTTCCAGGCTGAACACGGCGCTGCTGCTGAGCTGGGGCATTCACATTGGTGGCTGCTGCAAGCTTCTTGGGGCACTCATTGGAATAGTGACCCTTGACTCCGCATTCAAAACAAGTAACCTGAGACTTGTCTTTTCCTGCAATAGGCACATCATTGCTTCCAGTCCTTGGGGCAATATTGGTGTTGTTGGGGTTGTTTTTGTTGTTGAACTTGGGCGGTGCACAACTGAAGTTGTTGGAGATGCCAGGGTTGTTGTTCTGGTTTCCTCCAGGCCTTGGGTTTCCTCCTCCACAGTTGGGATAGTTTGGATGGGTCATAGGGGGTCTATTGTTTCTCGGGGCATATCCTGCAGACGGGTTTGGGCGATACTTCAGGGTATGGTGGGATCCTGGTTGATTCATCATTTGACGCTTGTGGTTCTCATTGGCTTGGTTGATCTTGCCTTCCATCTGGATTGCAGAATCCACTAAGGCTTCAATGTTAGCGAAAGGAATGTTGACTAATATCGTCTGCATCTCATCATGCAGACCATTCAATAATCTCTTCGTCTTTTCTTCGGTGTCAATCTCATCTGGTGCATACCTAGCTAATGTCAGAAATTTGTCACGGTATTCAACGATTGTCATCCTCCCTTGCTTCAATTTTCTGAACTCATCTCTCATCCTCTTGACTAAACCCGGTGGCACATGGGTTCTGCTGAACTTGAATTTGAATTCATCCCAAGTCATGATTTGTCCTCCATTCATGGTGCGAATGCTATTCCACCAAGCTCTTGCATCACCTTCCAGATAATGGGTGGCAAACAGTACTTTCTCATTGGCCTCCACACCTGCGACTTCTAAGTTGTTCTCCATGGTTTGCAGCCAGTCATCAGCATCTAATGGCTCTTCAGACTTACTAAAAATGGGTGGATTGGTATTTTGAAAGTTCTTGAGCTTGGATCCATGGTTGTCCTGGTTTCCATGGCCTTGATTATTATTGGCCATCTGAGCTATCTGTTGAAGGGTAGCTAAGTTGTCTTGATGTTCACCTCTTCCAGCTTCACGGTCAGCAACCAACATTTGCAAGATTTGCAGCATTGGATCCTGAGATGAGCTGCTCCCTTCGCGAGGCATCTGAAGATTGAGATAGATCATGAGACAAGCGGAAAATTTCTAAGGTTCATGGATTTGTTTTTGAAAAGTGTTTAAACTTTGAGTTTGACTCTGGTTTTTTCAACTAGCAACTTTCTTACCATTCATTCATAGCACCCAATACAAACACACACCACACTAAGGTAACAGATGGTTTTAAGAACCATTCTGTGAAACTACGATACAGTGGGACCAGATACAACTCACACCTACGATAGTGCTCAAGTGCTACTATTCATCAGAATCGGTGGCTTCATCATCATCAATGAAGGCAGAATCATCATCATCAGTGTGGAAGTCCATGGCTTGGTCCTCCAGGTAGTCATCATCATCGCTGAGGTAGGAGTAGGGGTCTCCATGAATATCTTCCCCTACATTCTCCCTCTCCTCAAGCTGCATGTCCCGCTCATGGATGGTCTCCTCCAAGCCTGACACTTTGTGACGAAGGCAAGCAATGATGCGATCCTTTTTGTCATGCAGACGGCAAAATGTCTTGCGCTCCTTTGCAAGGATGGCGAGGGTCTGGTCCTTCTTGACTGCAATGGCATAATTGTGGTTGGCGTAGGAGCGGGCATTGTCCAACTCCTTCTGCCTATCATACAGCATGAAGCTGCGATGATCCACCTGATGCTTCAGCTCCGGGTGGTATGGTACCTCCAATGGTTGTCCCATAGCATCACACCTTGCGTAGTACTCAAAGTGTGTGCCCTTGATCTAATTGATGCTTTGCCCACATAGACGGGCAAGAGATTCCTGCATAGCCCTGGCGAGTCCGTCTAGCCAGTTATTCTCTCTGAAACTGAATTGGATCCCCTCTGAGGTGGGTGCCTCCATATTTCCTCTGAGGTTTGCAACTATCAGCCATTGTAGTTCTCCTTGCTGATCGTTCAGTTGTGCTCTGAAGAACTCGGGGTGCGGGTTCTCAAGAAGTTCCGAGAGTTGCTCTAAATCGCGATCAAAGATGAGCCGTCCTCCATTACCCAACTGGTAGAACTTGCTATACTTCATGTCCATCGATAAGAATGTAGGATAAGTAAGTTAGTAGAGCGATCATGTGTGTCAAATTTTATGTAAGATTTGCAAGAATTTCTAAGGAACATGATTTTTCTTGAAAGACTCTAAGTGATAAGAATGAGAATAGGTTTTCATAAATACTCACTTTTTTTGAAATTAAGTTTTTGATTCAAGCGTCCATTCTAACTAGGGTCTCCTATGGTCAGGATGGCTCTGATACCAACTTGTCAACACCCAGATTTTTAATCCTAGATGCCTGTTATGCCATACATCGCAATCCCAGGATTACCATTTTTGCGAGACATAACAGATTGGTACCATAGTTCATCATCCATTACAAACCATAATAAAGGTCTTACAAATAAAGGATCTCATGATCTAGTCTTAATCCAATCAATGCAGCGGAATAATAATGATAGTAGCATGGTCGAGGCTCCATCTTCAGGGTCACAGGCAATGCTGACGATAGGAGATGATCCTAGTTGTCATAGACTTCCTGCTGTCCATCATCCTGGTAGTCCTCCTCATAGTCTGGCCATAGGAATATCCAAGGACAAAGCCATGAGTACTCTTTAAGTACTCGCAAACTAATACTAACAAGTAAGTAGTTTTGAGTAGGAATCCTAAGCTCTAGGTTTATTTGCAAAAAGCCAGGTTTATCTCTAACTGAGTTTAAAAGTAAAGAAAACTAACTTAATGTTTTCCAACACCTAAGTGGGAACTTAGTTTTCATGTTCACAACCCTGTTGTGGTCAAGTCATAGTTCATTTCATAAGTCATTTTGAAAACATCTGACGATGGAACAGTATGGCCACTTCAACTGTCCATAACCGCATACACAACTATTCGAATAGTTTGACACTCTGCAGAGGTAGTACACTTTCAACACAACATTCAATACATCCGTCAGGAACAATCCTGAATGACCATACTTAGTATGCGGATAATCAATCCTAACCTTTCAATTACACACCCTAGTATAGGCACCTCCCCTATAGTTTGGCCTCCCAACCATTACCATCTGTCATCTTGGGAACTGCACAGGTGGACATTCATCACGAGGTAGCCTCATCTCAAACCTCTTCCGCAAGGGAACCCATACTAAGATATATAAACTTCTAGTCAAGCCCTACCCAAATTCGGGTATTGTGGTGGTACGGTAAAATTGGAATGGTATCGCATTCGAACCCAACCATCAGTTTTATAAAAGGGCTAAGGCTCATGCCTCAACATTCATCATCAAATCATATGGTGTTCATAACACATGTCAAAACATTTCATTAGAATGACTCATAATTCCAAGGTTTTCATAATCATTTTCACCAAGTATTCCCATCTAAAGTGATCAACTTTTATGCTTAGCACTAGCCACTAAAGTTGAGGGTAATCACTAATGATGGGTGCTAATCAAGTGTGACTTATCCAAATCTAATCTCATGCCTCAGTATGACATCTAGTTCTAACTAACTTAGGCCCAGTTTTATGCTCTTTATGCTACCTATAATATCTTTCCAAAACTTACAAAACTCTAACTGAAAGTAATAAAGAACTTTGATAAAGAAATAAAATAATAAAGCTTGCAAGTAAAACATGGGATTGGTATAATCAAGGTTGCATAACCAAATATGCCTAAGGCCTCTAGTTTTCATAGTTATCATGCAAGTGTTAGCTTGCATAGTGTAGCTTGCCTTGAGTAGTGCAGTGGTTGAAGTTTTCTCTTCTTCGTAGTAGTATTTCTCCTCCTCGTAGCCTTGGTCGGTACTAGCATCTATAAATAAATACGAGGTACACAATCACCAAACAATACTTAACTACTTCTATTTGGCAAACAAAGGTTCACGTTACATGATCTAGCATCATCACAATCATCTCATGAAATAAATACCTAGTCTTATTTATTTTTGTTTAGAAAAGTAATTTCTACTCATTGAAAACTACTTAAGATTTAATATTCTCCAATTAAAATATGGGATCATGTTGACACATGTCATCACCACATATTTTAATACTTGGGAATGTGATTTAAAGTTGTGTCACATTTTAATAAGGTTTAACATTATTATTTTAAATAATTAAAGTGACTAGAAATGCCTATGGGGCATTCTTTTAATACTTGTTCAAGATCACTGCATGTAGACCTAAAGGTTTTTACATATTCAGAAAGATCTTGTCAAATGTGATTTTTGAGGGTTGGAATCAACTCAAAAGCATTTATGGTTGATTTTGGAAAAATGTTTGAATGTGGAAAAGTCTCTGTCCTGTTATTTTTACTATAGGTGATCTATAATTTCAAATGATTTGGATCCAACGGGCTTGGATTAATAATTTCAATACCTTTCTAACATAATTGGTTTGATGCAATTTGTTTCAGTACAACTCTTTGAATTGAATTTCATATTCACTGACTGAACTAGAGTTTGAACTAAATTGGAAAATCTATATTTGAATTACTGGGCTAAGCACGAGAACTAAATTGGGGCGGCCCAACTGCACAGCGCGCGCAACGGTCTGCTGACAAGGGGGGTCCAGGCGTCAGTGGATCTAACTACGCAAAGTAGTAAGTTTCAATCTGGGTCGTGCGATTAGAATCTGATATAACGGCTGAGGTTCATCATCGACGACGAACACCTCCGGCGAGGTCTAAACCCTAATGCAGCGGTGGGGGTCGTGTGAGGCTCACCAGGGCTCTAGATAGGGTCGGCGATGGGGGCGAACGACATTGTCAACGACGGTGGTTCGAATGGTGGTCACGACGGCTCCTGGGGTGGCTCCAATCAACGGCTCCGCTCCTCCTCGGCAGCGGCAGACTCGGGCCAAATTCCGGCAATGCAGAGCTCTCCTTTCTCCGGGGAAAGGTGTTGGAGGTTCTGTGAAGAGTGGGGAGTGAGGTGGTGTGCAAAATTGAGGCGGGGGTGGCCTCCTTTTATAGCCGAGCGAGAGGGGCAGTGCGAAATGGGCAGAGCTCGTCGGGGTCAACGGTACAGCGAGCTAACGGCATGGCGGAGGGCGTAGGCTAGTGCGGTGTCTCCTGGAGATCCTCAAGGGCTTAATGGTGCGCCATGGGGTGGTCTAGAATGGTCAAAATGAGTTGGTGCTCTGAGCGGCACCGACGGTGTTTTCAACGACGCACTATTGCTACGGGTCGCGCGTCAGCGAACGGGCATGTCTAGGGGGTAGCTGGTGTCGCGGTGAGTGGAGGCATGCACGGCGAGGGCGAGGCGCGGCGTGTGCACGTGTGTCGGCTGTGGCGCTCTGGCCGCTCTCGGCATGGCAGAGAAGAAATGGATGCGGTGATTGTCGGGTGGTCCAGGGCCTGGCTATGCTCGAGGGTTGGATAGAGGGTGGCAGTGGATGGTGGGGTGCCTCCTGGACATCATGGACGGGCGCGACCTTTGCTCCTGCGTGCTGGCCATGATCGACCGGCAAGGGGGAGATCGGGTGGCATGGCACTGGTGCAGGGGTAGGGGTGGTAGATACTTCAATGCGAGTGTGATCATTGGGGGAGACAAGGGAAGAGAATTGGGGATAAGAATTGGACAAAGCTTTCATTAAAAATAGTAGAAGTTAGGCAGTGATTACTATGCTCACCATCTGTTTGATGAAATGACCGCATGAAGTTGACATTTGAATTTTTGGATGAATTTTGGTGAGTGCTCTGGTCACATGCTTGGTGGTATCTGGTTGCATGGGTTTGGTTGGGTTTTGAGAAATGGTGATCTTAGTACCTACACTTTATTCAGTTTTGAAATGGCATTTAAATAGATTTGGAAATTGTTTCTGTTGGTTTGCAAAGTGGTCTTGGGTTCTCTTTTACTTGCTCTAGCAAGGCTGAAAAGAATTGGATTTGTTTCTGTTAGAAATCTTGGACTAGAAACACTCAAAGTGGTCTAGTGGTTAACTTTGGTCAAAATGACCATTTGCTTATATAGTCTATATTTGATTTTCACTTCATTTGATTCTGCTTGGAAATGATATAGATGATATGGTTTTCATCTTTAAACCAATCCTTGCCATTCATAGCAATCAAACAAGTCATTGCAAGCATTCATGCGTTCATATTAATTTTAATAACAAAAGTTTTTGTTAACCCTAAACTTGGGTGATTGGAACTTGATAATCTTGATTAATATTTTTGGGACGTTATAGAGCATGACCCTCAACAAGCTTGGAAAAGAAATTTATTGAGTTGAGGACATTGATGTCGTTGTTCGATCCTGCCATGCCAAAGAAGGAGTGCCAGATCCAAAGATCATGTGTAGCAACTGCCTCGAGTATCACAGTGCAACCTCCTTTGTGGCCTTTGTACATTCCCTGCCATACAAATAGACAGTTCTTCCAGTGCCAATGCATGCAGTCTATGCTTCTAAGCATCCCAAGAAATCCTCTACGTTCATTGACTACGAGGATCCGAGCAGTGTCTTCAGCAGTGGGTGTTCTCAAGTACTGTTTCCCAAACACTGCAATCACTGCCCCACAGAACCTGTACAAGCAATCTATGGCGATAGACTCGGCCATGCAGAGATAGTCATCAGCACTGTCACCCGGCGCTCCATATGCAAGCAACCTCATTGCCACTGTGCACTTTTGCAGTGAAGAAAACCTAACCATGCCGGTGCAGTCCTTGCACACGAAATAGGGGTCGTACTCCCAGATGGCATGCACGATCTCGAGAAAGAGCTTTCGGCTCATCCTGAAATGGCACCGAAACACGGCCTCTTTATGCAACAGATCGTCAGCAAAGTAGTCGGCGTACAACAGGCAGTAGCCCTCCATCCTTTGGCTTGCTTTGCACTTCCGGCGACCCTTCGCCGAACCTCCACGCTTCGGCATTGCAGTATGCAAGTACAGCTGGGCAAGAGAGGCGAGGATCTGCATATGCTCTGCATCTTCAGCGGCTGCGGTGTTCTCCTCCTCCAGCAACACGGCGAACATCTCCTCGTCGCTGGCCGAATAGGCAAAACCCTGAACACTCGGAGGGCGAGATGGCAGGAGCTCGGAGCGAAGCCGAGCTACGGCGAAGCTAGGCCAGCGAAGGATGGCCTAGGGCAAGGGGAAAGGGTTGCGCGGTGGGCCTATCTACAGGTGTGGATACGGCTCAGCATGGTGAAGCTTCGCTGGAGAAGGCATGGCGACAGAGCAGCTAGGGGAGCTCTTCGCCACAGGGAAGGCGAGTGGAAGCGGGGAATGGGGTTGTCTCGTCGAGACGGTTGGCCCACACCCATTTTTGCTTCGTCCGTGTTTCCAGGGCGTTCCCGATGCCCCGGGTTTGTCCTATGAATTCCAGATGAAAGTTGGCCCAAATTCGAACGAAACCGGGGTCCTAAAAATGCGACCAGGCCAATTTTCAGCGTCCGGACCAAAAAATCATCCTGGGAACCTGAGTGAGATGCTCTAATGCTGATGAACTAATGACTGATTGCAATGGAACTTATTTTTGTGCTTCATTTGGTGTTATACTCATGCGGATTGCACGACATCACGTACTACAAGTTTTTTATTCTCCATGCCTACATCCATCCATCCAATTTTTAGCTCCAAACTTAATGTACTCCGAGTGAGATGATGATGGCCGCTTCGTTACTGTAGTGGTGCATATTGTTGAGCAACGAGTTTGGGGTGTCGAGACTTTGACCTTGCGAGGCTCTGTGAATCTAATAGTCCGGGGGCTGTGTATTAGAATATATTCTTTTTAGATGTTTGAGTTATTTATGTTAATAAATGCACCCATTTTCAAAAAAAATATGTTTGAGTTGTATTCTATCTCTATTATTCTTACAATCCAAGTCATGTACCCCATACAAACAACCCTTTGTGGCAAAGATATTATTTTACAATTATTCAACTATCATGGTATCAGACGCCTAGGTTTCTGCCCGCGATATGGCTCCGGAGGGGTTTTTCTGATAGAAATCATTGTCTGCTCGACTCGCACTGACGCGGTGCCGCCTTCAGGTGGTACCATTCATTCTTGAAGGACGTCCTGGCTGAAAGAGCATGTGGGTCCCCATGTGTGGTTTTGGTAATTAATGACAATTTCTATGTACTAATGTTTGTATCAAGTTGTATTGTAGGAATTCTCTATAGGCAATGCTTGAACCATATGTTGGCTTTAAGGTTGTGAGAATAAGAAAGTGAAGAAGATCAAGTGATGACCAAGGTATTCAAGGAGTGATCCAAAGATTGGTCATGTGAGAGTTGAGCCTATAGCAAATGTGTCTTGAAGAATATATGGTGTGATACCTCTTGTGTACCTTCAAGACACCAACATAATAAAGAAATAAGAAATGAAGGAGAAGAATAAATAAAATAATATTAAGGGTGTCTTGAAGAAGAAGATAGAGTTCCTCATGTGTATCTTCAAGACATCATCCAAATGTAGTTATTAGAAGAAATGTTGTGCAAGCTAAAGATGTGCCATATCTAGAAGATCATATGCTTGGGGCTTGCCATAATTATGGTGATCATGGATATGTGAAGAAATTCCTAAAAGAGCGGCTCTCCCATAGTGAGTATGGGGGAGCAATTTGCAAGACTTCACCAAGCTAGCGCAATCAAGAAAGGTGTTCCATCTTGAGGTGGACAAGATCGTTATCGTCAAGCTCAAGTGGAATATGCTCAAGGCAAAGTTATGTTCTTGATAGGTTTTCTTTCTTACCGGTCTCATGGTGTTAATTGGGGAGACCAGTTTATAGGATAGGTAACCGTACTATCAAGAGGGGCTCTCGAGTGAGTAACTTTCGTATCCCTCGGTGAGAGATCAAATCTTTGCATACTTTGCATCACCTTTCTTGGTTCTTATACATAAGAGTATTTAGAGCTTGTGTTAATCTCCATAACAAGCTCAAGTTCATCGAAAACGTATTTCATATGCATTCTCTATTGCGTTTTTGATATTGGAGGTTTTACCGATTTGTCTTTTCTAGATAGGTTAAACCTATCTTCATTTGGTTATGTACTCCCTTTCTGGACTATGACGGTTCTTTACATGATCTTATATAGATTGTTATTATCTTCAAAACAAGCCTAAGATCATCAAAATCGGAGCCCGGATGCAAAAGTTATGGTCGTTTCAGTTTTGCTGTTTCTGTCAGTTTTGCCTAGGGCGGAATGTTCAGGATGAAATCGCCGGACACTCCGGTGTCACGCAAAAATCTCAGATTTTAGTTGTGTGGTTGCCATTCAGTGTCCCATATCGTAAACCACCCGGAATCTGGCCAGAATGTCCGGCCCGTGCGCTCCAGAACTCTAACGGTTGGATTTTGGAGGACCTATATAAGGGGCCCTCATGACCCACAAGTATAGGAGATCGCAATAGTCTTCGCGGGTAGTATTATCCAATTTATTTATTCAACACAAGGGGAGCCAAAGAATACTTGAAAGCCTTAACAACTGAGTTGTCAATTCAACTGTACCTGGAAATAGTTCTTGCTCACAGAAGTTTATTAGTAGAAATAGTTTGTAGTAGCAACATCAATTCAACAACAACAGTAGAACAAGAGCAATAGTAACACTAACAGTAAAACAGTGGAATTCGAGTGTGGTAGGCATAGGGATGGATGGACGAGCGTTGCATGAACGAGTCTAAACATGTAACTCCAAGATCTAGAGCATTGCAGATAAATAAGAATAAGCATACAAGTACTAAAGAATCCTAGGCATGTGCTCTATATATAGGCATGCATGATCACAATGAGAACTTGCACGCCAGCCCGTTGCAGCGGAGCCTCTAGGAAACTACTGGCAATTAAGGTGCTCCTTTTAATAGAGCACCGGAGCAAAGCATTAACACTCCATGAACACATGTGATCCTCACACCACAACCATCCCCTCCGGTTGTCCCAATTTCTGTCACTTCGGGGCCTTTGGATCCGTACAATGATATGTGTACACAACTTGCAGGTAAGATTGCAAACAATACTATCATAATGATTCAATAATAAGTTCAGATATGAGATCATGGCACTCGGGCCCTATTGATAAACATTAAGCACAACAAGTTGCAACAAAGTCAAATAGCACTAATAGAGATACTAAGCACTATGCCCTAACAATCTTATTCGATTACATGATAGAACTCATCCAATCCCTACCATCCCCATAGCCTACAACAGGGGATTACTCACTCATGGATGAGGGAAACATGGATGGTTGATGGAGAGGCATTGGTGATGACGATGGCGATGATCCTAGCTTAGAGAAAGTAGATACGTTTTGGACGTATCAACTCCCCCCAAGATTAGCTTATTGCTTGTCCTCAAGCAATTCAGTTGAAAACTGAGTGCGATAAAAGAACTTTCATGAACACATTTGCTTCATATGATGTATACATTCTCAGCACAGGAGTAGATACTTAAACCATTCATAATAAGAAGTATGCAACTAAGTCTACTCAATAGTCATTGCAAGCTATGAAGAGAAGCCAACTCAATAATAACAAGCAGCATGAAACATAAACATAAGCAACATTGCAATGCTCATAATAAGGTATGATAGAGTGGTATCTCGCTTGCCTTTGTTTGTAGGGCACAATGTAAATGCCAAGACACCTCTGAAGTTCAAGTAAAGACTAGAAGTAAAGATATCAGAGATACAATGTAAGGTCCCTCCTTTATAAAGGAAAAGGGATCCCTGTGATTGCAATGCTAGTCCCTGGATCAATAGCTAGCATCCACATTTAAGATGTAATATCAAGAAACAAAGGTCATAATACAATTTTATAACCAGGAATAACATAATTTATTACATCTTACATAGCTCATTTGGCTATTACATTACATTTCAGCAGAATATTTATAAGCATGGGGTCCTTCATCTTCAAAGTGCCATAGGCAGACATGTTGGTTGTAGACTTTGTAATCCTAATCAACACACTTCACTAAATCAATCAAACCTGCAACATAACAAGTTACAGCCACAAGGGTCAATACATTTGAATTGTATTGGCAAGTGATACTATGGTAGTATAGTGGAGTCTATCATCTATATGCTTTTGGCTAAGTGGAGTTGAGGCTTGCATTGCTCAAAAATAGATTTTTCCTTATCATTTGAAAACACTAAGTTTTTGTTTGGCAGAAATCACCCAAGGCATCTACCAATCAAAGATTGAAGATCCTTTAACCCTTGTTTAACCAGAAGTTTTTAACTTAGAAATTTGGATCATGAGATTCTTGATAGCTTCCATGTCTTGATGCTCAAATTGTCCTTTACCAGGGACATGGCTAAATACTTAGATTTTACACTCTGCAGAGGTGGTGCACTTTCCCCACAAGACTTGGTTTCACCAAGACAAGATCTTTCAGAAGCCTTCCCTTAGACCAAAATGGACGCGCTCCAACCTATCAAACCCTACCACCAACTGTCTATTTGGCTAAGTTATTGCAACCTATATGATCTAGGCAGAGCCCATAATGCCAAGTGGTTGCACTTGAAGCTTCTCAACATTTGACATCTCAAATCTCTTTGTTCCTGGGTGGCCATCCACAAGTGAGATACACAAGGTTCACCAGTCCCCTGTCCTTGTGTAACCACTCAACACAAACCATTCCTTCCATTCCACCCAGGTGATTCATTCACTTAGTTGTTTTATTAAACAAAACACAAGTCCTCAGACTTAGAAAATTTTCCATAGCATGAATATATATTCCACCCTTGTTTTCTACTAGCTAAGCTAAGCATGATAGTAGTAGGAATCTTAACTTAGGAAATTTCTACTAAGGTTTCATCTACTAGGATTTTCCATAGCATGGTTTATACTTAGCAAAAATCCCATGCAAGTCTTATTTAGAAATATCACTAATGCATAGTGAAAATAGTAGGACAAAGTATGAAGCATCACTTGCCTTTTTGGTAGAGGGTATAAGTTCACTCCTTGATCTTTGCAATGCTCAGACACTTCAAGTCACTACAATTCAATCAAGCAAATAATATTTCAATCTACCATTCAAGCAATTCAATCACATAAAATGATACAATCAAAGTAATGCATGCAAGCATGCAATAGGTTGTTTTATTTGTAAAAATGGTTTCTAGTAGGTTGTAAACATTTGGAAACACCTATTGGTCATTTTATAAAGTGGCAAAGTCATTTGCAATAGGTTTCACTTTATAAACCCTTTTCTAAAACAAGGTGTTATTTTATGTGGTGGAGAAATGTTTTTTAATAGGGAATTAATCTATAGGGTTCACAAAATATGTTTTCAAACCATAAAATCTTGTGTTTAGGGTCAGAGAGTTTATTCCAAAACATTTCTCAAATGTTTTCTTCCAAAACCATTTTTAATAAATAAACCATATTTTTATTTGACTAGAATTGGTTTAAATCCAAGATTCATTCTTTTGTTTCACCAAATACATTTTTGAAACCAAAATTTGTTTCCTAGGGTCAGTAGGTTCAAAACACATCATTTGCCAAAGATTTTATCCTCAAAATCATTTTGGAACAATTTTTATAACCTAAACAAGCATACATAAGTTTCTGCAAAAACAAACATTTTAACAGAAGCTTTTTACTAAACAAATGGCATGGTTGGCTAGGGCTTGCTTTTTTGAATCCATTGATTTAAGTTTGCAAAATTTGGACGTGTAGATTAAAAGTTATGCAATTTACAAAATCACATATCTAATAGATCTAATCTGTTTTAATTCAAACAAGCTGAGCCACGTGTCTTAATTCTATTCGTCGAAAACATTTCGCGTGGATCAGCAACGTGAGGCGTTGGATCAAGTCACATTGCACGGCTCTGGTTGCGTACCTCTTCAGCGTTACGTGATTCTATCGTACCCCTACGATCTGCATCTAACGGCTAGCGACGATCTGACCTAACTCGGGCGGCGCTCAGCGGCAAATGGCGACGCCTTTCGGCTAGCGGCGCTGGCGCTAGAGGAAGCAAGGAAGAAGAAGAGATGGCTCACCGTGATCGCGGTGGCGTGGGGATGCTCAACCTTCGCGGTTGATTGTGAAGAAGCGCCTGGTTGCGTAATCGCTCGTCGTCGGCAGCGTCCGACGCCGTTGCGTCGTCGGCGGCGCTTCACGTGTCATGAGGAGCAAGCGAGACGCAGTTAGATGCGCAAGGTCGTGGTGATGATGCGTGCATGAAGGATAAGGAGAGGGGCGGTCAGGTTCTTACCAGAGGAGTCGCCGGAGTAGCAAACAGACGGTGGCGCTACTGTTCGTCTTTGTTGTCGACGCTGTAGAGCACGCGCGGGCGAGATAACGTTACGGGAAGATTCGCCGGGATGTGGGGATCAGGTGAGGGTGGTCGAGGGGGCAAGGGGTGGCGAGGGGCTGCCGGAATCGGCCGGGAGAGTCATCGGAGACAGAGGTGTTCGGAGAGGAATTAGGGCGGCCTGGGGGCGTGCTAAGGTGGGGCGACAGAGGGGAAGAAGAGAGGAGGGACAGACGTTTTAACGTGCATGGTCGCAGGGGGTAAAGGCAGCATCAATGCCGCGAATTAAAGCGAGCATTCATCGTGGAAACAATGAGGTAAGGGAGAAGGAGTGTGGCGGGTGAGGAAGAAAGCTAGGGTGTGGGGCGTTCGTCAGAATTGAGAGAGGAGTTAGGGGTCCACATGTCATCCTTGGCGGGTAGGGTGTTTGGTCTGAAACGTTTTTCTGCGGGAGAGGGGCAGTGGGCTGGCTAGGTTTAGTTGGGCCAGGCTAGTTGGGCTGGGTCCTTTTCATATTTTTCTGTTCTGTTTGTTTTTCTTTTTCTCTTTTGATTAATCTGATTTGATTTTGTTTGGCCAATTCAAACATTCATTTGAATTCAAAACCTTGCCAAATTTTGTGTGGGATTAAACACTGGTTAGTATTGTTTTCTGATGTCAATTTTTGAATAAAACCTTATTCATTTTGGGGTCTTTTATTTATTCAAAATAGGCTTAGTTTTAAATCATATAAGATTTATTAATATTTCTAAACACCATTTGATTTTTCCAAAACCAACAAAATCTTTTCAGTAGATTTTTATTTGATTAGTTGGGTGTCAAATAATCCATCTTGAATTATTTGGAAAAAGCTTTTAATAAGATTTATTAACCACTTAAGATTGGGTATTTGTTTTAATTCCCATAGGATTTGGTTTAGGTCATTTTATTTTATTTTGGAATTTCTTTATCCAATATTTTATTTAGATTTGGATTATAATTCATTCCATTTGTTTATGGATTTGGCCAAGATTTGGTTTGGTCTTTAAATATTCATTATTTATTATTTCTTTCTTCATCTTATAAAATCCATATCTTTTTATTTTGAGATCCAAACTTGGTGATTCCAATTTGTGAAATCTTATTTGATATTTATTTATCCTTTTAAAGATCTTTAGGATTAATTGCTCACCATTTGGTATGGATTTAGATAAGGGCTTTATTGGCTTTGGGAATTCAATTCCTTACCTTATTATATTCATAAGATTTTATTTATGAAACTAATTTATATGGCTTTATAATATTTCTATTTGTCTTTCTTGATCACTTGTGAATGTTTGTTGATCAATTTTCATATGGATCAAATCCATAGGCTTGGGGATAACTTGGAAATGATTTTTATTCCATTAGGGTTTTAGGATCTGGATTTATTTCCAAGTGTTTAAATTTCCAGATACATTCATTGAGGAATGCATTTCCCTTGATTTGGATTTTGTTGAATTCAAAGTTTAACCAAAGTTTGTTCAAGATGGGATTTTAAGTTTCCATTTAGAAACAAAAGTTTCTTTTCACCCTGATTTTCAACAAAAAATTATTTTGTTTATTTTATTTTTCACATTACAAGATTTGGAAAATCTTGGGATGTGACATACAAGCATCAAAGTCATGACATAATTAACCAAGTTTTGGAACAAGCACAAAATGGCAATTATGCTCTCAATAAGGTGCTCATAGAATAAATGGTGACTCAACAAGGGAGTGAAACAGTTTTGAAAAGTTTGAAAGGCTTCCGAATGCTGAAAGAAAGGTACTCATTAGCTTTGAGCTCTCATTGCCCCTATCATAGGCATCTTTATATGGTTAAGGTGAAAGTGAGGTCCAATATGAGTTATATGCTTGACAGACCATAAACTGGAAATCCTAAGTCCCTTGATTACGAGGGCCGCTCCGCATGCTACTCAACTTTGGTTACCTGTAAGTTCTTGTCATTGTAAATACATGCATATCACAGAGAACCGCCAACGGGGTACCCCTTGCACATGATACAGGAGCTATCCCGTGATCAAAATGACAAGGCAAGCAGACAATGAGCATCTCAGTGATCTTTTTATTTACTATGTGCATAGCTTTTTATTGGGGATGCTTCACAGAATGCTCATTATGGTAATGCTGCAAGTTTCCACCATGATTAGGCATGGCTTAGGCTAGCAGCCCAGGCGTTTCTCTAACACAATGTATAAACTCCATGAACTCACAAGCTCCCCTTTTATTTCACACCGACGACATCCACAAACAAAAGATCAAGGTATCAACTGGATATGTATCCATAAGTGTTGAAAGCGTTGCCCGTGATAGCACAGTTATGCTAACTCCCAACCTATAATTTGCAAGCATATAACTTTCATGGACAGGTCACAATGGTTCAAGATTATTAAGTGCAAGGAATAAAGTGTGCCATCAAGTTCGTGAGAGCCTTACTAACTAACTTTCTCAAAGCAGATAAAAAAATTTGTTTGGAAGAAAACAAGGCATATAGAATATGCACTGAAATAGCAAAAGATGTTAATAGGTAGGTATGGTGGACACTGTTAGCAATATTGGTTTTGGGAAGTTGGATGCACAAGTAGAGCTCATACTCAGTGCAAGTGAAGGCTAGCAATAGAGAGGGAGCGACAAACGAGAGAGTAATAACTGTCATAATCATGCTTGCAACAAAACAGGACTAATTATGGCATGAAAAGGATACAAGAACTATGAGGCAAAATAAATCATCGAGGCTTACTGACTATTTTCTAGTCATATGCATGCATGAGCATGCGCCAAGTCGATTCACATGAAACATTCAGAGGAGGATACCACATTATCATACCAAGTTATGAATAAAACAATGCAAGCAAACATTCATATGACATGATACAAAATATGAGCAAGCTGGAGCTAATCACAAGAAATCAAGAACTACTAAGCATCCATAATAACGTACACCTTACATGAACAGACTAAGCATGCTCACAATGATGAGTATATGTACACAAATGAAAACAAATAGAGTTTGTTACCAGCCTCTTACCACGCCTCAAGTTGTCTTAATCTTTATTATTGCCCTTCACTTATGTGACTTGAATAATAACATGAAACCAAAATCCACTGAGTACGGCTGAACCCTCCAAAGAACTCACAAAACCAAAGAAGAAGAACAAATATTTTGGTGTTTTCGATTTTTATAAAGCAAGCAAACAAAGCAAAACCAAACAAAGAAAAATCTTTTTGGATTTTTCTTTAAGGCAAACCAAAGATAAAAAGCAAAGAAACAAACCAAGAGAAAGAACGAAAAATATTTTTGGTATTTTTGTGTTTTTGAGAAAGTAGCAACAAGAACTAAAAAGAAAGCAAAACAATGTATATACAAAGAACCGACCGAATATGATATATATATGAGTGTGAAGTCAGTATACCTCCCCCCAAGCTTAGGATTTTGGCCTAAGTGGGACTCAATAGCGCGGGTAGTAACCCCAAGCTGGTGGGTCATCATAGGAGTGATCATAGTCAGGCGCTTGAGATGAAGAAGAAGACGCACCCCAATCATAAGAAGGCTGCTGGTATGAAGACTCCCCCAAGTTGGAGGGTTGAACTGAATCATCTTTGGCATCCTCTCCAACATTCTCCTCTTGCTGGAAAGTCTCCGCCATGTATGTGTCAAACTCCTCCGTGAGCGACCATCCTTGCCTGTTATCAAAATTAAACAAAACAGGTGCAGGAAAATAAACTATTTTCTCAGTCCTACCCCCTCTCCAACCGTGCTTGGCAAAAGACAATTCATACAGTAAACTTCTCACAGTAGCCCCTAGAGAAAAAAAATTATGCTGAACCATAGAACCAAGATCAAGCCTCTCTATGGGGAACCGATAATCTGAGTGGTGGGGCTCTAAACCATGGAAAGCTAGCAACCTAGAGGCAATGAGACCTCCACAAATTCCACCCTTCTCGCGGTTAGTGGTAATACGGTAAGCTATGAAAGCACCGAGGTTATAAGATCTATCCCTATTCAAAGCAGCTGCGATAAAAGCTAGATCAAAAGAAGATAACTTTCTAGCAGTCTTTCTAGCAAGAACACACTTGGTAATGAAATAGGCAAAATATCTTATGGATGGGAACTGGATGTTCCGAATTTTACCACTTTCCTTTGAGAAGTCGAAACCTTGGCAGATTTCAGCATATAAATCCATAATTGTCTTAGGCCTCTCCTTGATCTTCTCACAAGATCCCCAATAGGGCACTCTAATAGCTACACAGAAATCAGCAAACGGCAAGTTGGCAGCTATATTGTATATTTTATAATGGACCATGGGATTAGATGAAGACCAAGTAAACCGGAAGTCCTGCACCACAGCCATGTTTAGCTTGACATATTGAAAAGGTTCACCTTCAAAAAAGTGTTCCAACCCTGCATTGGTAATCATACTTTGGAAATCCTGGAGGATTCTCGCAGCTCTCATAAATTCATGGCATGGATATATGGAAGGTAAGACTCCTTCCTCACGATGAACATTCATTGGCTCAGGTACCATTAAATCATATTGATTTAGTGGGTAAGCACTGATCTTACTTTCTGAAATTTTTAGACAAAAATCAAACCAAGTGATTTCCAAGTTGATAAATGATGAGCAACTACTATAGGAACTTTCTAGAGGGCTACACATGCATCAAAATAAAATCTCTAAGCATATAACAAGCATGCAAGCTCACACAACCTGACACCTATAGCAGCAAAATACTCAAGATACAATCTACCAATCACTAATCTAATTAGACAAGTGGAGGAGGCACATACCAAGGAGCAATCCCTCCAAAAATCAGCAGCAAAGATGGGCTGATCAAGGAGATCAAAAATAAGGAGCAAGCACAGCAATAAATCGATCTTGAGAAAGTTTTTCGGTGTTTTTCAGGAGAGGGAAAGAAGATGGCTGGGAGGAGGCACCTTGGAGGGGCCCAGGTGGGCCACACCCCAGCCAGGCGCCACCTAGGGGCTGGTCGTGCCCACCAGGGGTGTGCTGGCCTAGGGTGGCCCCCTGGGTCACTCCAGGTGTCCCTTTTTGCCTCTTGTTTCGAGGAAAAATTTATTTTGAATTTTCTAGGTTTTTTGGGAAACTTTATTTTTGGCAGATTTTCAGGGTATGAAAAATTGATTTTCTCGCAGAAAAGATTTTTTTTAGAAGAAGCAAAAGAAAAAAAACCAAACTACAGAATCTCTAAGACACTCTAACAAGCAAGTAACTAGCAAAACTAAAGCTAACAAGAGAAAAGGCAAAGACTATGAAGGAGAAAAGTAAAAGGAAGCAAGTATAACCATGGTGAAAACATTATTTTGTTCATTAAAATCCTTTTGTTAACAAGGTTGATCAAGTCTTGTTACCAAAACAATCTTATATGAAACAAAACTTTGCATTCCACCAAGTGATTATGTTACCTCAAGCTTGATAGCAATGGTCCCAATCATAATAGTTTCAAAATTTTCTTGTGGAAAGGGACAATATATTTCTCCAACCTTGATGCTCTCAACATTTTCAATGAAATTCAGGCAATAGCTTTTAGCAACCTTCTTGGGGAAATAAACAGTATGCTCTCTGTCATTAATATTAAAATTTACTTTTCCTTGATTACAATTGATGATAGCACCTGCAGTATTAAGAAAAGGTCTCCCAAGAATAATAGACATATTATCATCTTCAGGCATTTCAAGCACAACAAAATCAGTTAGAACCAAGAAATTATGAGCCACTTGAACATGAACATCCTCACATATACCAACAGGAATAGTAGTCGACTTATCAGCCATTTGCAAAGATATATCAGTTGGTATCAACTTTTCTAGCTGGAGTCTCTTGTAGAGAGAAAAAGGCATAACACTAACTCCATCTCCAAAATCACATAAAGTAGTTCTAACATAATTATTCTTAATAGAGCAAGGAATAGTTGGTATACCTGGATCACCAAGTTTCTTTGGAACCTTACCATTGAAGGAATAATTAGCAAGCAAAGTAGAAATCTCCTCATTAGGAATCTTCCTTTTATTAGAGACAATATCCTTCATATACTTTGAATAAGGAGGCAACTTAATAGCATCAGTCAAAGGCCACTCACAAAACTTGTTGTAGTGTTCTTTGTCCTTTGACTCGTGTTTCTTACTTGGAAAAGGCACAGGTTTCTGCACCCAAGGTTCTCTCTCTTTACCATGTTTATTAGCAATAAAGTCTTCCTTAGTGTACCTAGTGTTCTTAGTGTGCTCCTCTGGTTCTTCCTCAACTTCCTCCTTATTAGGAGCATCATTTTTATCATTACCACTCTCAGTTTCAGCATCAGAGGCAGATATACTATTAGGATCTACAACAGGTTCAAGGGGTTCCTCAACTATTTTATGTTTCTTTTTCTTTATCTTATGAGGACTACCACTACTTTCACCTTGTTGAGAATCCTGCTGAATTCTTTTAGGGTGTCCTTCAGGATATAAGGGATCTTGAGTGGCTATACCACTCCTAGTTCTAATTCCATAAGCATGTTTATCTTCTGAGGCATTAACTAGCATATCCTTTTGCACCTTAGCAAGTTGATCAATTTGAGTTTGAACTATTTGAAAGTGTTTATAAAGCATTTTAATATCAATAGAAGTTTTTTCCACAATATCTTTTAACTCTTTAATAGCTCTAGAGTTTTCCAATAAATGATTCTGAACTTGTTTATTAAAATTACCTTGCTTAACAATAAAAATGTCAAGTTCCTCTAAACATTGATCAGGAGTCTTACCAGAAGGAATATCACCTTCATCAAAGTGTTGGAGAGAGTGGACCTCAATAGTAGATGAGTGGGGAATTGGCTTGCATAATTCTTCTATAGGAGGTAGTTTCTTCACATCTTCAGCTCTAATACCTTTCTCCCTTAGACACTTCTTAGCTTCCTTCATCACTTCATCATTTAATGCAATAACTCCCCTCTTCTTTGGTGTTGTTTTTGGAACTGGTTCAGGCACAACTGGTTCAGGAGTAATAGGCTCAGGTGTATTTAGCTCATTTGAAGTCCAATCATCATAATTCTTGCTTATTTTAGCCATTAATTCTTCAGCATCTGTAGGAGTTCTTTTCCTGAAAACACAATCAGCAAAGCTATCTAGGTATGTCCTAGAATCATCAGTTAGTCCATTATAATAAATATCAAGAAGCTCATTTTTAGGCAATGGACATCCAGGATGTGCATGAATCAAGGCACAGAACCTCGTCCATGACTCAGGCAATTTATCTTCTCCTTCATGTTTAAAATCAAAAAGTCTCCACAAAGCAGCATGTCTAGCACTGGGAGGAAAATATTTCTGAAAGAAAGAAGCAATCAAGCAATTAGGACTATCAATGAAACCAGGAGGTAATCTATTAAACCAATCCCTAGCTTCTCCTTTCAGTGAAAAAGGCAAGATCTGTACTTGCGCATCTTAAAATCATTAGAGAATAAAGCACTCATAGTAGAAAGCTCATTCATATGAGCCACAACAATCTCAGTTTCAGTCCCACAAAAAGGTTCTTTCTCGACAATGTCCAAATAGGATAAATCAAGAGAAAAATCATAATATTTATCTTTAATATCTATGGGAGAAGTGGAAAACTTAGGATCAGAGGACAACTTAGGAATAATGGTATGTATTGCAAGGACACTCTTAATAGAACAAGTACCATGTGTGTTTCGGCACTCTTCAACAAATTCATCAGTAAACTCAATGTAACCATCATTAATATCATATCTATCTGTAGACTCAGGTGAGCTAACAGGTGCAACAGTGTGTTCACTAGGAGTTTCAGTATTTCCTAGACTAGCCATAGTAGCATCTAGGAAAGGACCTAATGAACCACTCGCATTAAACACAGTAGAAGTAGCATCATGAGTATCAAAAGCAGTTTCAGACTCAGCAGTAGTAGCAGTGTGTGTAGCATGTGTATGTGGTGGTGGTGTAACAAGCTTACTTATAATAGACGATGAATCAAGAGAAACAGAGGTGTTTAAGACTGTACCTCTTCTTGTAGTGGATGGTAAATAGGAAACTTTCCATCACGACACTTCCCCATGATGAAAGGATTAGCAGTGAACAATAATAGATCCAAGTGAACTTACAAATAAAGCTATGCTCCTCGACAACGGTGCCAGAAAATAGTCTTGATGACCCACAAGTATAGGAGATCGCAACAGTCTTTGCGGGTAGTATTACCCAATTTATTGATTCGATACAAGGGGAGCCAAATAATATTTGCAAGCCTTAACAACTGAGTTGTCAATTCAGCTACACCTAGAAATAGTTCTTGCTCATAGAAGTTTATCAGTAGCAATTGTTTTTAGTAGAAACAGCAAAGCAACAACAACAGTAGAACAAGAGGAATAGTAACAGTAACAGTAACAGTAAACAGTGGGATTCAGGTGCGGTGGGCATAGGGATGGATGGACGGGCATTGCATGAACGATTCTAAACATGTAACTCCAAGATCTAGAGCATTGTGGATAAATAATAATAAGCATCCAAGTACTAAACAATTCTAGGCATGTGCTCCATATATAGTCATGCGTGCTTGCAATGAGAACTTCCACAACGTCTTCTGTCCAGCTAGCCCGTTGTAGCGGGGCCTCTAGGGAACTACTATCAATTAAGGTGCTCCTTTTAATAGACCACCAAAGCAAAGCATTAACACTCCATGAACACATGTGATCCTCACACCACAACCATCCCCTCTGGTTGTCCCAATTTCTTTCACTTCGGGGCCTTTGGATCCGGACAATGATATGTGTACACAACTTGTAGGTAAGATTGCAAACAATACTATCATAATGATTCAATAATAAGTTCAGATCTGAGATCATGGCACTCGGGCCCTAGTGACAAGCATTAAGCACAAAAGGTTGCAACAAAGTCAAATAGCACTAATAGAGATACTAAGCACTATGCCCTAACAATCTTATTCGATTACATGATAGAACTCATCCAATCCCTACCATCCCCATATCCTACAGCGGGGGATTACTCACTCGTGGATGAGGGAAACATGGATGGTTGGTGGAGAGGCGTTGATGATGACGATGGTGATGATCCTCCCCAAATTCCCCGTCCTGACATGGTTCCAGAATGGAGTTTCTGGTTCCGAATCTTGGTCTCTAGTGGTGGCGGCATAGCGGAACTCTTTCTGGAAAAACGATGAACCCCCCTCGGTTTTTAGGTCAAGAGGCAAATTATAGGCGAAGAGGAAGGCCGAGGGGGTGGCCGTGGTAGCCCCTAAGGCGCGGCCAGGCACGCCAGCGCTGGCAGTGTGGGCCCCCCAGGCCTCCACTCTGTTTTGTACTCTGGCTCTGTGGATCTTTGTGACACCCCCAGGATCAGGGCTAAACAAATCCCAGACCTCCGTCTGACATAAGCTTAACGTTGATCTTGAGGATATCCAGTGAAGAATCGATAACACAGCAGTGACCCTACGACAGAAAAATTATTACAGCAAGCTCATAACTGAGCAGAGAACCAAATTATTACAAGCAGAGGTCACTGACCACAAACATCAAACAACGGAAGGCAAATTATGCTATTAAGTATAGCAAACTTAACAAATGGCCTAAGAGGCCTGAAGCATAACGATGACGTCCTAGCCCATAGATTCCAGGCTGCCGGCCGGGAACCCCAAGCTACTCATCGATGTCGATGTAGTATCAAACTCGTCTTCACGGAACACTTATTCTGTCAAAAGTATCAACAAAGCAAGGGTGAGTACAGGGTGTACTCTGCAAGACTTATGGCTGGTGGATTTATTTTGCATAAATCCATCTTTTGTTTATAAAACAAGAGGGAGAAGAATCTCGTCTAATCAGAGTATTTTAAAAGGGGATAAGAGAGCGACATCTCCGAAATATTGATCATAATATTTTGATATCCACTAATCACCATCTCCTGAAATAGGATCACCCCCTCGTACCCATGAGGAAGCATCCTTAAGCACACATGGATCTACCAAGTTTTACGATTAGGATATAGTTCTCTATGATCTTGAGTCCGGTCGCCAAGTCGTTCATAACCGTGAACACGGCTTTTCGAAAAGATTATTACCCTGCAGGGGTGTACAACTTTACCCACACGTACTAACCTTCTCTTAATGCCACTAGATAAGCCCTCTTCCTTGGAAGGCAGGCAGAGGGTGGTTAGACACGACCTTTACCTTGCTTTCGCCGAGACCATAAGTCACGCAATAAGTATGGTTCCGCCGTAACGGGTCAAATCCCGAAGCCGGTACTTAAAGATGTGAGGCGAGGTTGGTTTACCACGGGCGCTATCTACCCCAAGCAACCTCGGCCACGCTTACCTACCTATTATGAATGCACCTTCACCCGACAAATCTTTCAAAAGATTTTCTATGCATATGTCGAATGGAACGCCCGAACTATGTGACTCATGGAATCTACTAGGCAAGTTAGTTGCTCGTGAGGTTGTCCAGGCCCCGTGTGGTTGTACGCTCGTCTTGGTTCCAAAGGCAAGAACTCGGTTCCTAGTGGTGGCGAGCATGGGACTAGAAAAACCACATCCCACTGTGGCCTCCGATACAAGCCTTAGCAAGTTTAATCTCATATCACCTCTGATATCATATCATCACGTTCTCCTGTCAAACTAGATTCTCTGCATCTGATACATCATCTGGTTGAACCAGCGCTGACGACTATGCATGTCTAAGCAAGACACAGATATAAGCTCTAGCAGTGCACACAAGCCAAACCTAGTTATGCTAGGAGTAGTGGATCAGGTAATATAAGCTCAAAGGTAGTAATGCAACAGATAGGATATTCTATCTATCGATAAAATACCATAGTAGAATCGTATGCATCATGGCAGGAATTGAAATGCTTTCAAAATCATAGGATTATATCATGGTGGGGCTATGCTTGCCTTTGCCCGTTGATAACCAATAAGCAGATCTTCGGGATCCTTGTACTTGACTTGGTTATAGTTGGTCAAGTATTGTTTGTCGATCTTCGATCTTCAACGGTGTTGATCTCGGTCTTCGATCTCGATCTCCATCTCGTATTCTACCGGTAAGAACCAAAACACCGAAAAGAGAGGGAAACAATCAACACATGGCATTGATGCAATGCTCAAGCAAGGATGATGATATGACAAGTTAAATTATATTTAAAAGTAACCCTAAGGCATGCTTGACCATTTAATCGGGATTCCGAGGGGTATAAACCCTAGTTCGAAGAAACTCCGGAATCACCTATGAGGGGTTACTATGTTCTTCTAATTAAACTTGTCATGTAAGTTGATTATCAATGCATGATTATAGTGTAATTAGATATAGCTCATTTTTCTAAACATTTTGATATATTATTTGTATTTTCTGATTTAAAATGAATTAGTTATGAATTTCTCCATTTTTAATTCATTTTAAATCATTTTTGGAATATTATAAATAATTTACATTTTGGAAATACTTTAATATTTTATTTAATCAGAAAAATTTCTAAAAATATTTATCTCACTTACAGCAGGGACCCACATGTCAGTTATTATTATTTACAGAAATGAATTTCAAAATCAATTCAAATAAAAGAAAACAGGGAGATATGACCTCATGCTGACGTCAGCATGACATCAGCAATGGAGGTGCTCTCAAATCGAGCAAGCCCCCAACGTTCTGCTGCACGCGGGGCCTCGTGGGTGGGATGGTTGCAAAGAGGAGGTCGAGGCGGACCTGATCGCGGCGGCGCCGCCCTCAAATAGTCGCCGTAGCAGCATGTGCAACGGCGGCCGACGGCGGAGCTCGTAGGTGGCCATGGGGAAGGACAACCAGAGGGCTAGGGAGGAAGGGGAGAGCACTGGCATGCTCACGAGCTCACCAACAACGCGACGGAGGGGTCGGCGAGGCAAGGCATGCACGGAGGGCACCGGAATCGAAGATGAACGCTGCGACCGGAGTCGGGGAAGGCGAGGTCGATGGCGACGTTTGGTAGCGCCTGCGGCCGATTCCTTCGGGGAGAAGCATCAGGGTGACGAGGCGGAGCTTCCTGCATGCTCGGCTGAACTTGGGCGGCCAGAGACGACGGTGGTGAACGGCGACTGCGCGGCCTAGGGTTCGGTCGAATTGGGGAAAACCTACAGAGGCCACGAGAGGTAGTGAGATGGGTATGGGGAGGTAGAGCTCGACGCGGCGGTTCTTATCCGCACGACCAATGGCGGCGGCGAGCATCGCAACGCAAGGGAGATCGACAGCGCGCGTGCTGCCAGGCAGCTGCTTGCCGACAAGGAGGAAGACGACAAGGGAGGAGGCCGAAGGGGTATCAGTCATTGTGGGCCGCTCTGGCTTCTTTGAGTCATGGAATCTCGTGGTGGCGGGAGGAGAGAGGGGAGTTGGGCCGGCCTGTTTGGCTTCCTGGCTTGTTTTTATTTGGCAAAACCTTTTCTTTTTCTGTTTGCAATTTTTGTTTTGTATTTTCCAATTTGAATCTCTTTTGAATTATTTCAAAAGTACCAGAAGGTTTTCAAAATATATAAAATACTGTAGGAACCCCTTTAGACAATTTGGGACCCATACATTTTGATACATTTCAAAATTCAAAACCTCTTTGAATAGATTTGCAAATAGAAAGAGAGGGAAAAGCTAGGGTTTTAGGGTTTGATTTATTTCTTCAATGCACAATTTAAATGATGATGCTTATGAATGCGTAATCAAAACCTTAATATATAATTTAATTAAAACTAGGGTGTTACAGCTCTATCCCCCTTACGAGAATCTCGACCCGATATTCCAAAGGTAGGAAAAGAGATAGAGAGAGAAAGGAACATGGCCACTCTAAAGATAAGAGGAAAACACACTAAGCAACACACAGAGTATCTCATGGTCAACTCATGGATGGAGTGTTCAGAAACAACTCTGATATGACAAACATGAAACACGTCAAGGTAGCAGAGGAAACAAGAGAATGTTTCAAGTTTTTAGATAGATGGTCTTCATAAGGATTGAGACCATGGAACTTATAGAAGGTTTTGAAGCTTTTGAAGAAGAAAGCTTCCAACAGGAAGATCATAACAACAGACTTTGATGGAGTACCTCTACTAAATAGCTTGAGTAGAGATTTCAGGTTGCAGAGATATGGATCAACAAAACCAAGCTGTTGAACTACTTTTGACAAAGAAGGATCACTCTTTCATTCAAAAGAAGGCCAAGACAGAAAGGTGTTTTGAAGCGAGGACTCATAATAGTCACAAGAAACATGTAGCAAGAGAAACAACTGATTACCAAAATCATAGTCACTCTTAAAACATGAAGGATTTCGAGCCCGTAGGCGACGGACTCGAAATTCTGTTCGAGCTTCGCTCAGTGGGACAAGTGGCACCTCCGCCTCGAAGCGGATGCCCGTGCCGCCGATCAGGCCCGCTTCATGGGCTCCACACCCCGTGCTACGCACGTCACCATCAACAGATGATTTCTACAGCAGCAGCTGTTGCAACCCTGATCTGTGCGATCCACCTTCGGATGAAGGGACCTACGGTTCCGAATCCGAAAGCTGCGGCAGCAGCCAACCAATCTGCAGGCACTATCTGTGCACCGCAATCATCCAAACCGACGAAGACACGCCTAACCCGCCGCCCAACCCCAACCCGCAGGGCGGAAACGGTGAAAACGGGGAAAACAGGGGCCACCTCATCCAACTTAGCAAAGAAGGATGGGCCGAAGCACGCCGCGCCGTCGCAGGTGAAATAGTCCTACCTCTGGACTCCCCACGTGACCTGCTGATGGCATACCACTACCTCCTCATCGAGGAGCACAAGAAGCAAGTCAAGATGCAGGAGACGCTCGATAAACGCAAGAAAGCATCCTCTGAGTCTAGTGCGCGACGAGCTGCGCTCTCCGCCATGGGACCCGCCCAAAGACAAACGGAAATCAGGGAAACAAGCACCACTCGGGTGGAAAACATGGACCAAGGAGCGGCGTGACGTTACCAGAACCCTCCACACTTCGTTCATGGATATGGACGACGACGGCAACATCAACCCGAAGTCGCCACAAGCCGCGATCATGGCAGCCATCACAGATCTTGCGGCTCACCCACCTCCGGAGGGGGACCAAAAGGGCCATGCATAGGTCCGCACTCACTGGACTAGACTAATCGGAGCTGCGCCCACGAAGATGCTCCCACGGAGCCGAAGAAGAAAGCTCCGCCAGCGCGACCGAGCCCCACCTCATCCGAAGATGAAGAAGAACACGACCTTCCTCAAGGAAGAAGAGCTCGACCGCCACAAACACGACTACGACGCCGAGACAAGCTTATAGCGCAAGATCGACAAAGCACGCGCCAAACGCGCATGCTCATCCGAATCTGAGATGGATGAAGACGGCGAGAACTCTGCGGGGCCCGATGCTTCAGAGATCCGTCCGGCGAACACGGATGCCACGCAACTTTAAGCTTCCTTCGATACTCAAGTTCAACGCACGCAAGATCCAAAGTCCCGCTCAGCGACCATCCATCATCCGTCAAGCTTCACGGAGGCAACAAAGAAACCGCCATGCAATGCCTTCAGCCGACAAAGCGCGGGCGTGGTCCGCTCAGCAGCCTATCATCGTGATCCATCCGCTGGGAGGAGCTCGCTTATAGCTTCATCCGAAACTTCAAAGGCACCAGCAAAAGGCCCGCCAATCAAGAGCTGCGAGCCCGCACTCGAGAACGGGTGAATCTATTCGCCAGACATACTACGCTGGTCTATGACCAAGAACTCCGCAGCACACATCTCCAAGAGCGGGCCATCGACGCTTTGAGGACGGCGGCCAAACGCCCGACTTCAAGGAGAAACTTGGACGCCAGAAGCCCAAGACACTCGACCAGCTCATGGAAATCGCCAACATAGCGATTGGGCAGATGGCGAAGATTGCATCCAGCAGCGAATCGGATGAAGAAGACGACTATGGTCAAGACGCAACGCCAAAGAAGAGGAGACCGCGCGTCTACGAGGACCGCGACGGACCCGACATGGTCGCAGCCGGCTACGCCGACCGCCGTAACGACAACAGCCGCAGCAGCGGAGGATATCGCAGCGGAAACTTCCGCGACAACGGACGAGCAACGCAGTTGTGGCAACGCTGCGACCGCGACAACGGACCTTCAGCACTCGACAAACTTTCGGGTCCATGCACCATCCACTTCTACATCGACAAACAAGATGGCAAAAAGAAAGCTAGCCACATGCTCAAGGACTGCCGCGAGTTCCAGAAACTCAGCGAAAGCATGGTACAGATGAGGCAACAAGCTCCAATTCTTGCATTCGGAAACGCACTTGCGCCAGGTGAAATAGCACACGGAGCTCCTCCACCGCCGCCTATTGGAGGCCCACATCAACCAGTCGCACCAGCGCAAAACAACGTCGGGGTCGCTACCCCCACCAAAAGGAGCACTCAATATGATACGTAAGGACGCCCCACAAAAGGTGCGTAAGAAAATCACCCGACAAATCAACATGGCCGCGGACAACTCCGCCTGCAATCCCTGAGTACCTCAGCGGATCGGAGTCCTGCATCACATTCACCCGCGCGGATCACCCTTGCCAGATCCCTCGCCCAGGTCATGCTGCCCTGGTGCTGGAGGCGCAGATCGGAGGCTTCGAGATGAGTCGCGTCTTCATGGACGGCGGCAGCGGCATCAACCTAATATTCGCGAGCACTCTAGCAGCTATGCGGATCCCGCAATGCAGCCTGGAACAATCAGACACAACGTTCCACGACATTGTCTCAGGGAAGGGCATCTTCCCCCTAGGCAAAATAGGGCTCGACGTCATCTTCGGGACACCGGACAACTTTCGGTAGGAGCGCCTAGAATTCGAAGTGGTGGACTGGCCGTCGCAATACCATGCCATCCTGGGACGCGTAGCATTCGCAAGGTTCCTGGCCGTCCCACACTACGCATACCTACTACTCAAGATGCCAGGACCAAGGGGCGTCATCACAGTCCACGGGAGCTTCACCCGATCGGACCAATGCGACAGGGATTTCAACAAAATCTCCCAGTCCTTCGGCATGCAAGACGAGCTTGTAAGGATCCGCTGCGGCGACAATGGCTACCCCCAGTCACCAAGCAGAACGCACCTGATATGTCTTTCAACTCCACCATCAACACCAAAAAAGTACAGGTCCATCCAACGGATGCCTCCAAGACGGCGCTAATCACCAACGACCTCAACACCGCATAGGAAAGCGCGCTCGTCGAATTCCTCCGTGAGCACTGGAAATTACCTGGTGTCCCGCGGACATGCTAGAGTTCGTGGAATTCTCCGAGCACGCACTCAATGTCTTCCTGCATACCAAGCCGCCAAACCCATCCAAGACTGTCGGAGCCACGAGCCGAAGCTATCGGCAAAGAGATCAACAGATTACTGTAGCAGACTTCATCCGGAAATCAAGGAAAGCGAGTGGTGGCAAACATGTGATGGTCCCAAGAAGGACACGGACATCTTGCGGATGTGCGTAGACTTCACGCCACCGAACAAACACTGCCCTAAGGACCACTTCCTCTCCCTCGGATCGACCAGATCATCGATTCGACCGCAGGTTGTGAGAAACTCTTCCTCGACGCCTACTCAAAGCTATAACCAGATTCGACTCAAGGTCGAAGATCAAGAGAAAACGGCGTTCATCACACCGCTCGAGTATACCGCTACAACACAATGCCCTTCGGCTAAAGAACGCGGTGCCACGCATCAGCGATGTATGCAGGCCTGCCTCAAGGACCAGATCGGTCGCAACGTCCAAGTCTATGTCGACGACATAGTCATCAAAACCAAGGAGGCAAGAACACTTATCGACGATCTCCGCGAGACGTTCGACAACCTTGATCGCTACAGGATCAAGCTCAATCCAGAAAAGTGCACCTTCGGCATCCCCTCAGGTCAGCTGCTCGGATACTTCATCTCTCAACGAGGGATTGAAGCGAACCCGAAGAAAATCAAAGCTATCATGACAATGGAGAAGCCGAAAAACCTCAAGGGCGTTCAGCAGCTCGCGAAGTAGCGGCACTAAGCGCAGTTCATCACCGCATGGGCGAAGGCCCTACCATTTTACCAACTGCTGCGCCAGCGTACAAGTTCGAGTGGACACGAAGCCAACGACGATTCGAAAACCTCAGCGGCTCCTCTCCACCTCGCCCGTTTGGTCACGCCAAAAGCGCGAGCCCTGTCAGTACATAGCAGCCACACACCGTGGTCAAGAAGATACTGTGGTCGAACGACCAAGAAGGCAAGACCCATGGGGTACAACGCCCAATTTACTACCTCAGCGAGTTCTCACTCCAACAAAACAGCGGTACCCGCGCACTACCAGCCTACGGCGTGTTCATGACGGCTCGACGACCGAGCCACTACTTCCAGGAGCATCAGTGATGGTCACAACGAGGCACCCTAAACAGCATCTGAACAATCCAGAGGCCACAGACGCGTGGCCTGTGGGGCATCGAACTATCACCACCGGACATCATCTACGAAGCGACACGCAATCAAATCTCAAGTCCTTCGGACTTCCTGGTGCATTGGATGGAGCTGCAATGCTCGACACCCGGACATGTCGCAATCTCGACAATGCATTTTGACGGCTCCAAACACGAAGCGGGCAGGGGCAGGAGTCATACCGACCTCCCGCAAGGTGACAAGATGAAGTACGTCCTTCGGATGAAATTGAGCCTCAACAACGAGGCGAATACGAGGCCCTCATCCATGGCATGCGGATGGCAAAAATATGCGGCGCAGCGCTGGTCATCTACGGTGACTCAACCTTGTCGCCCGAAGAGACGATGAATGAGTGCGACGCACGCCGAAAACATGATCGCGTATCGCGCACTATACAACGACTCGAAGGAGAATTCGACGGCTGCGAACTTCGCGCGTCGGAAGAGAGCAACGAGGAGGCCGATAGACTCGCCAACATCGGCTCCACTTGTGCAAAAGTACCACCAGGTGTGTTCCTCGAACAGATCTGCGTGCCATCCATCAAGCGGAAATTCCCCAAGGGATCACCCGAAGAAGCAGAACACTCGGGGGCTACGCTACCCGAAGGTCAAGAAGGACCCGAAAAGTTGGATACCGAAGTCGCCATGGTCAACCTGATGCATGTCATGGCGCCGAAGAAACCTGGACACGCCCATACCTCCAGTTCTGCTAAACGGAAACTTACCGGACAACCCCGGATGCGGCGATATCTCGTCGGTCAAAAGCCTTCACCATCATCAACGGCGAACTGTACAAACGCAACATTACAGGCGTCCTACAACGGTGCGTCACCATCAGCGATGGCAAGACCATACTCCAAGATATCCACGAGGGCATCTGCGGCCACCACGCAGGCAGCCGCTCCCTTGTCGCCAAAGCTCTATGAGCAGGATTCTATTGGCCAACGGCCATGAGCGACGCAAAGGACATCGTCCGAAGATGCAACGGGTGCCAACGGTTCGCCGACAAACCGCACGCACCTGGGTCCGAACTCCGACCCATACCCATAGCTTGGCCTTTTGCTCAATGGGGCCTTGACATGATCGGCAAACTGCCAAAATCCTCGAAGGGAGGACACGTCTTCCTCTTGGTCGCAGTCGACAAATTCACCAAGTGGATCGAGGCCATGCCAGTCACCAACCAGAAGGGCAAAACCGCCGTCAAGTTCTTCGAATCCATAGTCTACAGGTTCGGCATACCGCACAACATCATCACCGATAATGGATCAAACTTCATCTCCGAAGAATTCCAGGACTTCTGCGAAGGCCTCGATCAATATCACGTCGCCTCGGGCGCACTCCGCAAACAAACGGGCAGTGGAAAAGGCCAACGCCTAATCGGCGCTGGCATCAAGAACGCCTCATGAGCTCACTCGAGCACAAAGGCAACAAGGACGAAAGAGCTACCGTCACATCTGTGGAGCCGATTTAACCACGTAAACAGCTCCACCGGCTACACCGTTCTTCATGGTACACGGAGCTGAGGCTGTGCTACCAGCCGAAGTACGTCACCAGGCTCCACGAGTCGTCGCTTACAGCGAGGCCGAATCCACGGCTGCACTCGAAGACGCCGTCGACACACTCGACGAAGCACGGGATATAGCAGCAGCTAGATCCGTGGTGTACCAGCAAAGTCTCCGCAACTATCACAGCCGTCGGCTGCGCCCAGGTCCTTCGTCGAAGGAGACCTCGTCTTGCGACTCAAGCAAAAGCGACCGAACAAACTCGATTCGCCATGGGAAGGACCCTATGTCATCACCGAAGTCATCCCAGGTGGCGCCTATCGCCTCAAGCACGTGGAGTCTGGAGTCGCATACCCAACCCATGGAACATCTCGCACCTGCGACGATTCTACCCATAGCAATGGGCAATGTACCCCTTTTTACTTTCAATAAGGCTTACGGCCAAGGCTACTCAGCCGAACCATGTACCTCCTCCATTACGCTACAAATAAAGCTAAGTGTCTCGCTCCCAACCTTCGGTTGACTATTTCTCTGCAACTTTGTTACATGCTACTAACGCACTGGGATCCCCACCTCACGATTTCATCGACCGAGGACAAAACGCTCAGGGCTCCCCCACCTCACGATTTCATCGACCGAGGACAAAAGCACGCTGGGGCTCCCCACCTCACGATTTCATCGACCGAGGACAACACATGTACACACAGTAGTGACCACGCCAAAGCTAACGAAAAGGCACGTGCTAAATCAAAGCACTGCGTGCTCGCTAACAAGCAAACCTTTACAACAAAGGGCACATACACGCCCAGCCGCACTATACAAATTTTACATCTATCTGTATATTATCCGGGTTCTACCTATCCTGCAGAATAGCCTGAGCACGCTGCTCAAACAAATCTACAATCTGTTCGCATATCGCCTTACTGACCGTAATGCGGACGCATATTCCACTCGCCACCATCTGGCCGAGGAGGTGGCCCGATCGCCATGACAGCCAAATCTACATCGAGGCGATGCACCCTCACAAGAGACAAGGCGGCCTTCACCCTGCGACAAGCTGCTGCCGCACAGCTCCTTGACATTGCTGGCACTCAAACTTCGCTAGAAGACCTGCAAGGTCGTCGGCCGCCATCCAACGGAAACATGATGTGCAACACCGAGGACAGCGATATACGCACTGGCGGAGCACCCGCGAAACCTGGAAGACGCGATCCTGCACCATCGCCAGAACCATGGCACGATCGCGATCCACCCAAAAGAAGCTACCGGCCTCCATGTCCTGTTGAGTCAAACAATTGACTCGAACAGCAATGCGCTCCTTTTCTTCCTTCGGAGTGAGATTCGCACCTGCGACAACAGCACAGAACAAGAGTAAGGCCAGCAGGCTCACCCGAAGAACTAAGCTACGGCCCGAAAGAAGGATCAACTTACACTGCAGCTGCTCGGACAACCGACCCAGCTCCGCCATCAAGTATTCCTCTCTGGCTGCACTACGGTCTGCTTTGGACTTCCAAACGTCAGCACGACCGCGTAGCCCAAGCAAATCCCTCTCCAAGCTGCGCACGCGATCCCATGAAAAGCGAGCTGCGAGGAATCATCCAACGATGCTCGCAAGGGCCTTTCGGATGAAGTACCAACTGGGTCAACACCCGAAGGAACCTAAAGCAGAAGAAAAAGAAGGCACACAGACACTCAGCCAAAGATAAAGCCCAACTCGGAGGAATTCATTAAATAAGGCCACTGCGTGGCTCAAGAATGGTGCTACAAAAGATATTTACAGCAAAAGTAAACTACATACTACCCTACATCTCCTACGCCTAAGGCGTAGGACACCGAGTCGCCTCAGAGCCAGAGTGCCTAGCTTTGGCCTCGCCCTGCTACCGCAGCGCGTACTCAGACAACAAGTCAATGAGCTTGAGCCCATATCGTCTGCAGCGAGCGGAGTAAGCAGTGAAGGCTACCTCTGATCCATCCGCAGCCGTCGGCATCCGAGAAGTGGTCTGGGGCAAGTCCAGCTCCGCCCCAGCCGCCATGGCCATCGCCAGCCCGACGGACGCGCCGATGCCCTTCGCTTAACGCTTATGCGCTGCAGCGCCGGTACAGAGCCTCTGCCAGAGCACCCACATCTTCCAGGGTTGCGCCCTTCGGGAAGAGCTCCTGGTAAAAGCGACCAAGGACCTCCTTGGCCTTGGCAAGGGAGTTGACGACGGTGCTGCAGCGGTCTTCGACCGCCACAGTGGCATCATCCAGAGCACTCCCGTGCTCCAGAGCACGACGGTCAAACTCGATGCCTGCGGCATCTGAGACAAAACAGAAGAAAACATGAAGAATAGCAACATAGAAGAGGACCCGAAGAAAAAGAAGCAAGTACAAAAGCTAGCACTCACCCGAAATAGCCTTGGCAGCAGCCATGAGCTTCTCCGATACTCCTACCTCACGACCTACGGCTTCCTGCTGCAGACGCTCTTTCGCTTCGGCTGCCTTTGACAGCTCCAGCTCAAGGCGCTCTTTCGCCTCAGCGGCAGCTTCGGCCTTCTGCTCCAATTGGCCAAGGCTCTTCTTCAGAGCATCAACCTCACGAAGAGAGTCATTATGCTCCTCTGCATTCACAACAAGCCAGTGTCAACAAACAGGACAAGGATAAATAAAAAAGTACTGCAAAGGCGCAGAATACCTTGCATTGCTGCAGTTTCACCTCCAGCGTCAGGTGCTCCTCCACCAGCCGCTTGGCCTCTCGGACACAAGGCTGCAGGAAAAAGCAATATCAGTAAGAGCATGACTTGGGGGCTCCGCCCAAAACAAAGATCAAACACAACATCAGCACACGAAGACGCCCGGGGGCTCCCCCCGTGACATGAAGCAGAAAAACTTACGTGCTCCGAAGGCGAACCCGCAGGCCCGCCTACGAAATTCTGAGGCGCAACCACCAGCCTCTCCTGCACAAGAGGAACTGGTGCAGCACCACCCGACGTCGCCACCGTCTGCGGAGGCGGCGACGCAATGTTCGACTCCCCCATCATCTCACGCGCTCCATCACTAGAGCCGTCGGAGGATTGCCTACATACGAACCAATCAACACAAAGCAAAAATAACAAGTGAGCAAAAGACAACAGTGGCAACAAGCACACTTACGAGCCCAACACGCTCAGGTCAAAGATAGGAGAAGCCCTCCGGGCCCTCTTCTCCTCCTTCTTCTCCTCCTTCTTCTCTTCCTTCTTCCGCTTTGCTGGCGGGTGCGGAGCAACAGCTCGCACAGGAACGGCAGGAATAGGAGAAGACGAACCCCCCTGAACATCATCATGACGCTCAAGACCCCGAGGATTCACGGAGTCGGAGGAGTCGAGGCATCCAAGACTTCGCTCGATCTCCGTGATCGCTTACTCGAATGGTCTTCACTGATTCGTCGGCATCCTCCGCCGGAGATCGCGAAGGAAGCTCGGACACTAATCCACCACTTCATTATCCGGGCATTCGGATACCTTTGAACAATGGTGCCATGCACAGCACTTTGAAGCTCTACAAGATGAGAAGAAACTTTGTTAGCAAACAAAGGACACAAGTACACAACTGACAAAAACATAAGGGAAGCACTACGTGCGCAAATCTACACCTTTGGCACGGCCAACGTCGACGAAAAGGGAGGAGTCAGCGACTTCCCCGGGATTTTTTCGTCGGCCTTGAACTTCAACAGCACGCGAAGATCCTTGTCAAGGTCCACCTCGGAGACCTTCTCACTCGAAACCCTCGTCGGATCACGGCGCCAGCCTGAGGAACATCGGTGCGCTCTAGCCCGAGCTGCACCGACGCCAAGAAACACCGGATAATGTCGACACCGTTCACCTCCTTCTCAGGAATCAATTGGAGCTCCTCCACCCGACGGTACAAGGCCTCTATCTCCGCCACCTCACCGTCTAAGATCTGATTTTTCCAGGACCTCTTCTTCACAATTAACTGGGAGGGGTCAAAAGGAACGAGACCAAAATCTTGCCCAGGCAGCACGGAGTCACGGATGTAAAACCATTTCCTCCGCCAGTACTGGACAGATTCGGACATGGAGAAGGAAAAGAATTGGACATCGGGACTAAGAGAGATGATGAAACCCCCAATGGGATACACACCATCCAAACCAGGCCTCCTCACGGAATACAGCTTAGAAGAGGCCAAAGTCTTGCTCAATGCCAAGCCAACACTCGCAAAGCGTGATAAAACACGCAATGTGGAGAAGGGAGTTGGGAGACAGATGATGGAGTTGAACCCCATAGAAAAAGAGCAGTCCACGAAGGAAGTCATGGACTGGATACGCAAACCCACGCAAAACGAAGGCGACAAACATAACCCGATACCCAGATGGGGGACGGGGGATTACCTCACTACCGGGGAGTCTCACGGCCGTCGTGTCCTGCGGAATCAGGCTCCGCTCGCGCAGCTTGTGGAGATCGCTCTCCCGCGTCTCTGATCGCCGCCAGCCACCATCGGTGACACGAGCAGCGGCGGCGCCCTTCTTGCCTCCGGCGGCGCTGGTTCCCACTGCAGGCGAAGACTTCTTTGGCTTCCCCATGGCGCTACGGCGGTGGTGTCGTTGCCAACGACGAAGACAAAGGAAATTAGAAAGGAACTCTCAGCACACAGCAAGAATCGCTCGAGCACAAGGAGGCAGTAAAACGCAAGAACTGGTGCGGTGAAAACAAACCACGATTTTCACCATGGATTATAACAGCAAAGACGACGCACGCTGACCGTCCATCAAGAAGACCTAACGCCAACGGCAGATCTGGCCGTACACGTGTCAGCACCAAAACGAACCGTCGTTCCCACGACGTCCACTATGCGCGGAAATCGAGGAAACGCCGTAATCATCTCCACGCCGCGTGACGGTCAATTCAAAGTCGAAGTGGGACCCACGCATCGTCGATCAAGTCATCTCTGGCGCAGACGCTTGAGGTCATTGATCGTCGACAGCGTCATCAACAGCTATACTAGCAATAACTTCGGCTCCACAGCTAAAAGTACTCACTCGAATCTACGATTCGACTAAATACTTGGGGGCTACTCCTATCAGGAGCGCTGGTCGCGCACCCGATGTACTTCCGGGTCAGCGGTACGCCCACGAGATTTTCCTACTACCGTTGCATGATACAAGACTCGAGTCTCTGCCCGAGTCTACGACTCCGCCAGACACTCGGGGGCTACTCCAAACTGGAGCGATGGCCGTTCACACACAAGAGCTTCGAGTCCTACGTCGAGTCCACGACTCCACTACGGACTCGGGGGCTACTCCCATAGGGAGGAAGGATTTCAGCATCCGAAAATTTTCGAGTCCTACGGACTAAACAACTGAGCAATGCTTGCACTAAAAGTCTCCGCTCGAGTCTACGACTCGAACAGACACTCGGGGGCTACTCCCATAGGGAGCGCTGGTCGCGCACCCTATGAAATCTTCGACTGCGATCTTCCGGATCCGCATGCAAAAACTTTTCGGCAACTCTGCCCCAATTAATGCTAAGTGAGTAACATCCTCCTTGGCCACCCGAAACACCTCCGCGGTGATAAACATTCGGATGCTGCGTCTGCGGCGAAAGATAAGACCTCTGAGATATCATCGATGGCACGGCAACGCGCTTCTGCTAGTATGAATCCTGCAGCAGTGCGATGAAAAATCCCGACAGACGCGTTGGGTACATCATTTAAAAACACCGAATTCCACTCCTGTAAGTCCTTCGCGGCCTGAGTCGAATTATGCCAGAATATGTTCCGGGTTCGAGTCGAGGGACTCGCAACTGAAGAAGATCGTGTTGTTTTGTCCTCAGACGATTAACTGACCCTGATCCGTCGGGTGAGTCGAGCACGCATCAACAATCCCTACACATTCTCTTGAAAGACAGAGTTACACCCGAAGGATTGAAGAGTCCTCAGCCGAATCTACGATTCGACTAAACACTCGGGGGCTACTGACATGGTTATACCCTACGGGTACGTAACTTCAGCATACCTGGTCCAGCCCAAGGAAGGCCCACGGCCAATATACGCCAGCCCATGAAGATTTTCGGGTGGCCCAGGCCCATGACGCCTTAGGATCCTTGAAGAACAAGACTAGAGTTTCAATACAACTTGTAACCTACTCGTATCGGTACCCGAGACCTAGCCTCCCCATATATAAAGGCTAGGAGGGTCCAACGAGGAGGACACCCAACAACGATTACACCCTGCGATTACGACATACACACCTCCACGCCAGATCGAATCTGCGCACCCTGTAACTTTCGGTTCCGCCGCAATAAAAGAGCAGACAAGCAGGAGTAGGGTTTTCCCTCCGTGGGCCTGAACCTGGGTAAATCCCGTGTCCCATGGTTGCTTGTCTGTTAACCGTGCCACGATCTCCAGCATCCCCATCTTCTCCAAAACCCAAGTCCATAACAATGGGCATTGACGAGTTGAAACCTCGTCAGCTGAATCACAGGAATATGATGGTAGGTCTTTCCGGCTAAGTGTGTTAACCATTACATCAATTTTTCCAGATTTACAAAGAGACCTATGTCAAGACCTTGAGGAACACCAACCATCATTGCTGCTTGAGATTCAGCTTTTTAAGGTGAGATGATACTTCGGACTCAGCATGTCCGAATAGAATATGTGTAACTTTTACCACCAAGATAAATTTACTAAAGTCTCAAGACATGGACTATAGTGTGAAGCTCCAAAAGACTGAGCTAGATTGCTAGACATATGCATTAGCAACTTGTCGAAAGACAATTGCGCACATATAAGGTACTGTCAATCAAACACACATGTGTCCTTAGGGAACGGAGTTAACTCTACTCTAATCCACGGCGAAACTTTTCAACAATTGCACGTGAATCAGAGAAGGTTACTTCTAACATCCAGAACTCATACTTCGAAATGACTTGAAGATGGTTCTCAAAAGTTTCCAACATTATTGCCAATTGTTCCATATGAATTTAATCTTTCATGGAGAAGATAAGGATGTTATCGATGGGCTCAACAACAAACTTATTAAGACACTCCAAGAAGATGGACTCATATGTCGTATGATCAAGGGAAGAGTATTGGTCAGACCAAAGAATATGAAGATGTACTCAAGTGAAACATCACAAGTAAAAACACCATCAAGATAGTCCTTGGAACTGAGTTTGATTTGACGATAAACCATATCAATTCAGAGGTAGGGGAAGATAACATATCCTCGAAGGAAATATTATCATTTTTCAACATGAACAAAACTAGACATCCCTTTAAGAAGGAACGGAGTTGGATAGAACTTTTGTCTTACAACTCTCCAAGTTGTTGTTTAAGCTCAACAAACTACTCAGGGGTATCCAGTATGGATTCTTGGAGAAAAGAGCAGTTCAGAGAACTTGCTTTCTCAAAAACTTGACAACACGGTCATGTGGAAACATGGCGATACTTCTAGTAGATGTCTAGAATATCACGAACCACCGATATGTCAATTAGTTTGAGAGGAAACTTGCTTTGTAAGGCAATAAGACACAATCTCAAATCTTCGGCACAAGCCTAACTCTTTGACGGAAGAGATGTACCAGAATAGCGGCCTTGGTAGCACAATCATCCTTTGCTTAGTGATAAGGTTAACCAATCACGCTAAGAATGACACGATTGTCCTTAGAGTTCAAAACAATGAAAATTGCTAAGAATCTCAGATGGTCACATTATTACGCACACGCATCACTCACGAGCGCGAAAGCTCGATGGAGGGTGGGTAATATGTGTGAAAGCATCACTTTATTAAGGGGTTAGGAAACTCATCACGACCTCTTAGTATAAAAGGGTGTGATACTTTAAGGTAGAACAAACAGAAGCTAATCAATGCTTCTTGATCTGCAGATTACAACACTTTGACCTGGTCCTAGATATGACGAGGTACTGGAGTTTGTTTTTCCTGACATCCCAAAATGGTTTGTCATGACGGACCACACGAGTATCTTGCATCAGAAGACACCGATGCACATTTACTACTTGTCTACCAACTGGTAGACAAAGGTCGGAGAAGAACAAGCGAAAGAGAACATGTTCAGGATAAAATCCCAAGATGTGGATGCATAAGTCAACAATCTTCCGAAAACCAATGCAGAGAAGGGGTAAAGGTGTGGCAGAGTCACGAGTATGGATACAAGACTCTCGAGGAGTACTCTCATCGTGATCTATTTGGTTCCATTAAAGAACATCTGCCGTAGCTAGGGGTAGGGGAAGTCCTTAATTGTCACAATTCAATCGCGACAAAAACCACAAGCTTGAAGGCTAGAAAGGTAACACTATCCATCCAGAGGTAATGTGTGAACATTAGCAGTAGGGGTCAAAGGAGTGGATCTTGGGTTAAAGGTCAACTTCATGTACAAGATTCACAACATCAGAATCCAGCACAATCGGGGATCTTCGGTTCAAGTCCAAGGGTTAAAACCCAAAGAAAGGAGTAACTACTACTTAAGTGACATAGCATACACTGCAAGGTAGTAATCACGAGGTAGCTTCCCAAAGAAGACACAACTTCTGAAGTACCCGAACAAGTGAAAAGGAGGCACACGAGGCGAAAGGAAAACTCAAAGCCTAGAACAGAATATTGTGGAACCAACAATATAATATTGTGGGTCCAAAAGATAGAGAGATCATGATAGAAAGGAATCTCTTAGATAAACAAGAGCAAGGGAACAAGGAATTCACAACACACACAACTCTAGAGAACTCAACACTAGGTCAACTAGTTAAGAAACGTCATGCCAAGAAGGCACCTAAGCTTTGAAAGACTAGAAGAGACATCAAAACTTTTATAGAATCAATACCAGATAAGATGACCCAGAATTAGAGAGAAACTGTATAAGGAGTAAAAGAATCATACTAGAGTTTTCGCAAATAGTTTTCACCTTTTAAAATAGTTTTCACAAGCACTAGACTCAACATCGACCAATAGCAAGGTTTTCCTACGGTCGGTACTGCGCTGATACCAAAACCTATGACACCCCCGGGATCAGGGCTAAACAAATCCCAGACCTCCGTCTGACATAAGCTTAACCTTGAGCTTGAGGATATCCAGTGAAGAATCGATAACACAGCAGTGACCCTACGACACAAAAATTATTACAGCAAGCTCATAACTGAGCAGAGAACCAAATTATTACAAGTAGAGGTCACTGACCACAAACATCAAACAACGGAAGGCAAATTATGCTATTAAGTATAGCAAACTTAACAAATGGCCTAAGAGGCCTGAAGCATAACGATGACGTCCTAGCCCATAGATTCCAGGCTGCCGGCTGGGAACCCCAAGCTACTCGTCGATGTCGATGTAGTACCAAACTCGTCTTCACGGAACACTTACTCTATCAAAAGTATCAACAAAGCAAGGGTGAGTACAGGGTGTAGTCCGCAAGACTTATGGCTAGTGGATTTATTTTGCATAAAGCCATCTTTTGTATATAAAACAAGAGGGAGAATAATCTCGTCTAATCAGAGTATTTTAAAAGGGGATAAGAGAGCGACATCTCCGAAATATTGATCATCATATTTTGATATCCACCAATCACCATCTCCTGAACTAGGATCACCCCCTCGTACCCATGAGGAAGCATCCTTAAGCACACGTGGATCTGCCAAGTTTTACGATTAGGTTATAGTTCTCTATGATCTTGAGTCCAGTCGCCAAGTCGTTCATAACCGTGAACACGGCTTTTCGAAAAGATTATTACCCTGCAGGGGTGTACAACTTTACCCACACGTACTAACCTTCTCTTAATGCCACTAGATAAGCCCTCTTCCTTGGAAGGCTGGCAGAGGGTGGTTAGACACGACCTTTACCTTGCTTTCGCCGAGACCATGAGTCACGCAATAAGTATGGTTCCGCCGTAACGGGTCAAATCCCGAAGCCGGTACTTAAAGATGTGAGGCGAGGTTGGTTTACCAGGGGCGCTATCTACCCCAAGCAACCTCGGCCACGCTTACCTACCTGTTATGAATGCACCTTCACCCGGCAAATCTTTCAAAAGATTTTCTATGCATATGTCGAATGGAACGCCCGAACTATGTGACTCATGGAATCTACTAGGCAAGTTAGTTGCTCGTGAGGTTGTCCAGGCCCCGTGTGGTTGTATGCTCGTCTTGGTTCCAAAGGCAAGAATTCGGTTCCTAGTGGTGGCGAGCATGGGACTAGAAAAACCACATCTCACTGTGGCCTCCCATACAAGCCTTAGCAAGTTTAATCTCATATCACCTCTGATATCATCTCATCACGTTCTCCTGTCATACTAGATTCTCTGCATCTGATACATCATCTGGTTGAACCAGCGCTGACGGCTATGCAGGTCTAAGTAAGACATAGATATAAGCTCTAGCAGTGCACACAAGCCAAACCTAGTTATGCTAGGAGCAGTGGATCAGGTAATATAAGCTCAAAGGTAGTAATGCAATAGATAGGATACTCTATCTATCAATAAAATACAACAGTAGAATCGTATGCATCATGGCAGGAATTGAAATGCTTTCAAAATCATAGGATTATATCATGGTGGGGCTATGCTTGCCTTTTCCCGTTGATAACCAATAAGCAGATCTTCGGGATCCTTGTACTTGACTTGGTTATAGTTGGTGAAGTATTGTTTGTCGATCTTCGATCTTCAACGGTGTTGATCTCGGTCTTCGATCTTGATCTCCATCTCGTATTCTACCGGGAAGAACCAAAACACCGGAAAGAGAGGGAAACAATCAACGCATGGCATCGATGCAATGCTCAAGCAAGGATGATGATATGACAAGTTAAATTATATTGAAAAGTAACCCTAAGGCATGCTTGACCATTTAATCGGGATTCCGAGGGGTATAAACCCTAGTTCGAAGAAACTCCGGAATCACCTATGAGGGGTTACTATGTTCTTCTAATTAAACTTGTCATGTAAGTTAATTATCAATGCATGATTATAGTGTAATTAGATAGAGCTCATTTTTCTGAACATTTTGATATATTATTTGTATTTTTCTGATTTAAAATGAATTAGTTATGAATTTCTCCATTTTTAATTCATTTTAAATCATTTTTGGAATATTATAAATAATTTACATTTTGGAAATACTTTAATCTTTTATTTAATCAGAAACATTTCTGAAAATATTTATCTCACTTACAGCAGGGACCTACATGTTAGTTATTATTATTTACAAAAATGAATTTCAAAAACATTTCAAATAAAAGAATACAGGGAGATATGACCTCATGCTAACGTCAGCAATGGAGGTGCTCTCAGATCGAGCAAGCCCCCAACGTTCTGCTACACGCGAGGCCTCGTGGGTGGGATGGTTGCAAAGAGGAGGTCGAGGCGGACCTGGTAGCGGTGGAGCCGCCCTCAACTGGTCGCCGGAGTAGCATGTGCAACGGCGGCCGATGGCGGAGCTCGTAGGTGGTCATGGGGAAGGACAACCAGAGGGCTAGGGAGAAAGGGAGAGAACTGGCATGCTCACGAGCTCACCAGCAAAGAGACGGAGGGGTCGGTGAGGCAAGGCGTGCATGGAGGGCACCAGAATCGACGATGAACGCTGCGATCGGAGTCGGGGAAGGCAAGGTCGATGGCGATGTTTGGTAGAGCCTGCGGCCGATTCCTTCGGGGAGAAGCATCAGGGCAACGAGGCGAAGCTTCCTGCACGCTCGGCTGACCTTGGGGCGGCCGGAGACGACGGTGGTGAACGGCGACTGCGCGGCCTAGGGTTCGGTCGAATTGGGGAAAACCTACAGAGACCACGAGAGGGAGTGAGATGGGTATGGGGAGGTAGAGCTCGATGCGGCGGTTCTTATCCGCATGACCAATGGCGGCGGCGAGCATCGCAACTCAAGGGAGATCGACAGCGCGCGCTGCCAGGCAGCTGCTTGCCGGTAAGGAGGAAGATGACAGGGGAGGAAGCCGAAGGGGTATCGGGCCGCTGTGGGCCGCTTGGCTGATGGAAAAGCTTATGGCAGGAGAAAGGAGAGGGGAGTTGGGCCGGCCTGTTTGGCTTCCTGGCTTGTTTTTATTTGGCAAAACCTTTTCTTTTTCCATTTGCAAATTCTGTTTTGTATTTTCCAATTTGAATCTCTTTTGAATTATTTCAAAAGTACCAGAAGGTTTTCAAAATATATAAAATACTGTAGGAACCCCTTTATACAATTTGGGACCCATACATTTTGATACATTTCAAAATTCAAAACCTCTTTGAATAGATTTGCAAATAGAAAGAGAGGGAAAAGCTAGGGTTTTAGGGTTTGATTTATTTCTTCAATGCACAATTTAAATGATGATGCTTATGAATGCACAATCAAAATCCTAATATATAATTTAATTAAAACTGGGGTGTTACAATCTTTTGGTGAAATAGGATTTTTGTCATATTTTCCGGGATTTTTCCTGATAGTTGATTTTCTTCACAAAAACTAGATACCAACGTAATTCTGCTGAAAACAGTGTCAGTCCGTGTTAGTTGTATCCAAATCACATAAGTTTAGAGGAGAAAAAATAGCAAAAGTGTTCGGGAAAGTAGATACGTTTTGGACATATCAGGCCCTTCTTCCCCAATGGTTTCCTAACCATTCTTGCAAGTTTTCCCATCCATTGTTGACCTTCTTGAGATTTCTTCCCCTCAATCCCTCCTATGCTTCTTGCATATTTTTGAGGGATTTGAAAGAGGAGATGTAGATCTACAACCCCATCAATCAATCTCTCCTCTAATTGAGGGAAACATATTGGGATCTAGATCTTGAAGTCTTTTGTGGATTTCCTCCATTGTTCTTCCTCTCTTATTCCCCCATAAGATTTTGTAGCTTTGGTGGAATTTGGGAGAGAATTATTTGAGCACTTCTTGTGTTCTTGCCATTTCATTTGGTGCATCGATTTGAGTTCTTGGTGAGGATTCAATTGGGTGAAAGTTGAGAAGCTTTTTACTATTGGGTTCTTGGAACCCTAGACGGTTTGGTTGTGTTGCAGGTTTGTGGATTACTTGGGGCCTCCAATTAAGTTGTGGAGCCTTCCCCAATCTTGTTTGTTGGGAGCCTCCAATTGAGTTGTGGAGAAGTGCCCCAACCTTGTGAGAGGTTCCGGATTGCCATCGACAAGTGCACCGATAGTGGAAGCATGGATCGATCCCGTTGGGTGAGATTCACCGGAGAACAAGGGAGGCCTTTTGTGGCATTGGTGGTTTGATACCACCCCCTCTCCAAACAAGACGTACTCCATGTTGGGAGGAACTCGGTAAAACATCATCGTCTCCACGTGCCTTGGTTATCTCTATATCCGAGCTCTTACTTATGCACCTTACTTTGTGATAGCCTTCGTGCCTGAAGTATATATATCTTGCTATCACATAGTTGCTTCTCTTGATTAGCATAAGTTGTTGGTGCAAATAGGTGAACCCTAGTTGTTCTAGGTTTTGTGCTTGACAAAGTAAATGCTAGTTTTATTCCGCCTTTGTTGATCCACTCTCGGAAAAGTTTTAAATCGCCTATTCACCCCCTCTAGGCGGCATGTGTATCCTTTCAATTGGTATCAGAGCCCGGTCTCTCATGTTAGGCTTCATTGCCTTGAGAGTAAAGATGTCGGCTAGGGGATTTTTGCACAATGACATTTCATATTAAATGGCACAAATTATGATATATGGAAAACTCGTATGCTTATTCATTTTCGGGACATGGACCCAAATTTGGCGTGTACTGTAGATATCGGCTTTTCCTCCTCCTATGGATTTCAAAAATCTATCTTATGAGGATGAGAAAAACTTATATCTCGATGCTCAAGCTTCTAATGTGCTTGTTAATGCTTTGAGCTATGTAGTTAGATCTTCTATCATTCCTTTTTGGAGCGCTCATGAGTTATGGAAAAAACTTCAAGATAAATATGTTGCGTCCAATATTGTTGAGGATGATTGTGTCGCTTCCACTTCCGGTCGAGATGATTTCTCATCTTCTACCACTTCACCCACGCGTGATTTTTCACTAGGTAATGATATGGTGAGTGGTGATAGAAATTGCAATTTGGACAGTGTGTTTACTATTTGTAATCCCTCATCTCTATCTAGTTGCAATGATCTATATTTGGAATTTAACACTTCTAGCACTACAAACTCCTTAGATGCTTGTGTTGATAGTCCTTGCATATCATGTACAAATGGCTTGAATAAATCTCATGATGATATACTTATGTTGTCTTATTGCCATGATAAAAAATTCTTCTATTTCCTCTAGTGCTTGTGTTGCTAACCATGTAGAGTAAACCGAAGATTCTATGGGCCAAGACAAGGTTTTGAATGGTGCTACAAATGCAATCTCATCTTCACCTTCTTTCGGTACCCACCTATGCCTTATGGCTCGGGATTCAAAGGTAACTCCTACTTTGGAACCCAATTCCTCTTGTGATGAGGAGGATGTGGATATTGTGGAATAAGAGCTTGATATTGATGATTTATATGAAAAGGGTGAGATTGTGTATCGTGCTCTTGTTAAAAATGATATTGCTTTCTCTAACTTTGTTGAAATCTCGTACTTCGCTATTAAGAGCAAAGAACATATTGATATGTTAGAAACACCAATTGAGGATCATGAGAACTATTGATAAGTGAGTAGTATTGAGCATGAGTATTCTAATATAATTGCAAATGTAAATAAATCTCTTGAAGAGGAACAAACCACCAAAGAATCTCTTGAGGATAATTTTACTCTAGAATTATCTAGAGTAAAGGAATACCATGATAGAGAACTTGCGGTGGCAAATTCCTTCAAAAATAAAAATGATGAACTCGTAGGTGCCCATGCTAAACTTGTTGAGGATTTTAAGCACCTTGAAAATGGCTCTCGGGTCAGAGGGAGCTCATCAAACTCACCGAGTCGCATGAGCAACTTAAAGCTTCATATTCAAAAGAGCTTTCCAATTTTCCCTCACCTCTTGCTAACAATGATGATGCTTTTGCAACTGAATCTATTTCTTGTGAAGTATCTATTTTGAAGGAGAATGTTGAGCTAAAGGCTCAACTTGCTTTGCTAACTAGCAACTATGAGAAATTAGAAGAAAGTCAGTCTAAGCTCACAAGCTCGCACGAGGATCTTCTAGTCTCCCATGGTAGGCTAAAGTTAGCTCATGAGGCTATTGTGTCAAAGGTAACATCTAGTGGGCCTCATGTGGACATTAGCAATATATCTACTCCAAATATTATATTGCCATGTGCTAGTCCTTGTAATTCATCCACTCATGCCATTGCTACATCTTGTGACGAATTGCATTATGTACCTTGTTGCTCTAACAATGTAGCATATACTTCCTCTAGTACTTTTGTTGAAACTAACCATGTAGAGGAAATTAAAGAGCTCAAGTATCAAGTCACTTCTTTGAAGAATGACTTGAAAAAGGGTCATAAAGGGAAGACCACACTCAACAACATCTTGAGTGTGCAAAAATCCCTCAATGACAAGAGTGGGATTGGATTCAACTCCAATGTCAAGAACAAGTCCACTATCAAGTTGAAGCACAAGGACAACAGGAAGAATGGCCAAGATCAAGTCAAGAATCCGGCCAACATTGTTTGCTTCAAGTGCAAGGAAGAAGGGCATCATGTTAGATCTTGCCCATTGAAGAAGAAGCCTCTTAGTGTGAAGCAACAAGGGAAGCGGCCTCAAGCTCCACCTCAAGTCATTGACGGGCCTCTTCCTAAGAGGACTACTCGAGCTCTTCCTCGATTTATGGCTTCACCTAAGAAGAAAGATGGCACGAGAAGAACTTGCTACATATGTCGTGAGAAAGGGGCACATTTCTTCCTCATGCACTATTGGTATCTCCTCATCCAACCCTATCATTATTGATGATGCTTATTCTCTTTGTAAGGATGAGGTTGGCAATGTGTTTGCCAAATTTGTTGGTGCTCAATGTGGGTTCAAGAAAAGAACCATTTGGGTTGCCAAGCCTATTGTGACTAACCTCTTAGGACCCAACTTGGTTGGGGACCAACAAGCCAAAACTTGATCAATAGGTGTGTTTGGAGAGCATTGGAGACTTGGCTACATTATGAAGAATTGAGGGATATTAATCTATTATATTTGTCAAGTCAAGTCATGTGGATTATATTGCCTCTTTCATATTTCCAATGTTCCTCCTTGCGGTAACATGTGCTTAACTCATTACACTGAAAGTTGCTCTCCCTATTGTGCATGTGTTGGTTTTGTACCTTGCATGTTTTGTATGTGTTGTGCATTCCACTTAATTATATTCAGGTATCAATTATATTTGTGTATGATTAGGTGGCACACCATGTACGTTTGTTTCTTGTGTTCGAGCCTTTCTAGGTTATATTTGATATCTTATTTGGCTCTTGTGAGAGAATAGTGGACTAAACCATTTTGGGGGAGTGTTATGCTCAGGCATTCGACAATCCTAAAAATGTTTGTACATGAGGAGTACCACCTAGTATTGATATTACAATATTATCTAGTCTCTATGGGGTATGTTTCTCATGAGAAATTCAAGTTCTATAATGTCCATTAATTATCTCCATTTGGATCTTTTTGCCTCATGTTGAGATTTATGGTTTATCACATTATGGGGGAGTCATATGCTTAGTGCATATTACAAGCCTAGAAAATGTGAAAATTCGAGGTTGTGTCACTTAGAATTGATATTGATAATTATCTAGCTCCTATGTGACACATTTTCTCAACCAAGTTCAAATTTTCTTAAATGCCTTTATTGCTCATCTTCTGGATCTTGTTTGTGAGAGTGTTTCTTGGTACGTGTTTCCTCATATTTCGAGCTCGATATCCTCATGGAAACCATTAGCTTCAAGTTACTCCAATCACTAGTGATTGTGTGACTATAGGAAGCTACCAAGAATCTCTTTTGGAGCATCAAGCTTAATTCTTATACTTTGTTATATGCTTCTTTATGTGAATATGATCTTGGATATCTGTGTGAACTACCTCAGGAAGATTATTCCCAAAACTTCTTGTCTTTGGATAATTAGTAATAGATTTATGGTAGAGTTTATTGACCATATTCACTTTGGCCTTTGCTTAATTTTTCACTATATCTTTCCAATAAAATGTTTTGTGTTGTCTCCCAAGCTTTCCTTGCCTCTTATGGATCTTCTTATTTTATTGGTATCCTCTTGCATTTTATTTAATGTAGGTACTAGTGATGATCCCATTTATGTGCATTTTACATTCAAAAGGAAAATCCTATATAATGCACTATCCATGGGGGAGCTCTCCTATATTATTTAGAACACTCATATTTATGTTTCTTGTTTTATTCCATATCATGTTTTATGTGCTTGGAAGTTCGATCTTTTTGTTTTGGTTTTTTCTGCCATCATGAAAAGTGTGGAGAGTTTGGTTTATTTGTTGTAACCTTGCTCTTTTTGGGAGTTGGTTGTGTCTCATTCCTTGTTTCGTGTGTTGACCTTTTAGAATGAGATAAACCCTTGAGCATTTGTGTTTGTTTCTATCTTTTGCTCTTTGAACTTTTTCTAGTTCATATGTTGAACTTGTGATCTTTCATGTGTTGAATTGGTTCTTTGATACAATTTGGACGCCTTTTGCCGTGTCACACTCTTGTGTGTGATATCTCAGTCTACTTGGTGTTTTGTTCAAATTGTATCTCCTTTGATTCTTGGAAGCCTTGCGCATGCATATTTACTACATGTTTATATTATGGCATGCGTGCTTTCTTTGATCCAATATATAAGGGAAAATTCACCAAATCCCATCGGCTAAGTTGTGCATGAAATTCAATTTAATATCAATATGGACATATTTATGTGGAGTGTCTCCTATATATTGTAGTTGTCTAACTATTTTGGACCCAATAAGTTTGGGGGCCATATTGGACTTGAATTTTGTTTTAGGTACATTGGAGATGCATTGGATGCTTGTCTCTTTGATAAGGAAGAAGTGACGACTCAATGAAAAATTAGAGACAAGCTAGTATGATCAACAAACTCGTATCTACTTCATCACACCAATGATATCTTGGTAACAAGTATCTTTTACTCATACATACATATCATCTTCCAACCTATGGTAGGCTGCATCTTGGCATGAATTTTATGTATTTGCAATTGTTGTGGTTATTTATTTGTCCTTAAAGGAGACTCTATATTGCATATGTGAGTAAGTTTATATGAGTGCACATAATTGGGACTATACAAAATCATTCTCATGATTCACCAATCCCAAATATGTAAATCTAGCAATTATATTGCCCATCGTTCCCTCAAAGTACTATCATGTGCAAAATTGATCATTTGAAAAATTGATTCTTTCTTTGTGATACTTGTTTCCTTTCACAATACATTCCAACTATCTCTTCTTCCCTTAGTGATAGTTGTGATGTATTTGATATGTTTGTGGTTGAAGTTCATCAATATACAATAAGATAAAATTGAGCCTTTTGACCATACTATCAAGGAAATATCTTAGTGGTGTATTGTCATGACTTCATTTTGGATATCTTGCTCTATTTATTTTAGTATCTATTTTGTGTGTACATGTTTCTTTATGGATCAATATCTTTGTGAGATTGTCAACTTAGAAACTTATACACATGAAAGATGTTACTTCTCTATTTTTGATATCCTATTTGTTTCATGTGTGCTATATGGTCATACTAATCAATATCATTCATTGAAGGCTATGTTTATACGCAATTATCATCCTTGTACTAGTCTTATAATATGCTTTGTCATGCCTCTCACACACCCTTGTGGTTCAGCCTGCTTTTATGTTGTCTCTTACTTGTAGCTCAACCATTTGTTTTTTGAAAATTTTATGCCTTGGTATTTGCTCGTTTGCACATAGTTGTGTTGTAAGTAAAATATAGGAAGTGAGGATTCCATGTTGTGCACATTGCATTCCAATACAAAAACCTAATTTGTGCACGTACCTTGGGGAACTTCATAATTTTATTTACAGTACCACTTTGTGCTTATCATATTTGTTCACTCATGCCTTGTATTGTTAAAATGAATTTGGATGAGTGAGGATTTCATGATTATGCACTTTGTTCCCAAATGCAATTATCATAATTCGTACATTATCTTTGGAGAGCTCCTCTAATTCATTTAATAATGCTCATTTGCCTTCTTTCTCATTTGTTGTGTCTTAAATGATTATGGGGGAGTGAGTATTTCATATTTGTGCATGTTGTATTCAAATGTGACTATTATTATGTGTGCGCAAATCTTGGGGGGCTTATCTATTTCCATTTAAAACACTCTTTTGCTCGTAGCATAATATCTTGTTGTTTCCATTTGGTCTCGTTTGTTGTTTTCAATTGGTTTGTCGGGTCTTATGATTGCTTGCATCATTTGTTGATGCTTCTTTCATTTTATTTTTCTTTGACAATCTTCGGGTGCTCAATATAGTTCTACTTCCTCCCAAGTATTCATCATTAAATATGTATGAATGCACACCTTTGGAGGACTTATCACTATATTGGCCTTCTAGAACTAGTCATCCATTTCGGCAATTGATGCCAATGGGGGAGAAGTTTTAGAGGGTTTAAGGGAAGTCAGTTTATTCTTTGAGTTTGTTCTTAAGCATTTTCTCTCATGCTCTGGCATCTTTGTTGTTGCTTTGCATGTGGCATATATAGAGGAAATCCCACCAATGATAATGATTGGCAATATATGCAATGAAATTCAAGTTCATCACACATGCATAGATTGTGGGGGAGTTTGATCTATATATGGTGGAGGTACCAATATCACATACATGTGTAGTATTTGATATTGGTGCTACCATTTTATTTGTTTAAATTCCTTATATAAATCCTCTCAAGGGATTGTCATCAATTACCAAAATGGGGGAGATTGAAAGATCATGTGGGCCCCCGTGTGTGGTTTTGGTAATTAATGACAATCTCTATGCACTAATCCTTGTATCAACTTGTATTGTAGGAATTATCTATAGGCAATGCTTGAACCAAATGTTGGCTTCAAAGTTCTGAGAAGAAGAAAGTAAAGAAGATCAAGTGATGACCAAGGTATTCAAGGAGTGATCTAAAGATTGGTGATGACCCACAAGTATAGGGGGTGTATCGTAGTACTTTCGATAAATAGGAGTGTCGATCCCAACGAGGAGAAGAAGGTGCTGAACAGTGGTATGGAGCAGGAAATCCCTGTGAATACTTAGCAAACGGATTTTTGGTGGTTTTATGACAAGGCAACAAAACAAGGAGCAAGTAACAGAAGTAACGAACAAACGGAGCAAGTGGCCCAATCCTTTCTTAGCAAAGGACAAGCCGGTGGAAATACTTATAAGGACCAAATGTTCTTGAGGACACATGGGAATTTTGTCAAGTGCTTTCGCTTCAAATAGCTGAGTACTCTTCTCTGGTGTTTGTAGATGTTGTGTGGGTGAACCTGTCCTAACATACCGCCCTTCCTAGGACTAATACATACTTGTGATTAAACCCCCTGCAAACATCCGTAACTACAGGAAAGTAATTAAGATATAAATCTAACCATAACCTTAAACTCTGATATCCTACACTCCCTTGTGAAAAGGTGTCCTAACGGGGGTTCGGGTTTCTGTCACTCCGGCAACCCCACAATTAGTAGCCAAATATACAATGCATCCCCCTAGGCCCATAAATGGTGAAGTGTCATGTAGTCGACGTTCACATGACACCACTAGAAGAATAGCATCACAACTTGAACACTAAACCATTGAATAATAACTCATCACAGATTCACTACTAACAACATGACTTCTCCCATGTCCTCAAGAACTAAAAGAACTACTCACAAGACATCATATGGATCAGGATCAAAGATGATATGATAATGGATAACAATCTGAACATAAACAATAATCCAATGGTTCCACTCACAAGCATCAACTACACTAGTAATCAACACCGAGAAAGTTTCCCCCAAGAACTAAAGAATTATCCAACACAATTGTTATAGCGGGACGGAGTGGTGATGATGGTGCTGGTGGAGATGATGGTGTGAATGATGATGATGATCCTGATGAAGCCTAGCTTGATGACGGTGTTAATGGCGACGGTCTCCCCTCTCCAGGAAGGAATTCCCCCGGTAGAAATCTATTTGTCGGAGAGATCTTTCTATCTCGGTGTTTTCCGCCCCCAGAGGCGGCGGAAATCTATCTGTGGTCGCCCCCTGAGGCTTAGGGTTCCATAGGGAAGATATAGGTGAGGCGCTGAGTCGAGAGGCAAGGTGGGCCCGTGCCTAGGGGTGTGTGGGCCCCCTACGGGCCCCCTTCGCTCCTCCTTCTGGCTTCCTTCGTCCTCAGGTAAAATAATATGTTTCCATATTTTTCTGGTATTTTTCTGATCTTCGCGAAATTGCACCGAAACACCTTCTTTTCCATCAGAATCCAGACTCCGGCAGTCCATCCTCCAAGAATCATCCAACATGCATAAGCAGATGAAAACCCATAAGTAATACCTCATAATAAGACAAATATCAATGAATAGAGGTAGATTATGATATAGAATGGTGATGCAAATTGGGCGTATGAACTCCCCAAAGCTTAGACTTCGCTTGTCCCCAAGCGAATACTGAGTTTAGTAAACATGTCCACAGGTTTATGGAGTGAAGTTTCGATAAAAGAATACGAACAAGAAGCATCACACTTACCATTGCACAACTCATAGAAGAAAGCAACTCACCATTATATAACTTAGCTTACAGCCAAGTACAATAGTCACAATAGAGATGCATAAAGATAAATCATAATTGGAATTGGCAAACTTGTTCTTGGTTAGAGAACACCAGGCAAACAATTTAACAAAAGCTTTTGTAGAAGTTTCAAAACAGGAACACTCTTTGCTCAAAAAGGTTTTTCACAAGTGAAGGCTTTCAAAGTAATACTCAATAAATAAGAGTTTTGTGCAAACAAGGAAGATGAAGAACATGATTGAATAAATCACCATATGAATGCTTGAAACACAACAACTCAAATGATTGCTGGAGATAGAGAGGAAGTAGGTTTACTGGCTCAACTTGGTAACTAGGAGCAAGGTCCCTTCTTAGAGGGTAGCAGGGATTACAAGTCATAAAGATCTTCCAAAAGATTATGGTACTTACTATATTTGAGCCCTCATTGCCCCTACCATAAGCATCTTGAGATGATTAAGGTTAAAGTGAACAAAGATGGAGTATATGCTTGACTAAATATAAGTTGGAAATCTCATGTCCCTTGAATATGAGGGCCACTCCTCATGCATACTCAACTTTGAGCCCAGGTAATTTCTTTTCATTGTAAGTATTTGCACATCATTGAGAACCGCCAACGGGGTACCCCTTGCACATGGTACAGGAGCTTTCCCATAACCAAAATGACATGGCAAGCAGACAATGAGCATCTCAGCGATCTTTTTATTTACTATGTGTATAGCTTTTTATTGAGGATGCTTCATAGATGACTCACTAAGGTCATGATGCAAGTTTCCACCATGATTAAGAATGGCTTAGGCTAGCGGCCCAGGCGTTTCTCTAACACAGAATACAAACTCCACGGACTTACAAGTTCCCTCTTTATTTCACACCGTTGACATCCATAGACAAAAGAGCACGATATCAACTGTGTACAGAGTACAAGTGCAATGTTGAAAACGTTCCCCGTGACAACACGGTTCTTCTAATCCCAACGTATAGATGCAAGCATATACAACTTCGATGTTCACAATGGTTCAAGTCTATTAGGGGCAAGTAAATAAAGTGTGCCATCAAGTTCGTGAGAGCTTTACTAACTAGTTTTCACATAACAAAATACTTTTTAATTCGAAAGGTAGATGAAGCTTGAGAATTTGCTAGGAATAGCAAAAGCTACTAGGTAGATATGGTGGACACAAGTGGCAAAAGTTTTGGGTTCAAAGGATTTTGGAAACATGAGAAGTATGCCATCTCAAAACAGGTTTTTGGCTAGCAAGGTTGGGTAGCAAGCAAGAGAGTTGAAAGAAACAAGCAAACATACAAGTGATAAAGCCAAACATGCAATCTTCCTTGAAAACACAAAAGAATCTTAAATAAAGAATACCAAGCTCATGAGCCAACAAGAAAGAAAACAAATGATACAAAATACCTATAAGCTTTTTCTTTCTTTCTTTTTTTCAAACTAAAGCCACTGACCAGAACTTGGTTTGCCAAAACCAATTTAGATCCACTTGATGATCCCAAAGTGGTGCCAATACTGAACAACAAGATCCATCATATAATAGAGATTGCAAACTAAAATAAGAAGTGCAAAAATTAAAAGATGAGACTTCTCATTAATACTCAATAAAGGCACGCACACCAAGGGATACATAGATAATCAACTAAAGGAGATATACTTCCACATGCAAACCAAACTATAAGATAACCTCTCTACCACAGATATGAATCCACTAAAAAGGTAAAAGATGAAAGATAATGGTGGTGATACCGCGACACTCCCCCAAGCTTGGAACAAGCCAAGGGGATGCCAAACCTAATGACGAATTACTCCTTCGGTGGTGGTGTTCTCTTGTCATGGATCAGAAAATCTTCTAGCATCTTGTGAAGCCTGTTATTCTCCTCTTGAAGCATATTCACCTTCATCCTCAAAGCATGGTACTTATCACAAAACGCGTTCGTGGTTCGAAGGGCTTCTGCTGCCTCAGGGCAGTATACGAGTTCTGGACCGAAAGCTATGATTCCCTGCATGTGACGAGAAAAAGCATCCGCAGTGTTAGTTGCTCCAACAAAATTAGGTTTCCTTCCCTTTGTTCCTGTGGTGGTTTGTTCTTCCAACTTTGACTCCACGGGCTTCTTGCCTTTGTCATCGGCGGAGGCCATGGCGCTTTAAACTTGAGAAGATTTCCTGACAGAAACAGATCGAAACGAAAATACGATGAAAACACAATGCACAAACCTTGGGGGATCTGGGGGTTATATATTACGAAGATTCAATGCATAAGGAAGGTTTTGACACGGAAACAAAGCGAAGACGGAGCTCTGGGGTGGGACACCACCCTCAGGCGTGGCCAGGCTGGGCCCACGCCCGAGGTGGGTTTGTCCACCCCGGGCTTCGTTTCCTCTTCAGTTTCTTTTCGTAATTTCCCTTATGTATTAAAAACATCATATAAAAAGATTAGGTTTTCACGAACCTTCTATTTTCACCACTTTTACCTATTAAAGACAAACTCTGCAGATTCATTTTCTCTTTCTCCTTAGAATTTCCTTCTTACAAAACCTTTGCACAAACTTAAAGACAACATTAGTGTAAGTAAAAACAATAAACCTTTGGTAAACATTTCAACTAAAAACTCATAAAAACAAAAGCTTCTAAAAGAGGCAAATGCAAATGATGGCAGAAATCTATCAAAACAAACCAGCAGGTAAAGATTGATTTTTCCGAAGACCTTCTGTTGCTCAAATCAAAAAGTGCAGAACTGATGAAAGTTGGGTAACAACTTGGAGAACAAGCTCAGAAGAATGCAGCTCCATCCGAAGTACTGAGATTCCTCACGAAGTTTTACAATGCAGCACAAAAATCTGTCCCATGACAACCACTTTTCACAACTCCTCTACTTCACAAAAGTTGTTGAACTTGACACAAAAAACCAAAAAAAGGATAAGGAGCGGTCATTACTGAAGTAATAACTTCCAAGACTCGACAAAACTCTTGGGTTATCTCCCAACAAGTACTTTTCTTTAATGCCTTTAAGTTAGGCTCGAAACTTCCAAAGATGCTCACATAGGATTTATATATTTGAAATGAAAGAGAGCATCAAGAAGCAAATAACCAACACACTTGAGTCTAACCCAATTCCTATGCATGGGGGTATCATGAGAAAACGAATTGTTGAAACAAAAGGCCACAAGCATAGGATGATAAAACAGATGCAACTTTAAAGCTTTCAACATAAAACGGGGAAACTTAACATCATTGAGATGCATAAAACCATGTTTCCCTCTCTCAAAATAACTTTTAGTAGCACTTTGAATAAAGTTGACAATATAACTGTCATTGGAAACAACTTTATCATCAGAATAAGCATACTTACAATACATCAAAAAGAGGTCCAAGGTCATAGACTGGATCAATAGAAGCAAGTTGTTCCATCCTGAAATCTTTATTAGGCAAGCTATTTTCACAAGGAGCCCTAGCAAATTTGGAAAAGTTAAACTCATAATAATCTCCATCAAACTTAGCTAAAACTTTTTCCTTCTTACAATCAATAATATCTCCACAAGTATTCAATAAAGGTCTACCAAAAATGATAGGATAGGTTTTCCTAGCTGCTGAATTAAGCACTAGAAAATCAGCAGAATACTTAATCTTACCACAGAGAACCTCCACATCTCTTACAATGACAATGGGGCAAATGGTTTCCTTGTTAGCAAGGTGAATAACCACATCAATCTCCTTAAGCTCACAAGGACTAATCTCATGCATAATTTCCCTGTAAAGCTCATAAGGAATAGCACTAGAACTAGCACCAATATCACATAAACCATAGTAGCAATGATCACCAATTTTAACAGAAAGCACAGGAACACTAGCTTTTCTAGCCTTACCAGGATGAGAAATAATATTAGAAGCGTCTTCACAGAAGACAATGTGCCCATCCTTTATATTTCTAGTGATAGTGTCTTTCACAATAGCTACCACAGGTTCATCACTCAAATGCTTACCAGGCTCCACAGTTTTCATTGTACCTTTGCTATTTGCACTAATAATCATAGATTCCTCCTTTAACTTAGCTGGGAAAGGCATTTTCTTAACATGGGGTTCAGGCACAATATTATTAGTAGTACAAACTTGAGTACTTCTAATAGGAGCATGGCTAGCAACATCTTTATAAGGAGAATGGTACTTATTCCACTTCTTCTTGGGAATTTCAATGTAAGAAGAAAAGGCCTTAAAATAGCTGGCAATACTTTGGGAATCAAGACCAAACTCATTGCTAATATCACGTAAGCTATCAGTTCCCATAAAAGATTTGATGCATTCATAATCATAGTTTATACCCGACTTTCTTCCTTTGTCATTCTCCCAAGCTTCAGTGTTATCTTGAATACGGTCTAAGAGATCCCATTTAGCTTCTTCCTTCATACGTGTGAATGATCCAGCACAAGAAGCATCTAGTAAATCTTTATCATGAAGAGAAAGCCTAGCATAAAAGTTATTGAGAATAATATTGTTAGGGAGTTCATGAATAGGACATTTAAGCATTAGTAACTTCAATCTCCCCCAAGCTTGAGCTGTACTCTCTCCATCAAGAGGCCAAAAGTTATATATAAGATTTCTATCCTTATGAATTTCACTGGGAGGATAAAATTTAGAGTAAAAGAGAGATGACATCTCCTCCTATTCCATGGATTGTCCATTCTTCAGCAGCTTATACCATTCTTCGGCTCTCCCTTTCAAGGATATGGAGAGTAACTTCTTCTTCACCTGTTAAGTTGTGATACCTGCACACTTAAACAACCCGCATAATTCATGGATAAAAATCAAGTGATCACCAGGATGGATAGTTCCATTCCCAAAATAATAATTATTCATAACACGATTAACAATACTTGTAGGTATCTTAAAAGGATCTATCTCAATAGGAGGTGGTTCATCTACTACCCTAGCAGTGGTAGTAATTTCCCCAAACAGAAAACCAAGTGGGTTATCCATATTGGAAACAAAGTAACAAGCAGTAACAAAAGAAATACTCATAGTGAAAGTTTCCCTTACCAGTTCCACTCTTCAATAGCGCTTCACTCCCCGTCAACAGCGCCAGAAAATAGTCTTGATGGCCCACAAGTATAGGGGGTGTATCGTAGTACTTTCGATAAATAGGAGTGTCGATCCCAACGAGGAGCAGAAGGTGCTGAACAGTGGTATGGAGCAGGAAATACCTGTGAATACTTAGCAAACGGTTTTTAGTGGTTTTCTGACAAGGCAACAAAACAAGGAGCAAGTAACAGAAGTAACAAACAAACGGAGCAAGTGGCCAAATCCTTTCTTAGCAAAGGACAAGCCGGTGGAAATAGTTATAAGGACCAAACATTCTCGAGGACACATAGGAATTCTGTCAAGTGCTTTCGCTTCAAATAGCTGAGTACTCTTCTCTGGTGTTTGTAAGTGTTGTGTGGGTGAACCTGTGCTAACATACCGCCCTTCCTAGGACAAATACATACTTGTGATTAAACCCCCTACAAACATCCGTAACTACAGGAAAGTAATTAAGATATAAATCTAACCACAACCTTAAACTCTGAGATCCTACACTCCCTTGTGCAAAGGTGTCCTAACGGGGGTTTAGGTTTCTGTCACTCCGGCAACCCCACAATTAGTAGCCAAATACACAATGCATCCCCCTAGGCCCATAAATGGTGAAGTGTCATGTAGTCGACGTTCACATGACACCACTAGAAGAATAGCACCACAACTTAAATACTAAACCAGAATAATAACTCATCACAGATTCACTACTAACAACATGACTTCTCCCATGTCCTCAAGAACTAAACGAACTACTCACAAGACATCATATGGATCAAGATCAAAGATGATATGATAATAGATAACAATCTGAACATAAACAATAATCCAATGGTTCCACTCACAAGCATCAACTACAATAGTAATCAACACCGGGAAAGTTTCCCCTAAGAACTAAAGCAATATCCAACACAATTGTTATAGCGGGACGGAGTGGTGATGATGGTGCTCGTGGAGATGATGGTGTGGATGATGATGATGATGATCCCGATGAAGCCTAGCTTGATGACGGTGTTGACGGCGACGGTCTCCCCTCTCCGGGATGGAATTCCCCGGCAGAAATTTGTCTGCCAGAGAGATCTTTCTCTCTTGGTGTTTTCCGCCCCCAGAGGTGGCAGAAATCTATATATGGTCACCCCCTGAGGCTTAAGGTTCCATAGGGAAGATATAGGAGAAGGGGCGGAGTCGGAGGCTAGGGAGGTGGGCCAGACCTGCCCTAGGTGCGGTCTTAGGTAGGCCCGCGCCTAGGGGTGTGGGCCCCCTGCGGCCCCCCTTCGCTCCTCCTTCTGGCTTCCTTCGTCCTCAGGTAAAATAATATACTTCTATATTTTTCTAGTATTTTTCTGATCTCCGTGAAATTGCACCGAAATGCCTTCTTTTCCATCAGAATCTAGACTCCAGTAGTCCATCCTCCAAGAATCATCCAACATGCATAAACAGATGAAAACCCATAAGTAATACCTGATAATAAGACAAATATCAATGAATAGAGGTAAATTATGATATAGAATGGTGATACAAATTGGGCGTATCAATTGGTCATGTGAGAGTTGAGTCTATAGCAAGTGTGTCTTGAAGAATATATGGAGTGATACCTCTTGTGTACCTTCAAGGCACCAAGATAATAAAGAAATAAGAAATGAAGGAGAAGAATAAAGAAAAGAAGATTAAGGGTGTCTTGAAGTTGAAGATAGAGTTCCTCATGTGTATCTTCAAGACATCATCCAAATATAGTTATTAGAAGAAATGTTGTTATCGGGGGGATCATCCCCGGGTAGGCTAACCGGACAAGATACAAGAGCACCAACCTGCCAGCCGCCTAAGGGCAGCCGGACGCAGAAATCCAAAAATAGATCAGAAGGAAGGCCAGACCAATACCAAACTGGTGAACCAACCAGCCGGATAAAAATCATTAGCAAAGGCAGCTAGCCGGCTGTATCATGCCAGCCGGTCGAAGCAAGACAGACCAAGATCGAACCGGTAGAACAATCAACCGGATGAGGCAAGCAAGGACAAAAGACTAGCCGGATGGAACCAACCACCCGGCCCAGATGGATCAGCCGGCTAGGCCACCCTAGCTGGCAACTCAAGGCAGGAAAGGTACAAGATGACGTAGAGCACAATGCGTAGTACGCCTAGGACGGTGGACAAGACAGAAAGGAGACTTAGACACTCGACCCATACCGAAGACTTTACCGATGACGGTTGTAACAGTGGACAGTAGGTGGCACTGTGCATAACTACCCGCACGACGACCACCGTATACGGCGTGGCGGCAGGGGTTTGACTGTGGGTATGTACCCTCCATGCCGGCCACTATAGATGACCTAGCCGGCTGGGGGCCGCCTATGGGACCCGCCAGTCGGCCAGGTCGTTGCCCACGCTGCCTCAGCCTATATAAGGGGCGGCACAGGGTACTAATGCAAAGGGGACCCTGATTCACTACTAGCTAGCCCAGATACAGCTCAAGGAGCCTTGTAGTCCTGTGTATTCATCCCTATAGCCAGATCGGCAGGAGTAGGAGTTTTACCTCACCCCGAGGGCTCTGAACCTGGGTACTTCTTGTGTCCCCGATGCTTGCTTGTGCGCAATCCCACCTGTGGACACCGTCGCACGCTTCCCTGCTTGATCCCACACCTCTATCTAGCCTTCTTAGGCTCTACCGTTTCCATAACGACGATAGTTGGCGCCCACCGTGGGGCAAAGATGGCGGAGACCGGAGTGACGTTCCGCACGGGACCCCGCACTTTGTCCGGCGAGAGCGTGGCTTCCAGCCTCGTGCTCACGCTGGGCAAATTCGACTGCATTATCGACAACGCCCGCTGCTTTGCCGGTGCCAGTTTCCCGGCTGGCGGCTCCGTCCTGCTGTTCGGCGACCTGCCCGTCTATGTCGCCACCGTGCTAGAGGATTTCCCTTGGGAGATCATCTCCTTTGTCGATCCATTGCCCTCAGTCGGCAGCGCGCTCGTTGCGCCTGGCACCGTGGAGGTGATGATGGTCGGCTCTGGTAATAGTCGTCGTCCTCCTCTCGAGCACGACAGCAACCTGGGCGGCCCGTCCACCCCGCTGCGTGAGAAGGGCGTGGTAGAGGAGGTCATCGAGGAACTCCGCGAGCCGGTCGACCCCGGGGAAAACCAGGAGGAGGCCATGGCCAAGATCGAGGCGGCGCGCGAGCGTCTGCTTCAGCAGGCTTAAGGCTTTGCTTCCACCAAGTACCGGATGGAGAGCAACATCCGCGCCCATGGCCTCACCCTGGCTAACGAAGATCCTAGCCGACTGGGCTCCGTGCAGCACCGCAGGGGAGAACTGGGCGCCCGCTTCGATCAAGATATCGAGCCGGCTTCCCGCACGTACTTCCCCCCGCCCGTGTACGACACCACAGTCAAGAATTTCTGGGCGGCGCGAGCGGTCATGGAAGACCTACCTCACCTAGAGGGGGACGAGATGCTGCGCTAGTTCCAGCAAGTGCAGCACCTGCTGTGCGTGGCCGACGAGCAGGCCGAGGCCGCTCAGATCGCGTTCGAGGCAGGAGCCGGCTCCCGTGGGAACCGCCCGGCTGGTAACAGTCGGAGAGGACCCCGCCAGACCGAGTGCTCCGCGTCTCCAGGTCAGCAACCCCTGTGCTCCAAGCGTTGCCAGTCCGGCAGCAGCCAACCTTGTGTTGAGCAAGGTGCCACGATCCATCCACCTCCGGCTAGCCAGAACCCCCTCCTCCCCCTCCACCATCCCGCCTCACTGGCCGGGTGGGGACGCCCAATCCGATTGAGCCGAATGCGCGCAATCACATCGACCTACTGATGGAATACCGCCTCATGGAGGATGAGGATGAAACCGGCCCAGTGTGCTTCAGGCCGCGCATTTGGAAGGAGCCCTTCCCCGACAAGTTCTACTTGCCACGGGACACCCCCAAGTACGACAACAACATGAAGCTGGAAGACTGGCTGACCGACTACGTCACCGCAGTCAAAATCGCCCACGGCAACAAGCGCGTGGCGGTTCGCTACATCGCCCTCATGCTGACCGGCTCGGCAAGGACTTGGCTCAACAACCTCGCTCCCAACAACATCAACGACTGGCCAGACTTCGAGAAAGTCTTCATTCAGAACTTCAACGGCACATAGAAGTGTCCTTGTAGGCCCCGTGACCTTTCTCTGTGCGTCCAAGGAGACCGCGAGTCGAATCGCGCATACCTCGCCTGCTGGACCGATCTGCGCAACTCCTGTGAAGGGGTGGTGGAGAACCAAGCAATTGGTTTCTTCATCGAAGGGTGTCGCGAAGGCACGATGCTGCGCCACCGGCTATTGTGCGACGAGCCCAAGACCATGGCAGATCTGATTACCGTTGCCGACCAGTACGCCACTGCGGACGCGGCAATGAAGAATCCCCTCCGAGTAAACGCGAAGGGACGACTGGTTCCCACAGAGCCGGCTCAGGAGAAGCCAGCCGGTCAAGGCGGAGATGCCGTTTCGTCAAGGCGGCACGGCAACGACAGCCGCTACCAGGGCAAGCGCTGGGTTGAGCAGCAGAGCCCGCACTACCACCAGAGGCAGGTCAATGCGGTGCAAGGCACACCGGCCCACAATGACAAGAGGGAGCGGAACGCCTTCACCTTCGAGCAAATGTTCGACGGGCCGTGCAAGTACCACAGTGGCGCCAAGACGGCTACGCACACCACTCGGCAGTGCAGCTGGACTCGGCAGATAAAGGAGCATGCTGGTTTGCCTCCTCTCCCCCCACCCCCTCCTGGTGGTCCCCCACCACCGGCTAGGGCAGCCGGCAACAACCGTGGCAATGGAGGCTACCCCCAGCAGCATGAGAACTACCACATCTTCGAGGCCGAGCTGATTGACAATCGTGGCCGGAAGCAGCGCAGCGTGGAGGTGAACGTTGTCGTTCCTCCAGTCCCCCTGCGCCTCAACTGGTCCGAGACTCCCATCACTTGGAGCCAGGCGGATCAGCTGGATCTTTTCCCGAATCCCCGGGGCTATGCGATGGGGCTGGACCCCCTCGTCATCTCCGACGCGCGCACATGTCGGTTCTCGCGTGTGCTGAGTAGACGGTGGGAGCAGCCTCAACCTTCTCTACCGGTCTTCCATGGAGAAGTTGGGCATCCGGGAGTGCGACCTACAGCCCTCGACCACTGTGTTCCACGACGTCATGCTTGGGCCACCGTGTGTCCCGCTGGGCAAGATCTAGCTGGATGTCATATTCGGTTCGGAAGAGAACTTCCGGTGCGAGCCAATCTGGTTCGAGGTGGTCAACCTCGCCAGCACCTACCATGTCCTTCTTAGGCGCCCTGCCCTCGCAAAGTTCATGGCGGTCCCCCACTACGCATACCTCAAAATGAAGTTGCTGAGGCCGAACGGTGTGATCACTGTGGCCGGCTGCTATAGACGGTCCATGGCCTGCGCCAAGGAAGGCGCCAAGATAGCCGAGACCCTGCTCATCGCCGAGGAGAAGCGCGAGATAATGCGCAATGTTGCCATGCTGTAGCAGGAGGTGCCGGCTAGCATGAAGCCGACTGGGGACATGGCGTTCCAGCCGTCCAAGGAGACCCTGCAGATCCCGCTCGACCCGACTGACCCTTCCAAGTGCGTCACCATTGGTGTCGGCTTGGACAGCAAATAGGAAAGCGCGCTCGTCGACTTCCTCCGTGAGAATCGGTACATCTTCGCATGGTCTCCCAAATACATGTCAGGTGTGCCGAGGGAGTTCGCCGAGCACTCGCTCCATGTGCGTCCTGATGCCAAGCCGGTCAAGCAGCCCCTTCGTCGCTTCGTGAAGGACAAGAGGAAGGTCATCGGTGACGAGATTGCCAGGCTACTTGCTGTCGGCTTCAACATGGAAGTATACCACCCGGACTGGCTGGCCAACCCAGTCCTGGTATTGAAGAAAAACAAGACCTGGCGTATGTGTATCGACTACACGATTCTGAACAAGGCCTGCCCGAAAGACCCAGTCCTAGTATTGATCAAGTGATGGACTCTACGGCCAGTTGCGATCTTCTTTCCTTCCTTGATTGTTATTCTGGCTATAATCAGATCCGGCCGATCAATTGAAAACATCATTCATCACCCCGTACGGGGATTACTGAGATGTAACCATGCCATTCATCCTGAAGAATGCAGGTGCTACCTATCAGTGTTGCATGCAGAAATGCTTGCACTCGCATATCGGCCGGAGTGTGCACGCGTACGTGGATGACGTCGTCATCAAGACGAAGGAGAAGCAGACCCTGCTGGAAGACCTCGGCGAGATGTTCGCCAACCTCCGCCGGTACCAGATGAAGCTGAACCCGAAGAAGTGCGTGTTCGGCGTGCTAGCCGGACAGCTCCTCGGCTTCCTCATGTCGAGCCGGGGAATTGAGGCAAATCCGGAGAAGATTGTGGCCATCGAGAGGATATAGCCGCCCAAGAGCTTGCTTGGTGTCCAGAAGTTCACCAGCTGCTTGGATTCTCTCAGCCGATTCGTCAGCCGGCTTGGGGAGAAGGCCTTGCCACTATAGCAGCTGATGAAGAAGACGGATAAGTTCACCTGGACAATGCAGGCAGATGCTGCCTTCCACGACCTCAAGTGCATGCTATCCACGGCGCCGTTTCTCGCCACGCCGGCTGCAAAGGAGCCGATGTTGCTCTACATACCCACCACCAACTGGGTCGTCAGCGTTGTCCTGGCGGTGGAGCGCCACGAGGCAGGCAAGGCGTAGCCGGTTCAGCGACATGTCTACTACCTCAGCCAGGTGCTATCCCTCTCCAAGCAGAACTACCCCCACTACCAGAAGATGTGCTATGGCGTGTACTTGGCCTGGAAGAAGCTCAAGCACTACTTCCAGGAGCACCCGCTCATCTTGGTGTCCACCGCGCCGTTGGGCGAAATATTTGGCAACAAGGATGCCACGGGCCGGGTAGCCAAGTGGGCCATCGAGCTAGCCGCCTACTGCATCCGGTATGAGCCGCGGATCACCATCAAGTCCCAGGCGGTGGCGGACTTCTTCGTCAACTGGGTAGAGAACCAATACCTGTCGCTGGTTCCATATTCCGACTACTGGAAGCTGCACTTCAACGGATCGAAGATGTGCGGGGGCTTGGGAGCCGACATCGTGCTCACCTCTCCCAAGGGAGACCGGCTAGAGTACGTGCTGTAGATCCACTTCACCTCGTCGAACAACGTTGCCCAGTACGAGGCTCTCGCGCACGGGCTCCGGCTCGTGAAAGAGATCGGCATCCGCCGAATCCTTTGCTTTGGCGATTCGGATCTAGTGGTGCAGCAAGTATCCGGCGAGTGGGATGTCAGGGACGCCAACATGGCCCTTTACCGGTTCCACGTGCAGCTGCTCAGTGCTGGCTTCGAGGGATGTGAATTCCATCACGTTCCCCGTGCCAACAATGAGGCGGACGATGCGCTCGCGCGAGTCGGATCCACCAGAGCAGCCATTCCGCCAGGAGTGTCCTTGGAGCATCTTCGCAGGCCCAGCATCACCCTCTCTCCAGAATCCGAGTCCATCATCTGGGTAGCAGACCCGGGGGCTGCCGGCTCGAAAGAGCCGGGCCCCGCTGTTGTGCCCTCTGGCTCAAAAGACCCGGGGGCTGCCTCCTCTTCAGGCAAGCCATCATCGAGCATGGTGAAAGGCCTGGGGGCTGCTGACTCGGGTATCCCACCCGGCCGCCCTCCGAACGAGCTCCAGATCATGCCGGCCAGTGTCTTCACCATCCGGGAGGTTCCATCCTGGGCCCAGCCCTTCATGAACTACCTTCTCAACGACGATCTCCTGGATGACGAGGTAGAGGCAAGGCAGATCCGGCATCGTGCGCACACGTACACCATCATCAATAAGGAGTTGTACAAGCACATCGCCACAGGCGCCTTCTAGCGGTGCGTCGACGTGGATATCGGTTGCGCCTTGCCGGCGCACGTTGGAGCACTTCGGTCGGTCGATCTCGTGCTGTGCGCAGACCATGACGGCTGCGGTAGAAGAAAAAGAACACAAGTAAGAGGATAGCCAGAAGCAGATCAAAGTGAAAAAGAACGCAAGAGAGAAGTGGCATAAGAAAAATTAGTTCGCGTAGTCCCCCGGGCCGCCACCAGCTGCTTCGCGACTTCCTCGTTGGCGCCGGCTAGCGTTGCACGGAGTTGTTTGCACTCCTTAAGCCCGACCTCGAGGTTCACCTCGAGGGTTTGCAGGGAAGCCCCTGCCTCCACCGGCAGTGGCGCCAGTGGTCCGGCTAGAGAAGCCAGGGCGTCGCGGATGCCCGCCTGCCACTGCGCCATCGCCTCCTCGTCGGAGTCGACGTCCTCCATGATCATCGTGTCCTTGCCGACGCGTGAGCTTCCCACGCCGGCTGACATGCCCCCACTCGAGCTGGAGGTCGCATCCGGCTGGCTCACCGCGCGCTCGGGCGCAGCGGGAGTCGGCTGGGCCACGGCCACCGGCTCTGGCGCGGGCATGTTTTCGGTCGCGGGAGGCGGAGCGGCCGTTGCGGATGCAGCCAGTGGGGGAGGAGGATCGCACGGTGGCGAGGCGGCGGGCACGCTACGAGCCGGGCTCTCGGCGAAGGAAAGAGCAACGCTATAAAATAAAGACAAGATCAAAGCAAGAACCAAGGCAGACGCGAGAAGGAGAAAGAGCAAGAAAAAGAAAGGCGCAGGGAACTCACCCCTGCACCATGGGTTCGGACCTCTTCCAGCCACCCGCGGTCTGGCCAGGGCGCGGAGGAACCCCCGCCGTCCGGCTACGCTTGGCAGCCGGGTCTTCAGTCGCGGCGGCACTGCAGGAGGATCCCTCGCTAGCACGCTTCCGGGTGGGCTCGAGCACGGAGATGACGTCTCTCTCCTCTGGCATGGGGCCGTGCGGATCCTCCACCGCCTCATCGCTCCGGCTGGGGAAGAAGCCCTCCTCACCATCCGAGCCCTTGCCACTGGTCCGGCGCGGGCGCGACTCGAGAAGGTCGTCCGCGAAGACCTGGAGGGGCGCGTCGCCCTCCTCCCGGATGACGCAGGGGAAGATCTGCAAGAAAGACACGAGTCAGTACCGGATAAAGTAATCCAGCCGGATAAAGCAAGAGCGGAAGGAAAGCAAGAAGAAGGGCAAGTCACACTTACCCGGGGCGCGCGGTTCTCACGCGTACAGGGGACCACCCGGAAACGCCAGGTGTCCTTGATCTTTTCCTTGTTTATCATCCACACCCACTCATATGGGTTGGCGAAGGGGGGTCGTGGCGGTAGATCCAGGTCGGGTCGAGGCGCCCCGAGTAGTAGCACATTTTGTGTGCTCGCTGCTGCAGGGGCATCATCAGCCGGCTAGCCCAGCTCAGCATCACGTCGATGTCGGTTAGGCCAGCCGTGACTAGCCCCCTCATCCGGTGGAGGAGCGCGTCCGACTCCGTCTTGGAGCCGAAGATCTTCTCCTCCCAGTGCGCCCGGCTGGACTCGGTGTCTTGGAAGGCCAGGAGGTTCAGCCCGTCCTCAGACCCCAAGTTCCATCCATAAAAGTAGGTTTGCTGCCACAGTTTAGATGTGTCGTGCAGCTTGAACTTGGGGTAGCCAGTCTGCGACCGGGAGTAGATCGAGGCACCGCCGCAGGTCACGAGAGGCCCTTTGGCGTATTGCACCTGTGGCCAGATCAAGAAGAGCTGGCAGAAAAGCCCGAGATCCAGTTGGATCCCGAGGTAGCATTCGCAGAAGGCGACAAAGTGGGCCAGATTGCCGATTGCATTCGGCCCGAGATGGTGGAGGCGGAGATCGAAGTGGGCAAGGAAAGAGAGGAAGAAGCCGCTGGCCGGAAAGGCCAGGCGGCGCGCCAGATGCGCAAAGAAAACAACGCGTTCGCTGGCTTGCGGAGCTGGCGAAATTTCATCGGCCAGGGCCAGGCGGACCCCAACCTTGCCGACGGTCGGCAGGAGGCGCGACTGCTGGTACTTCTCCACCTGCGCCTCCGTCATGGAGGAGCCGCACCAGGCGCCTCGACTTTCTGCCATGGCGACGGCGGCGGAGTGCGGTGGAGAGGAAGGAGAAGGGGAAGGTGAAAGGGGAGCGGTGGAGGAATGCCGATGACCCATCGCTCCGGCAAGGAAGTGGCTAGCGGCCTTGGCAGAGCGGAACGATGCGAGCTCGCCGACGACACAAAAGCGAGGCGGAGGCAGAGAGTAGAGAGGGCGCGCGGCGTCGAAGCAAGGAAAAGGGGGGAAATGGACTGAGGGGGGCGGCAGGGCGCCGTGGCCGCTACTTAAAGGGGCCGGGAGGCAAACCACCAGATCGCCACATGGCAGCCTCCTACAGCCCCGGCGGTGGCTGGATCCTCTGCGCCGGCATGCAGTGCATAGAAGATCCGAGCGCAGGAGGCGAGGCGCTGACAGCGGTTCCCGAGGCGACAGACGACGCGACCCTTCGACGCACGTCCTCCCACGACAATAATTGCGCTTGGCTGACATCAGTGATGACGCAGCCGGGCAGTTCAACCGCCAAATTTCAACCGGCAAAAATTTCAAAACTAGCGTTTTGAGCCTGCGCACATTTCGCCTAAGGGCGGAATCTATGCGCGCTCGGGGGCTAGTGTCGGGGGGATCACCCCCGGGTAGGCTAACCGGACAAGATACACGAGTACCAACCTGCCAGCCGGCTGAGGGCTACCGGACGCAGAAACCCAAAAACAGATCAGAAGGAAGGCCAGACCAAGACCAAACGAGCAAACCAACCGGCTGGATAAAAATCATCAGCAAAGGTAGCTAACCGGCTGGATCATGCCAGCCAGACGAAGCAAGACAAACCAAGACCGAACTGGTAGAACAATCAACCGGATGAGGCAAGCAAGGACAAAAGACTAACCGGATGGAACCAACCACCCGGCCCAGACGGATCAGCCGGCTAGGCCACCCTAGCCGTCCACTCAAGGCAGGCAAGGTACAAGATGACGTAGAGCACAGTGCGCAGTACGCCCAGGATGGCGGACAAGACAGAAAGGAGACTCAGACACTCGGCCCATACCGACGACTTTATCGATGATGGTTGTAACAATGGACATTAGGTGGCACTGTGCATAACTACCCGCACGGTGACCACTGTAGACGACGTGGCGGCATGGGTTTGACTGTGGGTACGCAACCCCTCCATGTCAGCCACTCTACATGACCTAGCCGGCTAGGGCCCGCTTGTGGGACCTGCCAGTCGGCCAGGCCGTTGCCCACGCTGCCTCAGCCTATATTAGGGGCGGCAGGGGTAGCAATGCAAGGAGGACCCTGATTCACTACTAGCTAGCCCAGATACAGCTCCAGGAGCCTTGTAGTCCTGTGTATTCATCCCTATAGTCAGATCGACAGGAGTAGGAGTTTTACCTCACCCCGAGGGCTCCAAACCTGGGTACTCCTTGTGTCCCCAACGCATGTTGGTGCCCAATCTCGCCTGTGGACGCTGATACGTTGGAAACGTATCTATAATTTTTTGATGCTCCATGCTTTTTTAGTATCTACTTTGCTTTACTTGTCCACACTTTGAGGTGATTTTTACATGTTTTCTGGTACTAACCTACTAACAAGTTGCAACAGTGCCACTTGACTGTTTTCTGCTATTTTTGGTTTCAGAAAAGTTAGTAAAGAAATATTCTCGGAATTGGACGGGACAAATGACAAAGTCAATTACTTTCTGTGGGGAACAAGAAGTCCATAGGAGAGCCGAAGGGGCTAGCCAGGAGGGCCAGACCCACCCAGGTGCGGGTGAGCCCCACCCCGCGCCTGGCTAGGGTTTGGTTGCCCTGGCGGCCACCTCGGTCTCCCCCTTCGCCTATAAGAAGCCCCCGATGTAGAAACCCTGAGTACCCAATCAAATATCCATGAAACCGTCTCTAGCCGCCACCACCATCGTCACTAGATCGGGGAGGATCTGAAGTTCTTCCCGGCACCCTGCCGGAGGGGAGATCATCCCAGGGGCCTTCTCTCCGGTATGATGCGTGAGTAGTTCCACCTTGGACTATGGGTCCATGTAGTAGCTAGATGGTTGTATCTCCTCCTTTGTGCTTTCATGTATAGATCTTGTGAGCTCTGTTCATGATCAAGATCTAATCTATTTGTAATCATGCATGTTGTGTTTGCGGGGATCCGATGGATATTGAGATTATTATGTTGGTTTGATTAATGGTTTTGTCTTTATGATTCTATAATGTCTGAGTTGTTTGTGATCTTGCATGCTCTCCGTTGTTAGTAGCTATCTTGGCCAAGTAGTTGCTAGTGACTCCAAGAGGGGGTATTTATGCTCGACAGTGGGTTCATGCCTCTAGTTTCCAAGGGAAGTGACAATAATCTCTTCGGTTGTAGATGTGTTGTTGCTACTAGGGAGAAAATAATGGTCTCTTGTTCATGTAACATGTGGACTATTTACCTTACACACTTTGCTTAAAGCAGTTGTCTGTTGCTTGCAACTTAATACTGGAGGGGGTTCGGATGATAACTTGAAGGTGGACTTCTAGTCATAGATGTAGTTGGATGGCGGTCTATGTATCTTGTTGTATTGCCCAATCAACCTCATAGGATCTTTCTGACTAGTAATTGCATTGTTATGCCTTGCTAAGTTCCTGTCAATTGCCCTGCTGTAATTTGTGTACCCTTCATGCCATGTTGTTTATCTAAGGAGAGCACCTCTAGTGAACTATGGACCCCGGTCCAATCTTTACCACTGATACATCTTCCACGGTTACTTGTTTACTTTCTGCAAACCATTACTTTCCACACCATACGTTTAATCCTTTGTTATAGCAAACCGGTGAGCCTGACAACCTCACTGATTCGTTGGGACAAAGTCTTGAGTTTGTGTTGTGTAGGTATCCACGTTGTTTGCAACACCTGTATGACGTTTCCTTCCTCCTTCTAGTTCGATAACCTCGGTCTCAACTGAGGGAAAACTTGCTGATGTGCTCTTCACACCCTGCGCTCGGGGTTACCAACAAAGTGCCACGTCGAGCACCATCAATTCTTTCTGGCGCCATTACCGGGGAGGCCAAGGACATCTTCAGTAGGGGAGTCCTTCACTTCCTTTCTCTTTACTTTGTTTTTAGTTTGCTTTGTTTCTTTTTCTTGGTTTTGTTTGCCTCTTTCCAAAAAAAACCAAAAAAATTAGTCTAGTTTGGTTTGCTTGCTTTATTCAAAAACACAAAAAATTAGTTCCTGCTCCAGCTGCTGCTGCTGCTGTTTTTGGCTTGCCCACCTTTGCCAAAATGAACTCTGTTGAGAACACCAAGTTGTGTGACTTCACTAGCACCAACAACAATGATTTCCTTAGCACACCTACTGCTCCACCTGCTCCTAATGCTTCCTTTTATGAAATTAAGCCTGCTTTGTTGAATCTTGTGATGAGAGAGCAAATTTCTGTTGGAGATATGCCCTAGAGGCAATAATAAATATAGTTATTATTATATCTTTGTGTTTATGATAAATGTTTACATTCATGCTATAATAGTATTAACAAGGAAACATTAATACTTGTGTGATTTGTAAACTTAAAATAGAGTCCCTAGTAAAGCCTCTTTATAATACTAGCTTGTTGGTTAATAAATGATTGTGGTTTCCTTGTCATGGACATTGAGATGTTATTAACAACAAGATCATATCGTTAGGAGAATGATATGGTGGACATACTCCTATAGATAAGCGTAGCATAAAGATCAAAGTCATTTTAATAGTTCAATTGCTATATGCTTTCTGATACATAGTAACCTAATTCCTTCGACCATGAGATCATGCATATCACCTTCACCGGAAGGATGCTTTGATGACATCAAACACCACACCGTAATTGGGTGGCTATAAAGGTGGCATTGAGTGTTCGGAAAGTATTGGTTGAGACACATGGATCAAGAGTGGGATTTGTCCATCCATATGACGGATAGATATACTCTGGGCCCTCTCGGTGAAATGTCATCCAATTAGCTTGCAAGCATGTGACTGGCTCACAAGGGATCACATATCACGGGAACGAGAAAAGAGTACTTATCAGTAATGAGGTTGAACTAGATATGCAGAGATACCGACGATCATAACCTCGGATAAGTAAACTATCGTGAGACAAAGAGAAATTGGTATCGTATGTAAGTGGTTCATTCGATCGCAAAGTAATCGTAGAAATATGTGGGAGCCATATGAATTTCCAGATTCCTCTATTAGTTATTGTTCGGAGAAGTGTCTCGATCATGTCCGCATAATTCACGAACCGTAGGGAGACACACTTAAGGATTCGACGTTGTTTGAGTAGTTATGGAATGATGAGAAAGAGACCGAATGTTGTTTGGAGTCTCGGATGGGATCCGGGATATCACGAGGAGATCCGTAATGGTCCGGAGAATAAGATTCATATAAGGAAAGTCCTATTTCGGAGTTGGAGAATGGTTCCGGTGTTTTCATCGGGAATGTTCTAGAAGGTTCCGGAATGTCCGGCACTCCAGAGGGGAAGGGTACATGAATGTGTCATACCAAGTTGGAATGATTGCATCATGTACTAGGTGTCATCGCTGAACAAAATAAAGGGTTTAATCAAATCCTAGTTTGAAAAGTCAAACGCCAATTTGAAAAGTCAAACGGCTATTTTGGGAAGTGGAGGGAAGTGGGAAACCGAGTTGGGGAGGAGTTCCTCCTCCACCGCCAGCCCACTTGGGATCCGAGTTGGGGAGGGACTCCCCTCCCCTTGGCCGGCGCCTCCCACCTATAAAGGGAGGGGCAGGGCTGCCCCTCCTAGCACACAAGATCTCCACCCAAAACCCTAGCCCGGCGCCGCCACCTCCTGTTGCCGCCGCCTAGGGCTCCCCTAGCCGCCGACTTGGGCAAGCCCCAAGCCCTAGCCGCCGGCCCTAGCACCTCCTCCTTGGTGTGTCTAAACCCTAGATCGCCAAGGAGCTCTCTCATAGTCCACCATACTGCCCGCAAGGCGAAGCCTGCGAGATCTCCCTCTACTTCGGTACCACGCCAGTTGCCGCCGGAATCGCGAGGAGAGTGCTACAACCTCCGCTTTCTTGGAACAAGGTAGATGAAGGTCTTCACGAGTACCGAACGCGTGTGACCGATCATGAGCGCTGCCGGAACGCAGCGTCGGAAGGATCGTCTATGCGATCTTGAGATCGGGAAGAGTACGACTACATCACCCACGAGAATCCGCTCTTGTTAAACACTTTGGAATCTTCGAGGGTGAGTTATTCCATTGACTTGTTGCTACAATCTAGTAGATAGATCTTGGCTTGTTTGTTTGTATGCGGTAGAATTTTTTTCTTTTCCATGCGACGAAACCCTACAATTTCTGGTGTTGGTTCTGATGATCCTGCTGTCCATCTCAATAGCTTTGATGAAATTTGTGAGATGCAAAAGTATAAGGATGTAGATGGAGATATTATTACGCTCAAGATTTTTCCTTTCTCCTTGAGGGGAAAAGCTAAAGAATGGTTGCTTTCTTTGCCTAAAAATAGTATTGATTCTTGGACTAAGTGCAAAGATGTTTTTATTGAAAAGTACTATCCTCCTGCTAAGATTATTGCTATGAGAAGTGACATTATGAAATTTAAATAGCTTGATAGTGAACATGTTTCTCCAGCTTGGGAAAGAATGAAATCTTTGGTTAAAAATTCCCTAATCATGGAATCACTGCTTGGATGATTATCCAAACTTTTTATGCAGGTTTGAACTTCTCCTCAAGAAACCTGTTGGATTCAGCTGCTGGAGGTACTTTTATGGGGCTCACCTTGGGTGCTGCAACAAGGATCCTTGATAATATGATGGTTAACTACTCTAAATGGCATGTTGAGAGAGCTCCACATGGTAAGAAGGTAAATTCTGTTGAGGAAACTTCCTCTTTGAGTGAAAAGATTGATGTTATTATGGCTATGCTTGTTAATGGGAAAGCTCCTCTAGATCCTAATAGTGTTCTCTTAGCCTCTTTGTTTGCTCAAGAAGAGCAAGTTGATGTGAACTTCATTAGAAACAACAATTTCAATAACAATGCCTATAGGAATAACTTTGGTAGCAACAACAATTATAGGCCTTATCCTCCTAATAATGGCAATTACTATGGAAGTTCTTATAATAATGCTAAAAGTGCCCCCTCTGAACTTGAAGTCTTGCTCAAGGACTTTATTAGTAAACAAACCACTTTCAATAAGACTATTGAGGAAAAGCTTTTAACTGTTGAGAAAAATATATCCTCTTTGTCTGAAGCTTAGTCCTCTTTGATTAATAAAATGTCTACTAAACTTGAAACTATGGAAAACACCTTTGCTACTGCTCATGCCATACAAGTTACTACTGATGAAAATGTTAGGTTGCTAGCTCAACTCCATGCTAAGTGGGAAAGGGAAGCTGAAATTGATAGAAACAATAGTGTGTGCACTATCACCACTAAGCCACAAGTAGTACCTATTCCTCCTCCTACTATGCTTAAGCCTATTGAGCCTACTACTAGTGATGCTAAGTTTGACTTTGATATTGATGGTTGCAATATTTCTGAAGTGATTATGTTCTTGCAAAAGCTTGCTAGAAGTCCTGATGCTAGTGATATGATGTTGCTTTCACTAAACATATTACAAATGCTCTTGTGAAAATTAAGGAAGAGAAGCTAAAACACAAAGCTTCTATTCCTAGGAAAGTAGGAGATAGTTGGGAACCAGTTATTAATATGCAAGTGAATGACTTTGATCTCAAAGTTTCATGTGATCTTGGTTCTACTGTCTCTATTATGCCCAAGAAGATTTATGAAATGCTTGATTTGCCACCTTTGGAAGATTGTTATTTGGATGTCCCACTCAATGATAATGCTAAGAAGAAACTCATGGGGAGTATTGATGATGTTCTCATCATGGTTAATAATGCTTATGTCCCTGTGGATTTCTATGTTTTGGATGTTGAATACAATGCTCCTTGTCCTATTACTTTGGGAAGGCCTTTTCTTGGAACAGTTGGTGCCATCATTGACATGAAAGAAGGCACCATTAAATATCATTTTCCATTCAAGAAAGGTATTGAACACTTCCCAATGAGAATAGAGAAGTTTCTCTTTGCTCCCCCTTTGAAAGCAAGATTTGATGTTAATGCTTCTTCATTTGAAAATACTTGATTCTTCTTGCTTCTTATGCCTAACTTAAAGGCGTTAAAGAAAAGTAATTGTTGGGAGATAACCCTAGAGTTTCCTTGAGTCTTGGAAGTTATTACTTCAGTAATGACCTCTCCTTATCCTATTTGTTTGCTTTTGTGCCAAGAATGACTTCTAATGAGAGGGAAGTAAGATTTGGGGAGTTGTTGTCCCAAAACATATTTCTGTCCTCCACAAAAAAAATCGTGAGTCTCTATGACTCCGATTGAGCTCAAAATTTAGGAATAAATTCCCGGTATGTTAGCTAACTTTTGTTAGTTCAACACTTTTTGATTTGAGCAACAGAAGATGTTCGAAAAAATCGGTTTCTACCCGCTGATCTGTTTTGACAGTGAGAATGGGGGTCCAAACTACTTTATTCAAGCAAACTAAACAACGTAAGCAAAGCAAACGAAAACTAAGACGCTCCAAGAACAATACAACTTCTGTCAAATCAAAAAGTGTTGAAACCGATTTTTTCGAACATCTTCTGTTGCTCAAATAAAAAGTGTTGAACTAACGAAAGTTAGCTAACATACTAGGGGATTTATTCGTAAATTTTTAGCTCAATCCGAGTTACGTAGCCTCCTCAAGATTTTTTTGGTGGAGGACAGAAATCTGTTTCGGGACATCAAATCCTCAAATCTTACTTCCCTCTCATTAGAGGTCATTCTTGGCACAAAAAGCAAACAAAAAGGATAAGGAGAGGTCATTACTGAAGTAATAACTTCCAAGACTCAAGGAAACTCTTGGGTTATCTCCCAACAAGTACTTTTCTTTAACGCCTTTAAGTTAGGCTTGATAGTTTGAGAAGATGCTCACATAAGAAATATGAATTGAAGTAAAAGAGAGCATCAAGAAGCAAATTCAAAACACATTTAAGTGTAACCCACTTCCTATGCATAGGAATCTTGTAAAGAAACAAGTCATGAAAGCACAAAACAACAAGCATAGAAAAGCAAAACAAGTGCAACTTCAAGATTTTCAACATAAAGAGGGAAAGTTAATATTTTTGAGATGCATAAAACCATGTTTCCCTCTCTCATAATAACTTTTAGTAGCAACATGAACAAAATTAACAATATAACTATCACATAAAACATTCTTATCATGCATAAAATGATTATTACTCTCCACATAAGAATAGCCATTCTTATTAATTGTAGTGGGAGCAAATTCAACAAAATAGCTATCATTGTTATTCTCATCACCATAATCATCAAATATAGGAGGCATATTGTAATCACAATCATTTTCTCCTCAATAGTAGGTGGACTAAAAATATCATACTCATCATTGTAATCATCATATATTAGAGGTATAGTATCATCATAAGCAATAGAATAGCTATCTTCCCAAGTGTGTTCATTTGTAAACATATCATCATTGGAAGGAACATGGATAGCACTAATAGCACAACAATTATTAATATCATCATTTTCAGAATTGGTACCAAAGAGATTTTCAATATCAAAAGTGGTGTGCTTTTCCCAATCATGATCACTACTATAGGTAACACGCATAGGAACATCATCTAGTTCAGACTCATCAGCAAAACCTATGATAGGAGCAACATGATTAGAGGAAGATACCATTTCCTCTCTCCTTTTACTCCTCTTCTTCTTCTTCTCCTTCTCTTTAGGAGGGATAGGCTTGAAAGGAAGCTTCTCCACATACCCTGGCTTATTATTAGAGATAATAGAAGAAACTTTGGAGGATTCCTCCCTTTCATTAATAAGAACAAAACTCATATCGGTCCTGTCATATTTTGGTAAAATATCATCTTTTATAAGATTTTGTATGTAAGTATTCACGTGTCAATTATCAACACAATAAAGATGACTCCCATGCAGGACGCAATTCATACCAAAAGCACTCATGTCTACCAAAGAAGTTTTTCTTGCTAACTCTTCACACCCCAAAGACAATGTAAGTTCATAATGTTGATTATCAGTGATCGCGTTATCACAATACAAGCTTGCAGTACTCATATGGCCTGAGCATTGAAAATTGAAATGACCCACTTCATAGCAGAGTTCACACATAAAAGGGTAGAGGGCACAATTTTTTTACCAAGATCATTTAGAGCCTTATACCACGTTCTGGTTTTTTCATTCCAGTGGGTGATACAATATTCTTCTTCTATTTGATTCTTCTCACAAGGTCTATGCATACCGCAAAAATTAACATGTTTATAAGAAATAGTACTTTCAGAAGTTTGAGCATGTTTATTGCAATCACTAATAACATTTTCATTTTCCATGCAAGTGTCTTTAAAAGGTTCATGATACATGTCCCATTTTTCTTTAGGAGCATTAATATGGGAAGCAAAGGCTCTATAGTATCTAACAAGAATTTGAGGATCAAGACCATATTTAGCACTAAGCTCTTGAAAATCAGCAGTTTCAGCGAAAGACTTAATGCAATCATACTCATAGTTTATACCTGGTTCTTTACCTTTGTCGTTATCCCAATCTTCAGTATTGCTTTGAATTGTTTCAAGAATATCCCACTTAGCTTTGACCTTCTTACATATGAAGGATCCCTCTGAACAGGTATCTAGATAGTCCTTGTAATGTCCTGAAAACCTTGCATAAAAATTATTGATAATAGTATTACTGGGGAGCTCATGAATGGGACATTTGAGAATTAGTGACTTCAATATCTCCCAAGCTTCGGCAATACTTTCTCCCTCATGAGGATGAAAATTATAAATATAGTTCCTATCTTTATGAATTTCATGAGGAGGATAAAATTTAGAGTAAAAGAGAGATTCAAGTTCCTTCCACTCCAAATGATGAGGATCATCTAGTAGCTCATACCACTCCCTTGCTTTGTCCCTAAGTGAGAAAGGGAATATATTCCTCTTAACTTGGTCCATTGAAATACCCGCACACTTGAACAACTCGCATAATTCATCTATAAAGAGTAAATGATCACTAGGATGGACAGTTCCATCTCCAAAATAGCAGTTGTTCATAACACATTCAATAATTTCAATAGGTATTTTAAAAGGGACACTTTCAGTATGTGGATTTAAAATATCACAAGTATCATTAGAATTATCACATATGGGAGATAAAGTATCATAAGAGCAAATTTTCTTCCCTAAAGCTGGGGAACTAAAAAGATCTTTCTCATAAAAAGTAGCTTCCCCAAGCTTAGACGTTTCCATACCATTAGTAACAATGGTGTTCAAAAAATTCATACTAATAACATTGCTATTAGCATGCAAATAAAGCTCCATAGGTTTTTTAATTTTCTCTTCAAACACTTCGTGTCCTAGCTCAAGATAAACACTATAAAGCTCTCTAATTTTTTATTGTTTTCCATTAAGCCTAACTAGTGAAAATAAGAAACAAAAAGACAATACTACAGATTCTAAAGGAAATAACTTTGAGCACTCACACCAGAGGATGTGAGCACCTTTTACCTTACCTCCCCGGCAACGGCTCCAGAAAAGAGCTTGATGTCTACGCACTTCTATTCTTGTAGACAGTTGGTGGGCCTCCAAGTGCAGAGGTTTGTAGAATAGCAGCAAGTTTCCCTTAAGGGGATTACCCAAGGTTTATCAAACTCGGGGAGGAAGTGTTCAAAGGTATCCCTCTCAAGCAACCCTGCAATTAAGATACAAGAAGTCTCTTGTGTCCCCAAGACACCCACTATAGGTGCACTAGTTCGGCAAAGAGATAGTGAAATACAAGTGGTAACGGTGCCAGAAAATAGCTTGGCGGTGAGGTGAAGACTAAAGGCAACAAGAAGGAAGCAAGCAAACATGCAACAGATCTAGTAGCAAACGGTGTTTCAATGCTTAGAAACAAGGCCTAGGGATCATACTTTCACTAGTGAACACTCTCTCATATAAATATCCTCTCTTCATGATACTACTCTTAACTACTCTCCGGTTGGACACTCTAATCCATGGTAGGGCTATAAAAGCACACCTCAAAGTCCGCCTTCCCCAATCTAGATAACCCCACACTGTCACCTTGAGCGCTAGATGGTTCCAACAAACACCACAATTTCATAGAGATATCCAATTCAAAATATAACTCATAACAAATATTCAATCTAGCCAAAGTGCCACACATGGTATGCCCGTTGTCACTTTCACACACGTGGGGAAAAGCATAGATCTATTAAAGCACAAACAGTATTTATGCAGACTCAAGCCTAAGTGCCACCATGGCGTGCACGTTGTCACTTTCACACACATGGGGAGAGTAGAGATCTAATGAAGCACTTGAGTAGCAAGGTAGATCTACTTGATTACAAAGATCATGACCACAAGATCATGCATAGAGAGAGAGATGAACACATAGCTACCGGTAGAGCCATTAGCCTCGAGGAAGAACTACTCCCTCCTCATCATGGGAATCAGCAATGGTGATGAAGATGGCGATGGAGATCGATGGAGATGGCTCCGGGGGCACTTCCCCGTCCCGGCAGGGTGCCAGAATAGAGACTTTTTGTCCCCCGAATCTCCCCTTCGGTGGCGGCGATGCTACAGAGGTCTTCGTGGATTTATTCTAGATGATTTAGGGTTTTTGGGTCGGAGGCTTCTTATAGGCGAAGGAGGCAAGGTCGGCGGAGGGCCAGGGGGCCTACACCCTTCCCAGGCGCCTCCAGGGCTTGACCGCGCCTAGGGGGTGCGGCCACCCTGTGGCCCCCCTCTGGCTCTACTTCGTGGTTCCGTGTTGCTCCGGAAAAAATAATAACTTTGGCTTTTGTTCCGTCCAATTCCGAGAATATTGATTTTCTGCCTTTCTGGAACCAAAAACAGAAGAAAACAGGCAACTGGCACTGTGGCAACTTGTTAATAGGTTAGTTCTAGAAAAGATATAAAAACACCTCAAAGTGTGGACAAAGAAAATCAAAGTACATACTAAACAAGCATGGAACATCAAAACTTATAGATACGTCGACGTATCAAGGCTCTCCCATAGTGCCAGACTTCACCAAGAAAGCGCAATCAAGAAAGGTGTTCCATCTTGAGGTGGACAAGATCGTTATCGTCAAGCTCAAGTGGAATATGCTCAAGGCAAAGGTATATTCTTGATAGGTTTTCTTTCTTACCGGTCTCATGATGTTAGTTGGGGAGACCGGTTTATAGGATAGGTAACCATACTATCAAGAGGGGCTCTCGAGTGAGTAACTTGATCGTATCCCTCGGTGAGAGATCAAATATTTGCATACTTGGCATCATATTTCTTGGTTATTATTTGGTTCTTATCCATAAGAGGATTTAGAGCTTGTGTTAATATCCATGACAAGCTCAAGTTCATCGAAAACGGATTTTCATATGCATTCTCTATTGCGTTTTTGATATTGGAGGTTTTACCGGTTTGTCTTTTCTAGATAGGTTAAACCTTTCTTCATTTGGTTCTATCCTCCCTTTATGTACTATTATGGTTCTTTGCATGATCTTGTATATCTTGTTACTATCTTTGAAACGAGCCCAAGATCATCAAAATCAGAGTCCGGATGCAAAAGTTATGGTCGTTTTAGTTTTGTTGTTTCTGTGAGTTTTGCCTAGGGAGGAATGTCGGGATGAAATCGCCGGACACTCCGGTGTCGCGCAGAAATATAAGATTTTAGTCGTGTGGTTGTCATTCAGTGTCCCATATTGGAAACCATCCGGAATCTGGCCGGAATGTCCGGCCCGTGCGCTCCAGAATTCTAACGGCTGGATTTTGGAGGACCTATATAAGGGGCCCTTCTTCCCCAATGGTTTCCTAACCATTCTTGCAAGTTTTCCCCTCCATTATTGACCTTCTTGAGCTTGCTTCCCCTCAATCCCTCCTATGATTCTTGCATATTCTTGAGGGATTTGAAAGAGGAGATCTAGATCTACAACCCCATCAATCAATCTCTCCTCTAAGTGAGGGGAACATATTGGGATCTAGATCTTGAAGTCTTTTGTGGATTTCCTCCATTGTTATTCCTCTCTTATTCCCCCATAAGCTTTTGTAGCTTTGGTGGAATTTGGGACAGAAGTATTTGAGTACTTCTTGTGTTCTTGCCATTGCATTTGGTGCATCGGTTTGAGTTCATGGTGAGGATTCGATTGGGTGAAAGTTCTCGGTGCATCGGTTCAAGTCTACGCCGATGGCAAAGCCGTCGGCATAAGTTTCACACCTATGCCGACGGCCTATCTATTTTTCTTTTTTTCACATCAATCTTGCAAAAATCATAACTAAATCATTTAAATTTAGAAAAATACATATAATATATCAAAATTTGCAGAAAAAAGATCAATCTATATAAACTCAAATATTACATTTTTTTCAACAAAATACATAAAAAATACAAATACTTTCATATAACATATTTTCATTTTCCGGGTGCAATAAACGGGATGTTTTGTGAAGCAACCACCAAATGAAAGTTTCAAAATGATACTACCCCATTTTAAAAAATAGTAGACCATCTTGAATAGACAATTTTCCAACCTGGATATCTCAAACCTTTTCGTCCACCCCTCGTGAAAAAGACAAATTCCTGCCGAATCGGTAGGAAATGAGTTAGATTTAAACTACATGTACATGATATGATGCTCATGATTTTTTGCAAAAATCATTTTTAGGTTCACAATATGCTATTTCATCAGAGATCCAATTCAAGTTTAGTGAGGCTCAGGCCCGAGCTAAGAATCTTCATGCCCCTCGATTTAGAAAGTTTGACGATAGTTTGAAACGGGCATAAAATTTTCAAGAACGATCGGAACAATGCAAAACCTTCGAGTGGTGTCATATTATGTGGCATAGTTGCATGGGAAAATACCAAACTTGGTATATTGATTGTGTCTCCAAAAAACCTTCACAAAATGACCTATCTCAATCGAGGTTTTCTGGATTTCGGGTCAATGGACCAATGTTATTGCTAGAATCAGGGTATAGTTTGCGATAATATGCCCATATTGTGCACACATGTGTATCATGGGATGGCGAACAATGTTGCAGGAGGAAGTTTTCCTTTTTGTTGCACCAAAAAGCCAATTTTTATTTCCCGAGTACAAAAAACGGGGTGTTTTGTGAAGCAACAATCCAATAAAAGTTTTAAAATGATAATACCACATTTTTCAAAAATACTAGACCATATTAAATGGACAATTTCTCAACCTGGGTATCTCAAACCTTTTCGTCCACCCCTCATGAAAAAGAAAAATTCTTGCCGAATCGGTAGGAAATGAGTTAGATTTGAACTACAGGTACATGATATGATGCTCATGATTTTTTGATAAAAATATTTTTAGGTTCACAATATGCTATTTCATCAGAGATCCAATGCAATTTTAGTGAGGCTCAGCCCCGAGCTAAGAATCTTCATGCCCCTCGATTTAGAAAGTTTGATGATGTTTGAAATAGGCATAAAAATTCAAAAACGATCGAAACAATGCAAAAACTTCGCGTGGTGTCATATTATGTGACATAGTTGCATGTAAAAATACCAAACTTGGTATATTGATTGTGTCTCTAAAAAACCTTCACAAAATGACCTATCTGAATCGAGGTTTTCTGGATTTCAGGTCAAATGACCAATGTTATTGCTAGAATCGGGGTATAGTTTGCATAATGTGCCCATATTATGCACTCATGTGTATGGGTGGCAAACAATATTGCAGGAGGAAGTTTTTCTTTTAGTCGTACCGAAAAGCCATTTTTTATTTCTCGAGTGCAAAAAACGGGGTGTTTTGTGAAGCAACCACCAAATAAAAGTTTTAAAATGATAATAACACATTTTTCAAAAAATACTAGACCATATTGAATGGACAATTTCCCAACCTGGATATCTCACACCTTTCCGTCCACCCCTCGTGGAAAAGACAAATTTCTGCTGAATCGGTAGGAAATGAGTTAAATTTGAACTACAGGTACATGATATGATGCTCATGATTTTTTGAAAAATCATTTTTAGATTCACAATATGCTATTTCATCAGGGATCCAATGCAAGTTTAGTGAGGCTCAGCCCCAAGCTAAGAATCTTCATGCCCCTCGATTCAGAAAGTTTGACGATGGTTTGGAACGGGCATAAAAATTTCAAAGACGATCGAAACAATGCAAAACCTTCGCGTGGTGTCATATTATGTGATATAGTTGCATTAAAAATACCAAACTTGGTATATTGATTGCGTCTCAAAAAAAACCCTTCACAAAATGACCTATCTCAATCGAGGTTTTCGGGATTTCAGGTCAAATGACCAATGCTATTGCTAGAATCACGGTATAGTTTGTGATAATATGCCCATATTGTACACTCATGTGTATCATGAGATGGAGAACAATGTTGCAGGAGGAAGTTTTCCTTTTTCTCGCACCGAAAAGCCATTTTTTATTTTCCGAGTGCCAAAAACGGGGTGTTTCATGAATCCTGACATAGTTTCGGTTGGTCTAATATTCAAAAATTATGATATATAATTAAATAGATTATAGAGATATCATATTTGGATTCCTCTCATTTTTCTTATCGATTTAGATATATTATTTGTCGAATTATGATTTATGGATATGAATTATTCAATTTTAAATGAAAAAAGCAAAATAAATAAATTTTATTCTATTTCTATTTGAATTCATTGATTATTATTACTTATTCATTGTTGTTTACTCAAATTATTGTATGGAATATAAAAAAATAAAGATGTCTAACATTATAGTCCAATAGTTAATAGGATTGATATGATAATATTCACAACAAGTTGTAATTTCTTTGTCAGAAGCTTACGTGAAAGGAACAGAGAAGTTAAGCGTGCTAGGGCTGGACTAATGTTAGGATGGGTGACCGATTGAGAAGTTTGATTACTTGTGCAATTTTACTTGAGACTAAGTGTACTTAGAATTAAAAATGTCCAGGTGAGATTAACAAGTTAAACAATTCAAAAAAATTGAATTTTTTTTTTGAAAAAATCTAGGCGGGCAAAGCCGCGGCGTAGCCAAACGGCCGTTAGTCATCTAGGTGGGACCCATACGGTCTACGCCGACGGCAATATACACCGACAACTTTTCTACGCTGACGGGAAGAGGGGCTACGCCTACGGAGTTGTAAGTCGACGGCCATACCCCGACGGCAGCCGTCGGACCAGCCTACGCCGACGGGATTTAGGGGCTACCATCGGCGTATCCTTCTCATGTAGTGTAAGGTGTTATAAAACTATGACATCTCTTAGAGTGATGCCATATCATATAGTTTTGTAAATAGATGAACCTTTAGCTATATGAGTGAAATATCCTTTTGATTTCTGTCTTCCAAATCACTACATCAGCGATCATTGTACGTGGTATTGCAGATATAGCACTATATATAAAACAAGGTCCGATGGACGAAAACCCAAAGGGAGAAATGGACTTATTTTTCTTGGGAGAAAACCCAAACTGTAGATCTAAGGAAAGAGCCAGTCACTTGGTGTCTGGAGAGGAGCTGATGAGGGCAGACGAAGGTACTTGCTGTCGTCCGTAGCTAGGGTTGCCAGCTGATGAACTGCGTTGTGCGTTGGCTCCGATCCGTACTTGAGTAACTGCGTTAAGTTGTTGGCTCAGTACGGAGTAGGCGTCTCTTTTACACAAAACCCTACTGTGAGCCACAGCCACGATGCAAGCAGAGATCAAAAGCTAGTAGTAGCCGGCCACACCGGTTTGTTGGATCGCCATAAAGCGCTATACTGCACTCGCATTTAGTAGCGACGTTGGAAGAATTGATGTGCCGGTCGATCCAAGGTTTATTGTATTTGAAGCATCAAGCATGGCTGAAGTAGGCCTGTGTTCCTCTGCCCTGGTTTTCAACCGTACGATCATGCACCCTTTAATTTCTAGGAGCTGTCGTCTCAACTGTCCGATTATAAACGGAATTGAATGGCAGAAATGAAGTGCCGAAATTTTGCGCGGCTCCATCTTCTGTCGGATGGTTTAAGAAGCTCTTGTCCTTTCATTTGTGATGAGTGATAGAGAGTACTGTTACCACGCCGAGCTTGCTTTCACCATGGAGTAGTAGTTCATTGGATTGGATGGATGGATGTGTAAATACACAGTCCAATTGAAGACAACAAGGTTCAGTTCCGTGTTTTTTGGCAAAGCAAAGTTCAACTTTTGTCTACAGTTCTTTTGGGGATACTTTTCGCTACAGTTATGAGTATGGTAATGGATAAACTTGCGTTTTCCCGGAGGCACGCATAGCTGATGAGACTGATTAGAAGGAAAGTTTGTTGGACAGGGCTAAATATTTGCAACCTTCATGTAGAAGACAGCGTGGAATTAATTTTACTAGATTTTTATAACATATTGGCTCCCAGGCTCTAGTGATCCCGTTTTTAACAAAAACAAATTAAAAAAATCCTGTTTCTCGGTTTCAAAAAATCTGAAACAAATATGGATGTACTCAGTGATATATCCCACAAACATACAAAATATCAATTTCAAATAATTCCTTTTTAGCTACACAAAAATAACAAAAGTGTGGATCTAAGTATAGTGAACAATGCACATATTCAAATCTCCAAAAAGAAAAAGAATAATCAGATTTTGTCATTTTTGTGTAGCTCATAATAAAAAACCGCATTTTATAATTTTACAAGCTTGTAGAATATATTATTGAAACCACGTGCCCCTTCGTTAGAGAGAGCTAGGCGGTTACCGTGGCGGCGTCACCAATCTTCCTCGCTTCATGTGGCTTTAAAGCATCTCCAGCAATGACTCTATATCTCGGCGTGCTAAAACTGTTCTGCAGCATGCTGCGCCAGGATAGAGCGTGCGCCGCCGGCGCGACCTTCACCGGAGGCGTTATTTTGCAGTATGCGCTCTGTCGCCAAAAACAACCTCCACCAGGCGCGGCAAACTACATCGCGCGACGCCAGCGTAAACAACAAACACACACTTTCATACAATCAATAAGATCAAACAAATCAAAAATATTCAACAACAAATTGTCTAGTTTATTATTACAACACAAGAAAATAGTACATAAAAGTAATACAACAAATTGTTCACCAACAAATACAACAAGTTGTTCATCAACAATACAAAACATATGAATAAAGAAGCCACTATTGTTTTACAAACTATTTTCACCACTTCTCGATGAGATCTTTTTGAAACTCATTATGCGTCTCACTGGACCAAATCGAAAGATACGAGGAAATGAAACGTGCCACCTTATGTGCTTGCCTCTTCACTTGCACGGAAACCCTCATCAAGTTATAGTGGGTGTGGTCTTTAACCTTGTCACAGTCATCCTCTATGATCATGTTATGCATAATGACACAAGCGTTCAGGATATACCAAAGGCGCTCTTGGTTTCAAAATATGGCTGGTCCTCTCACAATAGAAAATTGGGCTTGCAAAATCTCAAATTCTCTCTCCACACCTTTCCTAGTTGCCGCTTGTGCATTGTGAAATTTGGTTTGTTTCTTACCTTTGGGTTGGTGAACCGGCTTCACAAATGTTTACCATCTTGGGTAGATATCGTCGGCAAGATAGTAGCCATAGTTGTACTTGCGGCCATTTGCTTCAAACTCCACTAGTGGACCTTCACGCAATGTAATCCTTGTCATAAGTGGTGACCGTTGAAGAACATTGATGTCATTGCAAGACCTAGGCATCCTAAAGAATGTATGACAAATTCAGGTCTCTCGTGATTGGCCACCGCTTCAAAGATTATAGTGGAATCCTTTTGTGCCCTTTGAATTTTCCATGCCATGTCGGGTGATACGTCCAAAACGTATCTACTTTCCTGAACACGTTTGCTATTATTTCTCCTCTAAACTTGTGTGATTTGGATACAACAAATACAGACTGAAGCTTGATACGTCCAAAACGTATCCACTTTCTTGAACACTTTGCTATTGTTTCTTCTCTAAACTTGTGTGATTTGGATACAACTAACACGGACTGACGCTGTTTTTAGCAGGATTACCTTGGTGTCTTGTTTTTTTGCAGAAAATGAGCTATCAGGAAAAATCCCGGAAAATATGCCAAAAATTATATTTCACCAGAAGATCCACGGAGCCAGAAGACGAGACAAATAAGGGGCCTGGGGGGCCCACACCCATGCCAGGCGCAGGCCCACCACTGGCCGCGCCTAGGGGGGTGTAGCCGCTCCAGGCACCCCCTCGGCCTCCCTCTGCGCCTATAAGTTGCCTTTCGACCTAAAAACCGAGCGGGGTTCGATAGTTTTCCAGAAAGAGTTCCACTCCGCCTCCACCACCAGAAACCAAGATTCAGATCCAGAAACTCCGTTCTGGCACCCTGCCAGAACGGGGAATTTGGAGAGGATCATCGACATCGTCATCACCAATGCATCTCCATCAACCACCGATGTTTTCCTCATCCATGAGTGAGTAATCCCCCGCTATAGGCTTGGGGATGGTAGGAATTGAATGAGTTCTATCATGTAATCGAATAAGATCTGTTAGGGCATAGTGCCCAGTATCTCTATTAGTGCTATTTGACTTTGTTGCAACTTGTTGTGCTTAATGCTTGTCACTAGGGCCCGAGTACCAAGATCTCAGATCTGAACTTATTATTAAATCATTATGATAGTATTGTTTGTGATCTTATCTGCAAGTTGCATACACATATCATTGTCCGGATCCAAAGGCCCCAAAGTGACAATAATTGGGACAACTGGAAGGGATGGCTATGGTGTGAGGATCACATGTGTTCACGGAGTGTTAATGCTTTGCTCCGGTTCTATATTAAAAGGAACACCTTAATTACCAGTAGTTCCCTAGAGGCCCCGCTGCCACGGGCTGGCTAGACAGAAGATGTTGTGCAAGTTCTCATTGCGAGCATGTATGACTATATTTGGAGCACATGCCTAGGATTGTTTAGTACTTGGATGCTTGTTATTATTTATCTGCAATGCCCTAGATCTTGAAGTTACATGTTTAGACTCGTCCATGCAATGCATGTCCATCCATCCCTATGCCTACCGTTTCGAACCCTCTATTCATCATTACTATTGCTCTGTTTTATCATTCTTGTTGCTTTGCTGTTGCTACTACAAACTGTTGCTACTGATAAACTTCTGTAAACAAGAACTATTTCCAGGTGCAGCTGAACTGACAACTCAGTTGTTAAGGCTTGCAAGTATTCTTTGGCTCCCCTTGTGTCGAATCAATAAATTGGGTAATACTACCGGCGAAGACTGTTGCGATCCCTTATACTTGTCGGTCATCAAGACTATTTTCCGGCGCCGTTGCCGGGGAGCATAGCTTTATTTGTAAGTTCACTTGGATCTATTATTGTTCACTGCTACTCCTTTCATCATGGGGGAGTCTCGTGATGGAAAGTTCCCTATTTTACCATCCACTACAAGTCCTAAACACCTCTGCTGCTCTTGATTCAGCGTCTGTTATAAGTAAGCTTGTTACACCACCACCACATACACATGCTACACACACTGCTACTACTGCTGAGTCTGAAACTATTTTTGATACTCATGATGTTACTTCTAATGTGCTTGATGCGAGTGGTCCATTAGGTCCTTTTTTAGATGCTACTATGGCTAGTCTAGGAAATACCGAAACTCCTAGTGAAGACACTGTTACACCTGTTAGCTCACCTGAGGCTAGCTCACTAATGATTTTGTTGAAGAGTGCCGAAACACACATGGTACTAGTGCTATTAAGAGTCTCTTTGCTAGACGTACTATTATGCCTAAGTTGTCCTATGATCCTAAGTTTGCCACTACTCTCATAGATATTAAAGATAAAGATTATGATTCCTCTCTTGATTTATCTTATTTAGATATTGTTAAGAAAGAACCTTTCCATGGGTCTGAAAATGAGAGTGTTTGTGGCTCATATGAATGAGCTTTCTACTATGAGTGCTTTATTCTCTGATTATTTTAAGATGCGCAAGTACTTTGTTACTAAGATCTTCCCTTTTTCACTAAAAGGAGTCACTAAGATCCTAGTTCCATTGATAGCCCTGATTGCTTGATTGCTTCTTTCTTTCAGAAATATTTTCCTCCCAGTGCTAGACATGCTGCTTTGTAGAGACTTTTTTTTATTTTAAACAGGGAGAAGAAGAGAAATTGCCTGAGTCATGGACAAGGTTCTGTGCCTTGATTCATGCATATCCTGGATATCCATTACCTAAGAATGAGCTTCTTGATATTTATTATAATGGACTAACTGATGATTCTAGGACCTACCTAGATAGATTTGCTGATTGTGTTTTCAGGAAAAGAACTCCTACAGATGCTGAAGAATTAATGGCTAAAATAAGCAAGAATTATGATGATTGGACTTCAACTGACATGAATACACCTGAGCCTATTACTCCTGAACCAGTTATGCCTGAACCAGTTCAAACACCAACACCAAAGAAGAGGGGAGTTATTGCATTAAATGATGAAGTGATGAAGGAAGCTAAGAAGTGTCTAAAGGAGAAAGGTATTAGAGCTGAAGATGTGAAGAATCTACCTCCTATAGAAGAATTATGTAAGCCAATTCCCCACTCATCTACTATTGAGGTACACTCTCTCCAACACTTTGATGAAGGTGATATTCCCTATGGTAAGCCTCCTGATCAATGTTTAGAGGAACTTGATATTTTTATTGTTAAACAAGGTAATTTTAATAAACAAGTTTAGAATCATTTATTGGAAAACTCTAAAGCTATTCATGAGTTAAAAGATATTTTGGAAAGAACTTCTAATGATATTAAAATGCTTTGTAAACACTTTCAAATGGTTCAAACTCAACTTGATCAACTTGCTAAGGTATAAAAGGATATGCTAGTTAATGCTTCAGGAGATAAACACGCTTATGCAATTAGAACTAGGAGTGGTATAGCTACTCAAGATCCTTTATATCTTGAAGGACACCCTAAAAGAATTGAGCAGGATTCTCAACAAGGTGAGAGTAGTGGTATTCCTCGTAAGAGAAATAAAAAGAAACATAGAATAGTTGAGGAACCACTTGAACTTGCTGTAGATCCTAATAGTATATCTATCTCTGATGCTGAAACTGAGAGTGGTAATGATAAAAATGAGTCTCCTGATAAGGAGGAAGTTGAGGAAGAACCTGAGAAACACACTAAGAACACTAGGTACACAAATAAAGATTTTATTGCTAATAAACATGTAAAGAGAGAGAACCTTGGGTGCAGAAACCTATGCCTTTTCTAGGTAAGAAACACAAGTCAAAGGAGGAAGAACACTACAACAAATTTTGTGAGTGGATGAAACCTTTATTTTTGCAAATTCTTTTGACTGATGCTATTAAGTTGCCTCCTTATTCAAAGTATATGGAGGATATTGTCTCTAATAAAAGGAAGATTCCTAATGAGGAGATTTCTACTTTGCTTGCTAATTATTCCTTCAATGGTAAGGTTCCAAAGAAACTTGGTTATCCAGGTATACCAACTATTCCTTGCTCTATTAAGAATAATTATGTTAGAAATGCTTTATGTGACTTGAGAGCTAGAGTTAGTGTTATGCCTTTTTCTCTCTATAAGAGACTCCGGCTAGAAAAGTTGATACCAACTGATATATCTTTGCAAATGGCTGATAAGTCAACTACTATTCCTGTTGGTATATGTGAGGATGTTCCTCTTCAAGTGGATCATAATTGCTTGGTTCTAACTAATTTTGTTGTGCTTGAAATATCTGAAGATGATAATATGTCTATTATTCTTGTGAGACCTTTTCTTAACACTGCAGGTGCTGTCATCAATTGTAATCAAGGAAAAGTAACATTCAATATTAATGACAAAGATCATACTGTTTATTTCCCCAAGAAGGTTGCTAAGAGCTATTGCGTGAATTCCATTGAAAATATTGAGAGCATCAAGGTTGGAGAAATATATTGTCCCATTCCACAAGAAAATTTTGAAACTATTATGATTGGGACCATTGCTATCAAGTATGAGGTAACATAATCATCTTGTGAAATGCAAAGTTTTGTTTCATATAAGATTGTTTTGGTAACAAGACTTTATCAACCTTGTTAACAAAAGGATTTTAATGAACAAAATAATGTTTTCACTGTGGTTATACTTGCTTTCTTTTACTTTTCTCCTTTCCAATCTTTGCTCTTCGTTGTGCCTAACGTAAATGCGTTAAAGAAAAGTACTTCTTGGGAGATAACCCAGTAGTTTCCTTGAGTCTTGGAAGTTATTACTTCAGTAATGACCTCTCCTTATCCTTTTTATTTGTTTTTTGTGCCAACAATGATCTCTAATGAGAGGGAAGTAAGATTTGGGGAGTTGTTGTCCCGAAACAGATATCTGTCCTCCGCCATAAAAATTCTCGAGGAGTCTCTGTAAGTAGGATTGAGCTGAAAACTTACGTATAAATCCCCCAGTATGTCAGATAACTTTTGTTAGTTCAATACTTTTTTATTTGAGCAACAAAAGATCTTTGAAAAAATCGGTTTCTACCTGCTGGTCTGTTTTGACAGATTTCTGCCATTATTTGCATTTGCTTCTTATTGATTCCTTTTTGAGTTCTTTTTGGGAAATTTAGCTTTTTGAAGGAGTTGCTTTAGTAGCTTGTGTTTTTAGTGAAAGTTTTGCTGTTCTAAAGCTAAACCCAAGGGTCTATTATCTTTTGAATACACTAATGTTGCTAATGAAGATTGTGTGAAGTTTTGTATGAAGGAAAAAAATTCAGGTGTAGAGAGAGAATGCTGTAATGAGATGAAGAATGGACAAAAGCTCAAGCTTGGGGGGAGCCACCCCGTGTCACCCCAAGAAATATTCAAGAGGTACAAGTGTCAAAGCTTGGGGGTGCCCAAGGCGTCCCCTTCTTCATCAATAAAAATTTGTGGTCTTCCTAGACACTTCGTTTTTATTGTTTCATGCAAAGTTATGTTGTTATTGGAGCGTCTTAGTTTTTGTTTTGGTTTTATTTTGTTTTGTTTGGTTTGTTTTTGCTTTGTTGGCTTGTTTGAAACATCGAAAACACCAAAAATATTTGTTGTTGTTCTTTGGTTTTGTGAGTTCTTTGCAGGGTTTAGCCGTCTTCAGTGGATTTGGTTTCATGTTATTATTCAAGTCACACAAGTGAAGGGCAATAATGAAGATTAAGAAAACTTGAGGAGTGGTAAGAGTCTGGTAACGAACTCATTTTGTTTTCATTTTTGTACATATACTCATCATTGTGAGCATGCTTAGCTTGTTCATGTAAGGAGTATGTTACTGATGGATGCTTAGTAGTTCTTGCTTGTCTATGATTAGCTCCAGCTTGCTAATAGTTTGTAGCATGTCGTATGAATGTTTTCTTGCATTGTTTTATTTATATTTTGGTATGATATTGTGGTATCCTCCTCTGGAAGTTTCATGTGAATCGACTTGGCACATGCTCACGCATGCATATGACTAAATAATAGCCAGTAAGCCTCGATGATTTATTTTGCATCAGAGTTCTAGTATCACTTTCATGCCATAATTAGTCATGTTTTGTTGCAAGCATGATTATGGCAGTTATTGCTCTCTCGTTTGTCGCTCCCTCTCTATTGCTAGCCTTCACTTGCATTGAGTATGAGCTCTACCTGTACTTCCAACTCCCCAAAACCAATATTGCCAACTGTATCCACCATACCTACCTATTAGCATCATTTGATATTTCAGTGCATATTCTATATGCCTTGTTTTCTTCCAAATAAAATGTTTGCCTGTTTTTAGAAAGTTAGTTAGTAAAGCTCTCACGAACTTGATGGCACACTTTATTCCTTGCACTTAATAATCCTGAACCATTGTGACTTGTCCATAAAAGTTATATGCTTGCAAATTATATGCTGGGAGTTAGCAGAACCGTGTTGTCATGGGGAACGCTTTCAAAACTTTTTGGATATCCTATCCAGTTGATACTTTGCTCTTTTGTTTACGGATGTCGACGATGTGAAATAAAAGGGAAGCTTGTGAGTTCATGGAGTCTATACATTGTGTTAGAGAAACGCCTGGGCTGCTAGCCTAAGCCATGCCTAATCATGGTGGAAACTTGCAGCATCACCATAATGAGCATTTATCAAGCATCCTCAATAAAAAGCTATACACATAGTAAATAAAAAGATCGCTGAGATGCTCATTGTCTGCTTGCCTTGTCATTTTGATCACGTGATAACTCATGTATCATGTGCAAGGGGTACCCCGTTGGCGGTTCTCTATGATATGCATGTATTTACAATGACAAGAACTTTCAGGTAACCAAAGTTGAGTAGCATGCGGAGCGGCCCTCGTACTCAAGGGACTTGGGATTTCCAGTTTATGGTCTGTCAAGCATATGATTCAGAGTGGACCTCACTTTCACCTTAACCATATGAAGATGCCTACGATAGGGGCAATGAGAGCTCAAAGCTAATGAGTACCTTCCTTTCAGCATTGGGAATCCTTTCAAACTTTTCAAAACTATTTTTACTCTCTTGTTGAGTCACCATTTATTCTACGAGCACCTTCTTGAGAGCATAGTTGTTATTATTGTGTTTGTTCCAAAACTTGGTTAATTATGTTATGACTTTGATGCTTGTATCTCTGATATCTTTATCTCTAGTCTTCACTTGAACTTCAGAGGTGCCTTTGCATTTATATTGTGCTCTACAAACAAAGTCAAGCGAGATACCACTCTATCATTGACGAGGTTTGATCTCGTCAATGCCCATTGTTATGGACTTGGTTTTTGGAGAAGATGGGGATGCTGGAGATCGTGGCACGGTTAACAGACAAGCAACCAGGGGACACGAGATTTACCCAGGTTCAGGCCCCCGGAGGGAAAACCCTACTCCTGCTTGTCTGCTCTTTTATTACGGTGGAACCGAAGGTTACAGGGTGAGCAGATTCGATCTGGCGTGGAGGTGTGTATGTCGTGTGTAATCGTCGTCCTCCTCGTTGGACCCTCCTAGCCTTTATATATGAGGAGGCTAGGTCTCGGGTGCCAATACCAGTAGGTTACAAGTTGTATTCAAACTCTAGTCTTGCTCTCCAAGGACCCGAAGGCGTCATGGGCCTGGGCCACCCGAAAATCTTCATGGGCCGGTGTATATCTGCCGTGGGCCTTCCTTGGGCTGGACCAGGTATGCTGAAGTTACGTACCCGTAGGGTATAACCATGTCAGTAGCCCCCGAGTGTTCAGTCGAATCGTAGATTCGGCTGAGGACTCTTCAATCCTTCGGGTGCAGCTCTGTCTTTCAAGAGAATGTGTAGGGATTGTTGATGCGTGTGCCTGACTCTCTCGACGGATCAGGGTCAGTTAACTGTCTTAGGACAAAACAACACGATCTTCTTCAGGTTCGAGTCCCTCAACTCGAAACTGGAACATATGCTGGCGTAATTCAACTCAGGCCGCGGAGGACTTACAGGAGTGGAATTCCAGTGATTTTAATTGGTGTACCCAACGCGTCCGTCGGGATTTTTCATCACGCCTGTTGGCATGGATTTATACTAGCAGAGCGCAGTCGTGTGCGTTGCCAGGCCATCAGATGATATCTGTAGGTCTTATCTTTGCGTCGCAGAAGCAGCATCCGAATGTTTATCACCGCGGAGGTGTTTCGGGTGGCCAAGGAGGTCGTTGCTCACTTAGCGTTAATTAGGGCAGAGTTGCCAAAAAAGTTTGTATGCTGATCCGAAGGATCGCAGTCGAAGAATTCATAGGGTGCGCGACCAGCGCTCCCTATGGGAGTAGCCCCCAAGTGTCTGTTCGAGTCGTAGACTCAAACGGAGACTTTTAGTTCAAGCATTGTTTCAATCATTAAGTCCGAAGGACTCGAAAATTTTCGGATACGTGAATCCATCCTCCCTATGGGAGTAGCCCCCGAGTCCGTAGTGGAGTCGTAGACTCGACGTAGGACTCGAAGATCTTGTGTGTGCGCCTGGCGCTCCAGTTTGGAGTAGCTCCTGAGTGTCTGGCGGAGTCGTAGACTCGGGCAGAGACTCGAGTCTGGTATCGTACAGTTGTAGTAGGAAATCTCGTGGGCGTACCGCTGACCCGGAAGTACATCGGGTGCGCGACCAGCGCTCCTGATAGGAGTAGCCCCCGAGTATTTAGTCGAATCGTAGATTCGAGTGAGTACTCTTAGCTGTGCAGCCGAAGTTGGTGCTAGTATAGCTTTTGATGACGCGTCGATCGACGATCGATGACCTCAAGCGTCTGCTACGCCAGAGGTGACTTGACTGGACGAAGCGTGGGTCCCACTTCCTGACTTTGAATTGACTGGTCACGCGCGGCATGGAGATGATTACGGCGTCTCCTCGATTTCTGCACGTAGTGGACGGCGTGGTAACGACGGTTCATTTTGGTGCTGACACGTGTACGGCCAGATCTACCGTTGGCGTTAGGTCTTCTCGATGGACGGCCAGCGTGCGTCGTCTTCGCTGTTATAATCCCTGGTGAAATCGTGGTTTGTTTTCACCGCACCAGTTCTTGTGTTTTACTGCTCCCTCGTTCTTGAGCTGTTCTTGCTGCGCGCTGAGAGTTTCCTCCACATTGCCTTTGTCTTTCTTCGTTGGCAACGCCGGCGCCGCCATAGCGTGATGGGGAAACCAAAGAAGTCTTCATCTGCGGTTGGGACCAGCGCCGCCGGAGGAAAGAAGGGCGCCGCTGCTGCACGCGTCACCGATGGTGGCTGGCGGCGATCAGAAACGCGGGAGAGCGATCTCCGCAAACTGCGCGAGCGGATCCTGATCCCGCAAGACACGACAGCCGTGAGACTCCCCGGCAATGAGGTAATCCCCCGTCCCCCATCTGGGTTCCGGGTTATGTTTGTTGCCTTCGTGATTCGCGGGTTTTCTTTTCCGGTCCACGACTTCCTTTGTGGGCTGCTCTTCTTCTATGGGGTTCAACTCCATCATCTGTCTCCCAACTCCCTTCTCCACATTGCGTGTTTTATCACGCTTTGCGAGTGTTGGCTTGGCATTGAGCCGCACTTTGGCCTCTTCCGGAAGCTGTATTCCGTGAAGAGGCAGTCTGGTTCGGATGGTGTATATCCCATTGGGGGTTTCATCATCTCTCTCAGTCCCAATGTGCAATTCTTTTCCTTTTCCATGTCCGAATCTATCCAGTACTGGCGGAGGAAATGGTTTTACATCCGTGACTCCGTACTTCCTGGGCAAGATTTTGGTCTCGTTCCTTTTGACCCCTCCCAGTTGATTGAGAAGAAAAGATCTTGGAAAAACCAAATCTTGGATGGTGAGGTGGCGGAGATAGAGACCCTGTATCGTCGGGTGGAGGAGCTCCAACTGATTCCTGAGAAGGAGGTGAACGGTGTCGACATCATCCGGACGTTTCTTGAGCATCGGGTGCAGCCTCTCCAAGCGAGGGCGCATCCGATGTTCCTTTACTCTGAGCGCCGTGATCCGACGAGGGTTTCGAGTGAGAAGATCTCCGAGGTGGAACTTGACAAGGCTCTTCGCGTGCTGTTGAAGTTCAAGGCAGACGAAGGACTCCCGGAGAAGTCGCTGACTCCTCCCTTTTCTTCGACGTTGGCCGTGCCAGAGGTGTAGATTTATGCACGTAGTGCTCCCCTTTTGTTTTTGTCAGTTGTGTACTTGTGTCCTTTGTTTGCTAACAAAGTTTCTTCTCACCTTGTAGAGCTTCAAAGTGCCGGGCATGGCACCACCATTGCCCGAAAGGTATCCGAATGCCCCGGATAATGAAGTGGTGGATTCCGTGTCCGAGCTACCGTCAGCGCGATCCCCAGCGGAGGATGCCGATGAATCGAGTGAGGACCATTCGCGCGAGCGATCACAGAGCTCGAGCGAGTCTTCGGATGCTTCAACTCCTCCGACTCCCAGAAATCCTATGGGCCTTGAGCGTCATGATGATGTTCAGGGGGGTTCTTCCTCTCCCCTTCCTGCCATTCCTGTGCGGGCTGTTGCTCCGCACCCGCCAGCAAAGCGGAAGAAGGAAGAAAAGAAGAAGGAGAAGAAGGAAGAAAAGAAGGAGGAGAAGAGGGCCCGAAGGGCTTCCCCTATCTTCGACCTGAGCGCGTTGGGCTCGTAAGTGTTCTTGTTGCCACTGTTGTCTTTTGTTCCTTTGTTATGATGTTTGCACCTGCTGATTGGCTTCGTATGCAGGCAATCCTCCGACGGCTCCGGTGATGGTGCGGGGGAGATGATGGGGGAGTCGAACATTGCGTCGCCTCCTCCTCAGACGGTGGCGACTTCGGGTGGTGCTGCGCCAGTTCCTCTTGTGCAGGAGAGGCTGGTGGTTGCGCCTCAGAATGTCGCAGGCGGGCCTGCGGGTTTGCCTTCGGAGCACGTAAGTTTGTCTGCTTCATGTCACGGGGGGAGCCCCCGAGCGTCTTCGTGTGCTGATGTTGTTTAATGCTTCTTTGTGTTGGGCGTAGCCCCCAAGTCCTGTGCTTACTGCTATTGCCTTTTTCTGCAGCCTTTTGTCCAAGAGGCCAAGCGGCTGGTGGAGGAACGCCTGACGCTGGAGGCGAAACTGCGGCAGCTTCAAGGTATTCGTCTGTTTTATAGTACTCATCTTGCTTTATCCTGGTCCTGTTCTTTGACACTTGCTTGATGTAAATGCAGAGGAGCATAACGACTCTCTCCGTGAGGTCGATGCTCTGAAGAAGAGCCTTGGCCAATCGGAGCAGAAGGCCGAAGCTGCCGCTGTTGCGAGAGAGGGTCTTGAGCTGGGAGCGAAGCGCCGGCGAAAGAGCGTCTGCAGCAGGAGGCCGCAGATCGTGAGGAGCAGCTAGCCACCGTTGCGGCTGCTCGTGAGAAAGGGGTGGCAGAGAAGCTCATGGCTGCTGCCAAGGCTATTTCGGGTGAGCGTTAGCTTTTGTACTTGCTCCCTTTTCTGCGGATCTTCTTCTATGTTGCCTTTCTTCATATTTTGTTCTTTTTGTCTCAGATGCCGCAGGCATCGAGTTCGACCGCGGTGCTCTGGAGCACTGTAGCGGTCGAAGACCGCTGCAGCACCGTCGTCAACTCCCTTGCCAAGGCGAAAGAGGTCCTTGGTCGCTTCTACCAGGAGCTCTTCCCGAAGGGCGCACCCCTTTAAGATGTGGGTGCTGGCGAGGCTCTGTCGGTAAAGCGCCTGCAGCGTATAAGCGCAAGCAGAAGGGCATCGGCGCATCCGTCGGGCTGGCGATGGCCATGGCGGCTGGAGCGGAGCTGGACCTGCCCCAGATTACTTCTCGGATGCCTACAGCTGCGGATGGATCCGAGGTAGCCTTCGCCGCCTACTCCGCTCATTGCAGACGATATGGGCCCAAGCTCATTGACTTGCTATCTGAGTATGCACTGCGGCAGAAGGGCGAGGCCAAAGCTAGGCAGTCTGGCTCTGAGGTGACTCAGTGTCCTGCGCCTTAGGCATAGGAGATGTAGGGTAGTATGTAGTTTTACTTTTGCTGTAAATATCTTTTGTAGCACCATCCTTGTGCCACGCAGTGGCCTTATTTAATGAATTCCTCCGAGTTGAGCTCTATTCTTGGCTGAATGTCTGTGCGCCTTCTTTTGTCTGCTGATATAGGTTCCTTCGGGTGCTGACCCGGTTGACACTTCATCCGAAAGGCCCATGCGAGCATCATTGGATGGTTCCTCGCAGCTCGCTTTTCTTCGAGATCGCGTGCGCAGCTTGGAGAGAGACTTGCTTGGGTTACGCGGTCGCGCTGACGTTTGGAAATCCAAAGCAGACCGCGGTGCAGCTAGAGAGGAGTATTTGATGGCGGAGCTGGGTCGACTGTCCGAGCAGCTGCAATGTAAGTTGATCCTTCTTTCGGGCTGTAGCCCAGTTCTTCGGGTGAGCCTGCTGGCCTTACTCTTGCTTTGTGCGGTTGTCGCAGGTGCCAATCTTGCTCCGAGGGAAGAGAAGGAGCGTATTGCTGTTCGAGTTAATTGCTTGACTCAACAGGATATGGAGGCCGGTGGCTTCTTCTGGATGGATCGTGATCACGCCATAGTTCTGGCGACGGTGCAGGATCGTGTCTACCAGGTTTCGCGGGTGCTCCGCCAGGTGTAGACATCGCTTTCCTCGGTGCTGCACGTCATGTTTCCGTTGGATGCTGTGCCAACGACCCTTGCAGGTCTTCTGACGAAGTTTCGGAGTGCCAGCAATGTCAAGGAGCTGGTGCGGCAGCAGCTTGTCGCAGGGGTGAAGACTGCCTTGTCTCTTGTGAGGGTGCACCGCCCTGATGTAGATTTGGCTGCTGTGGCGACTGGGCCACCTCCTCGACCAGATGGTGGCGAGTGGAATATGCGTCCGCATTACGCAATGTAAGGCAAGCGACAGATTGTAGATTTGTTTGAGCAGCGTGCTCAGGTATTCTTCAGAGTAGGTAGGACCTGAAAATAAACAGATAGATGTAAAATTTGTATATTACGGCTAGGCGTGTATGTGCCCTTTGTTGTAAAGGTTCGCTTGTTTGCGAGCACGTAGTGCTTTGATGTAGTACGTGTCCTTTTCGTTTGCCTGACGTGGTCAGCTACTCAGGTGTACACGTTTTGTCCTCAGTCGATGAAATCGTGAGGTGGGGGGAGCCCCCGAGTGCTTTGATGTAGTACGTGCCCTTTTCGTTAGTCTGACGTGGTCAGCTACTCAGGTGTACACGTTTTGTCCTCAGTCGATGAAATCGTGAGGTGGGGGGAGCCCCCGAGTGCGTTTGTAGCATGTAATAAAGTTGCAGAGAAATAGTCAACCGAAGGTTGGGGGCGAGACACTTAGCTTTATTTGTAGCGTAATGGAGGAGGTACATGGTTCGGCTGAGTAGCCTTGGCTGTAAGCCTTATTGAAAGTAAAGGGGGTACATTGCCCATTGTTATGGGTAGAATCGTCGCAGGTGCGAGATGTTCCATGGGTTGGAGTATGCGACTCCAGACTCCACGTGCTTGAGGCGATAGGCGCCACCTGGGATGACTTCGGTGATGACATAGGGTCCTTCCCATGGTGACTCGAGTTTGTTCAGTCGCTTTTGCTTAAGTCGCAAGACGAGGTCTCCTTCGACGAAGGACCTTGGGCGCAGCCGTCGGCTGTGGTAGTTGCGAAGACTTTGCTGGTACACCGCTGATCTAGCTGCTACTATATCCCGTGCTTCGTCGAGTGTGTCGACGGCATCTTCGAGTGCAGCCGTGGATTCGGCTTTGCTGTAAGCGACGACTCGTGGAGCCTGGTGGCGTACTTCGGCTAGTAGCACGGCCTCAGCTCCGTGCACCATGAAGAACGGTGTGTATCCGGTGGAGCTGTTTGGCGTAGTCCGTAAGCTCCACAGGATAGATGGTACCTCTTTCGTCCAGTTTCCAGCTTTATGCTCGAGTGAGATCATGAGGCGCTTCTTGATGCCGGCGCCGATTAGGCCATTGGCCTTTTCCACTTGCCCGTTTGTTTGCGGGTGTGCCACTGAGGCATACGTGATATTGATCCCGAGGCCTTCGCAGAAGTCCTGGAATTCTTCGGAGATGAAGTTCGATCCGTTGTCGGTGATGATGTTGTGCGGTACGCCAAACCTGTAGACAATGGATTCGAAGAATTTGATGGCGGTTTTGCCCTTCTGGTTGGTGACTGGCATGGCCTCGATCCACTTGGTGAATTTGTCGACTGCGACCAAGAGGAAGACGTGTCCTCCCTTCGAGGATTTTGGCAGTTTGCCGATCATGTCAAGGCCCCATTGAGCGAAAGGCCAAGCTATGGGTATGGGTCTAAGTTCGGACCCAGGTGCGTGCGGTTTGTCGGCGAACCGTTGGCACCCTTTGCATCTTCGGACGATGTCCTTTGGGTCGCTCATGGCCATTGGCCAGTAGAATCCTGCTCGTAGAGCTTTGGCAACAAGGGAGCGGCTGCCTGCATGGTGGCCGCAGATGCCCTCATGGATGTCTTGGAGTATGGCCTTGCCGTCGTTGATGGTGACGCACCGTTGTAGTACGCCCGTAATGCTGCGTTTGTACAGCTCGCCGTTGATGATGGTGAAGGCTTTTGACCGACGAGATATGCGCCGGGCATCTGTCGGGCTGTCTGGTAATTCTCCGTTTATCAGGAACTGGAGGTATGGACGTGTCCAGGTTTCTTCGACTGCCATGACCTGCATCAGGTTGACCATGGCAACTTCGATATCCAACTTTTCGGGTCCTTCATGACCTTCGGGTGGCGTAGCCCCCGAGTGTTCTGCTTCTTCGGGTGATCCCTTGGGGAATTTCCGCTTGATGGATGGCACGCAGATCTGTTCGAGGAACACACCTGGTGGTACTTTTGCGCAAGTGGAGCCAATGTTGGCGAGTCTATCGGCCTCCTCGTTGCTCTCTCTTCCAACGTGTCGAAGTTCGCAGCCGTCGAATTCTCCTTCGAGTGCGTTGTATAGCGCGCGGTACGCGATCATGTTTTCGGCGTGTGCGTCGCACTCATTCATCGTCTGCTGGACGACAAGGTTGGAGTCACCGTAGATGACCAGGCGCGTTGCGCCGCATATTTTTGCCATCTTCATGCCATGGATGAGGGCTTCGTATTCGGACTCGTTGTTGGAGGCTCTGAACTTCATCCGAAGGACGTACTTCATCTTGTCACCTTGCGGGGAGGTCAGTATGACTCCTGCCCCTGCTCCGGCTTCGCGTTTGGAGCCATCAAAATGCATTGTCCAGGACTGCGACATGTCTAGGGTGTCAGGCAGCTGCAGCTCCATCCAGTGCACCAGGAAGTCCGGAAGGACTTGAGATTTGATTGTGTTTCGCTTCTCGTAGATGATGTCCAGGGGTGATAGTTCAATGCCCCACAGGGCCACGCGTCCTGTGGCCTCTGGGTTATTCAGGATGCTGTTTAGGGGTGCCTCGTTGACGACCATCACCTGATGCTCCTGGAAGTAGTGGCTTAGTCGTCGAGCCGTCATGAACACGCCGTAGGCCAGCTTATGGTAGTGCGGGTACCGCTGTTTTGTTGGAGTGAGAACCTCGCTGAGGTAGTAAATTGGGTGTTGTACCCCGTGGGTCTTGCCTTCTTCGGGTCGTTCGACCACGATCTTTATCTTGACCACGATGTGGCCGCTATGTACAGCAACAGGGGCTCGCGCTCTTTTGGTGTGACCAAAACGGGCGAGGTGGAGAGGAGCCGCTTGAGGCTTTCGAATGCGTCGTTGGCTTCTGGTGTCCACTCGAACTTGTCTGCCTTGCACAGCAGCTGGTAAAATGGTAGGGCCTTCTCGCCCATGCGGCTGATGAACCTGCTTAGTGCCGCTACTCGCCCTGCGAGCTGCTAAACACCCTTGAGGTTTTTCGGCTTCTCCATTGTCATGATAGCTTTGATTTTCTTCGGGTTTGCTTCGATCCCTCGTTGAGAGATGAAGTACCGGCAAATGACCGAGGGGACGCCGAAGGCGCACTTTTCTGGATTGAGCTTGATCCTGTAGCGACCAAGGTTGTCGAACGTCTCACGGAGATCGTCGATAAGTGTTCTTGCTTCCTTGGTTTTTATGACTATGTTGTCAACATAGACTTGGACGTTGCGACCGATTTGGTCCTTGAGGCAGGCCTGCATGCATCGCTGGTACGTGGCACCCGCGTTCTTTAGCCCGAAGGGCATTGTGTTGTAGCAGTATACTCCGAACGGCGTGATGAACGCTGTTTTCTCTTGATCTTCGACCTTGAGTCGAATCTGGTTATAGCCTGAGTAGGCATCGAGGAAGGAGAGTTTCTCACAACCTGCAGTCGAATCAATGATCTGGTCGATCCGAGGAAGAGGGAAGTGGTCCTTAGGGTAGTGTTTATTTAGTGACGTGAAGTCCACGCACATCCGGAGGATGTCCGTGTCCTTCTTCGGGACCATCATCGTGTTTGCCAGCCACTCGCTTTCCTTGATTTCCCGGATGAAGTCTGCTGCGAGTAATCTGTTGATCTCCTTGCCGATAGCTTCGGCTCGTGGTTCCGATAGTCTTCGGATGGACTGCTTGGATCGCTTGGTGTGGGAAGACATTGAGTGCGTGCTCGGCGAATTCCCTGGGAACTCCTGGCATGTCCGCAGGACACCAGGCGAAGATTTCCCAGCGCTCACGGAGGAATTCGACGAGCGCGCCTTCCTATGCAGCGCTGAGGTCGTTGGCGATCAGCGCCGTCTTGGAGGCATCTGTTGGATGGACCTGCACTTTCTTGGTGTTGATGGTGGAGTCGAAAGACATGTCAGGTGCGTTCTGCTTTGTGACTGGGGGTAGCCCATTGTCTGTCACCTCGCGGAGCCTTACAAGCTCGTCTTGCATGCCGAAAGACTGGGAGATTTTGTTGAAATCTCTGTCGCATTGGTCCGATCGGGTGAAGCTCCGTGGATGTGATGACGCCTTGGTCCCGCATCTTGAGTAGTAGGTATGCGTAGTGTGGGACGGCCAGGAACCTTGCGAATGCTACACGTCCCAGGATGGCGTGGTATTGCGACGGCCAGTCTACCACTTCAAATTCTAGGCATTCCTGCCGAAAGTTGTCCGGCCGCCCGAAGATGACGTCGAGCCCTATTTTGCCCAGGGGGAGATGCCCTTCCCTGGGACAATGCCGTGGAACGTTGTGTCTGATTGTTCCAGGCTGCATTGCGGGATCCGCATAGCTGCTAGAGTGCTTGCGAATATTAGGTTGATGCGCTGCCGCCATCCATGAAGACGCGACTCATCTCGAAGCCTCCGATCAGGCCTCCAGACCGGGCAGCATGACCGGGCGAGGGATCTGGCAAGGGTGATCCACGCAGTGAATGTGATGCAGGACTCGATCCGCTAAGGTACTCGTGGATTGCAGCGGAGTTGCCACGGCCATGTTGATTTGTCGGTGATTTTCTTCGCACGCTGGTTGGGCGCCCTTCCGGATCATATTTAGTGCTCCTTTGGTGGGGGTATGCGACTCGGCGTTGTTGTGCGATCGGGTTGATTTGGGCATCCAATAGGCGGTGGAGGAGCTCGTGTGCTATTTCACTGGCGCAGTGCGTTTCAACGCAGGATTGGAGCTTGTTGCCTCATCGCATCATGCCTTCGTTGAGTTTCGGAACTCGCGCGTCCTTGAGCATGTGGCTAGCTTTCTTTTGCCATCTTGTTTGTCGATGTAGAAGTGGATGGTGCAGGACCGAAAGTTTGTCGAATGCTGAGGGTCCGTTATCGCGTCGCGCGTTGCCACGATCGCGTTGGTCGTCCGTTGTCGCGAAGTTTCGCTGCGGTATCCTCCGCTATTCGCGGCCGTTGTCGTTACTGGCGGTCGGCGTAGCCGGCTGCGACCATGTCGGGTCCGTCGCGGTCCTCGTGAGACGCCGCTTATCTCCTCTTGCTGCGGCGTTCGCGTCTTGACCGTAGTCGTCCTCTTCATCTCGATTGCGCCCTGGATGCAATCTTCGCCGTCTGCCCAACTGTTGATGATTTCCATGAGCTGGTCGAGTGTCTTGGGCTTTACGCGTCCAAGTTTCTCCTTGAAGTCTGGGCGTTTGACGCCGTCCCTAAAGGCGTCGATGGCCCGCTCTTCGGAGATGTGTGCTGCGGAGTTCTTGGTTGTAGACCAGCGTAGTATGTACGAGCGAATAGATTCACCCGTTCTCTGAGTGCAGGCTCGCAACTCTTCGATTGAGGCGGGCCTCTTGCTGGTGCCTTTGAAGTTTTGGATGAAGCTATAAGCGAGCTCCTCCCAGCTTCGGATGGATCCTGATGATAGGCTGCTGAGCCAGACCCGTGCCGCGCCTGTCAGCTGCAGCTGAAGGCATTGCATGGCGGTTTCTTTGTTGCCTCCGTGAAGCTTAACGGATGACAGATGGTCACTGAGCCAGGACTTTGGATCTTGCGTGCCGTTGAATTTCGGAGTATCCGAAGGAAGCTTGAAGTTGCGTGGCATCTGTGTTCACCGGACGGATCTGCTGAAGCATCGAGCCCCGCAGAGTTCTCCTTCGTCTTCATCTATCTCAGATTCAGACGAACATGCGCGTTTTGCGCGTGCTTTGTCGATCTTGCGCTGTGTAAGCTTGTCTCTGGCGTCGTAGTCATGTTTATGGCGGTGCGAGCTCTTCTTCCTTCGAGGAAGGTCGTGTTCTTCTTCATCTTCGGATGAGGGAGTGGGGCTCCGGTCGCGCCTGGCCGGAGCTTTCTTCTTCGGCTCCGTAGGAGCGTCTTCGTGGAGCGCAGCTCCGATTAGTCCTAGTCCGGTGAGTGCGGACCTATGCATGGCCCTTTTCGGGTCCCCCTCCGGAGGTGGGTGAGCCGCGAGATACGCAGTGGCTGCCATGATCGCAGCTTGTGGCATCTTCGGAGTGATGTTGCCGTCGGCGTCCATATCCATGAACGATGTGTGGAGGGTTCGGGTCACGTCACGCCGCTCCTTCGGGTCCATGTTTTCCACCCGAGAGTGGTGCTTGTTTCCCTGGTTTCCGTTCGTGCTAGAGCCGGGTCCCATGGCGGAGAGCGCAGCTCGTCGCGCACTGGACTCAGAGGCTGCTTTCTTGCGTTTGTCGAGCGTCTCCTGCATCTTGACTTGCTTCTTGTGCTCCTCGATGAGGAGGTAGTGGTATGCCATCAGCAGATCACGTGGGGAGTCCAGAGGTAGGACTATTTCGCCTGCGACGGCGCGGCGTGCTTCGGCCCATCCTTCTTTGCTAAGTTGGATGAGGTGGCCCCTGTTGTCCCCGTTTTCGCCGTTTCTGTCCTGCGGGTTGGGGTTGGGCGGCGGGTTAGGCGTTTCCTCGTCGGTTTGGATGATTGCGGCGCATAGATAGCGCCTGCAGATTGGTTGGCTGCTGCCGCAGCTTTCGGATCCGGAACCGTAGGTCCCTTCACCCGAAGGTGGATCGCACAGATCGGAGTTGCAGCTGCTGCTGCTGTAGAACTCATTTGTTGATGGTGACGTGCGTAGCACGGGATGTGGAGCCCACGAAGCGGGCCTGATGGACGGCACAGGCACCTGCTCAGGGAGGCGGAGGGTGCCAGTTTGTCCCACCTGGAAGCAGAAGCTCCCGAACAGAATTTCGAGTCCGTCGCCTACGGGCTCGAAATCCTTCATGGTATCCGGCGAGTGGGCGGTGAAGTCGAAAGCGCCGAAGAGGAGGTGATTCTCCGTCACCGCGGAGTTGTAGATCGATCGGTCGAACCGCCACGCATCAAGACAAAGCTCCCACAGACGGCGCCAATTGACGAGGTTTGATCTCGTCAATGCCCATTGTTATGGACTTGGGTTTTGGAGAAGATGGGGATGCTGGAGATCGTGGCACGGTTAATAGACAAGCAACCAGGGGACACGAGATTTACCCAGGTTCAGGCCCCCGGAGGGAAAACCCTACTCCTGCTTGTCTGCTCTTTTATTACGGCGGAACCGAAGGTTACATGGTGCGCATATTCGATCTGGCGTGGAGGTGTGTATGTCGTGTGTAATCGTCGTCCTCCTCGTTAGACCCTCCTAGCCTTTATATATGAGGAGGCTAGGTCTCGGGTGCCAATACGAGTAGGTTACAAGTTGTATTCAAACTCTAGTCTTGCTCTCCAAGGATCCGAAGGCGTCATGGGCCTGGGCCACCCGAAAATCTTCATGGGCCGGCGTATATCTGCCGTGGGCCTTCCTTGGGCTGGACCAGGTATGCTGAAGTTACGTACCCGTAGGGTATAACCATGTCAATCATACCTTATTATGAGCATTGCAATGTTGCTTATGTTTATATTTCATGCTACTTATTATTATTATTGCGTTGGTTTCTCTTCATAGCTTGCAATGACTATTGAGTATACTTAGTTGCATGCTCTTTATTATGAATTGTATAAGCATCTACTCCTGTGCTGAGAATATTTACATCATATGAAGCAAATGTGTTCGTGAAAGTTCTTTTATCGCACTCAGTTTTTAACTAAATTGCTTGAGGACAAGCAATAAGCTAAGATTGGGGGGAGTTGATACGTCTAAAACGTATCTACTTTACCGAACACTTTTTCTATTATTTCTCCTCTAAACTTGTGTGATTTAGATACAACTAACACGGACTGACGATGTTTCCAGCAGAATTACCTTGGTGTCTAGTTTTTGTGTAGAAAATGAACTATCAGGAAAATTCCCGGAAAATATGCCAAAAATTATATTTCACCAGAAGATCCACAGAGCCAGAAGACGAGACGGAGAAGGGGCCTAGGGGCCCACACCCCTGCCAGGCGCGGGCCCACCACTAGCCGCGCCCAGGGGGTGCAGCCACCCTAGGCACCCCCCTCGGCCTCCCTCTGCGCCTATAAGTTGCCTTTTGACCTAAAAACTGAGGGGGATTCGATAGTTTTCCAGAAAGAGTTCCGCTCCGCCGCCGCCACCAGAAACCAAGATTCGGATCCAGAAACTCCGTTCTGGCACCTTTTCGGGACGGGGAATTTGGAGAGGATCATCGCCATCGCCATCACTAACGCATCTCCATCTACCACCGATGTTTCCCTCATCCATGAGTGAGTAAGCCCCCGTTGTAGGCTTGGGGGTGGTAGGGATTGGATGATTTCTACCATGTAATCGAATAAGATCTGTTAGGGCATAGTGCCTAGTATCTCTATTAGTGCTATTTGACTTTTTTACAACTTGTTGCGCTTAATACTTGTCACTAGGGCCCGAGTGCCATGATATCAGATCTGAACTTATTATTAAATCATTATGATAGTATTTTTTGTGATCTTATCTACAAGTTGTATACACATATCATTGTCCGGATCCAAAGGCCCCAAAGTTACAATAATTGGGACAACCAGAGGGGATGGCTGTGGTGTGAGGATCACATGTGTTGATGGAGTGTTAATGCTTTGCTCCGATGCTCTATTAAAAGGAGCACCTTAATTACCAGTAGTTCCCTAGAGGCCCCGCTGCCACGGGCTGACTGGACAGAAGATGTTGTGCAAGTTCGCATTGCAAGTACGTATGACTATATTTAGAGCACATGCCTAGGATTATTTAGTACTTGGATATTTGTTATTATTTATCTACAATGCCCTAGATCTTGAAGTTACATGTTTAGACTCGTTCATACAACGCCCGTCCATCCATCCCTATGCCTACCGCACTCGAATCCCACTGTTACCGTTACTATTACTATTGATCCTGTTTTACTACTGCTGTTGATTTGGTGTTGCTACTACCAAATTGTTGCTACTGATAAACTTCTATGACAAGAATTATTTCCAGATGCAGCTGAATTGACAACTCAGTTGTTAAGTCTTGCAAGTATTCTTTGTCTCTCTTTGTGTCGAATCAATAAATTGGGTAATACTACCCGCGAAGACTGTTGTGATCCCCTATACTTGTGGGTCATCATCGGGGGACAAGTCTTCCAACTCCAGTGCATGCTTTCAATTGATACAAGCATACCTGGAAACCCCCGAGCGTTGTTCAACTCCAAAAGTCTAGCCGTGTCTTTAGCGTTGAGGGCTCTCAAGTATGTGGAGCTAAACACTTGCACAATTGCCACTACAAAGCGCTTGACACACTTGATAGCGGTACTCTCATCCGTGGCCAAGTGATCATCAACTAGATCCGCCGCTATTACCGTATGCTAACATAAGCAAGGCAGCCGTCACCTTCTGATAGGTGAGATGCCCAAGTTATCCGGCAGCATACCTCCTTTGCACAAAGTAGCTATCATATTTTGCCACCTCCTTCCTAATGCGCTTGAACAAGTCTAAGCTCATCCGAAAATACTGATGAAAACAACTCTCGGGATATGTTGCATTTTCATTGAAGTACATCCACATCAACTTCTCATGGCGTTCGATTCGTCCCCTCCACAATTTTTTTCTTCCAAAAAATCGAGCCACCAATCTTCGGCTTCTTATTGGCGCGCCAATCCAATAGCATGGAGATGTTTTGTTCTTCCTCAATATCAAGTTCATCGTTAGATGAATCATTGCAAAAACTTATTTATAAGCATGTAAAATAATCGAAATACTTCTACCAAATAAAATGTAAACAAAATGTGTGCGGGCATGGCGACGCAAACCTTGTGGCGATTTTTATGAACACGTTGTGTGTGCCAAGTTGCCTCTCAGCTAGACGAGGACATCGTCGCTGTTGAGCTCCGTGCGGCGCCGCGGCAGCACGACGCCGGGGAAGATTCACCGTGCGGCGGCGCATCTAGAAAAAACAGAGCTCCCCACGCAGCGGCAACCGGAGATTCACCGCGGCGGTGCGCATGGTGCACACGCAGCGGTGGCGGTTGTATAGCGGGATAGAGCCGGTGGGACTAAATCGGTGAGGCGGCGGCGCCGGAATGGTTGGGATGGACTAGGGAAGACGAGGACATGAGCGCGAGAGAATTTTCTAGGCGGTTGACTGTTCGCGCGAGTAGCCAGAGCACCAAATATCCGGTGCCAGATAGCGCAAAATGCCGCCTGCACTAAAATGTTATAGTGCGCGCCCGAATACAGCTCCTGCTGGACGGAAGCGCGCTATTCTGATGGTTAATTTAGTGTAGCGCCAATTTAGAGTCACTGCTAGAGATGCTCTTAGGACCATGGAGACACGGTGGATCCCGGTCCTTCTCAGCAGGAGGGCTTGGTTCCTTTATGTTTCCTCAGTATATTTAGGTTTTGTGTCCTATTGAGGAAAGTGTGGCGGTGACAACTCCCTGAATATGGTCCTCCCATCTAGCCCTCATCCGGGGACTGTGTCCAGTGTCGTTGGAGGGCGTGTGGAGGTGTGTCTTCGGTGGATCTCGCCGGATTTGGCCGGTGATCTTTTTGCTTTACGCTTCTCTTCATCCGGTGCAGGTTGCTGCTCCCGTACGCTGATCCTTTGGGTCTTAGCACGATGACTTCTCGTCTGTCTTCTATAACGAGCTCTAGTACGATAAACTTTGCTCGACTCCAATAAGGAAGGGGTGAGAACGATGGCACTTCTTCGGCTCGTTCGAGTGCTTGTAGTCGTTGCTAGGTGGTCCAACGATTTATCTATAATTTTTTCTTTTAGGATTTCTTTTTTTTCTTTGTAGCCATAGCTAAGTGATGTTGATAATTATGAATAGATTAGTGGACTTTTCGCAGAAAAATGAATATATTTTTGAAAATGTCTAGAATTCTTTTGAAATTTGTTTGAAACTTATAAATATTACAATGCTCGGGTTTTTTATTAAAGAGGGATCACTAGTGCTCGGGGCGCAAAGAGACTTTCTGATTTATAATTATACAAGTATGAAATGTTGGATTATTAGGCATAATTTCCACGATTAATTCCAGAATATAAAACATGACAAAACCAGCTACTAGCTCATGTAACTCGAACATACTAGATGTACTAAACAACAGGATGATCGGGAACAAATAGCAGCCTAACATGTACTCGCAGAACATGATGAATAACCAAACAGGAGCACGTAGCACGTCTGCTCGGTTGTCGTAGTAGAAACTTTGGGAAGAGTGATCGCAGCAGATGGCGATGAAGACGGTAGGCAAAGCGCTGACTTGGATGGAAGACGACCCGTGATGGAGAACTCGAACAGTCGCGCAGAGCGCTTCCCAAAAACCTTATTCGCCCTCTCCCGTACAGGATCACAAGGACGAGTGGTTCCGGAGACCTGCTCTCCAGTCCGCCGGTGCACGCCGGCAAGCGGGATGGAGTAGACTACGGTGACGGCGCAAGTAGAGGATGGCAAAACCCTAGATTGGTTTTCTGTGGTGTTGTGGCGGTAGCCGCGCAGGACTTTATATAGAGCAGCTCAGGAAACCCTAACGGAGGCGAACGTGGGCCGAGTCCATGTTACGCACGTTCGGATCGGTTACAGTAGCCCGGACCCGAATAAGCTAACCGTTTGACACGTCTGTCAATTTTCCTGAGCAGCAAAATAAAGCTCGGCTCGATTCCCGCAACCCGCGGCGTGGCGTGACGTGACGTGACGAGGCGAGCGAGCGAGCGTGCGTGCGTGCGTGCGAGCGGCGGCATCGGAGGAGGAGGAGCGCGCGTGTGTATCTCTCTTATTCCCACTCACTTACAAAGTGGTGCAACACTCCACCTTATAAGGTGGTGCAACTCTCCTCCAACTTTCCATGTGGGACTAAACTTTAGCTCCCACTCCACTCCCATGTGAGCTGCCACAAACATGGGCCCAAACACATATGGGCTGCCACAAATTTGGGCTTTGAGATTTAGGGAAAATCTGAAATACAGATGGGCCTAAATGAATTAGCCCCATTATTTCTAACAATCCCCCACCAGATCTCAAATGCCCATTTGAAGATTTGCCAATCCTTGCTACTTGTTTATATACCAGTGTTTCAGCAGAGACTGTTAAGTTGAACTTCCGCCTAGAATCTTGAACTACGTCTATCAACAACTTGAACAATGGACGAACCTTGAATTGCAAGTTTGGTGCCAATAGATTTCGCTCAAAATCATAACTAGTACTTGGCTGTCAGTAGCCTACCCCGCGGGTTGGAGCATATGCGTCATACTCCCTGGTCTCTTCATGAGTTTACTAGAGATCACCCAAATCTCATAGACCGCGACGTTTACAGTCGAGCTCATATAGGTGTGTTCTTTCAAGAATGCCCTATAGGACGGCATCTTTGCTAATTAAAGCCAACAGAAACACATTAAGGCATGTTGCCAACCTGCCTTACAGATTATGAGAGTCATGCATCTTCACATAGAGAGGGTTTCAAAATACTCTCCTCAGTCAAACCACTAGCTTGTTCTTCCCAGGTCCTAATTCACGGGATCTCCGATCACATAGGTTGGGTTACCACTAAGGTGTGACATACATGGGCCTCAACCCCATCTTCCTTGATGCACTTTCTATCACATTTCATGATAGTCCCTTTGTAAAGGGATCTGCCAGGTTTTTGTCTGTTTGAATATACGTAACAGTTATTACTCCGGAGTTTCTCAATTTCCTGACAGATTTCAAACGTCTCTTCACGTGTCTTGATGACTTCGCGTTATCCTTAGAATTGTTCACTTTGACAATAACAGTTTGGTTGTCACAATTCAAAAGGATTGCCGGCACAGGTTTCTCAACCACAGGCAAGTCCGTCAAGAGCTCACGCAGCCATTCTGACTCAACAGTGGTTGTGTCTAAAGCAGTAACTTCTGCTTCCATAGTTGACCTCGTCAATATGGTTTGTCTACGAGACCTCCATGACACTGCGCCACCTCCAAGGGTAAACACATACCTGCTCGTGGCGTAGAGTTCATCAACGTCAGAGATCTAATTCGAATCACTATATCCTTCAAGCACAGCAGGATTCCCTGAATAGTGAATCCCATAGCTCATTGTACCACATAGATAGCGCATGACCCTTTCAAGTGCATGCCAATGATCAATACCCGGGTTAGACATGAACCTACTCAACTTGCTCACAGCAAAAGAGATATCGGGTCTTGTAGCGCTTGCTAAGTACATGAGAGAACCAAAAATTTGTGAATATTTCAGCTGATCTGTTGGTTCCTTCTTATTCTTTCGTAATGTCAAACTGGGATCATAAGGTGTTGGAGAAGTCTTGCCATCATTAAAGCCAAATTGGCTCAAGACCTTCCCAACATAATGAGATTGCGTTAAAGTAATCCCATTCTCGTTCTTAATAAGCTTGATGTTCAGAATGACATCAGCCTCTCCCAGATCTTTCATATCAAAACTCTTTGACAGGAAAGACTTGACCTCATTTATCACTTTCATGTTTGTACCAAAGATCAGAATGTCATCCACATACAAACATAATATAACGCTATCGCCCCCACCATGGTGATAGTAAACACACCTATCAGCCTCATTAATGACAAAGCCAGCAGAAAGTAGAGTTCTGTCAAACTTCTCATGCCATTGCTTAGGTGCTTGTTTTAGGCCATATAAAGATTTTAATAACTTGCACACCTTTGTCTCTTCACCTTTTACCACAAACCCATCCGGCTGATCCATATAGATCTCCTCTTCCAACTCTCCATTAAGGAAAGTTGTCTTCACGTCCATTTAATGAACGAGAATACCATAAGAGGCAACCAGGGATAGTAGTACTCGAATGGTGGTCAGTCTAGCAACAGGTGAATAGGTGTCGAAGTAATCTTCGCCTTCTTTCTGTGTGTAGCCCTTAGCTACAAGACGCGCCTTGTACTTCTCAATAGTACCATCAGGCCTTAGCTTCTTCTTGAACACCCACTTACATCCCACAGGTTTACAACCATAGGGTCGTTCTGATAATTCCCAAGTTCCATTAGAAAGAATCGAGTCCATCTCATTTTGGACAGCTTCTTTCCAATCATCTGCATCAGGAGATGCATATGCCTCAGTAATGGATATGGGAGTATCATCCACAAGGTACACGATGAAGTCATTACCAAAGGATTTTGCAACCCTCTGTCTCTTACTCCTCGTGAGAGGTTCATCGTCATCCTTCTCAAGAAATTCCTCATGTGGTTGTTCAGAATTCTCAATAGATGCACTAGATTCAGGAAGTATTTCAGAAGAAATCCTACCAATGCTATGCATATCTTTCATAGGAAAAATATTCTCAAAGAATGTTGCATCACGAGATTCCATTATAGTATCAACATGCATATCAGGTACCTCAGATTTAACCACTAGAAATCTATAGCCTACACTCCGTGGAGCATATCCTAGAAAGATACAATCCACAGTCTTGGGTCGAGCTTGCGTTTCTTGGGAATCGGTATGTTGACCTTCGCCAAACACCCCAAGCACGCAGAATCTGAAAGTGATGGTTTTCTCCCAACCCACTCCTCATAAGGGGTCTTTTCTTTATTCTTGTTAGGAACTCTATTCAGGACATGACATGAAGTCAACAAAGCCTCCCCACCATGCCTTTGATAAACCAGCAGTGGCTAACATGGAATTCACCAAGTCAGTCAGCGTGCGGTTTTTCCTCTCGGCAACCCCGTTTGATTGGGGCGAGTAGGGAGGCGTCCTCTCATGAATAATTCCGTGTTCTGATGAATTCATCAAATATTTTGGGAAAATACTCACCACCACGATCCGACCTAAGGCGCTTGATCTTTCTCTCTAGTTGATTTTCAACTTCGGCCTTATAGATTTTAAAGTAGTCTAAAGCCTCATCTTTAGTTTGCAACAAGTAAACATAGCAGAATTTAGTAGCATCATCTATCAATGTCATGAAATATCTCTTTTCACCTTTTGTCAACACACCATTCATCTCGCATAGATCAGAATGTATGAGTTTCTCTCTTCGGCAGCCTTGTGAGGCTTTCGAGGTTGCTTTGATTGCACACAACTATGACACTTAGAACCTTTGGCAATAGTGAAATTCGGAATTAAACTCATGCTGGACATCCGAGATATCAAACCAAAATTAATGTGACATAAACGAGAATGCCAAATACTGGTATCATCATTAACACCACCACAAATATAATTCACGGATTTATTACAAAACTCTGAAAGTGAAAATTGGAACAAGCCTCCGAACTCATAACCTTTACCAATAAATTGTCCATGTTTCGAAACAACGACTTTATTAGACTCTAAGACAACCTTAAACCCATCTCTGCAAAGAAGGGAGCCACTAACGAGATTCTTGTTCATAGTAGGGACATCTTTGCGTTCCTCGGCACGATCTTTCCGGAAGTAAACTTCAGATCCACCGTGCCAACACCACGAACAGAAGCATGTGATCCATTCCCCATTAGGACGGATGAATCCCGAGCGACCTGATAAGAAGTGAACATAGAGATGTCAGCACACACATGAACATTAGCACCCGTATCAAGCCACCAACACGGTGATTAAAATACTGAAAGAACAGTAAATAAATTACCATACCCATCAGTATTGCTAGCGGTCACGACGTTGATAGTCTTGGCCTTTTTCCCTCTGCGGTCTGCGCGTTCTGGATAGTCCTTGGAAAAATGGCCGGGCTCTCCACAAGTGTAACAAGACAGTTCACTCTTGTCCCTGTTCGTCTTCTTCTTCTTGAAGGTTGTAGTCTTCTGAGGCTTGTTAAAGGAGGGTTTGAAGTTCCCTTTGTTCTTGCCTCTGGATTTGCCTTTACGCACAAAGTTAGCGATAGCAAGACCCTCTCCTTTCTCAGAGTGTCCTTAGCCGAGCCTTCTCCTCAACATCAAGGGACGCTATCAGATTTTCAACTGATATCTCCTGTCTCTTGTGTTTTAGAGTTGTGGCAAAGTTCCTCCATGAAGAGGGCAACTTAGAAATAATGCATCCCGCCACAAACTTGTCGGGTAAGGTACACTTAAGGAGTTCGAGATCCTTGGCAATGCACTGTATCTCATGAGCTTGTTGAACCATAGGAAGGTCCTTAGTCATCTTAAAATCATGAAAGCTCTCCATGATATACAGTTCACCGCCGAGATCTGCAGACCAAACTTGGCATCCAAAGGCATCCCGAGCTCCTTTCCGTCTTTTATGTGCATAAACACATCACAGTACGGTCGCAAGAATGCTCGTAATACATCCCACAAAGACAATATTAGCATCCTCGAACTTCTTCCGATCCTCGCCGATATAGTTCCCTCAGTTTGCCTTTTATCGATGTGGAACACTTTCATCGTGGTCACCAAAGCTCAGCCTTGTATCGCCACCTCTTAAAGTGCACACCGTAAACTTATCCGCCTCGGCATCGGTAAAACCAGCCATTGTTAATTCAGGAAATTGCCTACAATAAGGTTTTTGAATTGTTGGATTATTAGGCATAATTTCCACGATTAATTCCAGAATATAAAACATGACAAAACCAGCTACTAGCTCATGTAACTCGAACATACTAGATGTACTAAACAACAGGATGATCGGGAACAAATAGCAGCCTAACATGTACTCGCAGAACATGATGAATAACCAAACAGGAGCACGTAGCACGTACCGTTCGGTTGTCATAGTAGAAACTTTGGGGAAGAGTGATCGCAACAGATGGCGATGAAGACGGCGGTAGGCAGCACCGCCTGACTTTGATGGAAGACGACCCGTGATGGAGAACTCGAACAGTCGTGCAGAGCGCTTCCCAAAAACCTTATTCGCCCTCTCCCGTACAGGATCACAAGGACGAGTGGTTCCGGAGACCTGCTCTCCCGTCCGCCGGTGCACGCCGGCAAGCGGGATGGAGTAGACTACGGTGACGGCGCAAGTAGAGGATGGCAAAACCCTAGATTGATTTTCTGTGGTGTTGTGGCGGTAGCCGCGCGGGACTTTATATAGAGCAGCTCAGGAAACCCTAACGGAGGCGAACGTGGGCTCGGCGAGATTCCTCGAACCAGCGCTGCTTGTGGATTTAGACGAAGACGGCGTGCAAGGCGGCGTCGTCGGAGGAGGAGCGCGCGTGTGTATCTCTCTTATTCCCACTCACTTACAAAGTGGTGCAACACTCCACCTTATAAGGTGGTGCAACTCTCCTCCAACTTTCCATGTGGGACTAAACTTTAGCTCCCACTCCACTCCCATGTGAGCTGCCACAAACATGGGCCCAAACACATATGGGCTGCTACAAATTTGGGCTTTGAGATTTAAGGAAAATCTGAAATACACATGGGCCTAAATGAATTAGCCCCATTATTTCTAACATGAAAGAAGAGACCTTCTGATTTATAAGTATACAAGTATGAAAGAACGTTAAAAGCGTTGCATTTCGTATCTTTGGAGTATATTCAAACGTCATGTATTTTGGAACGGCACTCCTTCGGCTCGTTTGAGTTCTTGTAGTAGTTGCTAGGTGGTCTAAAGACTTATTTGTAATTTTTTTACTTTTAGAATTCTGTGTACCGTTGTTGATAAGTATTAGAAATTATTCAGAATTAGTTTCAAAAAAAATTAAGACTTATAAATAAAATGTTTGATTTTTTTACTAAAGTGGGATCAGTAGTACTCGGGATACGTACGTATACTAGTATGAAAGAACGGTAAAAGCTGCATCTCGTATCCTAGGAGTATATTCAAACATCATGTATTTTTGGAACGGCTAGAATATCCTGTACAATATGAATACAGTTGTTACTGTAATGAACCACCCTGGGTTTACACGAAAATTACTGGCCGATTAGCTGGTGGCATATCTGGATAATTACTGGTGGAGAAGCACTACAATAAATGAAGATCGCAAAATACTACTCCCTCCATTTCGGTTTACAAGGCCTGCACGTAGTTCTATGTCGCTAAATTGAGCAACTTAGTATGATGTATATATTACAAAAAATATATCACCGAAAACTTTAGACTTTGTATTTTTCAATGATATAATTTTTATATTATATAATTCAAATTATATAGGTCAAATTGATAACCTAGATATACGCGTAGGACTTATAAACCGAAACGGAGGGAGTACACCAACCATAGCAGAGGTGGGCTGGGTCAATCCAAACGGCATGGAAAGTGATATGGAGAGATATGCCCCTTCCCTGCGCCGATAAATAGGCGCCTCCCCCGGGTCATCAGCCAACTTCTTGCCATTGCACTACATCTGTCTCTCTATCGATCACTCGCCTCTCTGCTGTGGTGAACACTCCTCATCTGCCCATCCGAGAGTGACCAAGAAAAGGAGAGGGGGGGAATGGCAGGAGCAGGAGACAACTCCCAGGCGAACGGTAACGGAGGTCATGAGCAGAGCGCCATGGAGGAGGGGAGGAAGGATGCGTATGACCAGGGCTGCGGCCTCGCCATCTCTATCCCGTTCGTCCAGAAGGTGAGTCGTCATGCGCCTTTTGTTAGATCAATCATCAGTTTCCTGGCTTCTTAGGAGTAATTTTTTTTTCTAAGTCGCCATGCCGATCGATCTCCCTGAAATGACAGATCTTCCCCTTTGATCTGCATAGCTTTGAATGCCCTAATAAAGAACTTGTAATTGAGGTACAGTAGTATAATGCCTTTGCTGGGTGTAGGACCCGGCGGGGTGCATGCAAAAATGGAAGATCCGTCCAAGAAATTGGAAACTATTAGCCACCCACCTAATGGTCTAATGGCCTAGCTGCTAACTAACTGTTTGGTTCGACGTAGATCCTTGCTGAGATCTTCGGCACCTACTTCCTCATCTTCGCGGGGTGCGGCGCGGTGACGATCAACCAGAGCAAGAACGGCCAGATCACGTTCCCCGGCGTGGCCATCGTGTGGGGCCTCGCGGTGATGGTGATGGTGTACGCCCTGGGCCACATCTCCGGCGCGCACTTCAACCCCGCCGTGACCTTCGCGTTCGCGACGGTGCGTCGGTTCCCGTGGCGGCAGGTCCCCGCGTACGTGCTGGCGCAGATGCTGGGCGCCACGCTGGCCAGCGGCACCCTCCGGCTCATGTTCGGGGGACGCCACGAGCACTTCCCCGGCACCCTGCCCGCCGGGTCGGAGGTCCAGTCGCTCGTCCTCGAGTTCATCACCACCTTCTACCTCATGTTCGTCATCTCCGGCGTCGCCACCGACAACAGAGCCGTAAGCATCTTAATCCCCGCAGAAGGAAAACATGCATGTAATTAGCTAACCAATTAGTAACAAACTACATCTTAATCTGATCTCTGAGCGCATTATGTTTGTTGCGCGTGCAGATCGGGGAGTTGGCAGGGCTGGCCGTTGGTGCAACCATCCTGCTCAACGTGCTGATCGCTGGGTACGTACGTAAATCGCATTTAATTATTTCCACCCTCGTCATTACAATTTCAAGCGCATAGTATCTTTTTCCAAACGCATATAGTATATATAATTGTTCCACAGGATTTTTGCAGTAAAATAGTATCTGTTTGCAGTAATAGTAGCCTATTATTACTAGGAATAGTATTTGCTTATATAGTAGCAAGACATCATGGTATTGTAGCTGAAATCGTGAAATCGTTAATCTTTTTTTTTTTTTGAAACAAGGTGAAATCGTTAATCGTGCTTCCGTCAAAAGAAAAGAAAAAAGAAAACTGGATCGTTGATGAGATGTGGCAGTCCTTTTCATTATTAGGAGCGTTTTTATGGAGAGCCATAATAAAGAGAGTCATGTGAGCTACTAGTCCCTGGCGCGGTCTTGATGAGAGTGTCCGCTGCCAGTGCCACGGTTGGTGTAGACCAGCGCACACACATTTAATGTCAACATAAATACACATGTACTGACCGTCCCGTTGTGAACACACACACACACACACGGCCAGCCAGCCAGGCAGCCAACGGAGACGTGCTTCTTGACCTCTGACGACTCGATCGTGTGTAAAAAAGACCCAAGTAATAAGAAAATGTTAATTTGTGACATACTGACAGGTGTGAGTTCCTTTCTACTTTGGCATGATGCATGCAGGCCCGTCTCCGGCGCGTCGATGAACCCGGCGAGGACTGTGGGGCCGGCGCTGGTCGGGAGCGAGTACCGGTCCATCTGGGTGTACCTGGTGGGCCCCATGGCCGGAGCCGTGGCCGGGGCGTGGGCCTACAACCTCATCCGCTTCACCAACAAGCCCCTGCGCGAGATCACCAAGAGCGGATCCTTCCTCAAGAGCATGAACAGGATGAACTCAATCTCCGTTTAATTTAGTTAGTGAAACCGTGAATGCTGTATCCGGCCGGCCGATCGAGAACCTACCTACCTACAGTAGTACGGAGTACTATCTCTACCGTGACCGTCGATTCCGTCCATGGCATGTCCGTCGAGTGGGGGGTACTGCCCTCTCCCTATCCCTAGTACAGTAGTATATCTTTCTGCTTGGCGTGTGCCAGTAAAGTCCGATCGAGAGTATGTATATGTGGGGAAAAAAGTTGTGTTTTGGAACCATGTGTATGTGTGGTGGAATTTGCCTGACAAGCAGCGCGAGTATGCATGCATGGGCAAGTGACGGAGACGGGCATTATGCCTACTTCTACATGGGATCGAGTTGTTGTAGTTGTAGCCTTGATTAATCCCGTACGTGCACAATGCACCCTTGTTGCTTTATGTGGGTACTTAGAGCATCTCTACTTTTGGACGAACCTAGACCGAAAATCGGACTTTTTTCGGCCGGACAAAATAAGTTTTCGCCCACTCGCGTATCCAGGCCAAATTTCCATGTTCGGCTCAATTTCATTAAAGTTGGGCGAATTTCATTAAGATGGATGAATATAGGCGGATTACATCGAAGTTAAACTAAACTAGTACATAATAAACTAAAAAATGCCGCCGTCATGGCCTTCGCCGGTGCCTTCGCCGTTCTACATGCCGAAGTTGCTGTAGAACGCCGTGTAGCCGGGATCAGCCCGGCCATCGTCCTCGCCGTTGTCGTCGTCGCTCGGCGGCTGGTGCTGGCGGGAGCTCCCCTGGCCTGGATCGCCGCACCTCCACGACTGGTAGGATGGGCTTTCATCCTCGCCGCCGAGGACGAGAGCTGGCGCCTGGTAGGCGCAGACCGGATAACGCCTGCCTCGCCGCTGATCCTCGGCCTGCCGCAGCGCGTGCCGCCACTCCTTCGCTTCCTAGTCCTTCTCGGACCATTCGTGATGTCCGGCGAGGGCTTACCGCGGCCGGCGGGCGCCGAAGTCACGCGATCGCTCGGCGCCATCCTCAAGGTGTCTTGAGCGGCGCCGAGCCTTCGGCGGCGAAGGCGCGGGTGGCGATTGGTGACACCGTCGCGTGCTTTCGCCGATGACGATGCCGCGGCGTTCACATGGCGGCGGCGCGTCTGGCGAAACCCGCTCTGCTTGATCTGTAGCAACCGGCGGGCGCGATCGGCGTCAGCTGGCGCCAAGCCCGAGTGGGAGGCGAGCGGAGAGGATCTCATGGCCATCCTCCTCGGCATCCGATTCGCCGGAGACGCCGCCGACTTGGACACCAGATGGAGTGCGCGGGAAGCCTAGACGGCGTGTTCGGCGTTGATGTGCTCCAAGACGCTGCCTTCGGCTCGGCGCGCTCCACTAACGCCAGCCGCCGAGTTGTTGCGCTTGGCGCGACTTCGTTGGCCCTCATGGCGGGCGAAGCTCGGACGCGCGTTCGCAAGAACTCCTCGATGAGAGGAGGTTGTCGGGCGACTCGGCGGCGGAGGGGTCGTCCATGGCACTGATGAACTCCTGGATCTCGTATGGGAGCTCCTCCGGCATCAGCGCCGGCGGGATAGGGATGCCGTCGGCGCTTAGCTTCCATCCCGGAGGATTCTGCATGTCCGGCGGCGCCATATACCCGGCCTCGTAGAGCAGGCGCACCTCCCACGCCTGGAGGGTGCGCCGGCCGAAGCCGTTCGCCGCCGCACCGTCGCCTGCGTAACGCTCGGCCATGGCTAGGGGAGGTGAGCTGCGAGAAAGTGTTCGCCGGAGTTCGGGCTGGTGGGCTAGGGGAGCTGTGAGAGAGTGTGAGGAACTCCGGCGAGGGGTACGGCTTATATAGGCCCAGGCGGGCGGCGAGGGCGGGAAAAGGGGAAACGGCGGGAAGTTAGTGTCCGCCGGTCCGTCGCGGGAGCCGAGGCGATGGCGGTGGCACCGCAATTCGGCGACGCGTGACCGACGCGACGGGCAGTTAATGTCTGGCGGTCGCCGCGTGGTTCCGAGGATGACGACGACTCGGCTTCCATCGCTGACTCGGCGGGTCCACACGCCGTTTTGTTTTTTTTGCCGAGTTCACTGCATCCGGCGTTCCCAAGGCGTACCTGGGAACTTGGGTTCGGCCTGGATAGTCCGGACCAATTGTCCCAAATCCAACCGAAAACAGGTTCCAGCATGCGCAACTGGGCCAATTTTTGGCGTCCGGACCGAAATTCGACGTCCGGATCGGCGTCCTGGATAGCCAAGTGGAGATGCTCTTGGCTTTGTGATCGCTCTATGCATCGATCGCTGCGTCTAAATTCGTGGCTTCGGGCCACATTTCTACTACTCCTAAATCCCCAACTATACTTCTTTTCTCCCAAATTAATTGAATCACCCCCATTTGTCTACATATGCAGTGTGTATATACCTATATTCACATAACTTTAAACAAAATCTACTAAAATTGTACTATAAAACTGCCGGCGGAGCTCCTCCGTGTACTCATCACCGGCTTGCTCTGCCTCGAGGAGGAGGTGACAAGGTCATGCCGAAGCTATGAGAAGACTAGCAGGGCTCAGAGGACGAAGCTCGCCGCGGGCGAAGAAGAGTCATGGTCAGAATTTTTCGCAGGCCAACCTCGATTCTGCCGCTTCCTTGCTCCGTGAGGGCATTCTACATCATCTGCATCCTCCGTCGTTGCCATTCTGGAACAAATCAAGCTCGGCAGTCTTGGAACTGGTGACTGTTGTCTCTGTCACCGCCATATATCCAAGGATGGGGGGAGATGTGTCACACCTTTTTTTATATATATTTTGACTATTTTTTAATAGAGCTGACGGGTGGTACAAGTCCACGTCAGCAACTTTTCTCCTTACATGTGGGTCCTGCTGTCAGAATCGGTGTCAATTCGCGATTAAACGTGGATTAGTGCTTTTTGTGACAATTTGGTTTGTAGTTTTTTGCGATTGAAATGTCACCTGGAAAAATTGACATGTAAAGTGGTAGTTTTATGCTATCAACTCTAACCATCTGGATCTCTATACCTTTTGTCTCGTTATACGACATGATCCTTTGTGTAGATTAGGATGATCTTTTGTGTAGATTATATAGAGTTGGTGCTAAACGGAAAAATTATGTGTGAAACCAGCTCAAACAAACACGATTATCAATCTAAGGCGATGCCAAACGCTTCATGTGTTATAGAAACGTATACTACTTGCGATTTTTTTACATTTTTCAGATTTGCAGTGTCGAAAATGCTCGTTCCTTGTGTATGTCTACAACAAGGGCATGCTAGAAATTATGCAAATTAGGCGATAATCTTAGTTTCATTGTTCGTGACCTTTTCCTTTGACTAAATGATTCCGACAATTGTCACACTAATTATTGCTTACTAGATTTAATCATGTGTTAGCATTAGTGGATAGTGGTTTCCAAAGTATAAATTCTATATTTGTGTCTCGGTCCAACCTCATACTAGAGTCTAAAGGCATCTGATCTCATATTCCTCTTCTACTTTTTCTCCCTTGTTAGTTTCTTTCAGTCATCATTACTGAGATTCATTCGACCAAGATATGGAAGAATATAAGATGATCAAGAAGTTTTTAAGAAAAAAGTAGGGAGATCACGGAGCATCTCGTTCTTAAGGAAGCATTTAAAATTGTTGGATAGTGCCCGCTTTAGTTTGTGGCCACTGGGAGAGGCCCAAAGCTACTGTAATTATCTGAACTTCAGGCAGCAAACACCCTGCTCAACTCTCTTCAGCGCATCAAATGTACTATTCTAGATTTCTAGTATAGTAATAAAAGTAACGCCTTCTAGAACGACGCTTTAAGCTCTCCTGATTTCTCCATCTTCTTCCTCTCGATCCATAAATAAAGATCTATTCAAAGAATTCTAATATCAGCTACTCTCTTCGTTCAGAAATAACTAACTTAGGTTTGTCTAAATTTGAATATATCTAGACATGTTTTAAGTTATTTCTGGATGGAGGGAGTATATGAAGTGATGGTGTGCCTGAAGATTGCATCGATGCCCTTTTTTCTGCTTTGGAAGAGATGATAAGAAATTATTGTTAGAGCCCATGTAGATGTATAATCTTATGTCTCAGTTCATTGATTGGGTTATGCATGGATGGTCAGTTGACACACACTAAGAATCTCCACTAGTATAGATCGGGTCTATTAAGATCTTGCATTGTACTTCGTACATGGAAGAGGTGTTCCGTGCACGGTTCGAACGATCTAAAACACTATTTCAATCAGTACTATTTAGCTTTTCCAGAGTATGTTTTAGTCCTCTTTAACCAATACCACTTCGGAAGAAGAGATCGGAGTGCCAACTCTCCACAAGGCATCGAGTTTACAGCTTGTTTTGACACCATTCTAGTCACATACTGCGTTTTGGTTCTCCTTAAACAATGACACTATCATAACAGCTTCACGAGTTAGACGCATCATCGCGATAGTCTGTCAGATATCAGACTATTAACAAGAAACATGAACGGCAACTGTCCGACGACATCAAGTTTTCGGAACATAAACGTTGTGCTGAATACTTGTCTATGCACTGTTACTGAAACAAGGCCCGCAAAAATACCAGCATTGTTAACCTAGCTAGCTAGTCTTGGCTGTGAGGCTCACAGCTTCAGAGAAGAGGAGCTCGAAGACGGGAGGTTGACGCTGTCCTTGCTGCTGTGCACCAGGATTGACTGATCACTTGATGGAGCACACGACCAATCTGTTCTGCTGTTCATCGATTGCCGAGATTGGGCGACATTGAACCTCCAGTCTTCGTTCAGATCATCGTAAGGCGTAACCTCAATAGGGGCTTGACCACAGAGCATCTTCACCACTGAGGACATCCTCGGGCGCTGAGTCGGTAACGCGTTTGTACATAGAAGAGCTACATTCAGCATCGTCAGTGCTTCTTGTTGAGAATAGTCAGAACAAAGACGCTGGTCGACAATTTCCAGAAGTCTCCCTTGCTGCTTCAGTCTTTCGGCCTAATGGAACAAATGCACAGAAACAAATACCATTTAAAATGGGTAACGAAGGTTAACTTAATGAATTAACATCATAGTCTAACTCTCAGTTGATGGGCCCGATGGGATTTGTAACGCTACTGATATTTGGTGAAATAGCATACCAAATCAAGAAGATGGAGATACTCTTCACTTGACATGCTATTTGTATTGCTCTCCCCGCTAACAATCTCTAAAGTCACCACACCAAAACTGTAGACATCTGCTTTACGTGTCAAACAACCTCTTGTAGCATATTCAGGAGCCATATATCCACTGACAAGAATTAAAAGTAGGGTGAGATGACAGAGACTGAATATTTGTTTCAATTACTATTGAACATGTGAAAGTCAAATATAAAACGAATACATTACAGTAGCTGAAAGTAACAAGTCTATCCGAGAATATGGACATATTGATTTAACTGTAATACTCCCTCCGTTTGGAAATATAAGATGTTTTAGGTTTGTGAATGAGATGTATCTAGACACCTTTTAGTGTCTAGATTCATTTGAACCTATACACTAAAAGATGTCTAGATACATCTCTTTCACAAACCTAAAACATCTTATATTTCTAAACAGAGGGAGTAGAAAAGTAAAAAAGATGAACAGGCAAGTGACGAAAGAGCTTACACAGTGCCAGCAATACGAGTGCTCACACGCCCACAGTCATCATTCAGCTTGGCCAAACCAAAATCAGATATTTTAGGTTGTAGTCCTTCGTCAAGAAGAATATTTGACGGTTTGATATCTCTGTGGACGATTTTCAGTGTTGATTCCTCATGAAGATAGGCCAGACCTTTCGCCGTTCCAAGGCAGATGTTATACCTTGTTGGCCAGTCTAATTTCAACTGACGTTCTGCGCGGCCTAAAAATGCTCTTCTATTAGAACAGAAGGTACTTTCCAACTATGATGAGTGTTGCACTAATTGGGAATTTTTCTTCAGAGAGGGAGAGACGACTTGAAAAATAGTACTCCCTCCGATCCATAATAAGTGTCGCGGATTATATTAAATCAGCGACACTTATCATGGATTGGATTGTACTAAATCAGCAACACTTATTATGGATCGGAGGGAGTAGCAGAATCACAGGACCTTACCAAATAGTGCACGACCAAGACTGTTATTTTCCAGGAATTCGTATATCAGTAATAGTTGTTCACCATCAATACAACAACCATAGAGCCTCACAAGGTTTGGATGCCTTAGAGAAGATATTATTCCTATCTCATTTAGAAACTCACGGTTCCCTTGGCTGGATTTCGAGGATAATTTCTTGACAGCAACTGTAGTACCATCTGCTAGAGTACCCTGAAAAACAAGGGATTTTATGTGTTTTGCAACTTTAAAGCAGTTACGGACAATGCTCACATACAAAGAGAAAACTGCAGGAAAGTATTTGTTTTACGGCTACTAGTTGGTTGATTCACTTAAACGATTATTTCCTAGATCTAGAGTACCCTGAAGACAAGGGATAAGCAGTCACATACAATGTTCCCATGTAGCCAGACAACAAACATGTACAAAATGGAAATGAGTGTTCTGCAGCTTTTTTTGAAAAGGAAAACGGAGCCCCGACCTCTACATTGAGCGATGCACACAGCCTTTATTCATTATTATTCAACGAAGGCTCGCAAAAGTCGTACAACGAGCATACATGTCAAAGCCGCCAACACAACAACACCGAGCACAACGATAGCATACCCACCGTCAGCTCCCTGGCCAGATCTGGAGACCACCTAACCGCCCTGGGCAAGCCAGGAGCCCAGATCTGCCCCAGCGAATCGGCGTAGCTGTGCCACATGCGTTCGCTCCAGAAGTCGCCGCCTCCCCTATCTTCCGCCGACCTATCTCCAGCGCAAGGCACCGCTGTGCCATGCAGTAGCACCGCCCTGCACGCAATCACCTACGCACGGCGTGGTCGCCACCGAAACACAGCACTATGCCACCGAGTCCAGCTGGCCAACACAGCTTGAAGCCTCCGGAAGATCTGTTGTGCATAACACCTGTGGGAATACGGCATGACTGATCATAGCACCTGCCGGCCAGGCATGACTTGACACCTCCGCCAAAAATTCCGTGCAAGACAAAGCCGCTCCACTATCACCACCGACATACCACAGGACTCTTCAGAATCCAAAAATGATGCCCCCAAGAGGTGTTGGAAATATGCCCTAGAGACAATCATGTATGATATATTTCCTAAGTGTATTCATAAGCATAAGTCATCCTGTAATAAATGATAACAGTTTTCACTGAATATGTGATTCAGTTGAGGAGTTGTCTATTTGGAGTCGTTCTTTATTGCTTGTCCTTAGTCGCAAGTTAAGCTGGACACTTAACGTAGACTAATGTGGGAGTCGGCAGATGACGAGGTTCCACTCTTCATGGGCATGGAGATGCCAATCCGCCTACCACGGACTTAGCCAAAGAGCTAGGCGAGTCGGACTGACCCAAGGTAGAGTCGGCACAAGTAATGTCATGTGCACCGACTCGAACAATAGAATCCTTAGACCCGAGGCACGATCCAAGTTGTGGATTGGCCAGCTTAGGTTCCGTCAAACGCTATTCCAGGCAGTTATAAAGGAGGAGTTTGGGCCAACTGAGAATCAAGCTACATGACGTGGATGGCCAAGACAGGAATTTTCCCCTCTGACTGGAGACATATTCTCTAGACCCTCTCAGATGATATGTTTCGTAAGCATGGCCATGTGCGACTCGGTTAAGTGTTAATTGAGGTTGCCGATTAAGAGTTAGTCAGATGCATATCATAGATCGAGAAGAGAGTTGAGCTAATAAAGGGATGACAGTAACTCGCCGATAGCTTGACAAGGTATATCGTGAGGCAAAAGGGACTTGGATGAAAGTCACATTAAAAAGGTTTGTAGTTATGACTATAGTACTTGGGAGTCAGCATGTCCTGCTAGGATCGGCTACCGATTGATCGATTGCGAGTCAGAATCAATCGTATCGAGTGATCGTGAGTCCGTGGGGTTACACAATTAAGTGTATGGAGCGAGTCGGATGTGATCCAACTAAGAGTGAGCTGGCTAGGTTATTCCTGAGCTGGACCAGGACTGGGCCAGCGGGTTGGACTCGCACTAACAAGTTCAGGGTTTCAGTAAGTGGGCCACACGCCTTTGTTGGGTCCATACTTACTCCCCTATACATAGTGGAGGTGGTGACACAACACAGGATGGTTAGACCATTCCATGCGCTGGAAACCCTAGCCTCCATTCCAGTCCATGCCATCATTACAGACCTAGCAGTCCGCCGCCAGGGCTCCTCCTCGTACATGTGGATACCGCCAGAGGTGCTGCACGATCAGCACTCAAACATGTTCGTGGGATCGGACGAGGTCGAGGACTGCACTACCCGACGCGCTTCGCCAATTCCGCACCTACGCGTCTAGTGGTAATCCTCGCCTTTTACCTCAGCTAGATCTTTAGAGCACCGTGTAGAAAAGTGTGTGTTTATCTCTATGTGGCTCAACAAGAGGGTCATGGCCTGGATGCCACCATCGTCCAACCCAGGAACCAGATCTGAGGTACCCCTGGAACAAAGACGGAGTAGGACGAGCACTCGATGCCACGAGAATGCCTCAAGACCGACTGCCGGCTCCGGCCGAAACCAGGAGTGAACTTTCTCTCAGCATCGTCTTACCAACACCCTCCGGTCAGCTGATCCACCTTCAGACTCCCTATCGCTGGCCAAGCCGGACTGCCCATGGTGGCCCAATCTTCGTCGCCGCCCAAGACCGACTGCGGCTATGCAATATATTTCAACACTCACCCTACGTCTTTCGCCCTTTGGCCTATTGTGACGTATGTTTTGGGGAGCCGCAATATTTGTTTTTAATTCTTGCGTTGGTCAGGATTTGATCCTAGGACCTCCTGCTCTGATACCATATTGAATTGCATGCACTAGCCAACGCAACCAACCGTCCGAACTGATGGAAAGGGCTATGCAATATATTTCAACAGGCCCCACACGCGCTACGGCCGGACGCTGAACTGGCGAAGATATTCCAACCACACTATCTAGTTGGTTGTACCCAAGATATTCCGACTGCCCATGGGGATAGAGATATTCCGCTAGCTAGTCGTACCCAAGTGTTCTGCAGCTACGAGTTGATTTTTTTCACATAAATGATAATTTGCTAGATTCATACCCTAAGAATGTTCTATTAAATTATTTATCCTAAAATTACCAATCCTGAAACAGGTACAAAAAAAAAAAATAGTCTGTGGTATTCTATAATACAGCAACTAAAGAAGCAGAGTAATCTTCTCAAAGGAGGTCCATTATTTTGTCCAATATGCCACTAGAAGAGAATCTTAAATCTAATAGTTGTTACCTTGTAAACAGGTCCAAAGCCACCTTCACCTATTTTACTTTCAGGATCAAAATGCTTTGTTGCAGACTCTATCTCTTTTAAGCTAAAGAAGTATTGTGCCCTCGCCTGAAGCTCGGAAGGATTGGTATTCCCTCCATGGTAAAGGAATTTTCTACCTGCGATACACAAGAAAATATAACACTGGGACATAATTAGCAGTGCCTTTTATCCGCAAAAAATAGCAGTGCCTTTGTGATATTATTATTTAAAAAAAAAGACAAATCCTATCTGTCAGGCGCTTAGTTATGAAATACGCTGTCCCACTGAATATATTCCATATAAGCTACCTTATAATCTCCAAAACATGGCCTATGAATAAATGGCTATTCAGCCATGAACATAGTTTTTTTTTTCGAATTAGCCATGAACAAAGTTGAGGAGTCAAATGAGCCTTTAAGTTAATACTGAACAGCGAGCTTCGTTCTTAATATTTTTTTTAAACAAGAAAACAACGAAATTTTCTAAACCATCAAGAAGTTTTAACTGGCACTTTTGGAAATCTTGATATTATAATCCCAGCAATGACAAATATCCTTTTTGGTGCCACAGGGAAAAAGAGGGCGTTAGTTTCAAACTGCAAACACCAACTTACAGAGGAGCAGTGAAATACATTACGACTCTACAGTACACAGGTGGAAACCTTGCGTTTTGAGTGCTGAGGAAGTTCTCATACTAACAAAAGATAACAGGAAAGAGAACTGCTGCAATATTTTATATTTCAAGATCAGAAAATGCAGTCCTCAATATTAGCTAGCAAAGAACTAAAGTATATTATACATAGAGTTTATTTTTGTCTTTAAATATAACTGTATAAATTTTAATAGTATTGCACAAAAGTAGTATCTCCAAGGTTGCTCAAGTTTGATTTTTCAAAGTAGCTACAAATACTGCTCCATGAATTCTAAATTTACGAGAAACATGCTAACTGAATGACAACGAAAATAACTTAGAACATATATGTAGAAAGAATAATGGAAAAAATAAAATTAATAGACGAACTCACCAGTTCCCTTCCTATTCTTTTTCTGGAAGACTTTGATATAGAAGGCTACCAGCAGAAGTATGATAACTAGGCATGATGCTACTATTATGGTAATCAACACTCCAGTAGAGATGCCATGGTGGTTCCTGTGCACTGCACCAATATTCAGTTAGGTAACTTCCAAGCGTATGAAATACCATCGTACAGTCTCCATTTAACAACAGGAAAAAAAATTGCCAGGAGAAAAGGCTGCAAAATTGAAAGACTTACCTTGGGTCACAGATATGGCTGAGATCAATGGACCGTACACACCCCGGTACGGTATAGCGGTGGTACCTTTCCCTCCCCAATAGAAATGGATTTCCAATGTATTTGCTGTGATATTGGTTGTGAAATTCATTGTGATTGCTCGATTGACACCGCCAGCCACATCTTCAATGTTAAAATCTTTCAAAACTTTAGCACCCTGAAATGTTATTGCGAGTCAGTAAAGTGGTGTCTATATAAATTAAATTTTGAAGATTATAATGTCAAGAGATCAAGGAACAACTTTATCAGTAACTATTATAGGAATTTATGTTACAACAACAAAATATTAAGCTACTCGGAGAAATAAATAAAAATCATATTTCACTTGTTATTTATATGATCAGCCTCTGATGCTCAGTCCAGGACTTCAGATTGTAATTCATTTTGTTAATATTAAGACAGCGACTGATCCAGATCATACAAATTCTCATTAGTACGGTCCTGTGATAGTTGTCTATCTCTGGAGCATGAAGTGCACTATGATGAGTGATAAACTAGAAAAGGTTGCACAAAAGAATCAACATGCCAACATTCTTATGGTAGAGAAGAGGCACATATATGAGTGAATCTGTACCTGGACCAAGACTTCAAAAACACGCTTGCCATTGCTAGAATAAGTATGATCATCTGTGAACATAATCTCAGCAAAATTAAGATTTACTAGATATTCACCATTCTCCATGCAAAGGCCGTAATATTTTAGTGAAAGAGGCGAGAGGCGAGCTTCGGTATATAACTCGGGATGAGCCAGTGTGAGTCTTGATGTGTTTCTGGCAATGTAGTCAGCATTTTCATTACCCACAAAATCACCTGTACTGCTATAAGCCCATCTTTTATCCTCAGATAATACAAAAGTTGATGTTCCAATTTGAGAAGAGTCATCCTCATAGACATTCCCATCTACCACAACACTTCTGCCACCACAGTTAATGAACAGGGAGGAATCTGAAGGTATTTGAAGCAAATTTCAGATGCCAAGTTTTAAACGGACTGCTGGTCCATCTCCAGTGTGCAAGTAAACTTACATTGCGGTTTTCCCATGCAGGGAAGGTTCTTTCTTAAACATGGCCGTAATCTTGTAAAAAACAAAGAAATACAAAAGCACTTAAGACTTTCGTGTCTTTCGAGAACATTTCATTTCATAATACAAAAGTGAATCATCTGGACATTTGAGTATAGAATCTTACGAACTGTCAGTCGAATCTGAAAAGCTGGACACCATATTTCTGCAATTATAACATGCACGGTATGTGAGCACCATGTGAAGCAAAGTTAATTGGTGCGAGACTGAAGATCTTTGAATGTGCAACATACACATTTGCTTGCTGACACTCAGTTGGAGGGTTGCCCGTAAAGTCATTATCCGACACATCCCTGCAAAGCATTTGTCAATTGCCATGGACGAAGAAATCACAGAACAAAAGGAGAGAAATAATAATGCAAATCATTCTTTATTTTTCATAATAAATTACTACGCAATCTGTTGGTAAACATATAAATATAAGCACTCCCACAGAAAATACTGCATTGCAGAATACGCACATGTTTACTTTATTGCTTGCCTTGTTTTTCAACATCCAAGCAGGCAAATCTCCAGTCAGCATGTTATCAGTTAAGTACCTATTCTCAAGAATTGCAGTGAGGATCTTGGAAAATGCATTATGAAACATAATGTTGGTGAGAAAGTTATACAATATAAAAAACAATTGGTTGGATTATAAACTTATGTCTCATGAATAAATTTCTTACAGAAATTGTAGTGCCATCATTCCTCCATATTCTGTTGGAATCTGACCAGAAAACTTGTTAAAACTTAAATCCCTGAAATTAACAACATGTTGTAATCATGAAGACTATGCCAGATATTAGGGAAATAAGGAAAGAATACCCTATAAAATAGAATGGTCAGTAATCACACGTCCAATATAGTATCTAGCAATATCAGCTTTAGTAAACAATTGAAGTTTTACTGCTCCCCGTGGCCTATATAGAAAACTGGTGAAGATATCAAGAAATCACAAAACATTTGGCATCACACAATATGCCAACCTGTCCCAGGTTCATGCTACACCTAAGGACATCTATTCCTGCGAGCCCCTAGTACAATATACACAGAATATAAGTATTCTTCGTCCACCCATACTGGTGGTTGCCAAGTGCTAATAGCGGAAAAAAATGGAACACTCGCTGTAAAGTGGGAAGATGTGAGGCGCTATAAGTAATAGGATTACTTACAATACTTTCAGAAACTGCATTTGACCAAGATAAGCTGGTAACTCCCCATATATGGAGCAATTTCTTAGAACCCTGTAATGCAGAGAGAATTCAGCATTCTGGTGATCATGTCAGAAGAACTACAGTGAGCTGGTACCAAGTACACAAAGATAAACTCACAGTTCCGTTAGGTGCTGCGCATTTTGTAATGGGGGGAAGTTCATGCTTGGTCCACTCAGATCGACTACCCTCCTGATAATGTATGTACTATCATCAATAATGAATTACTTTCTTCAAAAAATACCCAATCCAAATACAAGATTCTGGTCAGCATATCAGTAGCAAGATAGTACAGCAAAGCAAAGTGTACACATACAGTTCTGTTAAGTTTCTCAACATAGCTATTTCTGAAGGAATAGGCCCGCTAATCAAGGTACCCTGCATATCTCTGAAAAAATGAAGACAATATGTAAGAATAAAATGCGAGTTAATAGAATAAATGGTCTATACCAGAGTGGCACTAACATTCTGTTGACACGTTGCCAGTTCTTTATAAAACTAGGTAGCCTTCCTGAAATGTTGTTCCCATCAATTCGGCTGCAATTTGCAAGAAAATCAAGATTTGCCGCAAAAAGCAAGAAATTTACTTATCAAATAGAAATCAGACATACAAATCTGTCATATTTGTCAGCCTGGAAAGGGTTGAAGGCAACTCTCCTGTGATGTTATTTGCAGAAATGAAACTGTAAGAGAAAAATGAGTAACAATTCAAGATACTTTAGATTAATCTTCATATAAATTTGTTCTTGAGACCTAGTCGCGATATTTCGGTATCAAAAAAATCAAAATGCCTCAGTATCTCAGAGGAATGGAAAATAAAACCGGACTTCTCTAAAGAAGATTCACAGCATGACCTTTTGGCTATACTGTTCAGTGTCTATAATAATGTGAGAGCATTAACACATTGATGGTGCTATGTGAATACTGTTATTCACTGGATTCATGGTATGTATCAAAAGAACCAATTGAATCGTATCCTGAGTCGTTGCAAATTTCCGTGTCAAAAAATAATAAGATGATCACAGATACAACAATGCAATGATAAATTCCCTCAGCAGTAAGAATTCACCAGTGAGAAATATTTAATGAGCATAGATAGGATCTTTGTCTGAGCAAAAATAAGGACTTACAATCTCTCTAGACTGACAATGTTACCCAATTCTGGTGGAATAGGGCCCTCAAGCTGATTGGCTTCTAGCTGTCTGCAAATAATTGGTTGATAGTAGACAAAAGTTAGTTCTTTACACCTTTCAGTTTTACGCCAGAAAGCTGCAGATTCTTGTAAAATGTAACCCTAGCACGGACAGAACTCACAAAGACTTCAACATTGGCATTCGTCCAAGCTCCTTAGGTACTGTTCCAGATATGCGATTCCCCTGAAGAGACCTGTAGTTGCACTAGAAGGTTGAATAAAGGGCAAAATGTACATGCTTAATTCTGACAACGTGATGGGGGACCGTGTAAGGCATACAGATTAAAAACTTGTAGGCTAGCCCATGATGCTGGAATTGGTCCTTGAATGTAGTTGCGTGACAAGTCACTGCAAATTTAACAAACCATTTTTGGTGATGAATAGTGAATATCCTGAAATCCCAGTAGATTCATTGAGTTACTTACAGATATCGTAGATAAGTAAGGTTGACAACTTCTTCAGGTAGAACTCCACTAAGATTCAGACGCATAAGCTCTCTGCAATGTATATAAACAAAGATGTGAAACAATAGCATTCAAGCACAAAACGAAGATAGTGAAGAGATGAAGAATTATGGATAAGAACCATTTCAGAGCACAGAAATTAATGAGCAAATGGCGTATCTTACAAGCTAATAATATGACACTCGGTGTTGTTCTGGAATGAACAATCACATGTCACATTGCTGACAATGAATCCAGTAGAGTTGACCCAAGTTCCAGACCCAATGCATGGATCCACACTGAAATCCCAATCCGTCTTGTTAAGCTTGCGTGCTATACCTTTGAGAGCTTCGACTGAAAAAAGAAAACAAATTTCAAATATAGCCGAATCATGGTAGTAGGTAGGAACATTAGGACAGTTGATATATTCTGTTCCTTTTCTTTCCACAGAAAGAGATAAACATACATCAGTAGCGTCAGATTATTAAGGCAAACGTCGAGCAGTCAAACATGAGCACTTCTTAAATTGCTACTGCTATTTAAATATCGTGGAACACAGAGAAATGCATTGTTCAGTGCACTATGGTTCAAAATTGCAGAATATTAAACGAAGGCTGTTTTTCATATTCCATTTCTCCCATTGTGGCGAAAAGAAAAACTCTTACAGAGTAAGACATTACTATTCAACATCCATGCCGCCTTGTATGATCCTACCAACACTACAGAGCATGATATATATATAGCAGTTATCACCATGTGGCCAGCATTGTATCTTTTGTTATGCACAAGCTGAGCGCTGGCAACGCCGTTGCCCTCTGACTTACTCCATTCATGTTTCTTTCGGCGCTTGATCCTTATCACTTCTTTCAAGAATCAGCAGTGGACTTTAGACGATTGTAGTCAGGAAGCCACATCTCTTGCACCATCCAAAATCCATCCATTAACTTTAGAACATCAGTCACTAAGCTCTCAGAGAACTTGAACTCCACGTCCACATTTCTTCACTGCAGAAGCTTCACCAAACCGTCGGTATGCGCTCATGGCCAACCAGATACAAGCCACTGGGGCGAGGCGGTAGATTGCGGACCACACCATAAGGCACCAGTGCGCACAGCCAACACCTAAAGCAGGCACTAAGAACGCACAAACGATGTCTTCTGACACCACTATGAACCCACTTTGGGCATGCAGAGGAAGACAGCCGGGTCAGTAATTTGGTCAAACACCTGGCGTGCACCGCCCACTGGACAAGAGCAATCTGAGCAGCACTTGCTCGAATCTTTGTACAGTACAGTATAAGTTGTGGGATCTTGGGAGAAAAGGAAGAGAGAGCGCGCAGATCGCAGGTCCAACATCGCGGTGGAGATGGACGCGGCACCTACAGCATGAACAGAGGGCTAGAGCCTAGAGCCTGCTTAATAAGCTTTATGTTGGGCGGGTAACCCGAATGAGCAGACTGGCCAAAAGAAAATCTGTTTCCCTACTATGCTGCAATCATTTCGCCCCCAAAAAATCTGTTCTGGTTATATTGACACATGAAGACACGACGATTTCAGATAAAAAAGTCGTGTCTGTATATGCACATGAACACAGGAATATCTTAGTATGACTATTTCCTCCGATTCACTGAATTGGATATATCTAATACTAAAACATATCTTCGATACATCTATTTCTATGATAAGTAATATGGATCCGAAGGAGAATTTTTTTTACGAGAAAGTCATTTTATATAGGTAAATCAATGGGAGTACTTTCGAATTATAACGTTTTGGTAGGTTAAACATCTTACAATTTGGAACGGACGAAGTATTAGTGACCTGAACCAACAACTTTCTGGTTGGTAAATTATGCGGAGAAATAGCAATTCAATCTTGACGGCTGCGGCAGTCGAATGAAAAATCTACTAGAGTACTTAATTTGAAATATTGTATTTGAAAAAAAAAACGCAAAAACAACTATGCTGCGAGGGAGAGGCCAGAAGACGAGCTCAGCCAATCAAGCAACACACACAGTCACACATGCTGCTCCACAAAAGAGAGAACACCAGAAACAAAGAGGAAGAAGACAGCCGAATCTCAAAATTACTTAAGAACAGTACTACGAGAATTAATCTCAAAAGTCCGCCTGCTCCTCTCACCTTCTTGCTCGGGCAGCTTCTGCGCCGCGCACCGGCCGCCGTTGCCGAAGCCGAGACCCAGCAGCAGGAGCAGGAGACAGAGACGGAGCAAGAACCCGACGCCGCGGTGGCTGCCTCCCATTTCCATCGTCGCCGTCGCCGTCGTTGGAGCCGGGAGAGCGAGCTGGTTCCTGCTGCAGCTATGCTCCCGCGCGCTATCTGGGTGCCCTCTGGATTTGGTCTACAGTTTGCGGGATAGCTTATAGCTACCCGTGAACGGGAGGCGCGTCGGCGTCTGTGAGTGTGCAATGTCGCCTCCTGGCTTGGTGGTGGATGGGGTGGGTGCACGCGGTTTAATTCTACACGGTATGGATTTGGGTTTGGGTTTGGGAACCTAGCGTAGTGGCGTCGCGACTGACGCTGCCGCCGGTACGGTTGTAGTGGCACCGCAGCCGCAGCCCACGGACGCATGATACATTGGCTCGTGTTGTCTTTAGTCAACTTGCTCGTTTCAGGTCCCAGAGAGCTTGGTGATCCAAAAATATATAAATCCATACACCTTCTAAAAGGCATGAAATTCATGATCTTCAGTTTTTATGCACTTCAGTCCTTCCATTTTATGTTATTTATGGATACATCATTGTAGCTCTCTATTTAAATGGTGGGCTTATTTCTGGTACAATTGAGTCCTCCAGAAAATATGTTTTTGTGAAAAAAATGAATCTAGACTTGTTTTAGTACGTAGGTTCACTCAACTTTGGGATGAATCTACATAATGTTTGTACAACCATTCTAGTAGCAAAGAGAGAGTATATCTCACTAGAGGTGAGGAGATATACAACATTGGTCTCTAGTTTCACTATTGGGACTCGTAAGCACTACTACAACCTCTCTCTATATATATATAGAACATCATCATATATCCTACATAGAAAAACTAACCAACGATGCGTCCAACGCAAATCTAGATTCCCTAGTCGGCTAGTCCCACGATATGCAATCAGGGACATCGGCCCAAAACCTGGTGCCTTTGGTCTCCTTTCTTTCCCTGATTGGTGCCAATGCACGGCTGACTTGAAGGGTTTAAACCTAAAAAATTTGCAACCTTCTCTCATCCACTTCGCTCCAATTTTTGGTGCTTTGAGTGATTCCATTGAGATACTTTGCGGGGGTTCAAGCTTCCAAGTAAGACAAGCAATATATTGTACTTCTGTGGAGTGTGTGCGCCTTCTATACGGCTAGTTGACATATTGAAACCTTTCTGATTTGTTAAGTAGCCAAAAATGTTGTGTACGTTGAAGATGTCTACTTTGTGTGAAGATCTACCTCTACTGGGAAAGTGCTGATCCAATGGAGGTTTGGCAAGAGAGAGTGAGACTGTTTAGGAAATTGGCAAAAGGTTGGAACATTAATATAGAGGCTGCTGTTAGGAAAAATAGAAGAGAAATGATGGAGGAATATGATACTTTAGACATTAAGGCTGAGACTCAACCTCTGTCTGAGGAGGAGCGAAGTAGACTAGATTTTATCTTTTCTGAACTCCATAAATATTGGATTTTAGAGGAAACTAAGGCTAGACAAAGATCTCGAGATAGAAATGTGCTGGAAGGAGATAGAAACACTGCTTATTTTCATGCAGTGGCCAACCAGCGTAGGAAAAAGAAGTTAATTAATGTTCTTGATGGTCCTGATGGGCCTGTTACTGACATTAAAGATATGATTAAGGTGGCAACTGATTACTATAGAGAGTTGTTTGCTTGGGAACCCAGGCCTAATATTCAGCTGAAACAGGACTTTTTCTCTGAGGAAGAGAAGGTCAGTGAGGCTGAAAATTTGAACCTAGGTGCAAGCTTCTCTGAGGAAGAAATTAGAGTAGCTGTCTTTACTTCTTATGCTGATGGAGCCCCTGGCCTGATGGGCTTTCATTTATGTTTTATCAAGCTTTTTGGGATATCTTGAAGCATGATCTTATTGCTATGTTCCAATCCTGACATGAAGATCAGTTTAATATCTTTAGGCTTAATTTTGCTATGATTACTTTGATTCCTAAAGAAAATGAAGCTAGGACAATGAAAAAATTCAGGCCAATTAGTCTTTTGAACTGTTCTTTCAAAATCTTTACCAAGGTTCTGACTAACAGACTTGCTACTGTAATTGGTAGATTAATCTCTCCTAGTCGGTCTGCATTTATTAGGGGTAGGTTTATTTTGGAGAGTGTGGTTACTACACATGAGGTTGTGCATGAGGTGCATAGGAATAAGGAGCAGGGCCTAGTGCTCAAAATAGATTATGAGAAGGCCTATGACAGAGTTAATTTGGACTTTCTATTTGAGATTTTAGAGCTAAGAGGCTTTTGTCCTATTTTTATTAGGTTTATTAAGCAAATTACTTTAGAAGTGCAAGGGGTTAAAGTCAATGATTTTGAGAGTGATTTTTTCTTGACTGGTAAAGGCCTTAGACAAGGTGATCCCATTGCCCCTCTGTTGTTCAATTTGATGATTGATGTTTTTTCTAGGATGTTAATTAAGGGGGTTAGCTGTGGAGCCATTAAAGGTCTCTGTCCTAATTTCTTTCGGGAGGGATTATGCATTTTGCAATGCGATGACACACTCCTCTTCTTGGAGCCCAGTGAATCCATAGCTGTTAATCTTAAATGGATCCTCACCTGCTTTGAGCAGATTTCTGGGATGCGTATTAATTACCATAAAAGTAAACTTATTCCTATTAATATGTCAGAGTCTGATACTAGACCTTTCCTAGACATTTTTGAATGTATTAGGGGTAATTTTCCTATTAAATATTTAGGGATTCCTCTTCACTTTGAGAAGCTGAAGAGAGAAGATTTGCAGCCTCTGATAGAAAACTTGTTGAATAGAATCACAGGTTGGAGGGGCAAACTTCTATCTTATGCTGCTAAGAAGGTGCTTATTCAAGCCTGTCTCTCTAGCATCCCTATCTATTTGCTTTCTTTCTTTAAGTTTCCCAAATGGGCTTTGAAACTCCTAGACTCACATTTAGCTAACTTCTTCTGGAATGATGAAGAAGGTAATCATAGGTTGCATTTAGCTAATTGGTCCTCAGTATGCATGAAGAAAGAGTTTGGAGGCTTGGGTATTCCAAACCTGCATGATTTGAATCTTTGCCTCCTTGGCTCCTGGATTAAAAGGTATATCCAAGGAGAGGGAGCTCTGTGGAAAAAAGTGATAGATGCTAAATATAGGACTAAGTCGCCTAATATCCTCTGTTGTCATGATGTCCATCCTTCTACCTTCTGGAAAGGGGTAATGTGGGCATCTAGGGCGGTTGAGATTGGATATAAATGGCATGTGGGGAATGGTAAAACTATTAGATTTTAGGAGGATATCTGGTTTGGAAATTCTAACTTAGCTACCCAATTCTGGGAAATTTATTTGATTTCTAATCAGCAAACTAAAACTTTGGCTGAGTTATGGGATGGCACACATCTTAGATGTGATTTTAGAAGGACCTTTACTGAGGATTTAATGCTGCAATGGCATGAGCTTCTGGGCATTGTTCAGTCAATTAGATTCTCTGAAGAAGATGATCAGCTAATTTGGCAGTATGACTCTAAGGGCAAATATTCCTCAAGTTCTATGTATTCTCTGGTCAATTTTAGAGGTATCACTCAGGTTTATCTTCCTGCTGTTTGGAAATTGCTTATTCCACCCAGGATCCAGATTTTCCTTTGGTTATTTTCTCAAAATAAGATTCTGACTAGAGATAATCTCAGAGCTAGGGGGATTCCAAAACCTTTAGAATGTAATCTTTGCAAAGAAATAGAATCTGTACACCATTTATTTTTTGAATGCTTGGTCTCTAGCTTACTTTGGAGGGATGTTCATGATATTTTTGGTGTTAGTATTGTAGATTTTGAGTCTCTTGCTTCGAAATGGATTGCTAATAAGAAACATCTTCATTTGAATGTGATTTCTTCTGCTGTTCTTTGGAGTATTTGGAACAATAGGAATAGCCTTGTCTTTAATAAGACATCTTGGATTAATATGAAATAGGTTTGGCGTCTGGTCCTTTCCTTCCTAAAGACTTGGCAAAAACCTTTCAAGGACCTGGAGGGGGGAAAGATCGCCCTTTTCATGGAGAAGATGATCGACAGACTGAGAAACCCTCTGACGCTCAGGGCGAGATGATCTGCGCTTTCGAGTGGATTTCCACTTGGAAGACTACTGCGTCATCAAGCTATGGAGGGAGAGCATCGCTGAAACACCTCCAAGATCATCCTGATGAGGAGGAAAATGTTCATGTGGTGTTCTAGTCTATCTTTCGTTTGTCTCCATGAGTCTTTTGGCTGCGTGTTTTAGTGATAGTTTGTTGAGCAGCTGGCTTTGTTTCTGAGCCGAAACTTTCTTCAGTCGTTTAGGTTTTTGAGCGTTTCTAAGCTCCTTACTGTCGTTTTCTTTTCCTGTTACTTGTGGAACTGGTTTGTTTCATTATTCATAATGGAACAGGGGACAGAGTCCCTTTCGATCTAAAAATCTACCTCTACTGGTTGAGCATGCACTTTGTGTCTTATGTCCCAGAGATACCCAGCGACCGGCTTTCTCTCTAATAAATAACTCAGCAAGAGTGGACACATTATGTCTTTCATAGTGGTGTAGTTAGATAGAATGCCACTTGATTTGCAGGGACCGACAAGCTGGTTCTACATGATGCAATGACCAGCGAACGAAAAAGTTACTCGATCTATAGGCCCAAAAAGCTTGGTGCTTTTCTGGTACTCGACTACTAGGAAGGAAGGAGAGGGTCAGAGTCGTCTGCTGACCGTTCATCTAGAGATATACAGTAGTAACTACTCCTAGATGAACGGTATCTCTAGATGAACAGTATATCATGAACAGTATCTGTACAGTATCTAGGAGTATATCATGTACAGTATCTGGGACAGCAAAGATCAACGGAAAATATAAATCGACAGATGACTTAATTACTACTTGAAGAGAAGCGAAGAATAGTCGTCGCCATCTTCGTAGCAGAGACACCGACCGCGCTGCAGCTAGCCATATGGGTTGGCCGCTGGTAAATTATGACTTTTTCGGTGGGTGTATCTTAGCACGTTTACATAAGGAGATATTAAAACTTAAGAAACAACCATTACAATAGGGTGTATCTTAGATAAGGTTTTTTAGAGATATTGTATTTATGATTTTGTGCTCATGCATGTGTGTGATTGGATTAGCCAAGTTTTTTATCTATGGTTGCGTGCAGGAGATGTAGCTTAGCTAAGATACAATATTACTCTCTTTCTATGGTGTCACATAAACAAATTGCCTAGGATATAGAGCTAAGATACACCCATTGTGAAAGGCCTTAAGGCTGGTCATAGTGGGGAGTAACTTAGAGTAGTAACATGCATATGTTACTAGTCTAAGTTACTACTCCCTCCGTCCACAAATAAGTGTACTTCTAGCTTTGTCCTAAGTCAAACTTTACTATGTTTGACTAACTTTTTAGGACAAAGTACCAACATTTATGACACTAAATTGTTATCAGTAGATTTATTTTTAAATCTAGTTTCATTATATGTCAATTTGATGTAATATATGTTCCTATATTCCTCTATAAAGTTGGTCAAATTTGGTTATGTTTGACTTAAGCAAAAGCTAGATGTATACTTATTTGTGGACGGAGGGAGTACCTTCATAGTAGGAAATAATTTAGGTGTGATAACATGCAATGCCACATTAATTAGGTTATAGACACACTCTGCCTTGATATGTGTGATGTTACAGTAACATAGCTAGTTACTCAATCTATCTCTCTCTTTATTAAATCATTGACATAAACAAAAATGCTGACTTGGACTCTTAGTTAATAGTAAAGTTACCTCCACTGTGACCAGGCTAACATGCATATGCATGCTTGAAGACGGTAGTTGTCGTTGGCTGGTTTGTTTTAGTTGACTGTGATGTTACTTTTTCCGAGAACGACCGATGTTGCTACTTGGTATGCACTTGTGGGTGGATATTAACGTTACAAGAGCAACTTTGGGCAGGAAATGACAAGAAGAATCGTTCAAGGTTTGGCGAGTCACGCCAAGGGAAGGCCAGAGTCACATCATATGCATGTTCGCCGTTCCGTGTGGAAGATCGCGTTATTGTAGCATACACCACTCGACGACTGGTTAAATTAGTGGATATGTACCCTCTGTTAGTCGACATAGATCAACGGAAAATATGAAGTCCGACAACGACACAAATGTGATAAGGGTGAAGTCTCAACTCGAACTGGTCTACGCACGCTTTGGTGTTCGTTCCGATCAGACGGATGGTGCCCATACAGATCCGTCGGCATGGTGCTGCTGCGTACAAGTCAGCAGCCATGGCACACCGCTAGCCAATAGTACAAGGGTTTGACGCAAGAGCTCGATTGATGTCAGATTAATGGTTACTCGCTGGCAGGCAGTCAGTACAACAAACTGGGGGCCCTTTCTCACGGTCAGGGTATTGTCAGTAAAGGAAGCCGAGAAGCTAAAGTTGTTGTTGTGTCTAGGCTGTCGAAAATCCCACTTCTAATTTATTTATCAAAATTCAGTGTAACTTTTACTCAAAATTTAAACTAGATTTTGGCAAATGAACTAAAAGTGGGACTTTGATAGGATCCTACTTGACACCCTAATTATGTCATCACTCGTCATAACTTGGTTATGTCATCCTTTTTCTTTTTTTTCTTGTAAGAGCATCCCACCAGCGTCCCAATTGGCAAATACGCCATTGGTGTCTTTGGAAAAGCCTGCCTAAACTGTCGATAATTTGGGTCGACTTTTTCACACCGGCGACCCCAACGGTTCAATTTCTCAAATCATTTTTGGGTTAGTTCACATGTTTCAACCATAATAATACATATTTCAAACATATAAAATTTGAATAAATCCAAGTTTATTACAACAAATCTAACATAAAAATAAAATAGTTCATACAATAGTTTAAATAAATTAAATTTCAAATAGATCAAGCCGAGGGAGAGTTGGCCGGGACATTTCATTTCAACACCCACAAATGCTTTACGAGATCTTCTTGTAGTTGTGCATGCACCTGCTCACCACAGATTTATTGATGCATGGCGAGTAAAGCATCAAACTCAGTCGGCACCTCATGATCGACATCAGCAAGAGGACCCATGTGCTCAACTGGTTGATCATCAACCACTGGGTGATCGCGCTCACTCTCGAAGATCATATTATTCATGATCATCCAAGCATTCATCACCTCCCATGTATGAGAAGTTGATCGGGTAGTAAAACGAGATTGGAGCACACCAAATATGGCTGAAAATCCTTCCTGCAAGCCTCCTGGCACTTCAGAGACCAAGATGTTGCATTGGTATGAGGGTCGGGGTTGTCTTCACGAAGGTTGCCCATCTAGGATAAATGCCATCGGCTGGGTAGTAGATTTTGGTGTATTCCATGCCATTGATCACATAGTTTCATCGCCGGAGAATGGCCTTCAGCAAATTGGCCAAACAATAGAGATCATTACAGCATGTTGATGTCATTGTTAGATCCAACCATGCCAAAAAATGTGTGCTAAAATCCACATGTCATAATATGCCACGGTCTCAAGTACCACGTCGTATTCTTCAGTATGGACTTTGTACATCTCTTTCCAAGTAAATGGACAATTCTTCCATCCTCGTCTTGTGTATTCGGAGGAACTCCGTATGCAAGACATCTCAAGACAAGCCTGTATTCCTAAGCAAATGTGAAACCAACCAATCCGATGTGGTCCTTATTTTAAATGGAACAGGGATCAAACTCTCGCATGCCGTGCATGATTTTCATGTCCGTGTACATCCTGAAGTAGTCGGTGCCCAACATCATTGCACTGTACATCCATAACGGGTCTCTATTCATCTTCTTCCTAGGACTGGAGCCTCCTCGCCGAGGATCACGCAGACGCGCATGAAGACCAAGAAGACCATTAATGATCATGATGTGCTCTATTTCATCGGCTTACACATTGACTTCTCTTGCAACAATTGGACCATCATCATTTCATGGCCGCTATCCATATTCTACGCATAAACAATAAATGTTTCAGTGTATGGAGCACCTTAATAGTTTAACGGTGGCAAAGTTTGAAAGAAGATTTACCTAAACAATTGGTCGAACAATTTCTGTACGCGATGAGCTCGGCGTGGTTTAGGCCTGAGCGATGCACCGTCTAGCCCTGGAGACAGTCACACCTATGCTAGGCCACGATCAAGGCAGAAAGGAGCAGCAGTTGGCCATCGGCCGTTCCCAAGAGATGCATCAGTTCGCACTATCGGCGGCGTCGAAACGATGCCGAGAGAGCAACGGCCTCCAACCGGGTACTACTAGGGGCCTTGGCGGTGCAACAGGAGGTCGATTCTGGGTAGATTTGGTGAGCAGCGCATTGGATTTGGGCGATTATGCCGGCTCAGATCACTGTAGAGCTTCGTTGGGAAACCCCAAGAGGAAGGTATGATGAGCAGAGCAATAAGTCTTCCCTCAGTATGAAAGCAAGGTTATCAAACCAGTAGGATGAAGGAAATGACTCAAAGGTGTTGCTAGCAACTTGGAATCCTGCACAACACAAACTCAAGACTTTGCCCCAACAAACAGTGAGTTCGTCAATCTCACCGGTTTGCTAAAAACAAAGGATTAACCGTATGGTGTGGAAGGTAATGATTTCTTGTAAAAAGTAAACAGTAACTGACGAGGTTCGATCTTGTCAATGCCCATTGTTATGGACTTGGGTTTTAGAGAAGATGGGGACGCTGGAAGTCGCAGAACGGTTAACATACAAGAAACACAGGGACACGAGATTTACACAGGTTCAGGCCCCGGGAGGGAAAACCCTACTCCTGCTTGTCTGCTCTTGATTATGGCGGAACCGAAGGTTACAGGGGTGCGTGGATGCAATCTGGCGTGAAGGTGTGTATGCGGTGAGTTGAGAGATCCTTCTCGCTGTACCCTCCTGGCCTTTATATAGATAGGCAGGTCTCGGGTTAGGTCGAGTCGGTTACAAATTAGGTTTGATACCCTTTGAAATTCTATCTAATCTAGACTTGTCCTCCAAGGAGTCGAAACCGCCACGGACTTAGGCCACCCGAAGTCTTCATGGGCTACATATCCTTACGTGGGCCTTCTTTGGGCTGGACCAGGTATACCAATGTCATGTACCCGTGGGATATATCCATGTCAGTAGCCCCGAGTGTTCAGTCGAATCGTAGATTCAGCTGGAGACTCTTCAATCTTTCGGGTGCAATTGAGCCGGCTATTTCAAGGAGAAATGTTTTAGTTTCATAGGGATTGTTGATGCGTGTGCCTGGCTCACCCGACGGATCAGGGACAGTTAACTGTCATAGGACAAAACAATACAATCTTCATCAAACTTGAGTCCCCGAACTCAAAATCGGAACGATTGCTGGTTGTTGCGGTCTTATAGGATTCGAATCCCAGTGATTTTCAAGTGATGTACCCAACGCGTCTATCGGGATTTTCATCGTGCATGTTGACACGGAAGTTTACTAGCAGAGCACAGTTAGGTGCGTTAACAGGCCATCAGATGATATCTGTAGGGCTTATCTTTGCATCATAGACACAGCATCCGAAATTTTATCACCGCGGAGGTGTTTTGGGTGGCCAAGGAGAATGCTTCTCACTTAGCGTAGGTTTGGGCAAAGTTGCCAAAAAGATTTTGTCGTATTTGATCCGAAGGATCGCAGTCGAAGAATTCATAGGGTGCGCGGCCAGCACTCCCTATAGGAGTAGCCCTCGAGTGTATGTTCGAGTCGTAGACTCGAGCAGGGACTTTTTTTCAGTCGTTTTTTAGTGCAAGTCCGAAGGACATAATTTTTTCGGATGCTCAATCAACGCTCCCTATGGGAGTAGCCCCCGAGTTCGTAGTGGAGTTGCATACTCGACGTAGGACTCGTAAATAATTGCGAGGTGAAGTTACCTTAGTCATTTCCCAGGTGCGCGGCCAGCGCTCCTGATAGGAGTAGCCCCCGAGTAGTTTTTCGAATCGTAGATTCGGGTAAGTACTTGTACGATCAGCCGAAATCTTCGAGCCATTGCTGGCTTTGCCTTGATGACGCCAGTGCTCACGATTAGTGATCTCAACCGTCTGCGGTAGCAGAGATGATGCAACGAGACGATCGTGGGTCCCATCGCCTGAGTTCATGTTGACTAGTCACGCGTAAACATGGCGAAAATTACGGCGTCTCCTCGGTTTCCGTGCATAGTGGACGGCGTGCTGGCCACGGTTCGGTGTAGTGCTGACACGTGTATGGTGAGATTTGAGTGGCATGCTAGGGCTTCTCGATCGATGGCTCGTGTGCATCGTCTTTGTCCTTTTATACCGCAGGGAAACAGTGATTTCTTTTTACCCTTCACCATTTTCTCATCTCCCATGCCTCCATTTTCACGAGCTTTTCTGCCTTCCTTTGCGCACTGGACATTCTTCACACCTTTCCTTCCTCGTTCTTGCATTCTCGTCGCCGCACTCGCCGCTGCAAGATGGTTAAGTCAAAGAAGATATCTGCTGGAGCTGGTTCGAGCGCCGCCGGCACCGGCAAGAAATTCGCCGCTACGGCCCGCGCCACTGACGGATGATGGAAGCACACGGATATGCACGATACAGATATGTGCAAGTTGCGCAACGTTGGGTTGATCTCCAAGGACAAGGAGGACGCCATCCTCCCAGGCCAAGAGGTAATTCCTCACCCACCCGAAGGGTTTTGGGTGATGTTTTATGCCTTCATTGTCTGAGGGCTTTGTTTGCCCGTCCATGAATTCCTTCGTGGACTCCTCTTTTTCTACGGGATTCAGTTGCATCATCTGTCTCCCAATTCTCTCCTTCATATCGCTTGTTTCATCACTCTTTGCGAGTGCTGGCTCGGTATCGAGCCACACTTTGGCATTTTCCGGAAACTCTATTCCGTGAAGAGGCAGTCCAGCACCGGCGGTGTTTATCCGCTTGGCGGCTGCATCATTTCCATTCGTTCTTCTGTCCAATTCTTCTCCTTCTCCATGTGCGAGTCCGTCCAATACTAGCAAAAGAAGTGGTTCTATATCTGCAACGCCAAGTTGGACAAGCAGCATTTTGGTCTTACCCCTTTCGACTCTTCCTAGAAGATCACCCCGAAGAGGTCGTGGAAAAACGACATCCTTGAGGGTGAAACGGTGGAGGTGGAGGAGCTCTACCAGCGCGTGGAGGCACTCCAGCTGGCAGTCGGCAAGGAGGTCAATGGTGTCGATATCATCCGCACCTTCCTCAAGCGTCGGGTGCAACCGCTCCAAGCGAGGGCGCACCCAATGTTCCTGTATGCTGGCCGCAGCGATCCAACAAGGGTTTCACCCGAGGAGTTATCTTCGGGTGACCTTGATAGAGTGCTTCGGCCCCTGCTGAAGTACAAGGCTGACGAGGACCTCCCGGGGAAATCCTTGACCTCCCCGTTCAGCGCCAAAAATGCAGTTCCGCGGGTGGAAACTTGTAGCTTGCGCGTTGCATTTTTTCGAGTACTTTGTTGCTTGTTAGTGTCACTTATCCTGTCTTCTTTTGTCTTTTGCTTGCAGGACCTCAAGGTAGCTGGGATGATGCCCCCTCTACCTGAGAAATTTCTGGTTGCATCGGGTAATGAAGTTGTGGAATCCGAATCCGAGCTTCCTCCTGCGCAATCTCCAACCTCAGAAGCACCCGAGCAGGCGAAGGGCGGACCCGAAAGCGCTCCCAGAGTAAATCTTCGGATGGGCTGACACCGCCAAACTCCAAGGGGTCCGTCCTTCCTCGAGCAGCATGGTGAGGACGAAGGTGCGTCGTCTGCACCTTTTCCTGCCATGCCTCTTCGGGCTATGGCCCCACAGGCACCGGCCAAGAAGAAGAATCAGGAGAAGGCGGCTCATATCTTCAGTTTGTCGGACATCGAGTCATACGTCTTTCTGCTTGAGGCTTGTTTCCATGTTCATCGGCATAGTTTTAGTTTGTTGCTGATCTAATAATTGCTTGCAGCAATCCTTCGAAGGAGTCCCTTGACATGGACACTAAATAGATGATAGCGGAATCGTAGCAGATAGCTTCGTTTCCCTAGGTGGTGGCCGACTCCGAGAATGAGGACTCGAGACCTGGCAGGCGAGAAGCTCGTGCACTCGTAACTCGGAAGTCGGCATGCAAACCTTCAGAGTCCACACCTGAGCACGTAAGTGTTTCCCTTTTACTCCATGGAGGGGGAGCCCCCGAGTCCTTTTATCTGACATGTTGGTCTTGTACTTTGCAGGGGGATCCCCGAGCCCTTTATTCATTTGGTTTATTGTTTGCTTTTTTCTGCAGCCTTTTGTGCATAGCGCCAACCTCCTCATCCAGCAGCATCTGGCGTCGGAGGGTGAGTTGAAGCAGCTCCAAGGTGCATAGTTGTCCTATTGGTTATTTTTCAAGTCCGCCAAATTTATTGCTTGTGTTTACTCGATATTTCTTCATGTTGTAGATGATAATAATGCTGCACTCCGAAGGATGAACGCTCTCGAAAAGAGCCTCGGCCAAGCGAAGAAGAAGGCAGCGGATGCTGCGGAAGCCAAGGAGCTCCTACAAAAGGAGGCCGTAGATCGCGAGCAGCAGCTTGCGGCCGTGGCAGCCACTCGGGAGAAGGCCATGGCCGACAAGCTCATGGCTGCTGCCAAGGCTATCACTGGTAAGTTGCTTTTGTATCCTTTGAGTACTCTAATTTTTGAGTGTGTTTCATCCTTTCTCATTCGAGTGTTCTTTTCTTCGTCTTGTCAGATGCTTCTGGCATCACGTTTGATCGTGGTGCCCTGGAGCACAAAGATGTCTTGGCCGATGTTGCCGCTGCGATCGAGGATCGCTGCTCCGCTGCCATTGACTCCCTAGAGAAGGCCAAGAAGGTGCTCACACGCTTATATAAGGACGTCGTCCCCAAGGGTGTTTCCCTTGATGACATCGACTCCCTTGCGGATGCTCTATCGGAGGAAGCTCTGGCGGAGTATAAATGCAAGCAGAAGGGCATCGGTGCTTTCATGGGGCTGGCCATGGCGATGGTGTCCAGAGCCGAGCTGGACTTGCCTCAAGTCATGTCCAAGATGCCGACGACGGCAGATGACTCTGAGGTAGCTTTCGCCCTATTTGCTTCTCGCTGTAAGCATTACGGGCCTAAGCTCATCAACCTCATGGCCGATTATGCGGCGAAGCAGCAGCAGCAGGAGGCCAAGAGCAGGCAGTCTGGCTCCGAGGCTGCTCCGGATGCGGGTGCTTAGGCCCTTGTACTGTAGCTAGTGTAGCTTTTTTGCTTTTGCTGTTTTTTGTAACATCTTACGGATGAACAAGTCCCATTCTGCCACAAGGTGGCTTTATTTATGTATATAAGTCTTACCTTTTAACTGTTGTCAAAAAGTGTTTGTGATATTCGTATTTGCTTATTTACCCGTAGGTTTCTTCGGGTGAGGCTCCAGTGATCACTCCTCCTGCGCCTGCTCCTCGCCCATCATTGGATGAGGCGTCGTAGTTGGCGTTCTTGCGTGATCGCGTTCGTAGCTTGGAAAAGGACGTTCTCAGCATCCGCGGTCACGCGGATGTGTGGAAGTAGAAGGCTGAGCGAGCTGCTGCCAGGGAAGAGTTCTTGCTTGGAGAATTTCAGCAGATGGGTGACTAACTCCAATGTGAGTTCTAGCCTTTTTTGAGTGCGCTGCATTTTATGTTGGGCTCGCCCATTGTTTTGTGTTGTTGTGAATATTATTCCGAAGGAAGAGAAGGAGCGCGTTGCAATTCGGATGAACTGCCTGACGCAGCAGGAACTGGAGGCCGGTGGATTTTTCTGGATGGATCGTGATCGAGCAATCGTCCTTGCGACGGTGCAAGACCGCGTACACCAGGTTCTTCAGGTGCTCAAGTAGGCAAGGTCATCACTTGTGGCCGTTTGGTCAGTCATGTTTCCTCTAGATGTTGCACCCTCTAGCTTCTTGGGTCTGCTTGGGAAGTTTTGGAACATCAGACACGTCAAGGAGTTGGTGCGCCATCAGCTGGTTGCTGGGGTGAAGGCAGCCATGTCTCTTGTTCGACTACATCATCGCGATGCCAATCTCGCGGAGATTGCGGCTGGACCACCTCCTTCTCCATGTGGAAATGTATGGGATATGCGCCCTCACTATGCGGCTGTGGCACAGTACGCCGAAGAAATTGTAGATTTGTTCGAGGAGTAGACGAATGTTGTGCTTCAGAATAATTAGGTCCTATAAAGAAAACAAGATAATGTAAAATTTGTATTGATTCGAGTGGGATTTTGTGATTCCCTTTATAAAGTTTATATGTATTGGCACGTGGTGCGATTGTAACGTGCATGTCCTTTTCGTTAGCCTGACATGGTCAGCTACTCAGGTTGTATGCATTGTTTTTAGTCGACGGAGTCATAAGGTGAGGTGCAGCCCCCGAGCGTATTTAGCGAGAAGTAATTCAAGGAGAAAAAGATATTTGGGCCAAGGAACTTAGCTTTTATTCATAGCAAACGAGAGTTACATTTTTGACTGAGTAGCCTTGGATGAATAGCCTTATTGAAAGTAAAAGGTAAATAGGGGTAGAAGCGTCGCAGTCGTGCGACGTTCCAGGGGTTGGAGTATTCGAATCCTGATGCGATATCCATGAGGCAGTAGGCGCCACCTGGAATGACTTCGGTGACGATGTAGGGTGCTTCCCAGGGTGACTCGAGCTTTTTGTACCCTTCTTGTTTGAGTCGCAGGACGAGGTCTCCTTCGACGAAAGACCTCGGGCGCAGTCGGCGGCTGTGGTAGTTGCGGAGGCTCTGCTGGTAGACCGCTGAGGGAGCCGCGGTGATGTCGTGTGCCACATCGAGTATGTCGACGGCGTCTTCGAGTACTGCCGATGATTTGGCCTCGCTGTAAGCAACGACCCGTTGACATGGTTATACCCTACGGGTACGTGACTTCAGCATACCTGGTCCAGCCCAAGGAAGGCCCACAACAGACATACGCTGGCCCATGAAGATTTTCGGGTGGCCCAGGCCCATGACGCCTTCGGATCCTTGGAGAGCAAGACTAGCGTAGATAGGAAATTCAAAGGGGTAAAACCCTAGAATTTGTAACCGACTAGGACTATGCTCGGGACCTGCCTAAGTCTATATAAAGGTCAGGAGGGCACGTCCTAGATCTCTCGACTCATACTTCCGCACACGCACCTTCACGCCAGATCGAATCTGCGCACCCTGTAACCTTTGGTTTCGTCGTAATCAAGAGCAGACAAGCAGGAGTAGGGTTTTCCCTCCGGGGGCCTGAACCTGGGTAAATCTCGTGTCCCCTGGTTGCTTGTCTGGTAACCGTTCCACGATCTCCAGCATCCCCATCTTCTCCAAAACCCAAGTCCATAACAATGGGCATTGACGAGTCGAAACCTCGTCAATTGGCGCCGTCTGTGGGAATCGGGGCTGCTGATTGTGCGATCGTGACGGTCCCGACCCGATCGATCTACAAATCTACGGCGATGGAGAATCACCTCCTCTTCGGCGCTTTCGACTTCACCGCTCACTCGCCGGCCACCATGAAGGATTTCGAGCCCATAGGCGACGGACTCGAAATTTTGTTCAGGAGCTTCTGCTTCCAGGTGAGACAAACTAGCACCGTCCGCCTCCCTGAGCGGGTGCCCGTGCCATCAATCAGGCCCGCCTCGTGGGATCCACACCCCGTGTTGCGCACATCACCATCGATAGATGAGTTCTACGACAGAATAAATGCAACTCCGACCAGGCGATCCACCTTCGGATGAAGGGACCTACGGTTCCGGATCCGAAAGCTGCGGCAACAGCGGACCGATCTACGAGCGCTACCAATGCGCCGTAGTCATCCAGGAGCAGCAAACGCCTAACCCGCCGCCCAACACGAACCCCAACCCGCAGGACAGAAACGGTGAAAACGGCGGGAACAGAAGAAGCCAGTCCCCCCACCCAACGGGGAAAACAATGGCCACCTCATCCAACTTAGCAAAGAAGGATGGGTCCAGGCACGCCAGGTTGCCGCAGCGACATAGTCCTCGCCAGGACTCCCACGTGATCTACTAATGGCATACCACTACCTCCTCATCGAGGAGCACAAGAAGCAAGTCAAGATGCAGGAGACGCCGACAAACGCAAGCAAGCAGCCTCTCACGAGTCAAGGCGCCTCCGCCATGGCACCCGGCTCTAGCACAAACGGAAACCAGGGAAACAAACACCGCTCTCGGGTGGAGAACATGGATCCCAGGGAACGCCGTGATGTGACCCGAACTCTCCACACATCGTTCATGGATATGGATGCCGACGGCAACATCATCCCGAAGACACCGCAAGCTGCGATCATGGTAGCCACTGCGTATCTCGCGGCCCACCCACCTCCGGAGGAGGACCCAAAAAGAGCCATGCATAAGTCCGCACTCACCAGACTCGGACTCGTCGGAGGTGCGCTCCACGAAGACGCTCCTGCGGAGCCGAAGAAGAAAGCTCCGGCCAGGCGCGACCGGAGCCCCACCCCTTCATCCGAAGAAGAAGAGGAACACGACCTTCCCCAAAGGAAGAAGAGCTCGCATCGCCACAAACGCGACTACGATGCCAGAGACGCGCTTACACAGCGCAAAATCGACAAAGCACGCGCCAAACGCGCATGCTCGTCTGAATCCGAGATGGACGAAGACGAAGGAGAACTCTGCGGAGCTCGATGCTTCAGCAGATCTGTTCGGCGAACGCAGATGCCACGCAATTTCAAGCTTCCTTCGGATACTCCGAAGTTCAACGGCACGCAAGATCCAAAATCCTGGCTCAGTGACCATCTGTCATCCGTCAAGCTTCACGGCGGTAACAAAGAAACCGCCATGCAATGCCTCCAACTGCAGTGACGGTAAGGGCGCGGGTATGGCTCAGCAGCCTATCATCAGGATCCATCCGAAGTTGGGAGGAGCTAGCTTACAGCTTCATCCGAAATTTCAAGGGCACCAGCAAGAGGTCCGCCTCAATCGAAGAGTTGCGAGCCTGCACTCAGAGAACGGGCGAATCTATTCGCTCGTACATATTACGTTGGTCTACCACCAAGAACTCCGTAGCACACATCTCCGAAGAGAGGGCCATCGACGCCTTCAGAGACGGCGTCAAACGCCAAGATTTCAAGGAGGAACTTGGGCGCGTCAAGCCCAAGACACTCGACCACCTCATGGACATTGCCAACAGGTGGGCTGACGGCGAAGATTGCATTCACCGAGCACAATCGGATGAAGAGGATGACTACGGCCAAAGACGGGAACGCCGCAGCAAGAGGAGATCGCGCGTCTATGAGGACCGCGATGGACCCGACATGGTCGCGGCCGGCTACGCCGACTGCCGCAACGACAACAGCCGCAACAGCGGAGGATACCGCGGAGGAAACTTCCACGACAGCGGATGACCAACACAGTCGTGTAACAACGCGCGACGCGACGGACCCTCAAAGATTCGACAAACTTTCGGGTCCATGCACCATCCACTTCTACATTGACAAACAGGATGGCAAAACGAAAGCCAGCCACATGCTTAAGGACTGGCGCGAGTTCCAAAAACTCAGCGAAAGCATGGTGCAGATGAGGCAACAAGCCCCAGTCCCTGCGTTTGGAAACGCACCTGCGCCAGGAGAAATAGCACACGGAGCTCCTCCACCACCGCCTATTGGAGGCCCAAACCAACCAGTCGCACCAGCGCAAAACAACGCCGGGATCGGGTACCCCCCACCAAAAGGAGCACTAAATATGATCCAGAAGGGATGCCCCACAAATAGGGTGCAGAAGAAAATCACCCGACAAATCAACTTGGCCGTGGCAACTCCACCTGCAATCCCTGAGTACCTCAGCGAATCGGAGTCCTGCATCACATTCACTCGCGCGGACCACCCTTGCCAGATCCCTCGCCCAGGTCATGCTGCCCTGGTGCTGGAGGCGCAGATCGGAGGCTTCGAGATGAGTCGCGTCTTCATGGATGGCGGCAGAGGCATCAACCTAATGTTCGCAAGCACTCTAGCAGCAATGCGGATCCCGCAATGCAGCCTGGAACAATCAGACACAACGTTCCACGGCATTGTCCCAGGGAAGGGCATCTTCCCCCTGGGCAAAATAGGGCTCGATGTCATCTTCGGGAAGCCGGACAACTTTCAGCAGGAGCGACTCGAATTCGAAGTGGTGGACTGGCCGTCGCAATACCACGCCATCCTGGGGCGTGTAGCATTAGCAAGGTTCCTGGCCGTCCCACACTACACATACCTACTACTCAAGATGCCAGACCAGGCGTCATCACAGTCCACGGGAGCTTCACCCGATCGGACCAATGCGACAGGGATTTCAACAAAATCTCCCAGTCTTTCGGCATGCAAGACGAGCTTGTAAGGCTCCGCGAGGTGACGGACAATGGGGCACCCCCAGTCACAAGGCAGAACGCACCCGACATGTCCTTCGACTCCACCGTCAACACCAAGAAAGTGCAGGTCCATCCGACGGATGCCTCCAAGACTACCCGATGATGACCTCAGCTCACGATAGAAGGCGCTCGTCGAATTCCTCCGTGAGCGCTGGGAAATCTTCGCCTGGTGTCCTGCGGACATGCCAGGAGTTCCCAGGGAATTCGCCGAGCACGCACTCAATGTCTTTCCAGACACCAAGCCAGTCAACCAGTCCATCCGGAGACTGTCGGAGCCACGAGCCGAAGCTACCGGCAAGGAAATCAATAGACTGCTCGCTGCAGATTTCATCAGGGAAATCAAGGAAAGCGAGTGGCTTGCAAACACAGTGATGGTCCCAAAGAAAGACACGGACATTATGCGGATGTGCGTGGATTTCACGTCACTAAACAAGCATTGCCCAAAGGACCACTTCCCTCTCCCCCGGATCGACCAGATCATCGATTTGACTGCAGGTTGCAAGAAACTCTCCTTCCTCGACGCCTACTCAGGCTATAACCAGATTCGACTCAAGGTCGAAGATCAGGAGAAAACGGCGTTTATCACACCGTTCGGAGTATTCTGTTACAACACAATGCCCTTCGGGCTAAAGAACGCGGGTGCCACGTACCAGTGATGCATGCAGGCCTGCCTCAAGGACCAGATCGGTCGCAATGTCCAAGTCTATGTCGACGACATAGTAATAAAAACCAAGGAGGCAAGGACACTTATCGACGATCTCCGCGAAACGTTCGACAATCTTGATCACTACAGGATCAAGCTCAACCCCGAAAAGTGCGCCTTCGGCGTCCCATCGGGTCAGCTGCTCGGGTACTTCATCTCTCAGCGAGGAATCGAGGCGAACCCGAAGAAAATCAGAGCCATCATGGCAATAGAGAAGCCAAAAAACTTAAAAGGCGTCCAGCAGCTCGCAGGGCGAATAGCGGCACTAAGCAGATTCATCAGCCGCATGGGCGAAAAGGCCCTGCCATTCTACCAACTGCTGCAAGGCATAAGTTCGAGTGGACACGAAGTTAACGACGATTCAAAGCCTCGCGGCTTCTCTCCACCTCGCCTGCTTTGGTCACGCCAAAGGAGCGCGAGCCCTCTGCTTGTACATAGCAGCCACACATCGTGGTCAAGACTGCACTCGTGGTCGAACGACCCGAAGAAGGCAAGACCCACGGGGTCCAGCGCCCAATTTACTACCTCAGCGAGGTACTGACACCAACAAAGCAGAGGTACCCTCACTACCAGAAGCTCGCCTACGGCGTGTTCATGACGGCTCGGCGGCTGAGCCATTACTTCCAGGAGCACCAAGTGATGGTCGTCAACGAGGCACCCCTGAACAGCATCCTGAATAATCCAGAGGCCACAGGACGCGTGGCCCTGTGGGGCATCGAGCTGTCACCCTTGGACATCGTCTACGAGAAGCGACTCGCAATCAAATCTCAAGTCCTTCCGGACTTCCTGGTACATTGGATGGAATTGCAGCTGCCAGACACCCTAGATATGTCACAGTCATGGACGATGCACTTCGACGGCTCCAAGCGCGAAGCCGGAGCAGGAGCGGGGGTCATACTGACCTCCCCGCAAGGCGACACGATGAAATACGTCCTTCGGATGAAATTCCGAGCTTCTAACAATGAGGCCAAATACGAAGCCCTCATCCACGGCATGAGGATGACAAAGATATGCGGCGCAACGCGCCTGGTCATCTGTGGTGACTCCAACCTCGTCGTCCAGCAGACGATGAATGAGTGCGACGCACACGCCGAAAATATGATCGCGTACCGCGCACTCTACAACACACTCGAAGGAGAATTTGACGGCTGCGAGCTTCGCCACGTCGGGAGAGAAAGCAACGAGGAAGCCGACAGACTCGCCAACATCGGCTCCACTTGCACAAAGGTGCCACCAGGTGTGTTGCTCGAACAGATCTGCGTGCCATCCATCAAGCGGAAATTCCCCAAGGGATCACCCGAAGAAGCAGAACACTCGAGAGCTACGCTACCCGAAGGACACGAAGGACCCGAAAAACTGGACACAGAGGTAGCCATGGTCAACCTAATGCAGGTCATGGCAGTCGAAGAAACATGGACGCACCCATACCTCCAGTTCTTGTTAAATGGAGAACTGCCTGACAGCCCGACGGACGCCCGGCGCATATCTCGTCGGTCAAAAGCCTTCACCATCATCAACGGCGAGCTCTACAAGCGTAGCATTACGGGTGTACTACAAAGGTGCGTCACCATCGGTGACGGAAAAGCCATCCTCCAAGACATCCACGAGGGCATCTGCGGCCATCATGCAGGCAGCCGCTCCCTAGTCGCCAAAGCTCTACGAGTAGGATTCTACTGGCCAACGGCCATGAGCGACGCAAAGGACATCGTCCGAAGATGCAACGGATGCCAACGGTTCGCTGACAAACCGCACGCACCTGGGTCCGAGCTCAGACCCATACCCATAGCTTGGCCTTTTGCTCAATGGGGCCTCGACATGATCGGCAAACTGCCAAAATCCTCGAAAGGGGAACACGTCTTCCTCCTGGTTGCAGTCGACAAATTCACCAAGTGGATCGAGGCCATGCCGGTCACCAACCAGAAAGGCAAAACTGCCGTCAAGTTCTTCGAGTCAATTGTCTACAGGTTCGGCGTGCCGCACAGCATCATCACCGACAACGGATCGAACTTCATCTCCGAGGAATTCCAGGACTTCTGCGAAGGCCTTGGGATCAACATCACGTACGCCTCAGTGGCACACCCGCAAACGAATAGGCAAGTGGAAAAGGCCAATGGCCTAATCGGCGCTGGCATCAAGAAGTGCCTCATGAGTTCACTCGAATAAAAAGCTGGAGCTTGGACGAAAGAGCTACCATCCGTCCTGTGGAGCTTACGGACTACGCCAAACAGCTCCACCGGCTACACACCGTTCTTCATGGTACACGGAGCCGAGGCCGTGCTACCGGCCAATCGCCACCAGGCCCCACGGGTCGCCGCCACGCCGACTCCGATTGCACTCGAAGACGCTGTCGACACACTCGACGAAGCACGGGACATAGCAAGCTCGATCACGGTGTACCAAAGAAAGTCTCCGCAACTACCACAGCCAGGCTGCGCTTCAAGGTCCTTCGTCGAAGGAGACCTCGTCTTGCGACTCAAGCAAAAGCGACCGAATAAATTCGAGTCACCATGGGAAGGACCCTACGTCATCACCGAAGTCATCCCAGGTGGCGCCTATCGCCTCAAGCACGTGGAGTCTGGAGTCGCATACTCCAACCCATGGAACATCGCACACCTGCGACGATTCTATCTGTAGCAACCTACCCCCTTTACTTTCAATAAGGCTTTCAGCCAAGGCTATTCAGCCGAACAATGTACCTCCTCCATTACGATATAAATAAAGCTAAGTGTCTCGCCCCAAAGCTTCAGTTTGCTATTTTGCAACTTTACTACATGCTACATACGCACTCGGGGACTCCCCCCACCTCACGATTTCATCGACTGAGGATCAAACGTGTACACCTGAGTAGCTGACAACGTCAGGCAAACGAAAAGGACACGTACTCAATCAAAGCACTGCGTGCTCACAACAAACAAACCTTTACAACAAAGGGCACAACACGCCAAATTAAATATACAAATTTTACATCTATCTCTTTTTTCAGGTACTACCTATTCTGAAGAATAACCTGAGCACGCTGCTCAAACAAATCTACGACCTGTTCGGCATACTGCCTTACAGCTGCGTAATGTGGGCGCATGTCCCACTCACCACCATCAGGCCGAAGAGGTGGCCCAGCGGCCACAACAGCCAAATCTATGTCAGGCCGGTGCAGCCTCACAAGAGACAAAGCAGCCTTCACCCCTGCGACGAGCTGTTGCTGCACCAACTCCTTGACATTGCTCACGTTTCGAAACTTCGACAGAAGACCCGCAAGGCTTGTCGGTACGGAATCCAAAGGGAACATGACGTGCAACACCGAGGAAAGCGATGTCTGCACTTGGCGGAGCACCCGCGAAACTTGATGAACACGATCCTGCACCGTCGCCAGAGCCATGGCGCGATCACGATCCATCCAAAAGAAGCCGCCAGCCTCCATGTCCTGTTGAGTCAAGCAATTGACCCGAACAACGACACGCTCTTTTTCTTCCCTCAGAGCAAGGTTCGCACCTGCGATAATCGCACAAAATAAGAGTAAGGCCAGCAGGCCCATCCGAAGAAGTGAGCTACAGCTCGAACCAAAGAACAACTTACATTGCAGCTGCTCAGACAGCCGAACCAGTTCCGCCATCAAGTACTCCTCTCTGGCTACACCACGATCCGCCTTGGACTTCCAAACGTCGGCATGACCATGTAACCCGAGCAACTCCCTCTCCAGACTACGCACACGATCCCGAAGAAAAGTGAGTTGTGAGGAATCATCCAAAGATGGTCGCAGCGGCATTGCGGACTGGGTGTCAACAGGGTTAGCACCCGAAGGAACCTATAGCAGCAGAGAAAGAAAGGAACACAGACATTCAAACAATGATAGAGCACAACTCAGAAGAATTCATTAAACATATAAGGACACTACGTGGCACAAAGATGGTGTTCTTCAAGATATTTACAACAAAAGCAAACTACAAACTATCCTACGTCTACAACGCCTAAGACGCGGAGCCAGACTGCCTAGCTTTGGCCCCGCCCTGCTGCCACAGTGCATACTCAGACAGCAAATCAATGAGCTTGGGCCCATATCGCTTGCAGCGAGCAGAGTAGGCAACAAAGGCTACCTCGGATCCATCTGCAGTCGTCGGCATCCGGGAGGTGATCTGGGGCAGATCCAACTCCGCTCCAGCCGCCAAGGCCATCGCCAGCCCGACAGACGCGCCGATGCCCTTCTGCTTGCGCTTGTACGCCGCAGGCGCTTCGGCTGACAGAGCCTCCGCCAGAGCATCCACATCATCGAGGGTCGCGCCCTTAGGAACAAGCTCCTTGTAGAAGCGGCCAAGGACCTCCTTCGCCTTGGCAAGGGAGCTGACGACGGTGCTGCAGCGGTCTTCGACCGCCACAGTAGCATCATCTAGAGCACTCCCGTGCTCTAGAGCACCGCGGTCGAACTCGATGCCTGCGGCATCTGAGACAGAAAATAAGAAGGAAGACATGAAGAAAAGCAGCACAAAAGAAAACCCATGCATAACGAAGGCGAGAAACATAACCCGATACCCAGATGGGGGACGGGGGATTACCTCATTGCCGGGGAGTTTGATGGCCTCCCTATCTTGCGGGATCAGGCCCCGCTCGCGAAGCTTGCGGAGATCGCTCTCCCGCGTCTCTGATCGCCGCCAGCCACTATCGGTGACACGAGTAGCGGTAGTGCCCTTCTTTCCTCCAGCGGCGCTGGTCCCAACCGCAGATGATGATTTCTTTGGTTTCCCCATGGCGCTACGGCGGCACCGGCGGTGAAAGCGCAGAAACAACGACGGAAATGTGGAAGGAAATCCCAGCGCGCAGCAAGAATCGCTAGAGCACAGGGAGGCAGTGAAAACAAGAACTGATGCGGTGAAAACAAACCGCAGCTTTCCCCAATGATTATAACAGCGAAGACGACGCACGGCAGCCGTCCATCCAGAAGACCTAATGCCAACGGCAGATCTGACCGTACACGTGTCAACATCACAACGAACCGTCGTTACCACGCCATCCACTACGCGCAGAAATCGAGGAGACGCCGTAATTATCTCCACGCCACGCGTGACCGGTCAATTCAAAGTCAGCAAGTGGGACCCACGTTTCGTCCAGTCAAGTCATCTCTGGCGTAGCAGACGCTTGAGGTCATCGATCGTCAGCACTGATGTCATCTAAAGCTATACTAGCACCAACTACAATTCCCCGGCTCCACAGCTAAGAGTACTCACTCGAATCTTCGATTCGACTAAATACTCGGGGGCTACTCCTATCAGGAGCGTTGTTCGCGCACCCGAAAGATGAATAATGACAAAGTATTTCTTCGAGTTCTACGTCGAGTCTACGACTCCACTACGGACTCGGGGGCTACTCCCATAGGGAGGATGAATTTAAGCATCCGAAATTTTTTGTGTCCTACGGACTTAACGACTGAACAATGCTTGAACTAAAGTCTCTGCTCGAGTCTACGACTCGAACAGACACTCGGGGGCTACTCCCATAGGGAGCGCTGGTCGTGCACCCTATGAAATCTTCGACTGCGATCTTTCGGATCAGCACGCAAAAACTTTTTTGGCAACTCTGCCCCAACAAAACGCTGAGTGAGCGACAATCTCCTTGGCCACCCGAAACACCTCCGTGGTGACAAATGTTCGGATGTTGCGTCTGTGACGCAAAGATAAGACCTACAGATATCATCTGGTGGCACGCAACGACCCATTCGCTCTGCTAGTATGAATCCGTGCCAGCAGGTGCGATGAAAAATCCCGACGGACGCGTTGGGTACATCAATTAAAATCACTGGAATTCCACTCCTGTAAGTCCTACGCGGCCTGAGTCGAATTACGCCAGCATATGTTCCAGGTCCGAGTTGAGGGACTCGAAACCTGAAGAAGATCGTGTTGTTTCGTCCTAAGACAGTTAACTGACCCTGATCCGTCGGATGAGTCAGGCACACGCATCAACAATCCCTACACACATATACTATTAATACATAGTTGCACCCGAAGGATGGAAGAGTCCTCAGCCGAATCTACGATTCGACTGATCACTCGGGGGCTACTGACATGGTTATACCCTACGGGTACGTGACTTCAGCATACCTGGTCCAGCCCAAGGAAATGGTAACAGTAGGATTCGAGTGCGGTAGGCATAGGGATGGATGGACGGGTGTTGCATGGACGAGTCTAAACATGTAACTTCAAGATCTAGGGCATTGCAGATAAATAATAACAAGCATCCAAGTACTAAAAAATCCTAGGCATGTTCTTCAAATATAGTCATACGTGTTCGCAATGAGAACTTGCACAACATCTTCTGTCCAGCCAGCCCGTGGCAGCAGGGCCTCTAGGGAACTACTGGTAATTAAGGTGCTCCTTTTAATAGAGTACCGGAGCAAAGCATTAACACTCTGTGAATACATGTGATCCTCACACCACATTCATCCCCTCCGGTTGTCCCAATTATTGTCACTTTGGGGCCTTTGGATCCGGACAATGATATGTATACACAACTTGCAGATAAGATCACAAACCAATACTATCATAATGATTCAATAATAAGTTTAGATCTGAGATCATGGAACTCGGGCCCTAGTGACAAGAATTAAGCACAACAAGTTGCAACAAAGTCAAATGGCACTAATAGAGATACTAGGCACTATGCCCCTAACAGATCTTATTCGATTACATGATAGAACTCATCCAATCCCTACCATCCCCAAGCCTACAACGGGGGATTACTCACTCATGGATGAGGGAAACATCGATGGTTAATGGAGATGCGTTGGTGATGACGATGGCGATGATCCTCTCCAAATTCCCCGTCCCGGCAGGGTGCCAGAACGGAGTTTCTGGATCCGAATCTTGGTTTCTGGTGGCAGCAGAGGAGCGGAACTCTTTCTGGAAAACTATCAAACCCCCCTCGGTTTTTAGGTCGAAAGGCAACTTATAGGCACAGAGGGAGGCCGAGGGGGTGCCTGGGGTGGCAGCACCCCCTCCAGGCACGGCCAGTTGTGGGCCCGCGCCTAGGGTGGGTGTGGGCCCCCCTAGGCCTCCTCTCCGTCTCGTATTCTGGATCCATGGATCTTCTGGTGAAATATAATTTTTGGCATATTTTCCGGGATTTTTTCTGATAGTTGATTTTCTGCACAAAAACAAGACACCAAGGTAATTCTGCTGAAAACAGCGTCAGTCCGTGTTAGTTGTATCCAAATCACACAAGTTTAGAGAAGAAACAATAGCAAAGTGTTCGAGAAAGTAGATACGTTTTTGACGTATCAACTCCCCCAATCTTAGCTTATTGCTTGTCCTCAAGCAATTCAGTTGAAAACTGAGTGCGATAAAAGAACTTTCACGAACACTTTGCTTCATATGATGTAAATATTCTCAACACATGAGTAGATGCTTAGACAATTCATAATAAGGAGTATGTAACTAAGTCTACTCAATAATCATTGCAAGCTATGAAGAGAAACCAACTCAATAATAATAAGTAGCATGAAACATAAACATAAGCAACATTGCAATGCTCATAATAAGGTATGATAGAGTGGTATCTCACTTGCCTTCGTTTGGAGAGCACAATAAATGCCAAGGCACCTCTGAAGTTCACATGAAGATTAGAAGTAAAGATATCAGAGATACAAGCATCAAAGTCATGACATAATTAACCAAGTTTTGGAACAAACACAAGAATGACAACTATGCTCTCAAGAAGGTGCTCATAGAATAAGTGGTGACTCAACAAAGTTGTGAAAACGGTTTTGTGAAGGTTTGAAAGGCTTCCAAATGCTGAAAGGAAGGTACTCATTAGCTTTGATCTCTCATTGCCCCTATCATAGGCATCTTCATGTGGTTAAGGTGAAAGTGAGGTCCACTCTGAATCATATTCTTGATAGACCATAAACTGGAAATCCCAAGTCCCTTGAGTACGAGGGTCGCTCCGCATGGTACTCAACTTTGGTCACCTGAAAGTTATTGTCATTGTAAATACATGATTATCATCGAGAACCGCCAACGGGGTACCCCTTGCACATGGTACAGGAGCTTTCCCATAACCAAAATGACAAGGCAAGCAGACAATGAGCATCTCAGCAATCTTTTTATTTACCATATACATAGCTTTTTATTGAGGATGCTTCATAGATGCTCATTATGGTGATGCTGCAAGTTTCCACCATGATTAGGCATGGCTTAGGCTAGCGGTCCAGGTGTTTCTCTAACACAATGTATAAACTCCATGAACTCACAACCTTCCCTTTTATTTCACATCGTCAACATCCGTAAACAAAAGAGCAATGTATCAACTGGATAGGATATCCAACAAGTGTTGAAAGCGTTCCCCATGACAGCACGGTTCTGCTGACTCCCAGCATATAATTAGACAGAATATAACTTTCATGCACATGTCACAATGGTTCAGAATTATTAAGCGCAAGGAATAAAGTGTGCCATCAAGTTCGTGAGAGCTTTACTAACTAACTTTATCAAAACAGACAAGCATTTTATTTTGGAAGAAAACACGGCATATATAAAATATGCACTGAAGTTGCAAATGATGCTAATAGGTAGGTATGGTGGACACAACTGGCAATATTGGTGAAAGAGAATTTCCTATCCCTAGTGATTTTGGTGTTTATAACAACACACATATCGGACTAATCAGTTGCCAAGTGTACCACAGGTTGTATTAAAAAGGGATCTGTAGTGTACCGGATGTAATGGCATTTTCTACTGGGTTTGGCAGTGTGTTTGGACAAACTGTCCAAAACCTTCTGCCTGGCGCGGTACCAAAAAACGGTAGTACCGCTTTTTGCTACCTAGCACGGCAGTAGGTTTTGAAAAGTTGCCAAAAAGCCTCTGCCAAGCTAGGTACTAAAAAACGGTAGTACCGCATTTTAGTACCTAGCGCGGCAGAAGCTTTTTGCAACTTGTCAAAAGCTAGGCATAGAGTTTTTGGCATGTTGGCAAATGCCACTGCCCTCCGCGGTATCAAAATGCGGCACTACCGCATGCGTCCGGTAGTACCGTATCCCAGGGGCGATACTAACGCTTTGCGGTAGCACCACAAATTGATACCGCTGGTGGCTGGGGCATATGTGCTTTGATGAATGCACTTCCGGTACCAGGCCGGTAGTACCGGTGTTTTCTGGTACTACCTGCAAAACCGGTACTACCACTACGTTATATGCTCCAACGGTCAGATCTGCTCTGGGAGCTATAAATACCGCTCCACCTACCTTGGGACAAGGTGCTCGTTGCATTGAAGACTACTACCTCCATTTGAGCCACCAAATCGCCAAGATCTCTTCACTACACCATGCAAAGTATTTTATCTTTGGAGAATCGAAGGAGGAGGCCTTGATCTACTACTTCACCAAAAGAGATCTTCATTTCCCCCTCATTCACTTGAGGGCCCCCATTGCTCTAGTGTTTTTCTTTGGAAACCCTAGTTCTAGATTTGGTTCTTACAAGCTTGTCTTTGATTGTCTTGACAGCTTGCTTGTATTTGGGAGCCTCCAATTAAGTTGTGGATAAGTGCCCCAAACTTGTTGTAAAGGTGCCGGCTTCCACCTCGAAGGTTGCCGATATAGTGGAAGGTGGATCGATCCCGTTGGGGTGAGATTCATCGGAGAATAAGGGAGGCCTCTCGTGACGTTGGTGGTTTGAAATCACCCCTATCCAAACGTAGACGTACTTCCCCTCAAAAGGAAGGAACTACGGGAAACAAATCCTTGTGTCTCCGCGTACACCACCTTGGTTACTTCTATCCTTTACCGCATTTTACTTACTTGTTCTTGCTTAGTGTTGTGTTAGCTAGTGCTTGTTTGTCATATAGGTAAATTCACCTTAGTTGCATTATCTAGAGAATTTACGTTTATTGTCAAACCTTAATTTGAAAAAGAAGAAAATTTGAATTAGCACCTATTCACCCCCCCTCTAGGTGCCCATACGATCCTTTCAATTGGTATCAGAGGCTCGGCTCTTTATTTGGGATTTACCGCCTAAGAGTATATGGGTAACAAAGAAGGGGAAGGTGATGGTGAGTCTATCCACTCGGTGACCATGGATGATCTCAATAACTTGGAAGCAAGATTGATCTCCACCTTGGGCAACAAGAGCAAACAATTGCACACGTTACTTGAGAAACTTGTTAAAGATAAGGATGGCTCATCATCCCCTTCTCAAGAGGATCCTCCATCTGTGGTACCCAAGGGTAATACTCCGGTATCACCCGAGGGTATGGCAGTGGGGGGTAAACAAGACAACACTAATTCCTCCACACAAAATGATGGTGGGAATGGTGAGCACCGTGATTCATGATACTCTCCCGACCCTCCAATCCCTCACCCTCATGTAAACAATACAGACGACCCACCTAAGCTTGAAGCATCTACTACTTTTGCTCAATGGCAATCTCTAATGAAAACTCATGTGCGCAGCTCTTGCATTGAACTTTGGAACATCATCGAACAAGGACTATATATTGCGGATCCAAACAACTTGACAAGAAGAGAAGTTGTCAATAGTTAACTCAATGCCACCGCTTTGCACATGATTCAACAAGGATTGAGTACAAAGGATTACCCACACATTGAGCACCTAAGCATCGCCAAGAAAGCTTGGGATGCTCCCACGGTGTTGTTTGTTGGGAATGAGAGCATGAGGAGGAACCGGTATGATGCACTAAGCAATGAAGCCGAAGGCTTCTTTAACAACCCTAGTTTTACTAACTAATAGTTAGGAAATGTTTGTGCATTCATGAGCATCATTTAAAATGCATGCAAGAAAGAAAATAATCACACAACCCTAAACCCTAGCTTCCCTCTCTCTTTGAAATCAATTCAAATGGCTTTCGGAATTTTGAAAACCTCAAAATATTTGGATCCCAAATGGTTATAAAGGGCTCCTCTAGTATTTCAATGTGTTGTACAAGCTCTAGTATTTTTAAATTATACCAAAACAGATTTGAAAATGAGAATGCAAAAGAGGAAATACAAAACAGAAATGGAAAAGATTTTCAGAAAGAAAAAATACAATCTCTCTCTCCCTGGGCCGAGCCCATCTTCTCTTCTTCTCCTTCCCGCCGCTCAGTGCGCGAGCCGCAGCCTAGCAGCCGACCCACCTCAGCCCATCTGGCATGTACCCCTTCGCCGTCCTCCTCTTTTCTTCTTCCCCGAGCTGCCAGCAAAGCAGCTGCCTGGCAGCACCCTTGCCGTCGATTACACCGACGCTGTGATGCGTGCCGCCGCCTGCGAGGATGAGGATAAGGACCGCCGTGTCGAGCTCTCCCTCCCCATACCCATCTCACTCTCTCTTGTGGCCTCTGTAGGTTTTCCCCAATTCGACCGGAACACTAGCCACAGGAGCTCGACGGCGCCACCTTCCCCGGCCACCCCACGGCCAGCTGAGGCCGCCGTTGGAACCGCCTCATCGCGAAGATCATCTTCACCGAAGGAATCGGCCCCGCTTGCATCGAATCGTCGGTAATGATCCCATCCTCTCCGCCTCTGTCCGCCGCTCGCTGTCGACATTGTCGGCGACACCGACCTTCCCTGGCTTCGCCGATCCCTCTATTGGCTTCCTGGTGAGCCTCTGGTGCTCAAGCACCTTCTCTCTTACTCCCTTTCGCTCTCTGTCGCCACTGCGACGAGCAACCGCCGTCGGCTGCCGCAGTTGCTCGTCGTTGATCTCTCTCCGACGACCAAAAAAGGGCGGCTCCACCTCTAATCGAACCGCCTTGCTCCCCTCTCTCCAATGGACCCAGCCCCGTAGCCCTGCATAGCCCCTAGCGTCGTGCTCGAGCTCGATCTGGGGGCAATGGCATCGCTGACGTCATCATGACGTCAGGCTGATGTCATTTCCCTTTTCCTTTTCTTTAATTGTTTTATTAATCAAAATTGATGACAGGTGGGACCCGATTGTCAGATATTTAATCATTTTCATAATTGTTTTCTGAAATGAATAAATACATGTCATGTGGGTCCAGGTTTAAAATAATTTATAAAACCTAAAATGTTTAATTGATTTAAAAATGATTTAAAATGAATTAAAATTGGAAAATTCATAACTAATTCATTTTAAATCAGAGAAATACAAATAATATATCAAAATGTTCAGAAAAATGAACTCTATCTATTTAAGCTATAATCATGCATTGTTCAACAACTTGAATGGCAAGTATAATTAGGAGAACAAAATGAACACCTTAGGTGTTTCCGAGGATCCCCCTATTCTAGGGTTTGCAACCCACGAACCCTGTTTAAAATGGTCGAGCATGTTTAGGGTTTCAATTTTAATGCAATCTAACTTGTCATATCATCATCCTTGCTTGAGCATTGCGTCGATGCCATGTGTTGATTGTTTCCCTTTCTTTCTAGTGTTTAGTTCTTCTCCGGTAGAGTACGATATCGGAGTCGAAATCTAGATCGAAGACCGATATCAACACCGTCGAAGCTCGAAGACCAATACATGATCAACTATAATCAAGTCAAGTACCAGGTGTCCGAAGATCTGCTTATTGGTTATCAACAGGCAAAGGCAAGCGAAGCCCCACACATGATATAATCCTACGCTTTCAAAGTATTTACATTCTTGCCATGTGTATACGATTCTAAAGCCTTTTATTGATAGATAGAGTAATCCTATCTGATGCATGTTCCCTTTATAGCCTATACTCCCTTATCCACTGCTCCTATCATAACTAGGGTTTGGCTTGTAAAGCGTTGTTAGAGCTGTTATATCTGTTGTGCTTAGTCATGCTTAGATGTTACCACTGGTACATCCGGTTGATGAATCAGAGCTACAAATGAACCTAGTATGACAGGATGACGTGGTAAGATCAGAGATGAAAGATAAACATGCTAAGGCTTGTATGGGAGGCCATAGTGGGTTGTGGTTTTTGCAGTCCCATACTTGCCACCCTTAGGACCCGATGTTCTTGCCTCTTGAACCAAGACGAGCGTACAACCACACAGGGCCTGGAAACCCCCTCGACCAACTAACTTGCCTAGTAGATTCCATGAGTCACATAGTTCGGGATTTCCATTCGACATACGCATCTTGGATGTTATTGAATGGAGGTGAAGGAGGTGCATTCATACAGGTAGGTAAGCATGGAATGGAATGAGAGATGCCCGACATTCATAATCTCAAACCCTATTCACATCATTAGGGACCGACTTCGGGACTCGACCCATTACGGCGGCATCTCCCTAGTGCGTGACTCATGGTCTCGGCGAAAGCAAGGTAAAGGTCGTGTCTAACCACCCTCTGCCGGCCTTCCAAGGAAGAGGGCTAATGTACTGGCATTAAGAGAAGGTTAGTACGTGTGGGTAAGTTGTACACCCCTGCAGGGTTATTAATCTTTTCAAAAAGCCGCGTCCGCAGTTATGGACGAACTTGGGAACAGACGCGAAGATCATAGAGAACTTGAACCTAATTGTAAAACTTGGCAAGTTAAGTAATGTGTGCTTAAGGATGCTTCCTCAGGGATCAAGGGGGTGATCATAGATAGGTTCAGCTGATGATGATTCGGTGGATATCAAGAGATGATCAAAACTAGAGATACCGCTCTCTTATCCCCTTTTAAAATATTCTGATTAGTCGAGATTCTTCTCCCTCTTGTTTTACAAAACAAAGATGGCTTTATGCAAAACAACTCCACCAGCCATAAGTCTTGCGGAGTACACCCTATACTCACCCTTGCTTCGTTGTTACTTTTGCAGCAGAGTAAGTGTTACCATTGAAGATGAGTTCCTCACAGCATCAACATCGACGAGTAGTTTGGAGTTCCTAGTCGGTAGTATGGGATCTATGGATTGGACGTCATTGTTATGCTTCAGGCCTCTTAGGCCATTTGTTAAGTTTGCTATACTTAATAGCATAATTTGCCTTCCGTTGTTTAATGTTTGTGGTCAGTGACCTCTTCTTGTAATATTTTGGTTCTCTGCTCAGTTATGAGCTTGCTGTAATAATTTTTGTGTAGTAGGGTCATTGTTGTGTTACCGATTTTCTCTCTGTACGCTTTCGATATTAGGTTAGGCTTATGTTTAGATGAAGGTCTGGGATTTTTCTAGCCTTAATCCCAGGGGTGTCATAGGTTTTGGTATCAGAGCAGTACCGACTGTCGAAAACCCTTTCTATTGGTCAATGTTGAGTCTAGTACTTGTGAAAACTATTTTCAAAGATGAAAATTATGTGCGAAAACTCTGGTATGCTTCTTTTTCTTCTTATCCAGTTTTGCTCTAGCTCTGGGTCATTTTACCTCGTGTTGATTTGGAAAAGTTTTGCTATCTCGTCTAGTCTTTCAAAACTTAGGTGCCTCTTCAGGCATGCCGGTTCTCAACCATCTGACCTAGTGTTGAGTTCTCTAGAGTCAGTTGTGTGTGTTCCTTGTTTTCCTTTGTTCTGTTTCTTATGAGAGATTTCTTTCTATCATAACCTCTCTATTTATGGGTCCATAACATCCTGTTGATGGTTCCACAGTGTTCTGTTCTAGGTCTCGAGGTTTCCTTTTGCCTCGTGTGCCTCCTTTTCATTTGTTTGGGTACTTCAGAAGTCGTTTCTTCTCTTGGAAGTTACCTCGTGATTGCTATCTTGTAGTGCACGCTTTGTCACTCAAGTAGTAGTTACTCCTTTCTTTGGGTTTTAACCCTCGGACTTGAACCTAAGATCCCCGATTGTGCTGGATTCCGGTGTTGTGAATCTTGTACATGAAGCTGACCTTTAACCCAAGATCCATTTTGTTGACCCATGTGGTTAATGTTTACACATTACCTCAGAATGGCTAGTACCTTCTAGTATAGCCTTGAAGCTTATGGATATTGTCGCTATTGAACAGTGACGATAAAGGACTTCCCCTACCACATGCTTCGGCAGATGTTTTTTCTTGAACCAAATAGATCACGATAAGAGTACTCCTCGTGAGTCTCGCTTCTATACTCGTGACTCTGCCACACCTTCCTTTTCTATGCATCCGTTTTCGGAAGATTGTTGACTTATGCATCCACATCTCGGGATTCTATCCTGAGCATGTTCCTTTTTCCTTGTTGCTTTCTGACATTTGTCTACCAGTTGGTAGCCAAGCAGTAAATATGCATTGGTGTCTTCCAATGCAAGATACTCTTGTGGTCCGTCATGACAAACCATTTTGGGATGTCAGGAGAAACAAACCCCAGTACCTCGTCATTTCTAAGACCAGGTCAAAGTGTTGTAATCCACAGATCAATAAGCGTTGATTAGCTTATGTTTTGTTCAACCCTAAAGTATCACACCCTTTCTATACTAAGAGGTCATGCTGAGATTGATGACCCTCTTAATGAAGTGATGCTCTTACAAATATTACCCACCCTTCCTCTGAGTTTTTGCGCTCAGGAATGACGTGTGTGCGTATTGATGTGGTCATCTGAGATTATTAGCAATTTTTATTGCTTTGAACTCCAAGGACATTTGTGTCATTCCTAGCGTGACTAGTTATCTAATCACTAAGCAAAGAATGATTGTGCTACCAAGTTTGCTATTCTAGTGCACTCTCTTCGATCAAAGAGTTAGGCTTGTGTCGCAGCTCCGAGACTATGTCTTCTTGCCTTAACAAGCAAGTTACCTCTCGAACTAAGTGACATATCGGTGGTCCGTGATATTCTAGATGTCTACTATAAGTATTGCCATGTTGCCACATGACCGTGTTGTCAGGTTCTTGAGTAAGCTGTTTCTTTAAACCGCTCCTTTCTCCAAGGATTCGTACTGGATACCCTGAACAAGTTGGTTGAGCTTAAACAACAACTTGGAGAGTTGTAAGACAAAAGTTCTATTAAACCTTGTTCCTTCTTAAAGGGATGTCTAGTTGTGTTCATGTTGAAGTAAGATAGTATGTCCTTCTTGGATATGTTATCTTCCCTCCTTTGATTTGGGCAATCGTCAAAACAAACTCAGTTCCAAGGACAATCCTGACGGTGTATCTACTCGTGATGTTTCACCTAAGTACATCTTCATGTCCTCTGGTCTGACCAATGTCTATGCTTTGTTCATACAACATGTGAGTCCGTCTTCTTAGATTGTATAGATAATCTTGTTATCGAGCCCATCGATGACATCCTTACCTTTTCCACGCTAGAAGAGATTCATGTTGAACATTTGGCATTAATGTTGGAAACCTTTGAGAACCAGCTTTGTGTGATCTTGAAGTATGTGTTCTGGATGTTAGAAGTAACCTTCTCTGGTTCATGTGCAAATGTTAAAAGATGTCATCGTGAATCTGAGTAGCGTTGTCTTTGTTTTCCCGAGAATCATTTCAAGATAGTCAAGCATGTCCGGAGAATCCTTGATATGGTAGGTTGATACCTTCATATTTCAATAAGTTCCCTGAAGCACACCAAGCCACTGATTGATTTGTTCGTGAAAGATAAGAAGTCCAACAAAACTTCTATATCCTCCTAAATGCTTCCCAACAAGTATTCAATTGTGTTTCATTGCAAGCAATTCATGTAGATGCAATTATCTTTTGGTAACTTGCTATCACATGGGTTCCGCAATCTAGCTCATCTTTTAGAGCTTGGCATTGAAGTCCATGTCTTGAGAATCTAGTGACTTTACCTTTGCGTAAATGTTCCACCCTTTCTATTAGGACATGCTGAGTCTGAAGTATCTCTACACTTAACCAAATCTGAATCTCAAGCAGATATGATGGTTAGTGTCCCTCAAGGTTTTGACATAGGTCTCTTTGTACATCCGGAAAGATTGATGTAATGGTTGTTACAATTAGCCGGAATACCTATTGTCACCTTCTTTTGAATCGGTAATAACAATCACTCCACATGAGGCCTCTTCTATATTTTATTATAGGAGTTGTGCTTATAGTTTCCTTTGGATCCGAAGTTTGACCATTACTTGATGACTGATTGAAGGCTTGTTAAAAGTTTGATATCAGTATCTCGAACATCAAGGAGAACATTTAAATTAGAGTTGCTAAATTTCTCTCGGTCGATCCTCCAGACCCATTTATTATGGCAAGCATCTTGTTATGTCAAGTACTTGGAGTCTGGGAATGAAGTTTCTTTCTTCTCGCGTCATCAGGAATCTTCTAAACTGTTCATCTTGGTGGTGTAAAGTGATATCATGATCTTTGGCAAGGATTTTAATTGCCCTGGATGAATAAAGAGTTTCCTTCCCGCTTTCTTAAACGTGTTCGAAGAGCGGCCATGATTTTGGTAATCAATAGTTTCTCTTGTTACATGTTCCTTGTGACTCTTATGAGTCCTCTCCACCAAAACACCTTTCTGTCTTGGCCTTCTGTTGAACGAAAGAGTGACCCTTCTATGTCCAAAAGTAGTTCAACAACTTGGTTTTGTTGGTATCTATCTCTTCCACCTATAAAGCTCTATTAAGTTGTTTAATAGGGGTTTACCTCTCAAAGTCTGTGGTCATGTTCTTTCTGTTGGAAGCTTTATTCTTCAGAAGCTTCGAAAAACCCTGTAAGCTCCATGGTCTCAATCCTTATGTAGACCAATTATCTGTCACCTTGAAAACCATCTCCTCTTGTTTCCTCTGTTACCTTGACGTGTTTCATGTTTTTTGGCTTTAGAGATGTTCGTGAAACATCTATCCATGAGTTGACCATGAGATACTCAGTTTGTGGTTCCGTGTCATTCCCTCTCTTCCTTAGTGTGAGCAGCCACCCCGAAGATTACGAAGCGCTTCGTCCATTCGTCATGGTGGCATGGATCAACCTGTTCGAGAAGATCGTCGAAGTTTAGTGTCACCCTGTTCCTTCTATCTTCCTACCTAGGAATCTCGGGACGAGATTCTTTTAAGGGGGATAGAATTGAAACAACCCTAGTTTTACTAACTAATAGTTAGGAAATGTTTGTGCATTCATGACCATCATTTAAAATGCATGCAAGAAAGAAAATAATCACACAATCCTAAACCCTAGCTTCCCTCTCTCTTTGAAATCAATTCAATTCGCTTTCAGAATTTTGAAAACCTCAAAATATTTTAATCCCAAATGGTTATAAAGGGCTCCTCTAGTATTTCAATATGTTGTACAAGCTCTGGTATTTTTAAATTATACCAAAACAGATTTGAAAATGAGAATGCAAAAGAGGAAATACAAAACATAAATGGAAAAGATTTTCAGAAAGAAAAAATACAATCTCTCTCTCTCTCTCCCTGGGCCGAGCCCATCTTCTCTTCTCCTTCCCTTCCGCTTTCGCAGCAGCAATGAAAGCCCACCCTCCACCTCATTATCGTAGCCTTCTCCGTCCTCCTCTTTTCTTCTTCCCGATTTGCCGGCGGTATTGCTGGCAGCGGCACCCTTCTGTCGATCTCGCCATGCGATGCGATCGTCTTGCTACTGCGAGGATGAGGATAAGGACCGCCGTGTCAAGCTCTCCCTCCCCATACCCATCTCACTCTCTCTTGTGGCCTATGTAGGTTTTCCCCAATTCGACCGGAACCCTAGCCATAGGAGCTCGACGGTGCCACCTTCCCCGGCCACCCCACGGCCAGTTGAGGCTGCCGTTGTAACCGCCTCATCGCGAAGATCATCTTCACCGAAGGAATCGGCCCCGCGTGCATCGAATCGTCGGTAATGATCCCATCCTCTCCGCCTTTGTCCGTCGCTCGCTGTCGACATTGCCGGCGACCCCAACCTTCCCTGGCTTCCCTGACCCCTCTATTGGCTTCGTGGTGAGCCTCTGGTGCTCAACCACCTCCTATCTTACTCCCTCTCGCTCTCTGTCGCCACTGCGACGAGCAACCGCCATCGGCTGCCGCAGTTGCTCGTCGTTGATCTCTCTCCGGCGACCAAAAAAGGGCGGCTCCACCTCTAATTGAACCGCCTTGCTCCTCTCTCTCTCCAATGGACCCAGCCCCGCGTAGCCCCTAGCGCCGTGCTCGAGCCCGATCTAGGGGCAATGACATCGCTGACGTCATCATGACGTCAGGCTGATGTCATTTCCCTTTTCCTTTTCTTTAATTGTTTTATTAATCAAAATTGATGACAGGTGGGACCCGATTGTCAGATATTTAATCATTTTCATAATTGTTTTCTGAAATGAATAAATACATGACATGTGGGTCCAGGTTATAAAATAATTTATAAAACCTAAAATGTTTAATTGATTTAAAAATGATTTAAAATGAACTAAAATTGGAAAATTCATAACTAATTCGTTTTAAATCAGAAAAATACAAATAATATATCAAAATGTTCAGAAAAATGAACTCTATCTACTTAAGCTATAATCATGCATTGTTAAACAACTTGAATGGAAAGTATAATTAGGATAACAAAATGAACCCCATAGGTGTTTCCGAGGATCCCCCTATTCTAGGGTTTGCAACCCACGGACCCTATTTAAAATGGTCGAGCATGTTTAGGGTTTCAATTTTAATGCAATCTAACTTGTCATATCATCATCCTTGCTTGAGCATTGCATCGATGCCATGTGTTGATTGTTTCCCTTTCTTTCTAGTATTTAGTTCTTCTCTGGTATAGTACGATATCGGAGTCGAAATCGAGATCGAAGACCGAGATCAACACCGTCGAAGCTCGAAGACCAATACATGATCAACTATAATCAAGTCAAGTACCAGGTGTCCGAAGATCTGCTTATTGGTTATCAACAGGCAAAGGCAAGCGAAGCCCCACACATGATATAATCCTACGATTTCAAAGTATTTACATTAGTTCCATGTGTATACGATTCTAAAATCTTTTATTGATAAATAGAGTAATCCTATCTGATGCATGTTCCCTTTATAGCCTATACTCCCTGATCCACTGCTCCAAGCATAACTAGGGTTTGGCTTGTGAAGCGTTGTTAGAGCTATTATATCTGTTGTGCTTAGCCTTGCTTAGATGTTACCACTGGTACATCTGGTTGATGAATCAGAGCTGCGAATGAACCTAGTATGACAGGATGAAGTGGTAAGATCAGAGATGAAAGTTAAACATGCTAAGGCTTGTATGGGAGGCCACAGTGGGTTGTGGTTTTTGCAGCCCCATACTTGCCACCCTTAGGACCCGATGTTCTTGCCTCTTGAACCAAGACAAGTGTACAGCCACACAGGGCCTGGAAACCCCCTCAACCAACTAACTTGCCTAGTAGATTCCATGAGTCACATAGTTCGGGATTTCCATTCGACATACGCATCTTGGATGTTCTTGAATGGAGGTGAAGGAGGTGCATTCATACAGGTAGGTAAGCATGGCAGGGAATGAGAGATGCCCGACATTCGTAATCTCAAACCCTGTTCACATCATTAGGGACCGACTTCGGGACTCGACCCATTACGGCGACATCTCCCTAGTGCGTGACTCATGGTCTCGGTGAAAGCAAGGTAAAGGTCGTGTCTAACCACCCTCTGCCGGCCTTCCAAGGAAGAGGGCTAATGTACTGTCATTAAGAGAAGGTTAGTATGTGTGGGTAAAGTTGTACACCCCTGCAGGGTTATTAATCTTTTCGAAAAGCCGCGTCTGCGGTTATGGACGAACCTGGGAACGGACTTGAAGATCATAGATAACTTGAACCTAATCGTAAAACTTGGCAAGTTAAGTAATGTGTGCTTAAGGATGCTTCCTCAGGGATCGAGGGGTTGATCCTAGATAGGTTCAGCTGATGATGATTCAGTGGATATCAAGAGATGATCAAAACTAGAGATACCGCTCTCTTATCCCCTTTTAAAATATTCTGATTAGTCGAGATTCTTATCCCTCTTGTTTTACAAAAAAAGATGGCTTTATGCAACACAACTCCACCAGCCATAAGTCTGGCGGAGTACACCCTGTACTCACCCTTGCTTCGTTGGTACTTTTGTAGCAGAGTAAGTGTTACCATTGAAGATGAGTTCCTCACGGCATCAACATCGACGAGTAGTTTGGAGTTCCCAGTCGGCAGTCTGGGATCTATGGATTGGACGTCATCGTTATGCTTCAGGCCTCTTAGGCCATTTGTTAAGTTTGCTATACTTAATAGCATAATTTGCCTTCCGTTGTTTAATGTTTGTGGTCAGTGACCTCTGCTTGTAATATTTTGGTTCTCTACTCAGTTATGAGCTCGCTGTAATAATTTTTGTGTCATAGGGTCATTGTTGTGTTACCGATTTTCTCTCTGTATGCTTTCGATATTAGGTTAGGCTTATGTTCAGACGAAGGTCTGGGATTTGTCTAGCCTTAATCTCGGGGGTGTCACGGCTTCTACATGAAGGAAGGTGAAAATCATGAAGACATGTACTGTAGGCTCAAGAGTACCGCCACCGCTTTTTCAAATGTGGGTGCCTCACATGTGGGTGATGCTTGGATAAAAAGGAAATATGTGAGTGCACTCATGCCCTTTGAGCCCACCGACTTGAAGAGCCTACAAGGAAGACAAACTACCATCTCATGACCTGCAATGAATTTATGCAAGAGATGGCCTCATTCAAGGTTGCCGCCAAGAATGTCAAAGATGCCCGTGCTCGTGCTCTCGGTATGAGCAATGTTGTCAACGTTGCTTTGAAGGCCAAAGTTGTGGAACATGGGGATGAAGATGATAGTGATGAAGGCCTCTCCATGGACCACCCCGATGATGTCAAGATTGCTCATAGTCAATATATGGCCTTCTATGCAAAGAACTTTTGGAAGAACCCTGCCAAGGCCAAGATGGAAATGCAATGAAGAAGCAACCCAAGTGGGAAAAGAGAAAATGCCACTAGATTGAGAACTTGCTTCAATTTTGGTGACCGCTATCACTTTGTGGCAAGTTTACCCTATGAGAAGAGAGAAGATCATGGGGGCAAGCTTGTGTTGAAGAAAACTCCCAAAGCTCCTTACAAGAAACCCTTCGTCAAGAAGAATCCCATCAACAAGAAGACAGACGAAATTTTTTTGATCACTCATGAAGAATTCTCCTCCGACAATGAAGATGATGAAGATGAGGAAGAAGAAACATCAAGTGGTGTGGCTTCTCTAGCCACTACTTCTACTCCAACATTCTCAATCTTCGATTCTCCAAATGAGAATGCTCCCAACAAGAACGTCACTTGCCTTATGGCAAGAGGAACGGAGGTATCCTCATCATCTCACTCCACCCCCTTAGCTAATGATGAAATTGATGAGGAGATGTCTCTTGAAGTAAAAAGGGAATTAATTGCTTTTGATGAGTTTGTGACTAACTTACAAGGGGAGGCCAAGAAACATTTTGGGAGCATATTAGATCAACTTTCCCACACACAAGAGCTTCTAGATGTAAGATGTAAACTTGGGCATGAACACATGATTGAACTAGAAGCCCTGAATAATGCTCTAGAAGAAGAACAAGAGACTAGAATATCCCTTGAACTAAAACTTGAAGGGCTTGATGAGGCCAATGATGTAATTGTTAATAGACTCATCAAGGAACGTGATCATGCTATTGCTAAATATAAAGAGGCTAAAAAGGACAAGATTGAGTTTGGTGTGGTTCATAAAAAATTTGCCGAGGACTTTAGTTCACTTGACAAGGCTTACAAGGCATTGGAAAGTGAACACTTGTCTCTCACAAAGTCCTATGAAACGCTTCAAACTCATTTGACCAATATTCCCTCACCTAGTAATTTCATTCCTTCTAGTAGTACAACTATACTTGAAGAAAATGCTAGGTTGAAGGGGGAGCTAGACAAGGCCACATTTCCACAAGGAAACAAGTCCATTGATGACCTTTTGAGTGAGCAAAGACCTAGTGGTGAGAAAGGGGGCTTTGGTTTTGTCTCCAAAGCCAAGAAGAAGAACAACAAGAATAAGAAGGCCAAGCCCGCACAAGAGAGAAACAAGACCATTGTGGATAGTAAGACCACAAGTGGTAAAACTATGTCTCATGATGACTTTCGGGAAGTGCTAACCCTCACTATGTTCTTATGAATGATTATTATGGTGATGTGTATGCACAATATGTTGGCCCATATGATGGTTATATTGCTTGGTCCATTTGGGTCCCCAAGGCCCTTATCGCTAACCAAAGAGAACCCATTGAAAAATGGGTACCAAAAAATTAGCTTGATCTTTTGTAGACTTATTCTTCCGGAGGGTCAAAGTGGGTGCTTGATAGTGGTTGCACAAGTCATATGACCGAAAGCTCATCTATTGTCAAGGATTTAAAGCCAAATGATGATCAAATCACCATGACATATGCCGACAAGTCAAAGTCTAAGGTAATGGGATTCGGCAAGGTTGTGGTTGCTCACGACATTACACTCGTGAACGTCATGCTTGTTGAAACCCTTGGATACAATTTACTTTTAGTATGTGCTCTGGGAAAGATGGGCTTTGCCGTCTTTATTGATAATGATATTGTGGTCCTCATGTGGAGCAAGTCTCTCAAGGTCGCTTTTGTTGGGTACGTCGAACATGACTTGTATGTGGTGGACTTTTCGGGGCAAACCACTACAAGTGCGATGTGCTTATTCGGAAAGGCCGATGTGGGTTGGTTATGGCATCGCTGACTAGCCCATGTCAATATGAGAACTTTGTAAAGTCTCCACAAGGAGGGCCATATTGTTGGACTAAAAGAAAATGTTTCCTTTGCCAAAGATCGTGTTTACAGGGCTTGTGTTCTAGGAAAAATGCATGATGTTCCCCACAAGCCAAAGAACCGCATCAAGTCAACCAAGATCTTGGAGCTCCTTCATGTGGATCTGTTTGGTCCTCCATCTCATGCAAGTCTTGGTGGGAAGAAATATTTTTTGGTGATTGTTGATGACTTCTCAAGATACTCCTGGGTATATTTATTCAAGTTGAAGAGTGAGACCCAAAAGACCTTCATCGACTTCATCAACATGGTTCAACGTCAATACAATCTTCCTATGTTGATTATAAGAAGTGACAACGGCACCGAGTTCAAGAACTACACCTTGAATGATTTCCTTAGTGATGAGGGGATAAAACACCAATATTCCGCTTCATATACCCCTCAACAAAATGGTGTGTCCGAGAGGAAGAATCGGACGCTTATTGAGATGGCTAGGACTATGTTGGTGGAGTTTAAATCTCCATACAACTTTTGGACCGAAGCCATATCCATTGCTTGCCATGCATCAAACCGGCTCTACCTCCGCAAAGAAATCAACAAGACTCCATATGAGATACTTACCGGTAACAAGCCCAACATATCTTACTTTCGGGTGTTCAGTTGTAAGTGTTTCTATCTCATAAAAGGTGTTTGTTTGTCCAAATTCGAGTCTAAAGCATTAGAGGGTATTTTTGTTGGCTATGGTTACGAATCTCACACTTATAGAATCTATGATAAGCTCTCTGGAGCCGTCATAGAATCTTGTAGTGTGACCTTTGAAGAATATGATGGTCCCCAAGGGGGGCGTGTTGATGCTTGTGATGCAGATGATGAAATGCCTCAGGATGCCATAGAAAGAATGGGTGTGGGATATACCCTCCCCGTTGAGGAACCCCTTATGGCGGATCTAGAAGAACTATGCTCCACTCAAGTGGAGCCCTCATCTTCACAACCTCATCATGCTCCATCCACCGAGGAGGGAAATGAATCAAGCCAAAGACAAGATGTGGACCCTCAACATGTTGATCAAAGTGATGACTCTAGTCAAGAGGAGCTTGATTCATTCTCCAGGATGTCAAGTGGTGCCAAGTCAATTGTTCAAGGAAGATCCGTACAAACTGCCTTGAGACAAGCTCAAATCGATGCTAGAAGAGTGCTTGATCAAGACCAAGGTCAATCTTTGCCTCTCAATGAAGAGAATGATACCCGTGATGATCAAGGTCAAGTTGATGGTCAATACGAGGACCAAAATGATGAAGAGGGTCCCCCAAGAAACAACGTGGAGATCCACGCTCGTCGTGAAGCTAGAAAGGAGAGAATGTTGTAATTAAGAGACCACTCTCTACAAAATGTGGTTGGTGACCTAAGGAAAGGCATTTCCATAAGAGCACAATTGAAGAGGTTCAGTGAACACCAAGCACACATCTCCATGATTGAACCAAAGAAAGTGTGGGAAGATCTTGAAGATTCGAATTGGTTGGAAGCTATGCACAAAGAGCTCAACAACTTTGAGAGAAACAAAGTATGGAAGTTAGTTGAGAAGCCAAAGGATTGCTGCAATGTTATAGGCACGAAGTGTATATTCAAGAACAAGCAAGATGAGCATGGAATTATAGTAAGGAACAAGGCTAGAAATTGGTTGCACAAGGGTTCTCTCAAATTGAAGGCATTGACTATGGAGAGACATATGCACCCGTGGCTCGCCTTGAGTCCATCTGTATCCTTCTTGCTTATGCAGCACATCATAACTTTAAGTTGCAACAAATGGATGTAGAAAGTGCATTTATTTATGGTCCATTAAATGAGTTGGTATATGTAAAGCAACCCCCGAGATTTGAGGATCCCAACTTTCCAAACCATGTCTACAAACTTGATAAGTCACTCTATGGGCTGAAGCAAGCCCCACACACGTGGTATGAGCACCTTAGAGAGTTGTTGTTTGATCGTGGATTTGAGGTTGGGAAAATCGATCCCACTCTTTTTACTAAGAAGGTCAATGGGGAGCTTTTTGTATGCCAAATATATGTTAATGATATTATCTTTGGCTCATCTAACAAAGCTTTTAATGATGAATTCTCAAAGCTTATGACTAGTAGGTTCCAGATGTCTTTGATGGGGGGGGGGGGGGGTTGAGAGTATTTCTTGGTTTTGATATCAAGCAAGTTAGAGGAGGGACATTCTTCAACCAAGCCAAGTATACTCAAGATATGCTCAATAGATTCAAAATGCAAGATTTAAATGGAGCTCCTACTCCCATGGCTACAAAGACTCATCTAGAACAAAATCCAAATGGTAAAGATGTGGATCAAAAGGTATACCGGTCTATGATTGGTTCTTTGATTTACCTTTGTGCATCTACACACGATATTGTGTTAAGTGTAGGTGTGTGTGCAAGATATCAAGCAGCTCCTAAAGAAAGCCATTTAATGGCGGTCAAGAGAATCTTTCGATATTTAGTTCATACCCCATTTTATGGTCTTTGTTATCCTCGAGGGTCAACATTTGCTCTTTGTGGATACACGGATTCGGATTGGGTGGGTGATAAGGATGATAGAAAATCAACATCTGGGGCTTGCCAATTCCTTGGTAGGTCCTTGGTATGTTGGTTTTCTAAGAAGCAAAATTGTATATCTCTCTCCACCACCGAAGCCGAGTATGTGGCAGCTGCTAGTGCTTGCACTCAATTGCTAAGGCAGAGGGAAACTTTAAAGGAGTACGGTGTCCATTGTGACAAAGTGCCTCTTCTATGTGACAATGAAAGTGCTATCAAGATTGCCTACACCCTGGTGGATCACACAAGGACAAAGCATATTGAGATTCGGCATCACTTTATTAGAGATCATGTTGCTCGAGGTGATATTGATCTATCATATGTGTCAACCAAAGACCAACTTGCCGACATCTTCACGAAGCCACTTGTTGAAGCAAGGTTTTGCTATTTGAGGAATGAACTAAATATCATAGATTCAAGGAGATTGACTTGATTATCTTGCATTCTCACCTATGACTTGACCCGTATTTGGTTTAGGTGTAGGCATGGATATAGGGGGAGTGCGGTCCTAATTGATTGGACCATCCCTCCCCCATTATGCCCAAAGCAATCGAAATCATTCCTCTTAATATCATTTTGTGATATGTGAGCTTAAATGATGAGTTTCGATAATGGACCCAAGATATATCTTCGTGGTGCCAAGCCGAGTATACTCAAATATGGTGGCCTAGGCCACCGCCCTCTCTCATTCGATAGGTTGGTGCTTACTCATGTTTGTCATTCCCGCGTTGGGTTTTATTCTTACGGTCATGCACTATCGTTTGGCTCTTCATTTGTTCTTCCCATTTTTAGAGTGCATATGTCCATATCAGTGTGACTCTCTTAACCCAAGCCTTTCTTAGCCCCCGAATAAACTCATCTACTCTGCACAAGAACCTTCCACTTTATACCTGGCTCTCTGTTTTGGTGGTTACGGTACTACAGGTGCAAACTTGCGGTACTACCGTCAAATGGTATTATCGTGAAAAACTAATGGTAATACCGCTCAGGGGTTAGTTTCCAGGTCGTTTTCTGGAAACTTCCCAGGTGCGGTACTACCGGTCGTTTTCTACGGTACTACCGCCTAGCAGTACTACCACTCGTTCACCCGTTACTACCGCTCTGCGTCTCGGTTAAGGGTGGAGACGCGGGGAGGGGCACCTCTTAGTGCCTCATTGTTCCCCCGTATCCACTCCTAACCACCGCCGCCGCCGGAGCAGAGAACGCTGCCAGAGCCCCGCCCCTCCTCTTTTCCCCGGATCCACACCGGATCCGACCTCCTCGTGGGCTCCTCCTCATTCTCCACCACCATGGACACCGGTACTACCACCCTTCTCTTCTTATCACATGTTTTCTCCATTGAATCTAGGGTAACTTTGATTCTTGGACAAAACAAGTGTTTTTGAGGTTGTACCGTGTGCTTGTTACCTGATATTACTCTTTGTCCGATGGCATTCTTGTTTTGTGTAAATTTTACTGCCCGTCCATGGATTGATAATACCAGATCTGCACTGTGGTCGCATGACCGGTAGTACCGGAAATATTTTCTGGTACTACCGCTATGTGGTACTACTGCGCGTGAGATCCGGTACTACCTCCCTATACTGACAGCAAAATTTCCTCTAAAACTTGAGTTCTGTTGTCTGTTTGTCTCGGGTTCTTGTGCCCTTGCCCCTATGCTATCTCCCTCATTCTTTCACAGGTGCAGGGGGTTCTCGGGGTTCATGCAAATGCTCCAAAGCTCATCATGAGATCGAGGACTATGAGTCATACTCAGATTCTGAGGCTGAGACCGAGTCAGAAGAAGAGATCATGCCTCAACCTAGCACCCGTCTGAAGCTGAAAACCACTCGTGGTCGACGTGGAGAGGGAGTTAAGCAAAGTGTTGGCCGTGGTAAGGCTCCTCCGCCTCCTCCTCCCTCGGGTCATCGCAAGAGTCAAAGTTCTGGGCCATCTGGGCCAAAGATACTATCTGATTTGTCTGAGGTTAACTTTCATGCCTTGAGGCCTGTCAATCCATATGTTGCTGCTCGCTCTCATGCTCGGAAAAATTGCCTCTTCTATGCAGATTTCCAAGAGCGTGTGTTCCATGAAATACTCATGAAGGATGTTAAGCTTGTGGTCCCTCAGAAGTGGATTGAGATGAATCATGTGAAGAAGAACACGCAGTATTTCGGTGAAGCCCTTGAGATTTGCACAAACATTGGCTTGCTTCCCATTATGCAGTTCCGATGCAACTATGACCCAATGCTCATTACTCAGTTTTATGCAACCGTTAACTTTGGCAAGAACCAGTCTCGGACTCTCACCTGGATGACCGAGGGTGTTGTCAAGCAAGCAACCTTGGCTCAGTTTGCGGCTATTCTTGGGTACGAGGACCGTGGCAAGGACACTCCTATTGGATTTCGGTGTCACAACAATGATCGCCCCATGAAGAAGGATGTTCTTGCTCCACTGTACATCCGGGGGCGCGGTATTCCTGGGAAGATCAAGGGGCTTCCCCCACATATGACATCATGCACCGTATATTCCGTGAGACCATTGCCCCCCGAGCTGGGAATGTTGATGAGATGCATGCCTTCATGGTGGATATCACGATCACCACCTTTCACCACCATGATTCCGACCAACCAGTGGATGTGATGGATGTTATTTGGAATGAGATGGTCTGTGCCACCTACACTCGGAGGGTGCCTCATTTTGCTCCCTATATCATGGCTCTCATTCTTAGCAAGTTCCCATCGATTGCCCATGAAATTACTTCTCAACACCTTGTCACTCACCGACACAAGAATTTGTTGATCAAGACCCATCTCAAACCTCGCAATGCGGATGGTCAAATTGTTGATGAGGATGGGAACCCAGTTGAGGAGGGGTCCGGTGATGACGATGATGCCCAGCAGGATGCTAACTTTGTGATCTCACGCCGCAAGCCTGCTCAACCATCTTGGTCCAAGAGGATTGAGGATAAGCTCAAGAAAGTATTTTTCTTCCAAGTTGACAATCAGAAGCGCATGTATGAGGCTCATGTCTATGCCAATAAATCCTATGCTCGTTAGAAGGAATTGATGGAGGCTTAAGGTTTGACCGTCTCCAAGGGATCCGAGAACAACGTCACCCCGAAAGACCAATGGATCTCCAAGCATAGCCACTGGGATGATGATGCCACCTCCTCCTTCTGTGCCCCGCCGACTCATGATGATGCCTCGGATGCCTGGGAGATGATGACGAGTGATCTCCGGGACGTTAGTGGTGCTATTGTACCTTTTTGGCGTCTTGATGCCAAAGGGGGAGAAGTTGCACATTAGGCATGCAGGATTTGCATGGGAAAGTCACAAGCTCGTTCTTGCCGTTGATTTTTATTCGCTTGTGAACTTTATTTGATTGCCTCTTATTATGTGTGAATCTTGTGAACTAACTATTTGTGCTATGTATGGTGAGACTATGTGGTTATCATATGGATCCATCATGTGTGTGGTATGGGTATTCTCATATGGATCCATCTTATGTGGTGTGTGTGATGACATTATCTAGTCATTATCAATATTTCTCATCACACTCTATTATTCAAAGGTATGTGCTCCAAGTGCGAATTTACACTCCTAGGTAGCTTGTAAAATAGAAGGGGGCTAGATTCTACTTTTCTAGGGGGAGCTCCATCTCTATTTTTCTAAACCTTGTTCGTCATCACAATATTACCATGCAAATCTGTGTTGTCATCAAACACCAAAAAGGGGGAGATTGAAAGAGCATTTCCTATCCCTAGTGATTTTGGTGTTTATAACAACATAGATATCGGACAAATCATTTGCCAAGTGTGCCACGGGTTGTATTAAAAAGGGGTTTGCAGTGTACCGGATGTACTGGCATTTGCTACTGGGTTTGGCAGTGTGTTTGGACAAACTGTCCAAAACCTTCTGCCTGGCGCGGTACCAAAAAGCGGTACTAAAAAGCGGTAGTAACGCATTTTAGTACCTAGCGTGGCGGTAGATTTTTGCAACTTTTCAAAAGCTACTGCCCGCCCCGGAACTAAAATGCGGTAGTACCGCATTTTAGTACCTAGCACGGCAGAAGCTTTTTGCAACTTGTCAAAAGCTACCTCCCGCCCCGGTACCAAAATGCGGTAGTATCGCATTTTATTACCTAGCGCGGCAGATAGTTTTTGGCATGTTGGCAAATGCCACTGCCCTCTGCAGTATCAAAATGCAGCGGTACTACCGCTTTTCGGTAGCACCACAAATTGATACCGTTGCTGGCTGGGGCATATGTGCTTTGATGAATGCACTTCCGATACCAGGCCGGTAGTACCGTGTTTTCCAGTACTACCGCTTGCAAATCCGGTACTACCGCTGCATTAAATGCTCCAACGGTCAGATCTGCTCTGGGAGCTATAAATACCCCTCCACCTACCTTGGGACAAGGTGCTCGTTGCATCGAAGACTACTACCTCCATTTGAGCCACCAAATCGCCAAGATCTCTTCACTCCACCATCCAAAGTCTTTTATCTTTGGAGAATCGAAGGAGGAGGCCTTGATCTACTACTTCACCAAAACAGATCTTCACCCCCCCCATTCACTTGAGGGGCCCCATTGCTCTAGTGTTTTTATTTGGAAACCCTAGTTCTAGATTTGGTTCTTATAAGCTTATCTTTGATTGTCTTGACAGCTTGCTTGTATTTGGGAGCCTCCAATTAAGTTGTGGATGAGTGCCCTGAACTTACTTTAAAGGTGTCAGCTTCCACCTCAAAGGTTGCCGATATAGTGGAAGGTGGATCGATCCCGTTGGGGTGAGATTCATCGGAGAGCAAGGGAGGCCTCTCGTGGTGTTGGTGGTTTGAAACCACCCCCTCTCCAAACGTAGACGTACTTCCCCTCAAAAGGAAGGAACTACGGGAAGCAAATCCTTGTGTCTTCGCGTCCACCACTTTGGTTACTTCTATCCTTTACCGCATTTTACTTACTTGTTCTTGCTTAGTGTTGTGTTAGCTAGTGCTTGTTTGTCATATAGGTAAATTCACCTTAGTTGCATTATCTAGAGAATTTACCTTTATTGTCAAACCTTAATTTGAAAAAGAAGAAAATTTGAAGTAGCACCTATTCACACCCCCCCCTCTAGGTGCCCATACGATCCTTTCAATTGGTTTTGGGGAGTTGGAAGCATAGGTAGAGCACATACTCAGTGCAAGTGAAGGCTAGCAATATAGAGGGAGCGACAAACGAGAGAGCAATAGCTGTCATAATCATGCTTGCAACAAAACAGGACTAACTATGACATGAAAGTGATACAAGAACTCTGAGGCAAAATAAATCATCGAGGCTTACTGACTATTGATTAGTCATATGCATGCATGATCATGTGTCAAGTTGATTAATATGAACAGTCAGAGGAGGATACCACAATATCATACCAAAGTATGAATAAAACAATGAAAGCAAACATTCATATGACATGCTACAAACTATTAGTAACCTGGAGCTAATCATAGACAAGCAAGAACTACTAAGCATACATAATGACATACACCTTACACAAACATGCTAAGAATGCTCACAATGAAGAGTATATGTACAAGAATGAAACAAATAGAGTTTGTTACCAGCCTCTTACCACACCTCGAGTTGTCTTAATCTTCATTATTGCCCTTCACTTGTGTGACTTGAATAATAGCATGAGACCAAAATCCACTGAGGACGGCTGAACCCTGCAAAGAACTCACAAAACCAGAGAAGAACAACAAATATTTTTGGTGTTTTTGATTTTTCAAACAAGCCAACAAAGTAAAAACAAAGCAAAATAAAACCAAAAACAAAAACTAAAACGCTCCAAGAACAACACAACTGTGCATGAAACAATAAAAACGAATTGTCTAGAAAGACCTGATATTTTTATTGATGAAGAAGGGGATGCCTTGGGCACCCCCAAGCTTTGTCGCTTGTACCTCTTGAATATTTCTTGGGGTGACACGGGGTGGCTTCCCCCAAGCTTGATCTTTTGTCCATTCTTCATCTCATTACATCATTCTCTCTCTCTCTACACCTAACAAATTTTCCTTCATACAAAACTTCACATAATCTTCGTTAGCAACATTAGTGCATTCAAAAGATAATAGACCTTTAGGGTTTAGTTTTAAAACAGAAAAACTTTCACTAAAGACACAAGCTACGATAGAAATTCCCTCAAAAATCTCAATTTCCCAAAAAGAACCCGAAATGGAATCAATAAGAAGCAAATGCAAATAATGGCAGAAATCTGTCAAAACAGACCAGTAGGTAGAAACCGATTTTTTCGAAGACCTTCTGTTGCTCAAATCAAAACATTTTGAACTAACTAAATTTTTTATCTAACATACTGGGGAATTTATTCATAAATTTTCAGCTGAATCCGACTTACAGAGGCTCCTCGCGAGTTTTTATGGTGGAGGACAGAAATCTGTTTTGGGATAGCAACTCCCCAAATCTTACTTCCCTCTCATTAGAGGTCATTTTTGGTACAAAAAGCAAACAAAAAGGATAAGGAGAGGTCATTACTGAAGTAATAAATTCCAATACTCAAGGAAACTCTTGGGTTATCTCCCAACAAGTACTTTCTTTAACTCCTTTAAGTTAGGCACGACGAAAAGCAAAGACTGGAAAGGAGAAAAGTAAAAGAAAGCAAGTATAACCACGGTAGAAACATTATTTTGTTCATTAAAATCCTTTTGTTAACAAGGTTGATCAAGTCTTTTTACCAAAACAATCTTATATGAAGCAAAACTTTGCAATCCACAAGGTGATTATGTTACCTCATACTTGATAGCAATGGTCCCAATCATAATGGTTTAAAATTTTTCTTGTGGAATGGGACAATATATTTCTCCAACCTTGATGCTCTCAATATTTTCGATGGAATTCAGGCAATAGCTCTTAGCAACCTTCTTGGGGAAATAAATAGTGTGCTCTTTGTCATTAATATTGAATGTTACTTTCCCTTGATTGCAATAGATGACAGCACCTGCAGTATTAAGAAAAGGTTTCCCAAGAATAATAGACATATTATCATCTTCAGGCATTTCAAGCACAACAAAATCAGTTAAGACCATGCAATTATGAACCACTTTAACAGGAACATCCTCACATATACCAACATGAATAATAGTTGACTTATCAGCCATTTGCAAAGATATATCAGTTGGTATCAACTTCTTTATCTAGAGTCTCTTGTAAAGAGAAAAAGGCATAACACTAACTCCAGCTCCCAAATCACATAAAGCAGTTCTAACATAATTATTCTTAATGGATCAAGGAATAGTTGGTATACCTGGATCAACAAGTTTCTTTGGAACCTTACCATTGAAGGAGTAATTAGCAAGAAAAGTAGAAATCTCCTCATTAGGAGTCTTCCTTTTATTAGAGACAATATCTTTCATATACTTTGAATAAGGAGGCAACTTAATAGCATCAGTCAAAGGAATTTGCAAGAATAAGGGTTTCATCCACTCACAAAACTTGTTGTAGTGTTCTTCCTCCTTTGATTTGTGTTTCTTACCTGGAAAAGGCATAGGTTTCTGCACCCAAGGTTCTCTCTCTTTACCATGTTTATTAGTAATAAAATCTTCCTTTGGGTACCTAATGTTCTTAGTGTGCTTCTCAGGTTCTTCCTCACCTTACTCCTTAACAGGAGACTCATTTTTATCATTACCACTCTCAGTTTCAGCATCAGAGACAGATATACGGATCTACAGTAGGTTCAAGTGGTTCCTCAACTCTCTTATGTTTCTTTTTTTTCCTCTTACGAGGACTACCACTATCTTCACCTTGTTGGGAATACTGCTCTATTCTTTTAGGGTGTCCTTCGGGATATAAAGGATCTTGAGTAGCTATACCACTCCTAGTTCTAATTCCATAAGCATGTTTATTTCCTGAAGCATTAATTAGAATATCCTTTTGCACCTTAGCAAGTTGATCAAGTTGAGTTTGAACCATTTGAAAGTGTTTACAAAGCATTTTAATATCATTAGAAGTTCTTTCCACGATATCTTTCAACTCATTGATAGCTCTAGAGTTTTCCAATAAATGATTCTGAACCTGTTTATTAAAATGACCTTGTTTTACAATAAAAATGTCAAGTTCCTCTAAACATTGATCAGGAGGCTTACCATAAGGAATATCACCTTCATCAAAGTGTTAGAGAGAGTGTACCTCAATAGTAGATGAGTGGGGAATTGGCTTACATAATTCTTCTATATGAGGTAGATTGTTCACATCTTCAGCTCTAATACCTTTCTCCTTTAGACACTTCTTAGCGTCCTTCATCACTTCATCATTTAATGCAATAACTCCCCTCTTCTTTATTGTTGGTGGTTGAATTGGTTCAGGAACAACTGGTTCAGGAGTAATAGGCTCAGGTGCATTCAGCTCAGTTGAAGTCCAATCATCATAATTCTTGCTTATCTTAGCCATTAAATATTCAGCATTTGTAGGAGTTCTTTTCCAGAAAACACAATCAGCAAAGCTATCTAGGTAGGTCCTAGAATCATCAGTTAGTCCATTATAATAAATATCAAGAAGATCATTCTTAGGTAATGGACATCCAGGATGTGCATGAATCAAGGAACAGAACCTTGTCCATGACTCAGGCATTTTCTCTTCTTCTCCTTGTTTAAAATCAAAAAGTCTCTGCAAAGAAGCATGTCTAGCACTGGGAGGAAAATATTTATGGAAGAAAGAAGCAATCAAGCAATTAGGGCTATCAATGGAACCAGGAGGTAATCTATTAAACCAAGCCCTAGCTTCTCCTTTTAGTGAAAAAGGGAAGATCTTAGTAAAAAAGTACTTACGCATCTTAAAATCATTAAAGAACAAAGCACTCATAGTATAAATCTCATTCATATGAGCCATAGCACTCTCATTTTCAGTCCCACAAAAAGGTTCTTTCTCAACAATATCTAAATAAGATAAATCAAGAGAGAAATCATAGTCTTCATCTTTAATATCTATGGGAGAAGTGGCAAACTTAGGATTAGAGGATAACTTAGTCATGATAGTACGTCTAGCAAGGAGACTCTTAATAGCACTAGTACCATGTGTGTTTTGGCACTCTTCAACAAAATCATCAGTGAACTCAATGTAACCATCATTAATATCATAACTCTCACTAGCCTCAGGTGAGCTAACAGATGTAACAGTGTCTTCACTAGGAGTTTCGGCATTTCCTAGACTAGCCATAGTAGCATCTAGAAAAGGACCTAATGAACCACTTACATCAAGCACAGTAGAAGTAACATCATGAGTATCAAAAGCAGTTTCAGACTCAGCAGTAGTAGCAGTGTGTGTAGCATGTGTATGTGGTGGTGGTGTAACAAGCTTACTTATAATAGACGATGAATCAAGAGCAGCAGAGGTGTTTAGGACTGTACCTCTTCTTGTAGTGGATGGTAAAATAGGAAACTTTCCATCACGAGACTTCCCCATGATGAAAGGAGTAGCAGTGAACAATAATAGATCCAAGTGAACTTACAAATAAAGCTATGCTCCCCGGCAACGGCGCCAGAAAATAGTCTTGATGACCCACAAGTATAGGGGATCGCAACAGTCTTCGCGGGCAGTATTACCCAATTTATTGATTCGACACAAGGGGAGCCAAAGAATACTTGCAAGCCTTAACAACTGAGTTGTCAGTTCAGCTGCACCTGGAAATAGTTCTTGCTCACAGAATTTTATCAGTAGTAACAGTTTGGTAGTAGCAACAGTAAAGCAGGAGCAACAACAATAGTAACAGTGAAACAGGAGCAATAGTAACAGTAACGCTAATAGTAGGATTCGAGGGCGATAGGCATAGGGATGGATGGACGGGCGTTGCATGGACGAGTCTAAACATGTAACTTTAAGATCTAGGGTATTGCAGATAAATAATAACAAGCATCCAAGTAATAAACAATCCTAGGCATGTGCTCCAAATATAGTCATACGTGCTCGCAATGAGAACTTGCACAACATCTCCTGTCCAGCCAGCCCGTGGTAGCGGGGCCTCTAGGGAACTACTGGCAATTAAGGTGCTCCTTTTAATAGAGTACCGGAGCAAAGCATTAACACTCTGTGAACACATGTGATCCTCACACCATAGCCATCCCCTCCGGATGTCCCAATTATTATCACTTTGGGGACTTTGGATCTAGACAATGATATGTGTACACAACTTGCAGATAAGATCACAAACAATACTATCATAATGATTCAATAATAAGTTCAGATCTGAGATCATGGCACCCGGGCCCTAGTGACAAGCATTAAGCACAACAAGTTGCAGCAAAGTCAAATAGCACTAATAGAGATACTAGGCACTATGCCCCTAACAGATCTTATTCGATTACATGATAGAACTCATCCAATTCATACCATCTCCAAGCCTATAGCGGGGGATTACTCACTCATGGATGAGGTAAACATTGGTGGTTGATGGAGATGCGTTGATGGTGACGATGGCGACGATCCTCTCCAAATTCCCCATCCTGGCAGGGTGCCAGAACGGAGTTTATGGATCCGAATCTTGGTTTCTGGTGGCGGCGGCAGAGCGGAACTCTTTCTAGAAAACTATCAAACCCCCTCGGTTTTTAGGTCGAAAGGCAACTTATAGGCACAGAGGGAGGCCGAGGGGGTGCCTGGGGTGGCTGCACCCCCTCTAGGCGCGGCCAGTGGTGGGCCCGCACCTGGGGTAGGTGTGGGCCCCCCAGGCCTCCTCTCCGTCTCGTCTTCTAGCTCTGTGGATCTTCTTGTGAAATATAATTTTTGGCATATTTTCCGCGATTTTTCCTGATAGTTGATTTTCTGCACAAAAATAGGACACCAAGGTAATTATGCCGAAAACAGTGTCAGTCCGTGTTAGTTGTATCCAAATCACACAAGTTTAGAGAAGAAACAATAGCAAAATGTTCGAGAAAGTAGATACGTTTTAGACGTATCACCTATAAGGCCGTTGGCCTTTTCGACCTGTTTGTTGGTCTACGGGTGCGCCACGGAGGCGTATGATATGTTGATGACGAGGTTCCAGCAGAAGGCTCGGAATTCCTTCGAGATGATGTTCGAGTCGTTGTCTGTTATGATGCAATGAGGCACGTCAGACATGTAGACAATGGACTCGAACAACTTGACGGCAGTCTTGCCGCTTTGGTTGGTGACAGGCATGGCCTCGATCCACTTGGTGAATTTGTCAAATGCTACTAGGAGGAAGATGTGGCCTCCTGCCGAGGACTTTGGTAGCTTGCCTATCATGTCGAGGCCCCATTGGGAAAAGGGCCAAGCCAGATGGGCCTCAGCTTGGATCCTGGCGCGTGTGGCTTGTTCGCGTATCTCTAACAGGCGTTGCACCTCTGAACGATGTCCTTGGCGTCGTTCATAGACGTTGGCGCGGCTGCCTGCGTGATGGCCGCAGATATCCTCGTGGATGTCTTGGAGGATGCTTTTGCCATCACCTATGGTGACGCATCGTTGGAGCACACCCAAAATGATGCGCTTATACAGCTCACCATTGACGATGGTGAAGGCGAGATATGCGTCGTGCATCCGTCGGGTCATCGGGCAATTGATTGTTTATCAGGTACCAAAGGTAAGGTTGTGTCCATGTTTCTTCAACTGCCATAACCTGCATTAGGCTGACCAGCTCGGCTTCGGTGTCCAGCTTTTCGGGTCCTTCCTGGCCTTCGGGTAGCGCAGCCCCCGAATGCTTTGCTTCTTTGGCTGAGCCTTTTGGGATTTTCCTCTTGATAGTGGGTACGCAGATTTGCTCAAGGAACACTCCTGGTGGCACCAGCGCGCAGGTGGATCCAATGTTGGCGATCCTGTCAGCTTCTTCTTTGCTTTCCCTGGCGACGTGCCAAAGCTTGCAGCCATCAAAGTATCCTTCGAGTGAGTGTAGAGCGCGCGGTACGTGATCATGTTGGACCTGTGAGTGTTGCACTCGTGCATCGTCTACTGGACGACAAGGTTCGAATCGCCAGAGATGACGAGGTGTGTTGCGCCGCAGACCTTGGCCATCCTCATGTCGTGGATGAGGGCCTCGTATTTCGCCTTATTGTTGGAGGCACGAAATTTCATCTGCATGACGTACTTCATCTTGTTGCCTTGAGGGGACATCAGTATGACGCCGGCCCCTGCTCTAGCCTCACGCTTGGAGCCATCGAAGTGCATCGTTTAGGACTACGACATGTCCGGAGTATCCGGCAGCTGGAGTTCCATCCAGTGGACAAGGAAGTTAGGGAGGACCTGAGACTTGATGGCGATGTGCCGCTCATAGACTATGTCTAGAGGGGACAATTCGATGCCCCATAAGGCTATGCTCCCCGTGGCTTCGGGGTTGTTGAGGATGTTTGACAGTAGGGCGTCGTTGACGACCATGATCTGATGCTCCTGAAAGTAGTGGCTCAGCCGACGCGCCGTCATGAATACGTCGTAGGCGAGCTTCTGGTAGTAAGTGTACCTTTGCTTTGTCGGGGTCAATACCTTGTTGAGGTAGTAGATTGGGTGTTGGACCCTGTGGGTCTTGCCATCTTCGGGTCGCTCGACCATGAGTACGGTGCTTACCACCTGATGTGTAGCTGCAATGTATAACATAGGCTCCCGTTACTTCGGCATGACTAGGACAGGCAAGGTGGAGAGCAGTCGCTTGAGGTCCTCGAACGCGTTGTCTGCTTCGAGTGTCCACTCAAACTTGTCCGCCTTGCGTAGCAGCTGATAAAAGGGTAGGGCCTTCTCACCCATTCGACTGATGAATCTACTCAGTGCCGCGATCCATCCAGCTAGCTGTTGGACGCCTTTGAGGTTCTTCGGCTTCTCCATGGCCAGTATGGCCCTAATTTTCTTTGGATTCGCCTCGATCCCCTGTTGGTATATGAAGTAGCCGAGTAATTGGCCAGACGGGACGCCGAAGGCGAACTTTTCTGGGTTTAGCTTGATCTTGTAGCAATCAAGGTTATCAAACGTCTCGTGGAGATCGTCGATGAGCGTCTTCGCCTCCCTGGTCTTGATTACTATGTTGTCGACATAAACTTGGATGTTGCGACTGATCTGGTTCTTCAGACATGCTTGCATGCATCTCTGGTACGTGGCACCTGCGTTCTTGAGCCCGAATGGCATGGTGTTGTAGCAGAATACCCTAAACAGCATGATGAACGCCGTTTTCTCCTGGTCTTTGACCTTCAGCCGAATCTGGTTGTAGCCTGAGTAGGCATCGAGGAAGGAGAGTTTCTCGCATCCTGCAGTCGAATCGATGATTTGATCGATCCGCGGTAGAGGGAAGTGGTCCTTGGGACAATGCTTGTTGAGCGATGTGAAGTCCATGCACATCCGCAGGATGTCCGTGTCCTTTTTGGGGACCAGCACGATGTTGGCCAGCCACTCGCTCTCCTTGATTTCCCTGATGAAGTTGGCATCGAGCAGTCTGTTGAGTTCGATTTCAAAGGCTTCGGCTCTTGGTTCGGACAGTCGTTGGATCGACTGTTTGACTGGCTTCTCATTCGGAAACACATTGAGTGCGTGCTCGGCGAATTCCCTAGGAACTCCTGGCATGTCCGTAGGACACCAGGCGAAAATTTCCCAGCGCTCACGGAGGCGATGAGCGCGCTTTCCTATGCGGGACTGAGGTCGTTGGAGATTAACACCGTCTTGGAGGCGTCCGTCGGGTGGACCTGCACCTTCTTCGTGTTGACCATGGAGTCGAATGACATATCGGGTACATTTTGTCTGGTGACTGGGGGTGCCCCATTGTCTATCACCTCTCTGAGCCTCGTGAGCTCCTCCTGCATGCCGAACGACTAGGAGATTCTGTTGAAGTCTCTGACACAGTGGTCGGACCTGGTGAAGCTTCCTTGGACGGTGATGACGCGCCAAGGTCCTGGCATCTTTAGTAGCAGGTATGCGTAGTGTGATACTGCCAAGAATCTTGCAAACGCCACGCGACCGAGGATGGCGTGATACTGAGATGGCCAGTACACACTTCGAACTCTAGCCGCTCGCGCCTAAAGTTTTTGGGCTAGCCGAAGATGATGTCGAGCCATATCTTGCCCAGGGGGTATATGCCCTTCCTTGGGACTATACCGTGGAACATCGTGTCTGACTGCTTCAGGCTGCACAGTGGGATCCGCATCGCTGCGAGTGTGCTGGCGAATATTAGGTTGATGCCGCTTCCATCGTCCATGAAGACGCGGCTCATCTCGAATCCCCCGATCTGGGCCTCGAGCACCAGGGCAACATGACCTGGGTGAGGGATCCGGCGTGGGTGATCCGAACGATCGAATGTGATGCAGGACTCCGAGACGCTGAGGTACTCAGGTATGGCTGGTGGTGAGGTCACGACCAGGCTGACTTGGCGGGTGATCTTCTTCTGCACCCTGTTGGTTGGGCATCCCTTCTGGATCATCAGGGACCCTTTTGGTGGTGGGTATCCACATGCATCGTTATTTGGCGCTGGTGCGACCGGTGGCTGTGATGGTCCGACGGGTGGTGGTGGAGGAGCTCCGTGAGCGATGTCACCTGGTGCGGGTGTGGGCCTGAATCCAAGGTTCCCGTCTTGCGCCGCATTTGAGTGAAGCCCTCGCTGAGCTTATGGAACTCTCGACAGTCCTTGAGCATATGGCTAGTTTTTTCTTACCATCTTGCTTGTCGATGTAGAAGTGGATGGTGCAGGGACCAGACAGCTTGTTGTATGCTGAAGGCTCATCGTCGCGGTTGCGACGTTGCCATGTTTGTGTTGGTCGTCCACCATCACGGTAGTTGCTAACGCGGTATCCGCTGTTGCGGTCGCCGTTATCGTGTCGATCGGCGTATCCAGCCGCAACCATGTCGACTCCGTCGCGATCATCGTAGACGCGCGATCTTCTCTTGCTACGGTGTTCGCGCATGCGGCCATAGTCTTCTTCGTCATTCGAATGCGCTCGGTTGACGAAATCATCGCCATCTGCCCATCGGTTGGCAATGTCGATAAGGTGGTCGAGTGTCTTGGGATTGACGCGCCCAAGTTCCTCCTTGAAATCCGGGCACCTAGCGCCATCCTTGAAGGCGTCGATTGCTCTTTCCTCGGAGATGTGTGCGGCAGAGTTCTTGATGTGGGACCTGTAGCACCACGGGTAAAACCACTACTAGAAAATCGATGTTGTTTTTATTATGTGCATCATCATGATTTTATTCGCCTAAAACAATTTTCCAAAACCTATTTTGTTTTCTAGAGATTCCCCTCTTTGTTCAAATCAAAAGCCTAGATCCGTTCGGATCTTTTATTGGCCTAAAACCTTTTTGCAAATATTTTGGTTTAAAAGAAAAAAAGTAATAAATATAAAATATTTTCTTAGTGGGTGAGGCAGCCCAGTCGGCCAGGCCCAAAGGACCAGCCAACAGGCCACCTACTACCCCAATAGACCAAACCCTATCCTAACCCTAACCCTAATCAGATCCTACCCCAACCCCTCTCTCCTCACCCCCGCCGCCACTCACTCTGCGCACGGCACACACACCCTGTGTGTAACACACAACACGCACGCACCCAAACCCAACCCGCACATCAATGCAGCATGCACCATCCCTCCTAGTCGAAACCACCTACCGCCCCTGGACCCACCCTTGGCCCACACCAACGCGAGACCCACCCCGCAGTGCCACGACCGAAACCGCCCGCGAGACACGCCCACCTCGCATGCTCCTCAGGATCCTCTCTCCCCTTCCCTCGTCTCTCCCGCATATGCCACCGCCACCACCGCTTCCTCCCAGTGCCTCGGCCTCCTCCTGCGTGGGCCTGCCTGCACGTGTTGGCCGTCGCCGGCCTTCCCTCACCTGTGACTGCCCTGCCGTCTCCTCTGTGGGCCGCCCCAGCATGAACCGCCTCGGTGTCCTCCATGTGCCTCCTCTGTGCCCCGTTGCCGTCTGTTCTCCTCGCCAAGCGCCGCCGTCCGCCGTCGGTTTCATGCGCGCCGGCCAAGCCCCCGTCGGCTCTCCCTCACCTAACCCATGCAGCTCCTCATCCCAAGCGTCCTCTCCGCTCACGATCCGCCACCGCCGCGTGTTCCTCGTCGCCCCGCCTTCTTGGCGTCGCCTCTGTGCAACCTCGTAGTACCATAGTGCGATGCCCGTGCCCCCTGCTTCCAGTATGTCGCGTGAGTTCTACTGGATGCTTGCTCCTCAGGTGGATATGATATATTGGTGAAGCCATGTTGAAGCATTGTTGAAAAGGATTGGATCCGATGATGTGGTGTTGATGATACAGTGAAGGTTGGTTTGGTGCAGATGTGAAGACCATGTGGTTGTCGCCACATGTGTTTTCTCGTCCTCACCACCAAGTCTGTCACCGTAAGTTTTCCATGTCGACAAGATCTTCGCAGATGACAAGGCGCGACACTGAGAACCACCGAACCCGAAGGTCTTCTTCAAGGAACACCAAGATCGCCTTCCCAGTTTTCGAAGACCAAACCCTGGTGCGGCAAGTTATTCTCACGGATCCGAACGCCTCGAGTACGCCGGCAAGGAACCCGAAGGCGATGACGCCGGATTCAAAGCCCTCCATCACGGCACACCATGATCTTCTACATGGACGTCAAGTCGCCGCGCTCTTCTTCTCGGATCCGAAGCCCCAACGCCCCGTTCCAAAGACCAATCCCCGCGAGACCGAACCCGAACCACATTGACCCAAGATCTCCGGACCTCCATGTGTGACCCCTTTATCCGAGCCCTATTTTATAAATCAACATCTATATGAAATGTTGCATATCAAATTGTACATGCTTGCATATATATTTCACTGGTCCGGGTTGTATAGTCGATTCATCTCATAATTAAATATGGAGACCATATGCGGGCGAATCTAGTCTAATATTGGTCCCATTTAAATTTGTGCATCGAACCGGTGAAATATTTTGCCTTGATAAGACAACATTTAAATTGCGGGGTATCCAAACAATATGAACTTAATAATTAATTGTCGGGACCCCGGTTCCGCTTAATATGGCCTAATTGCATCGCATCCTTGCCATGCCATACATCATACATGCATCATGTCTGATCTTTTGTCGTAGTATTAAATAGTGCATCCGGTGTTTCTTCTAGTGCTTTGCTTCTTCGCGGACTAGGCCGATGAGTTGATGCGAGTGTCGACCCGATCTTCGGATGAATCTCCGGCTATGTTTTTATGCGAGCATTATCCCTCTTTCTACCTATTTTATATTTCTAGTCTTTATGTCCTCCTGTTGATCTATTGCTATCTGTGTTTTGATGCTATAGATTCCATACCCTTTATTCTTCCATGCAGCCTCTATATTGCCATGGACACCTCCTATTACCGGTTGTTTGGTAGATAGTCGGTCTTGCGAGTTGTAGTCACTTGCTCAGCTGCTGCTTCGCGTCGTTGAAAATGTTCCACTGTTGTTGGGTGGTTGGCACATGCTTAATGGTGGAGATGATCATGGATTTAATTACCGTTTAATAACTAAAATTGAGGTAGGTAAATAATGCAGAGGCACCATAAGGTAATAGACAATATTTGGTTTTTAACCGCCCACTTGTGTCCTGTAGGACCCCGAGTTCTTGACACATGTTCCGAGATCGAGAGCGCTAACCATAGGTGGGGTGTGTGGGCACCCCCATCGATTTAGTACCTGATTTCAAAGTACTGTACTGGGGGCCACAACCTAGTTTGGAGCTTTATTACTATCGTGTACTTATGCCATGCTTTACTGCTTTATTTACTATTGCGCGTGGAGCACTTGTACTGTTTAGGAACCCTGTGCCACGTTTTTGCTGTATCGACAATCCCAGACACACTTTCGGGTTCCTAGTCGTTTACATTCGTCACCACACACCCTGGGTCCGTATCGGAGACGGCCGACTTGCGGGTGGCTTAGTGTGGTGGCCCCCATGTACATGCTTTGGGTCTGGAAACGTCGTGTCTGAAACCCCGTCGACATACTGTTGGGTGTATGTTTTGTGATTTTGTACCTACCTGATCTGACAACAAGGGTGTAGGTGCGTGTGGAAACTTTGGTGCACCCCTACAGGGTTAAATATTTTCGAGAAGCCGTGTCCATGGTTATGGACGACTTGGAGCACAGTTCTCGATCATAGACAACTATAACTAAAGTTTACTGTTATAATTTTACTTGTATCTGATATCACTAGTAAGTTGGATAACCACCATGGAATGAATGAATAAAATTTCCAACTGTGTGAGTTTCCTCAGATTGACTTCCTCGTTTGTTCTCGAGGGGGAAATACCAGGATGGGTATGATTTGTGGTAGTTTCAGGTTGGTCCTGAATAGGTCTTTCTTATCCCTCTCTTATAGCCAACAGTTGTATCGAGTCTTTATTGGTTGTTTAGTGCATGCTTCGCTGCCGCTTTAGTCCACCATACCTATATAGACGAGGACCATCGAATTCTAAGACTCGCCGTGTACTGGCCTCAGTACTGACCGCTCTCGTTTTCCTTTGCCCTTTGTCGGCACCCCTTTTGTTTAAGCAGGTTTTGAGATCGACGTCATTAGCAGGGTTACCCTTACGGCTTGGCCTGGGCAGGGTTATGGACACCATTGGTTATTCTTTAGGGCTCTTAGATCAATTTGCATCTTTTCCGTACTCGGACGGTGTATCGTTTTAAAGGTGATTTGGATCTTTGTATTGTATATCTGTATTCTTGACTCTTCGATTTGTTGTATATATCTGTTCTATGGGTTCCATCGTGAACTAATGTGTAATGGTATTACTTCATTTTCCACCCGCACGAAAGTGCCTGGTGGGCACCTTTGAATCGTTTATATGCGGATTTGGTGGGAATCGCTGAAACTTGCATAGGGCCGATCTGAGGGTGTTACAGGACCATCAGAGTATGTATGAGCGAATGGACTCGCTTGCTCGTTGGGTGCAGGCCCGCAGTTCTTCGATTGAGGCCGGCCTCTTGCTGGTGCCTTTGAAGTTATGGATGAAGTGGTATGCTAGCTCTTCCCCGCTTCGGATGGAGCTAGAGGATAGGCCGCTGAACCAGACCCTGGCTGCGCCTGTCAGCTACAGCTGAAGTCATTGTAAGGCTGTGTTCTTGTTTCCGCCGTGGAGTTTGACCGATGATATGTGATCATCGAGCCAAGCCGTTGTCTCATGCATGCCGTCGAACTTTAGATTGTTCGAAGGGAGCTTGAAATTTTTTGGTATCCGCGTTCGCCGTACGGATCTACTGAAGCATCTGGTTCCGCACAGCTCTTCGTCGTCTTCCTCTTCGGACTAAGTTGAGCACGCGCGTTTAGCACGTGCTTTGTCGATCTTGCGTTGGGGGAACTCGTTGCGAGCGTCGTAGTTGCTACTGCGAAGCCGTGGGCTCTTGTGGCGTCGGGGCAGGTCATGCTCGTCCTCCTCGGATAAGGGTGTAGGGCTTCGAGTGAACTTGACCGTAGCTTTTTTCTTCGGCTCCGTAGGAGTTCCGTCGTGGAGCGCAGCTCCAACGAGTCCGAGGCCTCCTAGCGCGGACTTTTGCATGGCGCTCTTCGAGTCACCCACTGGAGGTGGATGGGACGCGAGATATCTAGTGGCCGCCATGATCGTAGCCTGCGGTGTTTTCGGCATGATGTTGTCGTGTGAGTCCATCGTCATGAAGGACATGTTGAGAGCCCTGGTGACCTCGCGTCGCGTGGCAGGGTCCATGCGCTCCATGCGGGAACGGTACTTGTTAGTATTGTTGCCATGAGAAGTGGAGCCGTCAGCGGCGGGGAGCGCAGCTCGCCGCGCGCTGGATTCCGCAGCTGCCTTCTTACGCTTGTCGAGCTCCTCCATCAGCCTCACCTGTCGGTTGTGCTCATCAATGAGGAGGAGGTGGTAGGCCATCAGTAGATCTCGGGAGGCGTTCACATGTAGGATACTGTTGCTTACCACGGCCTCGCGTGCTTGGTGCCAGCCTTCCGCATTAAGGTTGATCTAGTTGTAGGCGTGAGCATTGCCTTTGTTGGCTCTGTTAGGAGGATCTCCGTCGTTTCCTCAGTTCCCAGTTTGTAGGTTGGGAGGGGGATTGGGTGTTTGCTGTGCACTCGAACCCAGCGGTGGGTCCGCTTCGCTGTTGATGCCGATGGCGCATAGGTAGCATTCGCGGAGTGGGTTGCTGCAGCCGCAGCTTTTGGATCTAGAACCATAGGTTCCTTCATCCGAGGGAGGGCCGCACAGATCGGAGTTGCAGCTACTGCTGTCATCCAAGTCGTCTGTCAGCATTGACGCGTGTAACGCGCCGATGGGTGGGGCCCATGAAGCGGGCCTGATGGATGGTGGTGGCACCCACTCTGGGAGGTGGAGGGTGCCGGTTTGTCCCACCTGGAAGAAGAACCTCCCGAACAGCATCTCGATCCTGTCGCCTACGGAATCGAAATCCTTCAAGGTGGTCGGCGAGTGGGCGGTGAAGTCGAAGGCGCTGAAGAGGAGGTGACTCTCCATTGCCGATGAGTTGTAGATCGCTCCGGATGGAACCGTCACGACCGCACGATCAGCGTCCCCGTTTCCCACAGACGACGCCAATTGACGAGGTTCGATCTCGTCAATGCCCATTGTTATGGACTTGGGTTTTGGATAAGATGGGGATGCTGAAAGTCGCGGAACGGTTAACAGACAAGCAACACAGGGACACGATATTTACCCAGGTTCAGGCCCTCGGAGGGAAAACCCTACTCCTACTTGCCTGCTCTTGATTACGGAGGAACCGAAGGTTACAGGGGTGCACAGATGCAATCTGGCGTGGAGGTGTGTATGCGGTGAGTTGAGAGATCCTTCTCGTCGTACCCTCCTGGCCTTTATATAGAAAGGTAGGTCCCGGGTTAGGTCGAGTCGGTTACAAATTAGGGTTGATACCCTTTGAAGTTCTATCTAATCTAGACTTGTCCTCCAAGGAGTCAAAACCGCCACGGGCTTGCGCCACCCGAAGTCTTCATGGGCTACATATCCTTACGTGGGCCTTCCTTGGGCTGGACCAGGTATACCAATGTCATGTACCCGTGGGGTATATCCATGTCAGTAACAGTGGGTGAAGTATCAATGGTAAAGATTGGACCGGGGTCCACAGTTCACTAGTGGTGTTCTCCTTAAGATAAATAACATAACATGCTGGGTGAACAAATTACAACGGGGCAATTGACATGACAGAGCAAGGGATAACAATGCAATATTAGACATTCATGATCCTATGAGATTTGATTGGGCAATGCGACAATATACATAGACCGCCATCCAAATGCATCTATGACTAGTAATCCACCTTCAGGTTATCATCCGAACCCCCTCCAGTATTAAGTTGCAACCAACGGATAACTGCTTTAAGCAATGTGTGTAAAGTAAACAATACAATTGTTCCATGAACAAGAGATTGTTGTTTTCTCCCTAGTAGCAATAGCACATCTACCACCTTAGAGATTTCTATCACTTCCTAGATTCAATAGAGGCATGAACCCACTATCGAGCATAAATACTCCCTATTGGAGTCACTAGCATCTACTTGACCAAGATAGCTACTAGAAACGGAGAGCATGCAAGATCTCAAATAACACAGACATGATAGAATCAATAAGATAGAATCATTAATCAATCTGACATAGTAATCTCAATATCCATCGGATCCCCACAAACACAACATGCATGATTACAAATAGATGATCTTGATCATGAATGGAGCTCACAAGATCTAAACATGGTAGCACAAAGGAGGAGAAACAACCATCTAGCTACTGTATAGACCCATAGTCCAAGGTGGAACTACTCACACATCATACCGGAGGCTGGCATGGTAATGAAGAAGGCCTTCGGGATGATCTCTCCCCTCTAGCAGGGTGCCGGGAAGAGCTTCAGATCCCCCTGATCTAGGGACGATGGTGGCGGCGGCTATGACCTGTTTCGTGGAGATCTGATCAGATACTTAGGATTTTGGCATCGAGGGGATTATATAGGCGAAGAAGCGAGGCATGAGGACGGCCATGGGGGCCACACCCTGCTCAGGAGCGGCCTAGGGTGGTCTCGCGCATGGGGGGGTGGCCACCCTGTGGATCCCCTCCGGTCGCCCTTCGGTCTCTGTGTTCGTCCCGATGAAATATTGACTTTGGCTTTTGTCCCGTCCAATTCCGAGAATATTTGTTTACTTGCTTTTCTGAAACCAAAAACAACAAAAATCAGGCAACTGGCACTGTGGCATCTTGTTAATAGGTTAGTCCTAGAAAATGTATAAAAATACCTCAAAGCATAGACAAAGCATAGCAAAGTGGATACTAAACAAGCATGGAACATAAAAAATTATAACTATGTTTATGACGTATCAAGCATCCCCAAGTTTAACTCTTGATCGTTCTCGAGTAGGTAAGTGATAATAAGAATAATTTTTGAGGTGACATGCACCATCACAATAAAGATCAAACCATTTGCAAGCATTGAAAGTTGGTATCAAAGTACTCTAAACATGAGCATGGTAGATGAAGTTCTAATAGTAAGACAAAGTAACTATGCTGCAACATGAAAGGATACAAACAAAGATTCATGAATGACAATGCATTGATAGACGTTTGTTTGTTTCACATATAGAAAACATAGCATAGTGGCATTCAGCTTGTCCCTCATGGAGCAGCAAAACATAAATGCATAGGACACCTTCAAAGTTCATAAGAGTGACTAGATACAAATATTTCAAGAACAAGCAATATCAACAATATGAATCAATCAATAAGTTTTGGGACAATGCACATAGAACTAAGAATGGCAACTATGCTCTCTTAATTGGTGCCTAAGGATAGAAGGTGGAGACTCAATATAAAAGTGGAAGAAAGGCCCTTCAAAGGGAAGCACAGATTTCAAGTTTCATAAAGAGCTTCTAAAAATTATGGTACTTGTTAGCTTTCAGCTCCCATTGCCCCTATCATAATCATATTGAAGTGATTAAGGTTAAAGTGAACAAAGTATGGAGTATATGCTTGACAAGGTATAAGTTGGCAATCTCATGTCCCTTGAGTACGAGGGCCGCTCCTCATGCTACTCAACTTTAGTTATCGGTAAGTTCTTGGCATAGTAAGTGCATGTGTATCATAGAGAACCACCAACGGGATACCCCTTGCCCCATGATACAGGAGTTATCCCATATCAAAATGACAAGGCAAGCAGACAATGAGCATCTCAGCAATCTTCTTATTTACCATGGGAAAATGATATTTTTTCTCTTCTTTCCTCTTTTCTATGTCTCTCTCTTTTTTTATAAGAAGAAAGCTTCATAGATTGCTCACTATGGTTATGCTTCAAGTTTCCACCATGATTAGGCATGGCTTAGGATAGCGGCCCAGGCGTTTCTCTAACACATATACATAACTCCATGGACTTACAAGCTCCCCTTTTATTTCACACCGACGACATACATAAACAAAAGAGCATGATATCAACTGGGTAGATATTTACAGGTGTTGAAAGCGTTCCCGTATTGACGCAGTTCTGCTAATCCCAACTTATAAGTGCAAGCATATACAACATAGATGACACAATGGTTCAAGTTTATTAGGGGCAAAAAAAATAAAGTGTGCCATCAAGTTTGTGAGATCTTTAATCACTATTTTTTACATAACAAAGTGACTTTTTAATTGGAAGGTAGATAAAACAAGAATATACTTGGAATGGTGTAACACACCATGCATATAAATTTATAGTGGACTCTTTGGAATAACTTGGTTTCTTGGGAGTTGTATGCATGAGTAGAGCTTACTCAATACAAGTGGAGGCTAGCAAAAGACTGGGAGCGACCAACTAAGAGAGCAATAATGGCCATAATCATGTAGAGCGACAAAACATTTTCAGTCAAAGCATAAAGTGGTACCATAAGTCAAAAACTAAATGATCATAGAGGCTAAGGTGACTGGTTCATAGTTATAACATGGTGTGATCATGTGCCAAGTCAACCCAAACAAAGCATCAAAACAGAATACCACAATACTATGCTTTTGTATGCTAAAACAACGCATGGTTCTTTCAAGGCACATTAAACAATCCTATTTTTTTGGAGCAAGTCATGCTATAGCAATAATCACTAAGCATAAGGTCAAATCAACATCTAGCATGAAATGATAAAGTCTAAGTCACAATCAAAGCAAGCTCATTGTACTACTAAAGCAAGAACTTCCTACTCCTTTCCAACACCAATCAACTTATTTGAAATAACACAGCGAAAGCGGGGGTCCAACTAATTTATTCAAGAAAACTAAGCAAACGAAAATCAAAAACGAAAACTAAGATGCTCAGTGCATGAAACAATAAAAACGAAGTGTCTAGAAAGACCTGAGATTTTTATTGATGAAGAAGGAGATGACTTGGGCATCCCCAAGCTTTGACGCTTGTACATCTTGAATATTTCTTGGGGTGACACGGGGTGGCATCGCCAAGCTTGAGCATTTGTCTATTCTTCATCTCATTACATCATTCTGCCCTTACACCTGAAAATTTTCCTTCATACAAAACTTCACACAATCTTCATTAGCAACATTAGTGCATTCAAAAGATGATAGACCCTTTGGGATTAGTTTCAAAACAGAAAAACTTTCATTAAAAACACAAGCTACTGCAGCAGTTCCTTCAAAAAGCTCAATTTTCCAAAGATAACTCAAAAAGAAATCAATAAAGAGGCAAATGCAAATAATGACAGAAATCTGTCAAAACAGACCAGCAGGTGAAAACCGATTTTTTTGAAGACCTTTTGTTGCTCAAATCAAAACGTGTTGAACTAACTAAAGTTAGCTAACAACCTGGGGGATTTATTTATAAAATTACAGCTCAATCCGACATACAGATATTTTTCAACAATTTTTACAGTGGAGCACAAAAATATGTTTCGGGACAACAACTCCCCGAATCTTATTTCCCTCTCATTAGAGGTTATTCTTGGCACAAAAATCAAACAAAAGGATAAGGAGAGGTTATTATAGAATTAATAACTTCCAAGACTCAAGAAACTATTGGGTTATCTCCCAAGAAGTACTTTTCTTTAATGCCTTTAAGTTAGGCACAAGAAGCAAGAATCAAGTATTTTCAAATGAAGAAGCATTAACATCGAATTTTTCTTTAAAAGGAGGAGCAAAAGCTAACTTCTGTCTCCTAATAGGGAAGTGTTCAATACCTTTCTTGAATGGAAATTGATATTTAATGGTGCCTTCTTTCATATCAACGATGTCACCAATAGTTCTAAGAAAAGGTCTTCCCAAAGTAATAGGACAAGAAGCATTGTATTCAACATCCAAAACATAGAAATCAAGAGGGACATAGGAATTTTTAACCATAATAAGAATATCATTAACGTTCCCCATGAGTTTCTTTTTAGAATTATCATCAAGTGGGACATCCAAATAGCAATCTTCCAAAGGTGGCAAATCAATCATTTCATAAATCTTTCTAGGCATAATAGAGACACTAGAACCAAGGTAACATGAAGCTTTAAGATCAAAGTCATTCACTTGCATATTAATGATGGGTTATCAACTATCTTCTACTTTCCTAGGAATAGAAGCTTTGTGTTTCAATTTTTCTTCCTTAATTTTAATTAGAGCATTTGTAATGTGTTTGGTGAAAGCAATATTCATATCACTAGTATTAGGACTTCTAGCAAGCTTTTGTAGGAACATAATCACTTCAGATATATTGCAACCATCAAGATCAAAATCAAACTTAGCATCACAGATAGTAAACGTTTTGGGTTTAGGCATTGTGGTAGGAGGAACAGGGACTTCTTGTGGTTTGCTAGCATCCATATTGGTGGTGGTAATGGTACAAACACTATTGTTTCTAGCAATTTCAGCTTCTCTTTCCCACTTAGCATGCAATTTAGCTAACAGTCTAACATTTTCATCAATACTAACTTGAATGGAATGACTAGCAGCAAAGGTACTTTCCAAGGTTTTAGGTTTAGCAGCAATTTTATTAATCAAAGAGGATTGTGTTTCAGACAAGGATGAAATATTTTTCTCAACATTCAAAAGCTTTTCCTCCATAGTCTTGTTGAAAGTAGTTTGTTTACTAATAATGTCTTTAAGCATGACTTCAAGTTCAGAGGGAGCACTTCTAGTATTGTTGTAGGAATTTCCAAAAGCATTACCATTATTGGGAGGGTAAGGCCTATAATTATTGTTGCCAAAATTATTCATATAGGCATTGTTGTTGAAATTGTTATTTATAATGAAGTTCACACCAACTTGCTCTTCTTGAGCAACCAAAGAGGCTAAGGGAACATTATTTGGATCAATATGAGCTTTCCCATTAACAAGCATAGCCATGATAACATCAATTTTATCACTCAAGGAGGAGGTTTCTTCAACAAAATTTACCTTCTTACCATGTGGAGATCTCTCAGTGTGCCATTCAGAATAATTAACCATCATATTATCAAGGAGCTTTGTTGCAGCACCCAAAGTAATGGTCATAAAGGTACCTCCAGTAGCAGAATCCAATAGATTCTTGAAGAGAAATTTAACCCTGCATAAAAAGTCTGGATAATCATCCAAGCAGTCAGTCCATGAGTGGGACAATTCTTTACCAAAGATTTCATTCTTTCCCAAGCTTGAGGAACATGTTCATTATCAAGTTTTTTAAATTTCATTATTTCACTTCTCATAGATATAATCTTAGCAGGAGGATAGTATTTTCCAATAAAACATCTTTGCATTTAATCCAAGAATCAATACTATTTCTAGGCAAGGATAGCAGCCATTCTTTAGATTTTCCTCTCAAGGAGAAAGGAAACAATTTGAGCTTAATAATATCTCCATCTACATCCTTATATTTTTGCATCTCACAAAGTTCAGCAAAGTTATTGAGGTGGGCAGCAGCATCAGAACTAGCACCAGAAAATTGCTCTTTCATCACAAGATTCAACAAAGCAGACTTAATTTCATAAAAGGTAGCATCAGGAGAAGGTGGAGCAATAGTTATACTCAGGAAATCGTTGTTTTTTGTGCTAGTGAAGTCACACAACTTAGTGTTCTCAGCAGAATTCATTTTTGCAAAGGTGGAGCAAGCCAACAGCAGCAGCAACTGGAGTAGGAACTAACTTTTTGTGTGTTTTTTATAAGAAAAAAAAGCAAACCAAACAAAACTATTTTTGTTGGAATTTTTTGATAAAAATAAGAAAGCCAAACAAAGCAAAAGAAAGTAAGCAAAGCAAAAAAAGTAAAGATAAAGGTTGTGAAGGAATCCCCTTGTGAAGCCGTCCTTAACTCCCCGGCAACAGCGCCAGAAAATGTCTTGATGCGGCTCAGATCACTGTAGAGCTTCGTTGGGAAACCCCAAGAGGAAGGTATGATGAGCACAGAAGCAAGTCTTTCCTTAGTATGAAACCAAGGTTATCGAACCAGTAGAAGGAAGGAAACGACTCAAAGGTGTTGCTAGCAACTTGGAATCCTACACAACACAAACTCAAGACTTTGCCCCAACGAACAATGAGGTTGTCAATCTCACCGGTTTGTTGAAAACAAAGGATTAACCATATGGTATGGAAGGTAATGGTTGCTTGCAAAAACTAAACATTAACAGTGGATGAAGTATCAATGGTAAAGATTGGACCAGGGTTCATAGTTCACTAGAGGTGTTCTCCTTAAGATAAATAACATAACATGCTGGGTGAACAAATTGCAGCGGGGTAATTAACAGGACAGAGCAAGGCATAACAATGCAATACTAGACATTCATGATTCTATGACATTTGATTGGGAAATACAACAATATACATAGACCGCCATCCAACTGCATCTATGACTAGTAATCCACCTTCAGGTTATCATCTGAACCCCCTCAAGTATTAAGCTGCAAGCAATGGATAACTGCTTTAAGCAATGTGTGTAAAGTAAACAATACAATTGTTCCATGAACAAGAGATTGTTATTTTCTCGCTAGTAGCAACAAGACATCTACAACCTTAGAGATTTCTATCACTTCCCCAGATTCAATAGAGGCATGAACCCACTATCGAGCATAAATACGCTCTCTTGGAATCACTAGCATCTACTTGGCCAAGATAGCTACAAGAAACAGAGATCATGCAAGATCTCAAACAACACAGACATGATAGAATCAATAAGATAGAATCATTAATCAATCTGGCATAGTAATCTCAATATCCATCGGATCCTCGCAAACACAACATGCATGATTACAAATAGATGATCTTGATCATGAACGAAGCTCACAAGATCTAAACATGGTAGCACAAAGAAGGAGAAACTACCATCTAGCTACTATATGGACCCATAGTCCAAGGTGGAACTACTCACGCATCATACTGGAGGCTGACATGGTGATGAAGAAGGTCTCCGGGATAATCTCTCCCCTTCGGCAGGTTGCCGGGAAGAGCTTCATATCCCCCCTGATCTAGGGACAATGGTGGCGGTGGCTACAGAATGTTTCGTGGAGATATGATAAGGTACTTAGGGTTTTAGCATCGGGGGGATTAGATAGGCGAAGAGGCGAGGCATAAGGGCGGTCAGGGGGGCCACACCGCCTGTGGTGGGCTCACGTGGGGGGTGGCCACCACTGGCTCTCCGGTCGCCCTTCGGTCTCTGTGTTCGTCCCGATGAAATATTGACTTCGGCTTTTGTCTTGTCTAATTCCGAGAATATTTTTTACTAGCTTTTCTGAAACCAAAAACAGCAGAAAACAGGCAACTGGCACCGTGGCATCTTGTTAATAGGTTAGTCCCAGAAAATGTATACAGATACCTCAAAGTGTAGACAAAGCATAGCAAAATGGATACTAAACAAGCATAGAACATCAAAAATTATAGATACGTTTACGACGTATCGGGCAACGAAGACAACAACACGCGGTGCATGATTTTCATGAACAAATCCTTGTACATCCTGAAGTAGTCGGTGCCCAAGATCATTGCACTGCACATCCACAACGGGTCTCTATTCATCTTCTTCCCGGGACTGGAGCCTCCTCACCGAGGATCACGCAGACACGCATGTAGACCAAGAAGACCACTGATGATCATGATGCACTCTATTTCATTCGTTTACTCGCATTGACTTCTCTTGCAACAATTGGACCTTCATCATTTCATGGCCGCTATCCATATTCTACGCATAAATAATAAATGTTTGAGCACTGTTGGGGATATGCTATATGGGTATCCTCATAGCATGTCACTTATCCGGATAACCCGGGTGGCCCATAGTCGGTAGCATGGCCTATGGCCTGCTGGGCGGCCTAGTTAGATGGATTCAGAAGGGAGGCTCGTGCCGGATAAAGGAAGGCTACGGTGGAGTCACCAACGTACCCGGAGCCTTGGAGTACAAGATACACAAGACTAGTAATAGACAGTGTAGGACTCTGTAACCTGTCCGGCTAGGACTTTTCCCTGTAACCCTAGGACCTGGCGACTATATAAGTCGGGCCTATGGGAGCCTTTAGGGCATAACTTCATACAACCTCGCACAACGAACCTATCTCTGTAACTTGGTGTACTGCCCTTATAGTGATTTATAGCAGGAGTAGGATTCCGCCACCGTTGTGGGATCTGAACCTAGGTAAGCTGTGTTACCTCGTACCCGTCAATCGTCCGCCTTACCCCACGTCTCTAAACACGCACTGTGAGGACCCCTCCATGGCGTACTCGTCGACAATACCACAACAGTTGGCGCCCACTGTGGGGCAAGAGGCGATTCAGGCTTTTCAGCAGGCGAGGACCAAGATCTTCGCGGGAATTGGCGAAACCGTAGCCATCGGTCGCGTTCTCTTCTCCGGCAACGTTCCGATCGTCCCTCCTGACGAGTTCTGGATCCCGGCGAAGACGAACCCTACGTGGTGTTGGATCGTTCCTATCGGAGACATCCACCTCTTCATCGGCGAAACCGACTCGGGCACTAGTTCCCTGGGAGTCAGAGGAGCACCAAGACCCGCACGGACCGCCTACGGGCTGGGTACGTTCGCGGAAGGATCGATGTCGGATCTCTCTTCGGAGTTTGCCGACAAAGATCGGAAAAAACTCTCACTGTAGCCCACCCAAACCACCCCTGTGCAGAATATAAAGGTGGAAGATCACTGCAAATCCGCCGGCTTCGCCCGTGCGTCCGGACAGCAGAGATCAAAGTTCGTCGGTGTTGTTACCATCTTCGATCTGGCATGCTGCATTCAGAGAGAGGGAGAAAACCCCCGCGATTACCTGGCCAGGTGGCTCCGTATACGAGCCGATCTAACCCACTACCCCAATGAGGATGCTATGTATCACTTTGTGGAAGGACTGGACCATGGCACGCTTCTCCGACATTCTCTAAGACGGCAGCAGGCATCAGGATGCCTTACCTTTGAAGGCATGGTGAACACCGTCAACAACTACGCGGAGGCCGAAGCGGCAGCTCAGACAGCGCTTGCGCTTATTGATGGAGCCCCTCCGATTCAGCCACCGCCACCACCGCCTCCGGCCGCCATCGTCGCAGCTGCGCCACCACCTCCAGTCATCGTCGAGGCCATTGCACCTCCACCACCCGTCATCGAGGAAGTCCTGGCACCCTCCGACTCTGTCATCGACGCACTTTATGCTGATTTCAGTGCAGATTCAGAGGAGATAGACTTTAGTCCAGAAGAGCTAGACTCCGCTATGCAGGAGATGGAAGAAGAGTACTCGCGCGACGAGCAAGCCAACAACATCGTCATGTCCCGAGGGGTGTTCGTCACCATTGGGACGGCGATGGATGAAGATCAACCCGGACAAGCTCCGCCTACAGCGCTAGACAAGGGGAAGGGGCCACTTATTGCTGCTGACGATGATCGCGCAAAGGTCATGCCTCCTCCGCCTAACCCAGTGCAGCAGCCGCAGGAACTCGGCACCGGCCCGAGCAACAATAACACCGCAAACTTGCCACCTCCAGCATCTACGTCGGCAGCAGCCCAAATTACTCCAGCTGATAGAGTGATGTACGGCAATATCCTTGTCGAGCCACTAACCGTTGCTCATATACGGAACGTGACCCAGCTTGACGAGAAGCGCCAACAGTTGCTGGAGGAAGCGCAGGCCATCGTGGAGCAAAGCGCTAAACTAGATCGAGATCTGGTCAACGCGTAGAAGTCCATAGAGAAAGCTAGAGCAATGGAGGCCGAGTACAAGACTTTGCTACAGCAGCAGAAGGCTAAGAAAGCTCCGGCTCGCGTCATCAACGATCCTGGTGTACGCCGCATCCTAGGATGGGCTCCCTCGAAGCCGGCATAGGCCAAGCCATACATTGACAGTGAAGGCAAGCAGGTGATGGCTACCCCACTCCTTAACCTCGCCCTCGGCAAGACCATTCTGGAGTAGGATAGATCGCCTGAGGCAGTGGAACAGGTCTATGACCTAGTGGCCAAGGCGGTGAAGCAGCAGGAAAAGGCCACCTCTCAGAGGCTTGAGTCTGACTCAGCGCTCTGCCGATCTAGCCAGTATAAGCCGCCAAGGGACAGATCTCCTCTTGATGTCGGGTCCCAGACGGGTTCATCAGAACGAAGACGGAGGGATGCGCGCAACAGGAAGGATGCCATCCCCATATCCTCCAACCACGGAGAAAAGGCCCGACCTCGTCGCCCATCGCCACCACCCCGATCTCCCCGACATCGCGAAGATTACAAGGCTCACCATCGTACGGATATGCCCCCACCAAAGAGTGCGGCATCATCATCCGCGACAACACGGAGCAGACCCGTCATGACGGAGAGCGCAACCAAGGACACAAGAGCAGGTTACGCCATGACCCTCCGTGTCCGATAAGCAACCGTGACAGGCGTGAGGCGTCGCAGGAGGGTAACAACAAGAAGGCTAACCCACCGCCACCTCCTCCTCCGTCACCACCAAGCAGTCACCATGGTGGAGGAGGCCCGCGTCATTCACGCAACCCATCCCCTGTTGACAAAAAGAAGAAGAACTCGGAGCCATACGATGCATGTTCGCGGATCGATAAGGCCCGGGAAGGACCATACCTGGGACCACGTTGCTTTGGACCTGCAATACGGTCTGCAACTTACCCCAAAGGTTTCCGGATTGACAAGACCATCAAACCCTATGACGGCACCGCCAAGCCAGCCACATGGTTGTAGGACTACGGCAACGCGGTGGAGATTGCTGGAGGCAACCCCAACGTCGCCGTCAAGTACCTCCCGTTAATGTTGGCGGGCACGGCCCGTCAATGGATCGACGACTTGCCAGAGAAATCTATCTACAACTGGCTGGACATGCAAGAAGCGTTCACCAAGAACTTTGAGGGTACATACAAGCGTCCCTGCACCATGGGCGATCTACAGCGGTGCGTGCAAGAGAAAGACGAGACATCTCGCGCCTACCTCTCCCGCTGGCTGGATATGAAGAATACCTGCGCAGGAGTGCACGCTCAGACCACCATGGCCGCCTTCATCGATGGGTTGGAAAGGGGCACGCTGCTCCGACATAAGCTGAAGAGCTTGCAAGACAATCACCAGCTTGACTTGAACCAGATGATTCAGTTGGCTAGTGAGTTCGCAGCTGCCGACGACGACCCTCGCGGCTCCTTGCCGGCAACGGCCGTTCCAACTCAAGCTCGGAGGAACAGCAGTACAAAGCGTAAAACCGCTCCAGAAGAAAATCAATCTACCGACATGGTCGCTATGACTTGCAGGATGAGGAGAAGGCGGACAACATGGCCGAGGAAGGGGAGCTGGTCGTGGGCAGCAGCGAGGAAGTGAAACCACCTCGGCGCCGCTCCGTGTTCCCCAAACCTACGAGGAGTACCGCGATATGCCGTGCCTTGTACACCTCGACGCCAACGGCAAGGCCACCCATACCAATCGACACTGCAAGTTCGTCAATGACCTCAAGGAAGACCCGGAGTCCGGCTACAAGCAAAGTCGGAAGAACAGACCGCGAGGCAAGGGCAAGGGGAAGAAGAAGGAGGAGGAGTCCAAGGATTCTAGTGACATGGACGAGGATGTTGACCCCAAGCACGCCGCCAAGAGCAACGATAAGGGAAAGAACCCCTTCGCAAAGAAGGCTCCAGTCTACCACACTTTCCTTGGCACCCCCACTGTCCGACAACAGAAGACCTATCTGAGGATCCTGATGGCCACTCTCCCCCAGTCCCCCAGTACCTGCGCTGGTCGGAGGTTCCAATAACTTGGGACAGGACGAACCACCCAGACCTTGTGCCCATAGAGAACCAGTATGCCATGGTCATCAACTCCTTGATTGACGGCGTGGAGTTCACCAAGTGTATGGTGGATAGTGGAAGCAGCATCAACATCATGTACCTGGATACACTGCAGAAGATGAACTTGACGGAGGCAAACCTAAGGCGGACCAACACCATCTTCCACGGCGTAGTTCCTGGTCGTGAGGCTCGGTCCCTTAGATGCATTACACTTCAGGTTGCCTTTGGCGATGTTAAAAATTACCGCCAAGAGCGCATGACCTTCGAGGTGGTCCCCTTCAAGAGCGTGTACCATGTCATATTCGGCCGCGACATATTCCACACGTTCATGGCCAAGCCATGCTTCATCTACAACAAACTCAAGATACCCGGACCAAACGGTGTCATCACCGTATCCGGAAGCTTTACCAAGGCAAGGGACTGCGAGATCAATGAAGCAGCCATTGCAGAAGCTGTCCTCTATAGCGAAGAATTCAAAGAGATCCAGAGCAAGGTCAATGACTCAGAGATGCCCGCGTCGAAGAAGCAGATCTCCGACTCCGCTCCTGCGTTCAAGGCCGCCATCGAGACCAAGCCGGTGGAATTTGTGGTAGGCGATGCCTCCAAGACCATCGCCATTGGGATGAACCTGGATCCCAAATAGGAAAGCGCGCTCGTCGAGTTCCTCTGTGAGAATAGGGACATCTTTGCCTGGCAACCTGCCGACATGAAAGGTGTACCTAGGGAACTTGTCGAGCACAGCTTAAACATTGATCCAAAATGCAAACCAGTGAAACAACCTCTACGACGCTTTGGAGATGAGAAGAGACCCGCCATTGGCAAAGAGATAGCTAGGTTACTTAAGGCTAGATTTATCCGAAAAGTCCTTCATACCCAATGGGTGGCCAATCCTGTACTTGTCCCCAAAAAGGGAACCAATGAATTAAGAATGTGCGTTGATTACACCGGCTTGAACAAAGCATGTCCCAAAGATCCGTTTGCTTTGCCTTGCATTGACCAAGTCATTGACTCGATGGCTGGCTCGGAGCTTTTGTGTTTTCTCGATGCATACTCAGGATACCACCAGATCAAGATGAGGAAGTCGGACCAATTGGCCACTTTGTTCACTACCCCATACGGCACGTTTTGCTATGTCACGATGCCCTTTGGGCTGAAAAACGCAGGTGCTACCTACCAGCGGACAATGCAACGTTGCCTTCACGACCAAATTGGTTGGAACGTTCATGCCTATGTGGACGATATCGCGGTGATGTCTAAAAAGTCAAACGACTTAATCTCCGACTTAAAAGAAACCTTTGATAATCTACGGAAATACAACATGATGCTCAACCCTAAGAAGTGCGTCTTCGGCGTTCCAGCCGGCAAATTGTTGGGCTTCATCGATTCCTAATGTGGAATCGAGGTCAACCCGGATAAAATCAAGGCCATCTTAAACATAAACCGTCCGACATGCCTAAAGGACATTCAACGAATAACAGGTTGTGTTGCAGCAGTTAGTCGGTTTGTCAGCCGACTTGGAGAGAAGGCGCTGCCGCTGTACAAGTTGCTGAAGAAGGCGGACAAATTCACGTGGACGGACGAAGCAGATGCAGCATTGAAGCAGCTCAAGGAGATTCTTTCCTCAGCGCCCATCCTTGCAAAGACTCCGAGCAGAGAGCCTCCCTGTTAATTTACATGGCGGCAACCAACCGGGTTATCAGCATCGTCATTGTGGTAGAGCGGAAGGAACCAGGCTATGAGCACGGAGTTCAACAACCAGTTTACTTTGTGAGCGAGGTCTTGATGGAGTCCAAGCAGCGTTACCCGCACTACCAAAAGATAGCTTATGGAGTATTCCTTGCTTCTCGGAAGCTAAGGCATTACTTTCAGGAGCACCCAATCACAGTGGTGAGCAAGACTCCATTGTCCGACATTATCAATAACAACGACGCTATAGGAAGGGTCGCGAAGTGGGGCATTGAACTTTCCGCCTTCGAGATCACCTACAAGAGACGCGATGCTATCAAGTCACAAGCCTTGGCGGATTTTGTTGCAGATTGGACGGATACGCCAGATGTTACTCCGTTGCTGGAACCAGAGTACTGGGTGATGCACTTTGACAGATCAAAGCTGCTCAACGGCTCGGGGGCTGGTGTATTGCTACAATCACCAACAGGAGACAAGCTACACTACGTTCTGCAAATCCACTTCGAGGCTACAAACAACATGGCGGAGTATGAAGCACTCATTCACGGACTACGTGTAGCCAAGGATATTGCCATCAAGTGCATAGTTTGTTGTGGAGATTCCAACTTGGTTGCCCAGCAGGTGGCTGGCACTTGGAATGCGCGGAACCCTATGATGGCGGCATATCGAGACGAAGTGGACGAGATAGCCAAGAGCTTCTTGGGCTACGAAGTCAAGTATGTGCCTAGGGAACAAAACGAGGCGGCTGATCTGATCTCTAAGCTTGGATCAGGGCACAAGCGAATTCTGCTAGGAGTTTTCCTAGAGCACCTGTGCACACCATCCGTGAAGGGAGCCGACATCGACAACCCGGATAGAGCTGAATCTTTCGTCAACATGGTGACTAAGGTCCCTCCGGCTTGGACAAAACCGTTCATGGAATACCTCGAACACGGAACTTTGCCCGACGACAAAGTCGAAAGACGGCAAATAGTACGACGAGCAAAGGGTTATACCATAATCAATGGGCAACTCTATAAAAGGAGCACTACTGGTGTATACCTAAAGTGTGTTTCCCAGCTAGAAGGTATGGAAATCCTGCGTGAAATCCATCTCCGAGATTGCGGGCATCACGCCGCTCCTCGATCGTTGGTCGCAAAAGCCTTCCGGCAAGGATTCTACTGGCTGACCGCGAAGGCGGACGCCGACAAGCTGGTTGATACATGCATGGGATGCCAGTATTATGCCCGACAACCACATGTTCCTGCTGAAGAACTACGAACAATACCAATAACTTGTCCGTTTGCAGTCTAGGGGCTGGACATGGTGGGACCATTACAGACGACACCTTGTGGGTTTACGCATCTGCTTGTAGCAGTTGACAAATTCACTAAATGGATAGAAGCTAAACCCATTAGAAAGCTTGATGGGGCAACTGCCCTCAGGTTCGTCCGAGATCTAGTGGTGAGATTTGGTCTCCCACACAGCATTATCATCGACAACGGCAACAATTTATCACTCGAAGAAGTGGAGGCTTATTGCTGGGAGAAAGGCATCCGACTTGACCTTGCATCTATGGCACACCCACAATCCAATGGTCAGGTCGAGCGAGCCAATGGATTAATTCTGTAGGGAATCAAGCCACGCCTTGAGGCACCGCTACATAGAGCAGCTGGAGCCTGGGCGGAAGAATTGCCATCTGTGCTGTGGAGTTTACGAACTACACCCAATAGATCTACCGGCTACACCCCTTACTTCATGGTATATGGAGCAGAAGCCATCCTGCCCTCCGACATCCTCCACGATGCACCAAGAGTTGCCGCCTACGACGAGGATGACACTGAAGAATCCAGACGCCTGGATGTGGACCTTCTCGAGTAGGAGCGCGTTTTGGCATGCCAAAGATCCGCCATCTACTAGCAGAAGCTATGCAGCTACCATAATCGCCGCGTTCGGCATCGCTCGTTTAAAGAGAGGGATTTGGTGCTCCGACTTAAGCAGAAGAAGTCACACAAATTATCCCTGCCATGGGAAGGACCGTTCATCATAAGCAAGGCGCTACTCAATGGGTCTTACTACCTTGTTGACAATCGTGAACTAAAGGATAGACCCAACGAGGATCATAAGCATAAGCGACGTGACCCGGATGATGACTACCCGGAGCTTGATCGGCCATGGAACACAGCACAGCTACGTCCTTTTTACACTTAGCATTTTTTATCTAATTGTGTATTTCTTTTATGATCAATGAAATAAAGCTCTTTGGTTCACTCATATTTCTGAGTCTTTTACCTCCTTTAGTGTTCATTTTTGGATCATGTAAAACCTTTATGCACAAGCCTTGTGTTTGCACTTGTGAAAATTCCGCCTACGGGCGTTAGCTTAAGTTTTCTGGTCTACACGTTCTTTGTCGTTTTTATGTGGATTCTGGAGTAGTGACTTTCGGCACTTATTGTCGGCGATTTTGTGCTCGGGTTATTGACGGTGCCATTGGGCATCATCACCTAAGCGCATGGTTCCGACAACGAGTCTTCCGACTCACGAAAAGTCAAGCATAAGAACCAAAGTAATGGATAAGCCAACACTTGCTTAAAAAATATATACATGCTGGAAACTAGTTCTTAAGTAGCAGGACATAAAAACCGTTGTTTTCCGCCTTAAGTTACATCACCAAGTTTTTTTCGCGCATACACCAAAGGTGAAACAAATATTACAAAGTTGTTTTTCATTCCTTTGGCGCAGGAGACTTGGAAGCAGCATCGTCACCAGCCGGAGAATCACCCTCAACATCGGCACTGTGTTGGGACTCGGAGGAATCTTGGTTGACGCTGTCGATGGTGTTCATGGGCACGAAGACGTCGATGTCCACCAACTCGGCAACTCTGGTGTCATAACCCGCGAGTGACGACAGGATGGCTTCGTGGTCAATCTCTTTGCCGTCATCATCAACATCGGGGATACCAGAGGTCACCGTGTCGATGTCGGCACCTTCGTAGTGTGCCTTCACCATTGACAGCGCCATCCTTGCGCCAGCCCGTGCACATGAAGCTTTCCAGCTTGTGACACGCTCGGGGGCTCGGCGTAGAATCTCCGAATACTTCGCCATGGAGTCCGAGGCCTTGATGTGTATCTGGAGGGGCTTGGCAATCTCTTTGGCTTGGGCGATGGCGGTGCTGATGAAGTTGTCGGCAAGAACCATGCATTCCTTGTCCGAAGGAGGCAATCAGGTTAAACCCATAGGAGCTGCAAATTCCGACAAAGAAGCGCCTGAGTTCAATAAATTCTAAGTATCCAGACTACAGAAATACAAGGCGGAGGAAACTTACTGAAGATGCTGGCCTTAGCCTGCCAGAGGGTGTCCGCCGGGGATTCTTTCTCTTGTTGGAGGAGCTTAAACGCCTCGCTGTGGCGTTGGTTTTGCTCATCGGCAGCTTGCTTCTGATCTTTTAAGATCGCAAGCTCCTCCTTCAAGCGATTGATTTCCACGGAGGCGGAGTCCTGCAGGGCCTTCATGGAATCCTCATGCATTTTCAGAATTTCTTTCCTCTCCTCCTTAAGGATCTTGTTCTCGCTGTCCAGCTGCTGGATGTGCTTGGACTGCTCGGCAATGTCCTTGGCCTTGGCGACATGTTCTGCAAAGTCGGAGAAAACAAAGTACACAATGAGTACTTAGAGAATGTAGGCACAAAATGAAGACGGAATGCGCAAAAAGAAAACAGACTCTTGTTTTTGATGATCTGTTCCTTCAAGATGGCACGTTTAACCTTTTCGGCTTCAAGATCTGCGCGCATCTTCTAGTACTTGTCATTGGCCATGCCTCTCCGAGCATTCTCGTTCTGTGGAAAAAAGAACAAAGTTAAAACGTTGTTTAGTCTGCTTGGAGAATCTAGTCGGAAAAATTTCCACCTAGACGCTCGGGGGCTACAGCGAGAGTTTTTAACTTAGCAATATGCTTATCTTTTCTTTAAGCATCTAGTCAGAACTAATTCAGTTCTCGATTAGAAGCTTGGGGGCTACAATATAAAGTTTTTAACTCGGAATCTGCTTAGCTTTTCTTTAAGCATCTAGTCGGCACTAATTCAGTTACAACTAGAGGCTTGGAGGCTACAGTATTGAAAATTATAAACATCACAGATGTTACTCTTAAAGCATCTAGTCGGAATAGTTCATTCCATCTAAATGCTTGGGGGCTACAGTGAGAGTTTTTCTAACTTAGTCACTCTTAGAGCATATAGATGCAAAACCTATGGTTTTCCGTCTACATCCTCGGGGGCTACAGTGGGATACTCATATGAAATGAAAAAAGGCAAAGTAAACTTACAAGTGCGATGATCTTGAGGTTTGTAGTGCTCTCGGCTAGCAGCTTGCCAAAGGAAATGCTATTTCCTTGCAATATTTCTACTTGTCGGAGGAGCTCCTCAAGGCCGCACGTCGGAGATGTCGGTACTCCTCCAGGAACCAGAGTTGTGTTACTCGGCGTGAGCGCCGGGTAGACTATCTTTGGGAACTCAAAGGGTTTCTGGGGAGCAAGGGCATCGCCTTCGGTAGAAGTACCAGCTTCCACCACCGCCTTGCCGCCACCGATGGCATCCTTAGCCGGAGCTTCAGCCATTTGTTGAGCGGTGCTCTCCTGCATTGCCTGCTCGCTGACAACCGCGAGTTCGGTAGAGGCGCCAGAATCCACTTCCATGGCGGAAGGGCCTAATGCCTCCTTAGCTTGTGAGCTTGTCAGGGCAGACGAGGGCTTGACGGCAGGGGTAGCAGGGGCGATGGCGGGGGAGGCGTCGCGATGCAGCATGTCTTTGATATTTCGAGAAGCCCCCAAAGTTTTGGAGGTCTTCTTGAGGCTGGTCGTGGCTTTCTTCCTGAAAAGTGCAAAATGCATAAGTACAAGAGCAAGACAGATAAATAGACAATGTCGGAGAATGAGAAGCTTACACTAGGGGGGTGCTTTGGCAAAGATCCCGGTGGTTCTTCTCTTTTCTGCCTCCAGGGTGGCGGTAGTCTTTTTGGAGGCTCCACCCTCCGTCTTCTTCTTGCCTCCGTCGGCAGCGTCAGAGGTGGAGCTCTTCCACTTTCGTGCCAACGGGACCTCGTCGTCGGACACGACTGTGACTTCCTTCATCTTTGGATCGTAGATTTGGGAAGCCATGTTGCCCTCATCTAGATCGCTAAGCTATTAAGTGAGAAATCACCGTGTTAGACAAGATGGTATTGGCAAGACGGAACTGGAGCATATGTCGAACACGGAAAATAAATACCTACCTTTGGGCACTTGCCGTCTACGAACATGTCGTAGGTGATGGTGAAGCCACGCTTCTTATCCTTCACCTTGACGATGTCCTTAAGGCGGAGCTTGACGGGGTCGCTCGAGAAGTTGTCCACGGAGATGCGGAGACTATCCCTTCTGTCGCTGGTATACTCGTGCATGTACTTCACGCGGTGCTGCAGAGGTTGGATTCGCCTGATGAACCAGCACATGGCTAGGTCCAAGCCGGTCAAACCCGTCTCTACAAACCATTCGATCCGCCTTATAGCGCGAGAAGCGTCGAGGTCGGAGGGAAGGGAGGCTTGGGATCTCCATGTGGAAACTTCAGTGGCGGCTCCGTCCATGAAGTCCGGGTACGTTACTTCTCGGCCCGCCAGAAGAATGTCGGGGCCGTAAAAGTACGTCCGCTGCCAATTCTTGCAGGACTCGTGGCCGACGATGTCGAGGAACCGCCGGCCAGGTCGAATCTTGAAGCTTATGGTGCCGTAGTTCCTAAGCTCCTCCTTACTATGTCCGGCTTCACGTTTGACGGTGAAGAAGTACACAAAAAGGTCTAACCTAGGCCTTATCCTTAGATATCCCTCGCAAAGTGCCGCGAAGTTGCTAAGCACTAAGATACTATTGGGGGAGAGGTTATGGGGCTGGACCCTATAATGGTTTAAGATGGAGAGGAATAAGTGGGAGATAGGCAGGGAAACGTCGCATACCAGCTGATCTTTGAGGTACACCTTTTCTCCGGCTTGGGGAGAAGGTGTCACCTCGCCGGCCGGCGTCGCCCGCCAGGCGAGCCTCTCCGTCGCGGGGAGGTAGCCTTCGGCGACCATCTCTTGGATATCGGGTCGGTGATGTCCGAGCCGCGCTAGTCGCCCTTGTGCGAGTCTGGCTCCTCCTCCAGTGGCTCTAGCGCCACCAAATTTGGGTCGCTGCCATTGGATTCGATCACCGCCGATGCGGGGATGACCAAACCCTCTAGGGGCACGACGACGGGGCTTGCCGGCTTCGCTGCGGCTTCGTTTGACGCCGCCATTGATGGGGAGGTGCTACTGCTAGCCATGGAGTGAAGATTGGGTGCGACTGGTGCAGATGGGAGCTAGGGTTTTTTCGAGGTTTCTCACGGAGAGCTCGAGGAGACGCGCGGCTGGAGGAAGAAGATGACGCGAGAAGAATGAGGTAAAAAGTGGAAATTTCCCCACGGTTACTATTTATCATCCTCGACGTCAAGATTCGTGCAGCTTGATCGGACAGTTGCCGCATAGACGACGTGTTCGCGAACGTGCGCGGAAATTTTGCCATGTCTCCAACCGTCGTCGCCAACGGTTCGTATCGCTCGCGCGGGAAAATCGGATATGATTACGTTCTCTGCATGTGTGAGTTACGAGGCGTCGCTGAACTAAGCCTACGTTGCCCTAGCTGGCATAAGGCAGATGAGCCGTCACATCAAAGATTCCGGCATGGACAGATTCAATCCGACTATGGAAGAGTATAATGGAAGACTCAACATTTTTCCGGCTTATAAGTTAAAGACGGAGAAAGTTTTGCAGGGTTCTTTGGGAGGACTACAAGATGTTGCTTGACAATTTGCCGACATCCATCTAGACAGAGCATTCCACGTGAAGAGGCAAGACGGCGCAAGATCTCGGGGTTCTCCGGGGGCTATTGTTGGGGATATGCTATATGGGTATCCTCATAGCATGTCACTTATCCGGATAACCCGGGTGGCCCATAGTTGGTAGCATGGCCTATGGCCTGCTGGGCGGCCCAGTTAGATGGATTCAGAAGGGAGGCCCATGTCGAATAAAGGAAGGCTACGGTGGAGTCACCAACGTACCCGGAGCCTTGGAGTACAAATACACAAGACTAGTAATAGACAGCGTAGGACTCTGTAACCTGTCCGGCTAGGACTTTTTCCTGTAACCCTAGGACCTAGCGACTATATAAGTCGGGCCTATGAGAGCCTTTAGGGCACAACTTCATACAACCTCGCACAGCGAACCTATCTCTGTAACTCGGCGTACTACCCTTATAGTGATTTATAGCAGGAGTAGGATTCTGCCACCGTTGTGGGATCTGAACCTGGGTAAGCTGTTACCTGCACTCACAACCGTCGCCTTTACCAACGTCTCTAAACACGCACTGTGAGGACCCCTCCATGGCGTACTCGTCGGCAATACCACGACAAGCACCTTATAGTTCAACGGTGGAAAAGTTTGAAAGAAGATTTACCTAAACAATTGGCCGAACACTTTCTGTACGCGATGAGATCGGCGCGGTTTAGACCTGAGCGATGCACCGTCTAGCCCTGGAGATAGTCACACCTACGCTAGGCCACGATCAAGGCAGAAAGGAGTAGCAGTTGGCCTTCGGCCGTTCCCAAGAGATGCGTCAGGTCGCACTATCGGCGGCGTCGAAACGATGCCGAGAGAGCAACGGCCTCCAACCGGGGACTACTAGGGGCCTTGGTGGTGCAACAGGAGGTCGATGTTGGGTAGATTTGGCGAGCAGCGCATCGGATTTGGGCGACGAAGATAACAACACGCGGTGTGCGGAAGGACGGTGTGAGGTTTGATTTGGTAGTTGCCAAAGGGGCATGTATGACCTATCCAGCGTGGCACGCTTTGTCGGCAGCCCCTGCCCGGCGCCTGTATGTGGAGTGCTGGATAAATTCTTTGACCGACTAAGTGGCACGGGTTGGGGCCTGCCGGTACAAGCCGTTAACAGGCCATAACCTTCAAAGAATGTTGGGGACCTGCTGAGAGACGCCGGTGGAGATTCTCTAATTTAATACTCCTTCTATCTTGAATTAGATGTCTTAAATTTGTATGTATTTATACATATTTTGGTGAATAAATACATGTGAATCTAGACAAATTTTTGACGTCCGATTCGCGTGTATTCCATGATTTCCGTGGTTGCGGGTGACAAAAGTTAGTGTCCTTAGTGGCAAATGCGATGAGAAAGAAAGCCAATGAATCATGATGGGCAAATGCGATGAGAAAGAAAGCCAATGAACCATGATGGCTATGACTCCCAAAATGACTGAGATTAAAGCTGTGAAAATGACGTGGGCACATGCCATATGCAGCCGCGCCTCACCTCACCTCATCCCAATGATCGATCGAGTGCGCATCACTCTCAAAAGAAATGGTACGGACTGGATCGGCTAACTCATAGACGTTTCCGAAGATCCTCGAGCATCGACGAGGCGGAGTTCTACCAGCGGCCAATCTAGAACCGTACGTAGCTATTACCGGCATGGCCAAATCCGTCCTACTCCTACTGACCTACTGCAGGAACTTATTACCCAGTCGTAACTGGTACGAGTATGTATATGAAGCAAATTATGATGGCTCTGGCCCGCCAGCACATGGCCGCAGTTAACCATCTCTTTCAATTTCAGATCAGCACGCGGCCAAGAAAGAAAGGGATTGAAGGAAGGAGACAACGCGGTGGGCCTACCCGAACAACAGGACAGAGGAAAATGGTGGCTTAAACGATCCATCGTCCCATCGACAGACCATATATATAAATCCAATAAATGCACAGTTCTGGAAACTGAATTATTATCTAGGAAAACTACATGAAATATCTTGCCATAGAGACTGTGACATGTCATGAGCTCTTTTATTCTTCTTCAATACACATGCTATAAGCTACGCATTTGCGCAAGGCTTTCGATTCAGATGAAGAAAAGACTGGCCCATTAGTATTGTTGCCATAAAGCGCGTACGATTCATGCCTTCTCAGCGTCCCACGTACTGTTTACATGAACAGTACCATGGTCATGAATAGTACCATGGCGGTGTATGAGCCGTTTCCAGCCATGGGCAGTGGGGATGTCTCCAATCGTAGATCTTCAGTCCAACGGTCTATATATATGGTTGTACTATTTATCGGCTAATTTTGTCCAATCGTGTGTCACGTTATATAGTCACAACATAAGTTTTGGGTTAAATTTTCTTGCTCTAAACAATATTGTTTTACGTTTACCCTTTGTAACTATTCAGCTAAAAAATTTTAGCTCACCTTTTCCGGCTGTTTTATCCGACGGTCGCGTTTGTGCATGTACTATTTATCGTCTAATTGTGTCTAATCACGTGCCACATAACAAAACTTTTCGACTAAAATTTTCTTGCCATAACTATATTTTTTTGCGTACACCTTTTGTAACTATTCGGCTCTCACATTTTCTGGCTGTTCGATCCGACGGTCCACGTTTCGTGCGTATACTATTTATGGTCTAATTTTGTCTAATCACGTGTCATGTCACATACACGCAAAACAACTTTTTGGCTAACATTTTCTTGCCCAGTCTCACCTTTTCTAGCCGTAATTATTATACTTATTTTTTGTACACAACTTCTTTGCTTCATTTCTATAGCGGTATAATATTTTCTGTTCCATTTTTTATTATTCGAGTGTACTTTTTTAAGATAACTTTATTAGTTAATCCATGCTAACTTTTCGCCGATGTATAGTTCGCCAACAATATTTTTTAGGGTTATTTTATATTCTTTAGCGGAGGTGTTTTTTTAGATTATTTTATATTCTTTAGCGGAGGTGTTTTTTTTAGATTATTTTATATTCTTTAGCAATAATTTTTTCTCACACATTCCTATTTTGTAATTCCCATACGGAAGCTACCCATCGGTTTTTTTAGTTGTGAATAATTTTCTAGCTATAATTAACAAGTAGTGATTCAATTTTGTTATACTTTTTCATTCTTCCACATTATTGTACCATCTGTCGTCTTTTTTATGCAAATAGTACTTGTGTTTTCTTCTGCCACAACTTCAAACAACAATAATACACTATATAAAACGTACTCTTCGGCAACAATTTTAACCGATTAATTCACAATATTGCTCCTCACGGACACGGCGTGACGCCTCGCCATGTTCCCTAGTATAGATGGATGGCCAGCAGAGTGTTTGTAAAGGAAGTTAAGGATGGATTTCAAGGAATTTGCTCCAAGTGATGGCATGAGCGGTGGTTTGATAATTTCTTGGAAGGATGCAGATGTGGTGGTAAGGGATAGAATGGAAAATTCCATCGATGTTTCTGTTGGAAGGGGGCAAGATCATATGTGGAGGTTTACTGGCATCTATATGGTGAACCAAGATGGAAAAATAAACATCTTACACGGGAGAGATTTCGTGAGTTGAGCCAGATTTGTGATATGCATTGGCTAGTGATGGGAGATCTTAATGATATTGTTTACCCTTTGAGAAAGAGGGAGACAATCCAAGACCTGCTCATTGCATGAAAGCTTTTCGGGATGCTTTGGAGGAGTGTCAATTATCTAATATGGGTTATATTGGTGAAAAATTTACTTGGCATAGAGGAGAGATTAGAGAGAGGCTATATAGGGCCTTATCCAATGAAGCATGGAAGGAAAAAATCCCAAATTCACCATTGTGTCATTTTGATTACTAACAGTTCGATCACAAGCCGATTCTTATGAGTACTGAAGAACCAGAAGTGGGCCAGAACATATGCCCATCGATACTGAGGTTTGAAGTCCGCTTGTTTAAGGAGAAAAACTTTATGGACATTGTGGAGGGGACCTAGGAACTATCGGGTCCACTAGCTCAAAATGAGACTTTGGCGGGAAGACTGGCACATGTCCATCATTAGCTTCATAAGTGGGATATAACAGTGTTGAATAGAACAAAAAAATCTAGTCGAAAAACAAAAAAAAAGCTGGAAAAGGTTGTTCGAGATAATCCGTGAAAATATAGCGTGTCAGAAGGAGCTTTTTTAAAAAAAAAGGGGATATAGCCCCGGTCTCTGCAACAGTCGTTGCACACAACCTTTTATTAAAAAGAGTCAAATATCATCCATCAACCAAACGAAAAACAAGTCATGGGTCGCTTAGCATTGATACATGAATCAGCCAGCGAAAAAAAGAATGAAAAATCTAGTCATCCCGTAGTCGACTAAGCGGCTGCTAGCACAACTGGCCGAATAAGTGATGGACGACCATCACCAAATGGTTGCACCCAGTAGCCATAATATCCCGCTGGTCGGGCGTAGATAGAAACGCCCAAAATTGTACCCAATATGCCATCTTATGGATAACCTGCAAAAAATTGTAAGAGTTTGTTTTATTAAAGATAATGTCATTTCTGCATCTTCAAACAGACCAACATAAGGCAGAAACATCAATGTGAATTCTATCCTTAGATGGTTTGTCCATTCCATTCAACCAATTTTCAAACATGTTTGTTATATTAGTTGGAGGAGGTATATTAAAAGCAAAAAATTGACAATACGCCACAAGAGACAAGCAAAAGAGCATGATATAAACAATACGTCAGAAGGAGCTAGGTATGGAGATTGGGAAGATGCTAGAGATGGAGGAGATGCATTGGGCTCAGCGTAGCAGGATTAATTGGCTCCAATCTGACGGTAAAAATACTTCTTTTTTCCATAATTTTGCATCAGCAAGAAGGCAAATGAACCATATAAAAAGATTGAAGGATGACATTGGTGAATGGATAAATGGCTCAGACTATTTAAATCCTTTTATTTTGGATTTCTTTGCGGGGCTGTTTACTACTGAAATAGAAGAGCCCAATCTTGCACTTAATTAGAAAGTGGTACCAAGGGTTACTGCTGAAATGAATGATAGTTTGCTAAAACCATATACACCAGAAGATGTGAAGAAAGCCCTATTTTCTATCGGTGATACTAAATCCCCCAGTACATATGGGTTGCATGCCATCTTTTTTTAAGAAGTGTTGGAATTTGATCAGTGAGACTCTAACACAGGAGGTCTTGGAGATATTAATTCGAAGGTAATTCCTGATGGGTGGGACGATATTGTGATTGTTCTTATCCCAAAGATCGACTCCCCGGAGAAGACTTCACAATACAGGTCGATCAGTCTATGCAATGAGTTGTATAAGGTGATTTTGAAAATGATAGCAATGAGGCTTAAGGTAATTCTTGATGATGTTATCTCATAAGCACAAAGTGATTTTGTTCCGGGTAAAATGATTACCAATAATATTTTGATTGGTTATGAGAGTATGCATACAATAAAGAATAAGAAAAAAAGGAAAAGTCGGGTATTGTGCTCTGAAGCTTGACATGGATAAAGAATATAATTGTGTGGAGTGGGTTCTCTTAAAGAAAATGATGATTCGCCTCGAGTTTCAGTCAGATTTTGTTGATTTTGTGATGGTATGAATTAGTTTGGTGAATTATAGCAATTCAATGACCAAGAGACGGAGTCTTTTTATCCTACTAGGGGACTGTGGCAGGGTGATCCGTTGTCGTCTTATCTTTTCATGTTGTGTGCATAAGGCTTATCGAGTGCAGTGACTCACAAAGAGGAGGTTTGTGGCATAGAAGGTGTTTGGGTGTGCAGAAATACACCATCATTTTCTCACTTATTATTCGCTGATGATTTCCTTATACTTATGAAGGCAGATATTACTAATGCAACCTTATTGAGACGGGTTCTAGATGAGTATTGTGCAAGTTCGGGACATATTATAAATGAAGATAAATGTAGTATATTTTTTGTCCCAATGTGGATGTACAAGTAAAGGCTCAAATTTTCACACAGTTGAACATTATGATTGAAACTACTCCCTCCGTTTAGAAATATAAGATGTTTTAGGTTTGTGAAGAAGATGTATCTAGACATCTTTTAGTGTATAGGTTCAAACGAATCTAGACACTAAAAGGTGTCTAGATACATCTCATTCACAAACCTAAAACATCTTATATTTCCAAACGGAGGGAGTATATCGGATAAATATCTGTGCTTACCATCAATGGTAGGTCTAGATTTTTTTTCCTGAGAATATGGTAGGTCTAGATTGGAGTGATAGTTTTGTGTATTTGCTTGAGAGGATTATACAAAGTAGTTTTGTGTATTTGCTTGAGAGGATTATACAAAGACTAAAAGGTTGGAAGGAGAAGTTCTTATCGATGGGGAAAGGAGATATTATTGAAGGTGATTATTCAATAAATTCATGTGTTTGCTATAGGTGTTTTTAAAATACCAAAAAACTTATGTAAAGAAACTTATGTAAAGAGATAAATGATACTATGTCGGCATTCTGGTGGGGGTGATTCTGAGGAGTAGGAAATACAGGTTTGCTTGGTGGAGAATATGTGTATCAAAAAAGTTGGGTGGAATGGGCTTTCGTAACTTATACTCTTTTAATCTAGGAATGCTAGCGCAGCAAGTGTGGAGATTAATAAACAAACCAGATTTCTTATGTGCGCAGTTGTTGAGAGCTAAATAAGAGCTAAATACTACAGTATCAGTCAAGGGATATCATGAAGGCTGGTCCAAAGAAGGGTTCGTCATATACTTGGCAGAGCTTATTTGCTGGTCTTCAAACTTTCAGAGAGGACACATTTGGAGAAAATTTTGGATTTAAAGGCTTTCCCCTAAAAAACAGCTGTCAAAAGAACACGTGGGTATATGCTTCAGCAGTAAGATGCCAGATCGGCAGATTGCAAAGTACTTTGACAGACCCAACCGGAGTAATAATAAGCAAATAACTTGATCTATCTGTTCTTGTTCCATAACTGGAAGAATATTCAAGATACATAAAGAGATTGTTTAGTGTACTGTCTAGGAACAAATTAACAACACGTGCATTCTGCTCCAATTTCACATGACAACGGGTGAAGCGTCCTGACGGCATTATTAGCTATATATACACGTGACAACAGACGGATAGCAGCTCCCAGATTTAAGCAGCTGCGGCCTTTGGCAGCTTTGTTTATTGTGTGGACTGTATGTTGTACTATCATGCTGATAGTTCTACAGGGCAGAACCTGCGCGGCGACGCCTCGTCGCATTTGATGTAGCGATCTGGCCAAGCTGCTCGCTGTCGCTCGGTGGCACCCGTTCTCTCACTGGGGTGTAATGCCTCAGCCAAATACCGGTATATACCTGAAGAAATAGCAAAGCACCATTCAGAAAACAATCGTTAGACAAATAAGAGAAGATCTCCCACAGGGGTGTGTGATGTATGGATGTTTTCATTTTAGGAACTGCATGTCTCAAATAATGTTTAAGGGATTGTTTGTTCTACCGATTTTGAGAATGTAGCAGGAAATAAAAGTAGCCTAGGAAGACAAGGTTTAGTGGAAGTACGACTGGAATTCAATGACTCAACTGTATAAACATAATCGTTTGAGCATTTCAAAGGTGCACACAGGAACATCTCTCACGCAGAGATCCTTGCTAAACCACAGGGAAAATCTAGCTCCACCAAACAGTATTCAAAAGAATAAGCAATATGTACAAGCAATATATTTCCCATTACACATCCAAAAATAAAAACTCCTTTCTAGACTGATAACAGAAATCACGTTCTCAAATACCCACAAGGAAGTTAGCATGGTTGCCGTTGAATTCAGAAGCAAGAAGAAAAATTCTCATACATATATCTACTGCTAACCACTGACCTGTTGGGGCCTCATAATTTTATTGTCAGGGTCATCAAGTGACTCCTTCCAATGAGCTAACCAACCAGCCATACGAGGAATTGCAAACAGAACTGGGAAAAATTCTGTAGGGAATCCCATTGCCCTGAAAATCAATGAGTCACAATTTAAGCACTTCAACAACAAAACTAGTACAAATGTTAGAAAATAGACTCCCAAGTTGGAAGAACAACCGATGTACCTATATATTAGGCCAGAATAAAAATCCACATTCGGATAAAGCTTCCTCTTGATAAAATACTCATCTGACAGTGCTGCCTTCTCCAAAGCAACGGCGACCTGGTATGGCATCAGAATGCATCATAAGGGTGTGTTTGATTTGGCAAAGTTACAGTTACACAGAGATATCCATGCTATTTAGAATCCCCACATAAAGAACATGACATAATTCTTAGGTCCTTATTAATAGCAAAATGAAAGGACATCAAACCCTGAAGAGTGTTAAGCCGTATTCAAAATTTGGCCAATAAACCTTTCTACACGAACAATCGATCGATAATGGGCACATCATGCATTTGCAATTGCGGAAAGGATCAGATATAACACCATTCTTCTTCGATAGCCCCGGTAAGATGGGTTAAAGGGTGTGAGGTAGCAATATTCCGCCAGAAAAAACTAGGGATGCTACAATGTCCAACAGATATCCACAATAGCACTCGTTCTGTTGAAAGTTTGCAGCATAACTATGCAGATGATGAATGTACCAACATAGATGGTCGAACTCAACATTTCTTTGCAGGATGAAGTATTAATGATCATGTACAATCACACTACTGGCATACTAATGAATATGCGTAGGTAAAGAAACAGCCTGATGCCAATCCTCAGTGTTTCATGCACATGTTAGTAAGTATCTTAAGGACCACAACAACATAAAACAGACAGGTTTGTCTCGAGCGTAAGAAAAGATGGATGGTGAACACTAGGACAGCTTGAGTCTACTATTTTTGTCCCTCTCAACATCTTCAGATCCGAAGTAGAACAAATCTGAATTGCACTCCACCTATCTTACTGATTTTCAAAAATTCAACTTTTCACCCAGTGGGAAAACAAATACTCCCACCGTCCCAAATTAGTTGTCACAGCTTTGGTCAAATTTAGTCTAGATATGGATCTAGACACGTTTCTATGTGTAGGTTCACTTATTTTGGAAAAAAGCTGCGACAACTAATTTGGGACAGATGGAGTAGTATATTTTTGTTGCATTCTTCTCTCCTTGCATGGTACAGATTTTTTTACTATGTTCATTGCAAAAATAATGTTTCACAGACCAAGTTAGTGTCACACCCATAACACAAAAAGAGCAACTATATGTCATTACATGAAAATACTGTTAAACTCTAGCTGAAGAAAATGGAGGATGATAATCCCTTCAGAAAATACTTGATCTCTACAGTTGAACAGATAAGGAATAGCTAACCTCGATTAGAGGATCCCGTCCCACAATCGTGAAAACCTCCTCTGCTAACTTCCGGATGACTTTAGCACGAGGATCATAATTCTTGTACACACGGTGTCCAAAACCAGACATTTTCCGCTTCCTGAAAAAGGACAGATATCTCTTGTAAAACGCCAATTGCACATCAAGAAGGATTGGAGTGAAATTGTATCCTGCAGACCATAAACATATCAACCAGCAGGAGTTCTATATCACCTGTTCTTCACTCCCTCAATGAAATCCGGAATATTGTCCACACTTCCAATCTCACTTAACATTTTAAGTACCGCCTGACATACAGAAAATAACATTTAGCACCACAATAAGATGGCGATCCTTTGATCTCTACAGTAATAGATAACTAAGATTAACCCTATTAGCCAGAATGCAGGTTTAGGAGTTAGTAGATGAAAGGACATCGAAAAACTAGCACTTCGGGACTACATGTAGTACATTCCAGAAAATAGGGTGGTGTGGGAAGGGAAGAGGATTCTTGAGTGCATAGATCTACTTGCATGATGCCATGATGAGAAACACAACATATTCACGGAAAATGCGTTGGTGGGCCTAGCTTCAGAAATTCATTCCTGCGAGTTTCAATGCAAATCAGGCGAAGATTACCCACCTTCAAAATTATAAATGGTAATGCAGTCTGCTTTGCATGGAGAAAATGACAGCCTGCCAGTATGCATAAACTCTTTGAAGGTACAAATCTAATTGAATTTGCACACAAGTCAATATCATGTTCTACGTCGTCTATCAATCTTGGCTATTCTTTTTGCACTAGTTCCGACTGTTCCAAACTAAGGAGATACTGAGGAACATAGTTGAGGTATCAATATGAGATTCTCTTCGTAGGAGAAATTGGAGGCACTGGCTATCATGGAGCAGTTGTGAGCTCCTGCAATCAACAAATTTTAGGGTACGTAGGATGACGCATAACTGCACGAGGTTGGTCATAACATACTTTTAATTGTGTTGGGTTTCGATTTGTGTTCGATTGGGCCTGTGTAGGGCAGAGGTGAAATATGCAAGTCTAAAACTGATTAAGTGTAAGTTAGTCATCATTTAAAAACAGAACTGCCTTTTTGAGTGGATGCAAGATTCATAAAGTTTATACTCTTAAGAGCTGATGAAGCAAGGCCTATTGCTTATCAGATTTATGAATTTCTAATATGTGTAGAAACATAATAAAGCTTGAATGCATCAACCAGGAGGAAGCTCAATATAGTTTACCTCATTTGCGCCACCATGCAGTGGACCATATAGAGCTCCAACAGCACCAGAAAGAGCAGTGAAGACATCGACACCACTACACAAATATTTCTAATTAGGCATCAATTTACTCCTACTACTTGAGCGGAGAATGAAGGACAAGATTTACCTCGAAGCAAGGTGCCTAACAGCAGCTGTTGAGCAGTTCATTTCGTGTTCAGCATGAAGAATAAAAAGTACATCTAGAACCCGGGCAAGTCGGGGATTTGGCTTATAATCTTTGTTACCCCTGGAACATAATAGGAAAATATGTATCAACATTGAAAACAGAAACTTGAACCTTTTAGCATATATATGTGAGTAAAACTGATAGGGCTTCCAAGTAACATGACTTACATAGAGTCCAGCATATACAAGAAATTCTCTGAATAAGAAAGATTATTTGAAGGAAGGACAACAGGCCTTCCTGCTAATCTTAGGTAGGCTGCAGCTGCTATTACTGGTGCCTGAGCAAATTTTCAGATAGAAAGTTAACAACTTGCATAACAAAAATTAGAATGAACCATCATTATAATTTTCATCATGAGGTTACATGCAAAATTTCCGGGTATTTTTCACACTGAACAAAAATTAATCAGGCTGAGTAGTCCCCTAAAAAACTACACTAACTGAAGATGATCAGATAATTGCCATACCTTCCCAAGAACTCGTACAATTTGCTTATCCCTAACCTGCTTCGACTTGTATAGATCTTGACCCTGCATAGGTAGAATTTCTTAGCGGTCAACTTTAAACTTAGACAACATGTAACAAATGTAAGTTCCGTGGTTATTATACGATCTATGTGAAGAAATATGTGCCCCAATTCTTGCATTTAGAAAGCACTCACTCTAAGAGCAGGGTTTGCATCTGGATGGAAGACTGAAAGTGTGCTCATTGCACTGGCAAGGACACCCATGGGGTGGGCATCATGAGGCATTGATTGTATTATATCCTGACAAAAATTCAAGACCAGCAGTATATCACTTTGTAATCCAAGCGAAGCCTGAAACCTGTCTGAAATTCTGAATATATTGCAATATCAAGGCTATTAAACAAAAGGTGATGGACAAAGCGTACCAAGAGTCCTTGAGGAACAGCAGAGTGCTGCGAAATTGCAAACTCCCAGCCTGCCAGTTGACTCTGGGTAGGCAGATTCCCGTACACTGAGCGCAGCAAGTCATTAACAAAAAATTATAAACAGCAGAGATGTGCTACAATTAAGTAGAAAGACAAGTTTCGTAACACTTACTTAAGAGGTAGGCGACCTCAACAAACGAACTGTTTTCAGACACCTCCTCAATTGGATAACCTCTGTAGCGAAGAATTCCCTCATCCCCATCAATGTAGCAGATGGAAGAACGCACGGGGGCAGTGTTGAGGTAACCAGGATCATAAGTCTTAAGACCCTTGTCATCCTTTCCAGTGGTAATCTACATCATATCACAACAAGAATCAGTTTTTTTCTTTCCGATTTGATTTGATATACAGATAAAGCATCATCGAAATCGAAAAGTAAAATGCTTTAAGTGGTTCTGCATTGAAATTTGATGTTGTAAATCACATTAATTTATAGACAAAGTAGTACTGAGATGTTTACTGGAATAACAATAGAAATCAGTTAGGCTGCCAGATCCCCTGTAAGCTATACATGTTGGTCAATTATAAAAATTTCCTAGACCATGCTCTCAGTGTCACTTGCAATCACTTACCGATCAAAATAAGCTATAAGCTTCTCCTGGTTATCAGCTTTGATCTATATAACAACTTTGATCTTTATAACATCCTCACTTGCAATTTATACAAAAGGATACCTCACCCATTGCCGCATCCTCTAATAACAGGTTCGAAATTTCTCTGAATTACTGGACTGGAACGTGGTCTGAGCCCTTCTACATGCGCCTAGCTATGACAAGTACATCAAAATCTAACCCAATCCCGAATCCACATGAGCTCAGCTTATCCTAACAGAACTCCGGAGCAGAAGCTCCTAAGGACAGCACAGATCAAGCTACAGATAGTCCACGGCCAGCCCCGGCTCCGGACAGCTGGTTACCTTCTTCAAGTCGGTGGCGCGCACGGTGCCGTCCTCCGAGACCTTGACCTCGTACCGTTTCCCCGTCCTCGTGTCCACCACGGCGAGCACGCCGGGGCGGGTCGCCGGGGGCCCGGCGGCCGACACCGGCGACCTCTCCAGCAAGGCCGCGGGGCCCGCGCCCTCCGCGGCGGCGCCGAGGAGGTGGGAGGAGAGCACCGCGAGGCGGCCTCGCGCGGGATCGGCGCGATCCATCGAATCTCTGTCGGTGGCGGGTACGGGAGGAGACGACCAGAGCAGAGCAGACCGGAGCAGAGAAAGAGAGAGAGAGAGACGCGGCTACGCGAAGGAAGCGGTTGCTTGGACGTCTTGTTGGGGTTTGGCTTTTGCTTCTCCTTCGCGTAGCTCGATGCGTCGTGTTTTATCGACTTGGGACTTGGATAGGAGCCGTGGGAATTGGGATGCTGAAGGTCTGAAGGTCTTACGAGAATTATTGCATTCGGTTTTTCCGTTGCATAAACTGGTGGGTTCCTTTATTACTGTCGAAAAAAGAATACGGGTGGGTTTCACTTTTATTAGGCCACACTTTATTCAAATTCAAATGGTTTAAACAATTATCAGGATTCAAATGGTTTATCAAGGATTTTTGAGTGTTGGAAAAAGTCTATCAACGAAAACCTTTTCGGAAAAAATGTTTGTTTTCCATATAGTCTAACTGCACTAGTTTTGCTGTAGATAGAATAAGATCCAAATGAATGAATTTCTCTTTCCTTTTGCGGAGTATTTAGAATTCCAAAATACATAGAATCCTCTTCTTAAAATATGCTTTTGTCCCGCTATATTAATATAACAACTACATACGATACAATAGTTTGAAGCCACTAAAACGTTGGGGCAACAACAAAAAACATACCAAAAAAAGTGAGTCTAGCTCACTTGGTTAAGGTAGTGGATGTACAAGTCCTCAAAGACGCAGATTTGGATTTCTTATTAGAGTATTTCAAAAACAAAATCGTTGTACGGGTTTCCTCCTACTACATTCCTTTTAAAAAAATATGCTCTAAAGGAAAAAAGAATGAAGATAACGGTGAATCAACTAAGCGACAAGGACTCAAAATCGCTTTGCCCTTCAACTTTGTCCCACCACAATCCATGCACTCCGAAGTCACCAGTACCAAGCAGCACAGGGACCGTCAACTCGACGTTGATGCCCGGACCAGAGCACTCGACCTAGGGTTACGTTGATGCCTGGACCAGAGCACTCGACCTAGGGTTTCCACTTACACTCAAGATAAAGTGGATAAATGATTGACACGTCTAAAATGTATCTACTTTCCCAAACACGCTGTTGTTTCTCCTCTAAACTTGTGTGATTTGAATACAACTAACACGGACTAACGTTATTTTTAGCAGAATTGCCTTGGTGTCTAGTTTTTGTGCATAAAATCAACTTTTAGAAAAAATCCCGGAAAATATGCCAAAAATCCTATTTTACCAGAAGACTCACGGAGCCAGAAGATGAGGCAGAGGTGGGCCACGAGGGGCCCACACCCCCACATGGCTAGGCCCTGTGCACAGGAGGGTGGCTACCTCGGGCACCCCCTCGGACTCCCTCTTTGCCTATATAAGCCTCCTGACCTAAAAACTTCGGGGGGGTCGACAATTTTTCAGAAAGACTTCCGCTGCGTCGCCACCACCAGAAACCGCGATTCGGAATCAGAAACTCCGTTCTGGCACCCTGCCAGGATGGGGATTTGGAGGAGATCATCGACATCATCATCACTAACGCCTATCCATCAACCATCTATGTTTCCCCCATCCATGAGTGAGTAATCTCCGGCTGTGGGCTATGAGGATGGTAGGGATTGGATGAGATCTATCATGTAATCAAATAAGATTGTTAGGACATGGTGCCTAGTATCTTTATTAGTGCTATTTGACTTTGTTTCAACTTGTTGTGCTTAATGCTTGTCACTAGGGCCCGAGTGCCATGATCTCAGATCTGAACTTATTATTGATTCATGATGATAGTATCGTTTGTGATCTTATCTGCAAGTTGTGTACACATATCATTGTCCGGAACCAAAGACCCCGAAGTGATAGAAATTAGGACAGCCATAGGGGATGGCTGTGATACGAGGATCACATGTGTTCACGGAGTGTTAATGCTTTGCTCTAGTGCTCTATTAAAAGGAGCACCTTAATTGCCAGTATATTTCTTTAAGGCCCCGCTGCAACGGGCTGTCTGGACAAAAGATGTTGTGCAAGTTCTCATTGCGAGCACGTATGACTATAAATGGAACACATGCCTATGATTGTTTAGTACTTGGATGCTTTGTCTTATTTATCTGCAATTGTTCTATATCTTGAAGTTACATACATAGTCTCGTCCATGTAACGCTCGTCCATCCATCTCTATGCCTACCGCACTCATATCCTACTATTTGCTACTATTGTTACTATTGCCTTTGTTTTACTGCTGCTGTTACTTTGCTATTGCTACCACAAAACGGTTGCTAGTAATAAACTACTGTGAGAAAGACTATTTCCAGGTGCAGCTGAATTGACAACTCAGTTGTTAAGGCTTATAAGTATTCTTTGGCTCCCCTTGTGTCGAATCAATAAATTGGGTTATCCTATCCTCTAAGAATGTTGCGATCCCCTATACTTATGGGTCATCAAGACTATTTTTTGGCGCCGTTGCCGGGGAGCATAGCTTTATTTGTAAGTTCACTTGGATATATTATTGTTCGCTGCTATTCCTTTCATCACGGGGAAGTCTCGTGATGGAAAGTTTCCTATTTTACCATCCACTACAAGAAGAGGTACAGTTCTAAACAACTCTGCTGCTCTTGATTCACCGTCTGTTATAAGTAAGCTTGTTGCACTCTGTAACACCCTCGGAATCGACCCTATGCAAGTTTCAGCGATTTTCGTCAAACCCGCATAGAAACGATTCAAAGGTGCCCACCAGGCACTTTCGTGCGGGTGGAAAACGACGTAATACCATTACACAATAGTCCACGATGGAACCCATAGAACAAATATGTACAAAAATGACTCAAAGAGTCAAGAATACAGATATACAATACAAAGATCCAAATCACTTTAAAACGATACAGCGTCCGAGTATGGACAAGATGAAAATTGAGCTAAGAGCCCTGAAGAATAACCAATGGCGTCCATAACCCTGCCCAGGCCAAGCCGGAAGGGTAACCCTGCTAACGACATCGATCTCAAAACCTGCTTAAACAAAAGGGGTGCCGACAAAGGGCAAAAGAAAAAGAGAGTGGTCAGTACTGAGGCCAGTACACGGCGAGACTAGAATTCGGTGGTCCTCGCCTACATAGGTATGGTGGACTGAAGCGGCAGCACAACATGCACTAAACAATCCTATAGAGACTCAATACAACTGGCGACTATCAGATAGGGATAAGAAAGACCTATTTGATCCAACCTGAAACTATCACCAAGCATACCTATCCTGGTAATTCCCCCTCGAGACCAAACGAGGAAGTCAACCGAGGAACTCACACAGTTGGCGGTTTTATTTATTTCGTTATAGTAGCGGCAATTACTAGTCAGATATAGATAGCATGAGCCATCCTGATATAATAAGCAGTGGGCAGTTTTAGTTAACCATTCCGTTGTAGTTGTAGTACTTACTAGTCAAATACATATAACATGATGCATCCCAAAACCCAGCAGTTGTTGGTACTTTTATTTAGCCATTCCATTATAGTTGCAATACTTACTAGTCAGATACAATGGTAACAGGTGACAACCCAAACCAGCAATTGTTGGCACTTTTATTTAGCCATTCCATTATAGTGAAGCTGATTACTAGTCATTATAAAGTCAAATTTATAGCACTACTTTAGTTATAGTTGTCTATGATCGAGATCGTGCTCCAAGTCATCCATAACATGATCACGGCTTTGGAAAGTTTTACCTGAGGGGCACAAATAGCAACACACGCATGATCAACCTCGGAAAAAACCAAATGAAACCCAACGAGGCATCACGACAGAGCAATTGCAAGATTCATATAAATTTCAGTGGGCCACCCCACCAAGCTACCCGTGACGAAGTTGGCCGGCTCCGGAACGGACCCAGAGGTTTGCGTTAATGGCTGTAAACGACTGGGAACCCGAAAGTGTGACTGGGCTTGTCGATACCGCGAAAACACTCCGCTTACCTAAACAGTACAGGCGCTCCACGCGCAATCGTAAATAAAGCAGTAAAGCATGGCATAAGTATAGGATAGTAATAATGTTGGAGATATGCCCTAGAGGCAATAATAAATATAGTTATTATTATATCTTTGTGTTTATGATAAATGTTTACATTCATGCTATAATAGTATTAACAAGGAAACATTAATACTTGTGTGATTTGTAAACTAAAATAGAGTCCCTAGTAAAGCCTCTTTATAATACTAGCTTGTTGGTTAATAAATGATTGTGGTTTCCCTATGTAAGATCCCTCCTTTGTAAAGTAAAAAGGATCCCTGTGAATCACAATACTAGTCCCTGGATCATTGCTAGCATCCACAGTTTAAGATGAAGTACACAGATACAAAGGTCATTTATTACATCCATTCCAGAGATAAAACATAGTCTTTTACAACTCAAGGCCACCGGCCTAATACAAGAGTTTTGGAATAAGTAAATAAACATAAGTCTTCATCTTCATGTGCCACAGGCAAGTATGTTGAGTGTAGACTCATGACACCTAATCATCATCGGAGTAACCTGCAACATCACAAGTTACAGCCACAGTGGGTCAATACTTTGGAATAGTATTGGCAAGTGATACCTTAGTAAAATTTAAGTGGACTATATTACTATATGCATTTTGGCTAAGTGTAGCTTGGCTTGCTTTGCTCAAAATAGGTTTTTCCTATTAGTTGAAATCACTAAGTTTTTCTTTGTCAAAACTTTCCCAAGAAACCATCAATAGACATTGAGGTCCTTCACCCTTGTTCACCCACAAGTTTTTACTTAGAAGTTGGAGTGATGAGATTCTTGATAGCTTCCATGTCTTGATGCTCAAGTTGTCCATTGCCATGGACTTGGCTAAGTACTTAGATTTTCCATCTGCAGAGGTTGTGCACTTTCCCCACCAGACTTGGTTTCCCAAGACAAGACCTTTCAGAAGCCTTCCCTTAGCCAAATGGACGCGTTCCAACCTATCATTCCCACTACCACCAACTGTCCAAATGACTAAGTTCTAGCAACCTATGTGATCAAGGCAGAGCCCATATTACCAAGTGGCTGCACTATAAGCTTCTCAACACTTGGCCTCTAAATCCCTTTGTGCCTGGGTGGCATACCACAAGTGAGATACACAAGGTAAACCATGTCCATGGGCCTTGTGTAACCACTCAACCAAAAACCACCATTCAGGTCCCATTCCACCCAGGAGGTTCATTGACTTAGTTGTTTTATTAAGAAAAACATAAGTTCAAAGACTTAGAAATATTTTCATCATAGCATGTGTATACTTTACCATCCCTTGTTTGCTACTAGCTAGACTAAGCATGTCATAGTATCTTAACTTAGGAATTTCCTAGCAATTCTATAACTACATCTGAGTTCCCAACATAGCATTTGGCAAAATAGTAACATGCAAAACTTAGCAAAATATTTCTAATGCTTGTACAAAATATAGGGATGGAAATATTCATAAAGTACCACTTGCCTTGGTAATGGGGAGAGTAGCACTCTTCACAATCACAATCACTAGCACCAAAATCTACACAAAAATTTGTAGCACAAAATTACACACAATTCATATACAAACAAAAATATATATGCATGCATGCAAGAATGCAAAGTGATGATTTTTAAAATTCCACCAAGCAAGTGCATGATACTGAATCATAACTAAGTCAAAAACTTGCTAAACCAAACTTATTTAGCACTAAAACAATTTACTAAACAAATTCTATACTCAAAATAGTCCTAAACAAGTTTCTGCATAAAAAGTCATTTTAACAGAGACTTTTCACTAAACACATTGCATAAACAGAAAGGGCTTGTCTTCCTGATTCCAACGATATAAAATTTGCAAAAATCTAACGTGGGAATCAAAAGTTATAGCCATTTCAACTTTTGATCTAAATCTGTTTTCAAATCTGTTTTTGAATCAAACCCTAGCCACGCGTCTTAATCCTATTGGCTGATACCGTTTCGTTCAGGATCACCCTCCCGCGCCGTTGGATCTATTTAAAACTCACGGCTCGATCACCCATAACGCTAAATGATCTAATTCTATACGTTGGATCCAGATCTGACGGCCGGATCAAGCGACCAAACGGGCGACGCCGGCAATGCATCGGGCGGCGGCGAAGTTACTCTTGGCGGCCGGCGCTACAGGTCGTCTGGAGGGCGGAGGATGCTTACCAGGTTCGCCGCCGAGGAGAAGCTCAACCTAGCGATGGCTTGACAAAGGCGCACGGCACGGTCTTTGGGCTCGTCGAGTTGCGGCGTCTGTCGCTTGCGATCGAGGTCATGGCGAGGCTCGCGTCGTCCTAGTACAAGCGCGAAGGTTCAGAAGATGCGCAAGTGATCGCGAACCAGTTGGTATCAAAGAAGGCGAGGGCGCCGGACTTACCGCTATTGCGCCGGAGTCGGCGACAGCGCAGTGGTTGATGCGTGAATGGAAACGACGACTGGTCACGAAAGCAAAAGAAAGGTGTCAGCAGATGCACCAGATCATGCTGGACATGATAGTTTGAACCAGAGAGAGGGGGGCGGTCGAGGATCACCGGAATTAGTCGCCGGAGTCGTCGGTACTGCGGGGTTTCGAGGGCAAATGCGCGCAGCCTGGTGGCGGAGTGAGCGAGGAGAGTAGGGGAAATGACGGTGCGGAGGATTATGTAGGCGAGAGGAGCGGCGATTAAGCGTGGAATCAATGGCAATTAAGCGAGAATCAATCATGGCGGTGATATGGCGGAGAAACGGCTGACGGGTCGGGCGCGATTTGGGGAAGACGAGGTGGTGGCGTGGTCCACGGTCAGCCAGTGAGACGGAGAGGTGGTGGGTCCGAGTGTCACGTCTGCGTGGTGTGTCTCTGCGAAAGCGAGAGAGTGGGGTGGGCTAGTTGGGCGGTTACGCTGCTTTGGGCGATTAGGCGCCTGGCCCTTTTCTTTTGTTTATTCCTTTTCTTTTTCTGTTTTGATTTTCAGGAATGGTTTTCAAATGAATTCAAACTCTTTTTGAATTCAAATCTTTCTGGGGTTTTTGCAGTGTGCAACAGTCTCAAATCTAGGCATAAAACCAAGTGGTTACTTTGGTAAAGGCTTGGTCACTCTTGGAGAAACAAAATATCAGGAGCTTTGCACTTGATTTGCAAATGTTTGAAAAATGGTTTTTGAACCATTTTCATTTTGTAAAGCTTGGTTCAAATTCCACACTCAAACCATTCAACAAGGGAGACAAACAATCTAGGTTTAAAACATTCAAACTCTCAAATGGGGATGGCCATTTAATTTAAGTTTGCTCACATAAAATGATAGCACTATGTGCTTTGTTTTTCTGAAATGAGTTTTGAAATTGATCTCAGTTTCCTATGCATGCATGAATGATATGCAAACTTTGAAATCATGATTTTAGGGATGTTACACCCTATCATGAACATTGAGATGTTATTAACAACAAGATCATATCGTTAGGAGAATGATATGATGGACATACTCCTATAGATAAGCGTAGCATAAAGATCAAGTCATTTTAATAGTTCAATTGCTATATGCTTTATGTGTTGGAATTATGCCCTAGAGGCAATAATAAAGCTGTTATTATTATAATTCTTATTCATGATAATGTTTATATTCCATGCTAGAATTGTATTAAGCGGAAACTTTAATACTTGTGTGGTTTGTGAACAACACCGTGTCCCTAGTACGCCTCTATGGACTAGCTCATTGATCGATGATGGTTAAGGTTTCCTAACCATAGACATGAGTTGTCAATTGATAATGAGATCATATCATTGGGAGAATGATATGATGGATGGAATTCAAACTAAGCGAAGCAATTAGATCGTGTCATCGTGTTCGTCTTTGCGAAGCTTTTCTTATGTCAAATATTGTATTCCTTAGACCATGAGATAATACAACTCCCTGGTATCGGAAGAAAGCTTTGAGGTCATCAAACGTCATCCTATGAGAGGGTGATCATAAAGGTGTCTCTCATTGATCGGAAAGTATCATTGGGTTGTATGTATCGAGATGGGATTTGTCCCTCCCAAGTCGAAGAGATATACTGGCCCACTCGATAATCGATATCAACACCGCTTGCAAGCATGTGGTTAAGGATTTAATCACAAATTGATATCGGATTACGAATCAGTAAAGTACTTTGTGAACGAGATTGAACTAGGTATGATGCATCGACGATCAAATCTCGGCAAGTAAAATATCGCGAGACGAAGGGAATATATATATGGGATTGATTGAATCCTGGCATCGTGGTTCATCCGATATGATCATCGATGAATGTGGGAGTCAATATGGGTTTCGCAGCACTTGATTATTGATAGAAGATCATGTATGCGCATATTCTCGAACCCAGGTCACACATAACGTGTCTCGGCGCTAGGATAGATTGGATAATTGGTTTATGAGTTTTTGTTGAGTCTCGGATGGGATCCGGGACATCACGAGAGGTTCCGGAGTGGTCCGAGAATAAGATTCATATAAAGGCGGCAGTTTTGGAGTTGAATTGTTCCGGGTTAATCGGTATTGTATCGGAAGCTTCTAGAACCTTCCGGAAGGGGACCAACGTAGCCCCACCTTCCGGGAGGGGGCTTGGTCCTATGAGGGAGTGCCCTGGCCGCATTGGGCCAGGGGCACAAGGCCCCATAGGGCCCAGCCGGCCAAGAGAGGTTTAAACCCTAGATAGAGCTTCTAGAAGGGGGGGTTTCCTTGCCCCCCACTCTTCCTCCTTGGGCCGCCGTGGCTTGGGGGAGGGGCGAGGGTTGCGCCCACCCCTCTAGATATAGAGGGCTGGGGGCGCACCAACCCCTCACACCTTCCCCTCCAACCCTAGCCGCCCTGCTGCCCTTCCTCTCTCCCTCCCGACTGTTTGTAGGCGAAGCCCTGCTGCAGAAATTCTCCACCATATACACCACGCCGTCGTGTTGTAGATCCAATCCGTTTCTCCACCATACTCGCTGGACCGAGGAAGGAGGAGACGTCGAGGTGCTGCACGTGTGCATCTCACGGAGGCACCGCCACTTGTGGTGCTAGATCGGATCGGATCGCGAGGAGGAGAAGCGAGTACGACTACATCACCCACGTTCCGGAACGTTCATCTGCGAATCTTCAAGGGTATGAAGATCTAATCCAATCTCTCGTTGTTTGCATCTCCTAGATTAGATCTTGGCTTTCCCTCTGTTCGCATCCGTGAAAATTTTGATTTACTATGCCGAAACCCTTGATGGTATCGAGCTAGATCTATGCGTAGATGTGTTTCACGAGTAGAACGCAACATGGTTGTTGCGGGCGTTGATGTTTTCTGTTGCAAGCCTCTTGTTTGTGTTCTTCTTATGACGCGGGATAGTGAGATTGAAGCGGTCCAGGCCAACCTTACGCGACGTCGTTCGCGAGACCGGCTCCGCACTTGACGTGTGGCTTGTTCCACACATGCGGCTGGTGGATGTCAGTTTCTCTCACTATAGTTGTCATGGGATTAACACCGGAGTTTGGCAACCATAATATCACCGTTGTGGCTTTCCGTAGGTAAGAATCGTTCTTAGCATCTACTCCCATAAGCCACGTAAAACATGCAACAACAAAGTAGAGGCGTCTAACTTGTTTTTGCGAGTGTTCTGTGATATGGTATGGCCCAAGATGTGATGTGTATAATGTATGCGATGATCATGTTTTGTAATGTTTCACGACTTGCATGTCGATGAGTACACAACCGGGGAGCCATATGGTTGTCTTTATAATTGTGTATGACCTGTGTGTCAACTTCTTATGCGCCATGTAATAGTTTCACTTTATCGCTAAGTAGTTAGCAATAGTTGTAGTTGCTATTCATGGTGGAGGAAATCATGGTGGAGTGATGGAGATCATGCCGGAATGCACAAGATGGAGATCATTGCGCGAAGATTGGCTATACCATGTCACATAAAGTTATATGCATGTGATGTTTATCCTTTTATGTATCTTATTATGCTTAGATCGCGACGGTAGCATTATAAGATGATTCCTCACTTAAAGATCAAGATAAAAGCGTGTTCTCCCAGTATGCACCGTTGTGAAAGTTAAATCGTGTCCAAGCATCACGTGATGATCGGGTGCTATAGACTCTCGCTCACATACAACAGGTGCAAGCCAGTTTACACGCGGAAATACTTGGGTCTAACTTGACGAGCCTAGCATGTACAGACATGGCCTCGGAACACATGAACCGAAAGGTTAAGCATGAGTCATATGAATGATATGATCGACACTTCGTTGTCCACCATTGAAACCACATCTCTTCTCGTGAAGATCGGATTAGGTGTGGTGAACTTGGATCGTGTTCACTAAACAACTTGAGGGATGTTGAATTTAGTGGGAGTTCATCTAGTAATTTGATTAAAAGTTGAACTATTTATCATGAACATAGTCTAAATTGTACTTGCAAATCATAGATCACATGGCCAAGTACAACTTCAACTTCAACGCGTTTTGCTGAGATAGAAAAGCTTAGAAACAATGGGTCTAACTTCACCAAATGGTTCGCATTCGAGAATCATTCTCGTTGGCGGACAAAGGACTATGTCCTTGAGAAAGTGCTAGGTGACGCCCTCTATAGATGCGCGCATGATGATGAAAAGCTGTTTATCAGTCACGCAAGGATGATTATGATTTGATTAAGATTGCCATGTTGTATGCTATGGAATCGGATCTTCAAAATCGTTTTGAGGAGTTTGCCGGGCCCTTTGAGATTCTCGAGGAGCTGAAAAACATGTTTCAGACTCAAGCCCGTTCTAAGAGATATGAGATCTCTAAGAAATTCTTTAACTACAAGATGGAGGAAGGGAGTTCCGTTAGTGAGCACGCCATGGAGATGACGGGCTCCACTCCACGCCTTGAGCAAGCTGGATGCAAGATTCGAGAGGAGCTCAAGATTGACACTCCTAGCTACAAAAGTTTTGTAGTTGATCACAATCAGATTGGTTCCACGATATGATCACGATCTCTTTGCTAAGATGAAAGTAGCGAGGTGAACATCAAAAGAATAATCATGTGTTGATGGTCAACAAGCCCCCACCTTCAAGAAAGGTAAGGTGCAAAGAAGCCCTTCAAGAAAGGCGGCAAGCGCGTCGCCCTGAGAGAAGCTCAGTCGGTCCTAAGCGGACATTCGAGTGCTTCTATTGCAAGGACAAGGGTCCTTTGAAGCATAACTGTCAAAGTACTTAGCGGACAAGAAGGTGGCACCATCAAAGGTATATTTGATATACATGTTATTGATGTTTTCCTTACTAGCCCTTGTTGTAGTGCTCAGGTATTTGATACCGTTCAGTTGCTAATATTTGTAACTCAAACAGACCTCTGAATGAGCGGCGACTTGCGGGGATGAGGTGACGATGCGCGTTGCAACGGATCAAGAGTTGATGTGATGGCCGTCGACGCTCTCCTTAGTTTTACCTTCGGATTAGTTTTAAACCTTAATAAATGTTATTATGTACTGCGTTGAGCATGAACATTATTTCTGGATCTTGTTTATTGCAAGACGATTATTCATTTAAATCGGAGAATAATGGTTGTTCTATTTATATGAGTAACATCTTTTATGGTCATGCACCTATTGTGAATGGTTTATTTCTTCTAATCTCGAAAGGGATGAAACACACATCCATAACATTGAGGCTAAGAGATGCAAAGTAGATAGTGATAATACTACTTATTTGTGGCACTATCGTCTAGGTCATATTGGTGTAAAGCGCATGAAGAAACTTCATTCTGATGGACTTTTGGAGTCTCTTGATTTTGAATCATTTGACACATGCGAACCATGCCTCATGGGCAAGATGATCAAAACACCGTTCTCCGGTATGATGGAGCGAGCAACGGACTTGTTGGAAATCATACATACCGATGTATGCAGACCGATGAGTGTTTCGACGCGCGGTGGATATCGCTATTTTCTCACTTTTACCGATGACTGAAGTAGATATGGGTATATCTATTTAATGAAACATAAATCTGAAACGTTTGAAAAGTTCAAAGAATTTCAGAATGAAGTGGATAACCATCATAACAGAAAGATTAAATTTCTACGATCCGATCGTGGAGGTGAATATTTGAGTTATGATTTTCTCACGCATCTTAAAGCAAGTGGAATCGTTTCAAAACTCACGCCACCCGGAACACCACAGCGCAATGGTGTGTCTGAATGCCGGAATCGAACCCTATTAGATATGGTCCGATCAATGATGTCTCTTACTGATTTGCCGTTATCATTTTGGGGTTATGCATTAGAAACCGCTGCATTCACTTTAAATAGGGCTCCATCTAAATCCGTTGAGACGACACCGTATGAACGTGGTTTGGTGCTAAACCTAAGTTGTCGTTTCTTAAAGTTTGGGGATCTGAAGCTTCGTCAAGAAGTTGATGCCGACAAGCTCGAACCCAAAGCGGAGAAATGCGTCTTCATAGGATACCCTAAGGAAACTATTGGGTATACCTTCTATCACGTAACCAAGGCAAAGTGTTTGTCATGAAGAACGGTTCCTTTCTTGAGAAGGAGTTTCTCTCGAAAGAAGTGAGTGGGAGGAAAGTAGAGCTAGACGAGGTTATTGAACCTTCTCTTGAATTGGAGAGTAGCGCAGCACCTGAAATTGTTCCGATGCCGCTGCACCAACAATAGAGGAAGCTAATGACAAGGATCATGAAGCTTGGACGATGTCGCTCTTGAACGTCGCGGTCGACAAGGTCGCGTGCCCTCCGAGTGGTACGGCAACCTGTCTTACTGTCTTGTTAGTAGAAGACGGTGAACCTCGAACTATGATGAAGCGATGATGAGCCGGACTACGAGAAATGGCTAGAAGCCATGAAATCCGAATTGGGATCCATGAGCGAAAACCAAGTATGGACTTTGGTGGACCCTCCTAGCGACCGAAAGGTCGTTGAGTGCAAATGGATTTTCAAGAAGAAAACGGACGCGGATGTTAATGTTACCGTCTATAAAGCACGGCTTGTCGCGAAAGGTTTTCGACAAGTTCAAGGTGTTGACTATGATGAGACTTTCTCTCCCGTAGCGATGTTTAAGTCCATTCGGATTTTATTAGCAATTGCTGCGTTTCATGATTATGAAATATGCCAGATGGATGTCAAGACTGCTTTCCTCAATGGCAACATTGATGAAGAGTTGTATATGATGCAACCCGAAGGTTTTGTCGATCCTAAGGATGCTGATAAAGTATGCAAACTTCAGCGTTCCATTTATGGACTGAAGCAAGCATCTCAGAGTTTGAACCTTAGTTTTGATCAAGTGATCAAGAGCTTTGGATTTGTTCCAAATTGCTACGAAGCTTGTATCTACAAGAAAGTGAGTGGGAGCTCGGTGACGTTTCTGGTACTATATGTGGATGACATATTGATTATTGGAAATGACATTAACATGCTTAACGATGTGAAGAGTTATTTGAACACGTGGTTTTCAATGAAAGACCTAGGTGAAGCTGCTTATATATTGGGCATCAAAATCTATAGAGATAGACAAAGACGCCTGATAGCTTTAAGCCAGAGTACATACCTGGACAAAGTTCTGAAAAGGTTCAGAATGGATAAGGCAAAGAAAGGTTCAGTGCCTATGTTGTCAGGTAAGATATTAAGCAAGGCTCAGTGTCCATACTGATGAAATGATAGGGAAGCTATGAGCAAAGTGCCTTATGCCTCGGCCATAGGTTCTATCATGTATGCCATGCTGTGTACTAGACCGGATGTGTCCAATGCTCTTAGTTTGACGAGCAGATATCAAAGTGATCCAGGAGTGGAATACTGGACAACCGTGAAGAACATCCTAAAGTACCTAAATAGGACTAAAGAAATGTTCTTAGTCTATGGGGGTGATGAACAGCTCGTCGTAAAAGGTTACATCGACGCTAGTTTTGACACCGACAAGGATGATTCTAAATCTCAGACAGGATACATGTATATTTTGAATGGAGGAGCTGTGAGCTGGAGAAGCTGCAAGCAAAGCGTGATCGCTGGATCTACGATGAGAAGCGAATACATGGCTGCCGCAGAAGAGTCAAGTGAAGGAGTTTGGATCAGAACTTCATCCGAGCTTGGCGTGGTTCCAAGTGCATTGGACCCACTGGAGATATTGTGTGACAACACTGGCGCCATAGCACTCGCTAAGGAACCAAGATATCATCCAAAGACCAAGCATATCAACCGCAAGTTTCATATAATCCGAGATTATATAGCAGATGGAGATCTGAAGATTAGCAAAGTACATACTGATCTGAATGTCGCAGATCCATTGACTAAACCTCTTCCACGTGTAAAACATGATCAGCACCTTAGTGCCATGGGTGTGAGATTGTTGCCAGATGTAAACTAGATTATTGACTCTAGTGCAAGTGGGAGACTGTTGGAATTATGCCCTAGAGGCAATAATAAAGCTGTTATTATTATAATTCTTGCTCATGATAATGTTTATATTCCATGCTAGAATTGTATTAAGCGGAAACTTTAATACTTGTGTGGTTTGTGAACAACACCGTGTCCCTAGTACGCCTCTGTGGACTAGCTCATTGATCGATGATGGTTAAGGTTTCCTAACCATAGACATGAGTTGTCAATTGATAATGAGATCATATCATTGGGAGAATGATATGATGGATGTACAAACTAAGCGAAGCAATTAGATCGTGTCATCGTGTTCGTCTTTGCGAAGCTTTTCTTATGTCAAATATTGTATTCCTTAGACCATGAGATAATACAACTCCCTGGTATCGGAAGAAAGCTTTGAGGTCATCAAACGTCATCCTATGATAGGGTGATCATAAAGGTGTCTCTCAGGTGATCGGAAAGTATCTGTTGGGTTGTATGTATCGAGATGGGATTTGTCCCTCCCAAGTCGGAGAGATATACTTCGGGCCCACTCGGTAATCGATAAACACCGCTTGCAAGCATGTGGTTAAGGAGTTAATCACAAATTGATATCGGATTACGAAACGAGTAAAGTACTTGCTGTGAACGAGATTGAACTAGGTATGACTGCATCGATCAAATCTCGGCAAGTAAAATATCGCGAGACGAAGGGAATATATATATGGGATTGATTGAATCCTGGCATCGTGGTTCATCCGATATGATCATCGATGAATGTGTGGGAGTCAATATGGGTTTCCAGACCCCGCTGTTGATTATTGATAGGAGATCATGTCTGCATATTCTCAAGGGTATGAAGATCTAATCCAATCTCTCTCGTTGTTTGCATCTCCTAGATTAGATCTTGGCTTTCCCTCTGTTCGCATCCGTAGAAAATTTTGATTTACTATGCCGCGAAACCCTTCATTCTGATACATAGTAACCTAATTCCTTCGACCATGAGATCATGCATATCACCTTCACCGGAAGGATGCTTTGATGACATCAAACACCACACCGTAACTGGGTGGCTATAAAGGTGGCATTAAGTGTTCGGAAAGTATTGGTTGAGACACATGGATCAAGAGTGGGATTTGTCCATCCATATGACGGATAGATATACTCTGGGCCCTCTCGGTGGAATGTCATCCAATTAGCTTGCAAGCATGTGACTGGCTCACAAGGGATCACATATCACGGGAACGAGAAAAGAGTACTTATCAGTAACGAGGTTGAACTAGGTATGCAGAGATACCGACGATCATAACCTCGGATAAGTAAACTATCGTGAGACAAAGGGAAATTGGTATCGTATGTAAGTGGTTCATTCGATCACAAAGTAATCGTAGAAATATGTGGGAGCCATATGAATTTCCAGATTCCTCTATTGGTTATTGTTCGGAGAAGTGTCTCGATCATGTCTGCATAATTCACGAACCGTAGGGAGACACACTTAAGGATTCGACTTTGTTTGAGTAGTTATGGAATGGTGAGTAAGAGACCGAATGTTGTTCGGAGTCTCGGATGGGATCCGGGATATCACGAGGAGATCCGGAATGGTCCGGAGAATAAGATTCATATAAGGAAAGTCCTGTTTCGGGGTTGGAGAATGGTTCCTGTGTTTTCATCGGGAATGTTCTAGAAGGTTCCAGAATGTCCGACACTCCGGAGGGGAAGGGTACATGAATGTTTCATACCAAGTTGGAATGATTGCATCATGTACTAGGTGTCATCGCTGAACAAAATAAAGGGTTTAATCAAATCCTAGTTTGAAAAGTCAAAAGCCAATTTGAAAAGTCAAACGGCTATTTTGGGAAGTGGAGGGGAAGGTGGAAACCGACTTGGGGAGGAGTTCCTCCCCTCCACCGCCGGCCCACTTGGGATCCGAGTTGGGGAGGGACTCCCCTCCCTGGGCGCCGCCACCTATAAAGGAGGCAGGGTGCCCTCCTAGCACACAAGTTGCCCCCTCTAAACCCTAACCCTAGCCGTCGCCGCCCTCCATAGCCGCCGCCTAGGGCACCCCTTTCCGCCGACTTGGGCAAACCCCAAGCCCTAGCCGCCGGCCCTAGCACCTCCTCCTTGGTGTGTCTAAACCCTATATCGCCGAGGAGCTCTCTCATAGTCCACCATACTCGCTTCGGCTTAAGGCGAAGCCCTGCGAGATCTCCCCTCTACTTTCGGTAGCACGCCGTTGTGCTGCCGGAATCGCGAGGAGAGTGCTACAACCTCCGCTGCCTGCTGGAACAAGGGAGAGGAAGGTCTTCGTCGAAAATCAACGAGCGATGTGACCGCGGAGCGCTTGGAATGCAGCGCCGGAAGGATCGTCTACGCGATCTTGAGATCGGGAAGAGTACGACTACATCACCCACGAGAATCCGCTCTCGTTAAACACTTTGGAATCTTCGAGGGTGAGTTATTCCATCGACTCGTTGCTACAATCTAGTAGATAGATCTTGGCTTGTTTGTTTGTATGCGATAGAAATTTTTTGTTTTCCATGCTACGAAACCCTACAGTGGTATCAGAGCCGTGTCTATGTAGATCATTGACGAGTAGAACACAATGGTCATTGTGGGCATTGATGCTTTTGTTGTCGATTTCTTCTTGTGTACTTTGCATCTTGCGGGATGGTGGGATGAAGCGGCCCGGGCTAACCTTACATGACATCGTTCATGAGACTTGCTCCACGCTTGACATGCAACTTGTATTGCATAAGTGGCTTTGCGGGTGCCTGTTTCTCCCAACATAGTTAAGATTCAATTTACTACGGGTGATTGACAATACTAGTATAAATGTTGTGGTTCTTGTTCGTAAGTTAGAATGACACTTATTGAAAGCCCCAAACCACGTAAAACATGCAAAGAAAGTAGAGGCGTCTAACTTTGTTTTGCAGGGTGTCTTTGTGATGTGATATGGCCATGATTGTGATTATATTTGATGTATGCAATGTTCCTTATTGTAAGTTGGCAACTGGCAGGAGCCATATGGTTGTCTTTAATTTTGTTAAGACCCGCGAATCTATTCAAATTAGTTGTAATAGTTGAAGCCGGTGGACGACAACCATGGAGAAGCGTCATTGACCTTGATGCAATGCCGGTGATGATGGAGATCATGTTCGTGCTTGAAGATGGATATCGGAAGCACAAAGAAGAAAGGCCATATCATATCACATATTATGAATTGCATGTGATGTTAATCCTTTATGCATCTTGTATTGCTTAGTTAACGACGGTAGCATTATAAGATGATCCCTCATGCACATGAATTTCAAGTCATAAGTGTTCACCCTTAGTTAGCACCGTTGCTAAAGCTTGTTGTTTCGAAGCACCACGTGATGATCGGGTGTGTTAGATTCTGCAAGTGTATACAACGTGAGCAAGCCAGATTTGCTTATGCGGAAGCTAAGGTTTGATCTTGACGAGCCTAGCATGTACAAACATGGTCCCGGAACACGGATCACCGAAAGGTAAAGCATGAATCATATAGTAGATATGATGAACATGTCGATTGTTCGCCATTGAAGCTACATCAACTCTCGTGATGATCGGTTTTGATGTGGTGGATTTGGTTCGTGTGATCACTAAAACAATGTGAGGGATGTTGTTTTGAGTGGGAGTTCACCTAGATTAATTCAACTATTAATTAGAACTCAATTTGTCATAAACTTAGTATAAACTATTGCAAATATGTTGTAGATTAATGGCGGCCCCTACCATCAATTTTAATGCGTTCCTAGAGAAAGAAAAGTTGAAAAACAATGGACGCAACTTCGCGGATTGGTTCCGCAATTTGAGGATTGTCCTCACAGCTGGTAATTTGACCTATGTGCTGGATGCACCGCTGGGTGACCCACCTGCAGCTACTGCTACCGACGAAGTAAAGAATGTTTACCTCGCTCGGAAGACTCAGTACTCCATAGTTCAGTGTGCTATCTTGTATGGTTTAGAATCGGAGCTTCAGAAAAGGTTTGAGAATTCAGACCCACATGATATTGTCCGTGATCTCAAATTGATCTTTGACACTCACGCGGCGATTAAGAGCTATGAGGCTTCTGAAAAGTTCTTTAACTGCAAGATGGAAGAGGGCAGCTCCGTCAGTGAGCATGTGCTTAAGATGTCTGGGCACGCAAACAAACTTCAAAGCTTGGGTATAGTGATTCCTAATGCTTTGGGGATTTATCGTGTCCTCCAATCACTACCACCAAGTTACAAGAACTTTGTAATGAACTACAATATGCAAAACATGAACAAGCAGTTGCCAGAACTCTTTGCCATGTTGAAATCTGCAGAAGTGGAGATCAAGAAAGAGTACCAAGTGTTGACGGTCAATAAGACCACCAAATTCAAGAAAGGCAAGTCTAAGCAAAAGGGACACTTCAAGAAGGGTGGTAAGAAAGTTACCGCGCCGACAAAGAAGACCAAGGCTGGAACCAAGCCCGATCGAGTGCTTTTCTAAGGGAGAAGGTCACTTTGAGCGGAATTGCCCAAAGTACTTGGCGGATTTGAAGAACGGCAACATCAAGAAGAAAGGTATATCCGATATACATGTTATTGATGTTTATCTCACTAGTACTCGTAGTAGTGCCTGGGTATTTGATACTGGTTTGGTTGCTCATATTTGTAACTCGAAACAGGTGCTGCAGAATAAACGGAAGCTAGCGAAGAACAAGGTGACGATGCGCGTGGGAAACTGATCAAAGGTTGATGTGATCGCGGTCGGCACGCTACCCCTTCATCTACCATCGGGATTAGTTTTATACTTAAATAATTGTTATTTGGTGCCTGCGTTAAGCATGAACATTATATCGGGATCTTGTTTATTGCGAGACGGTTACTTGTTTAAGTCCGAGAATAATGGTTGTTCGATTTATATGAGTAATATGTTTTATGCACATGCACCTTTGATAGATGGTCTATTCTTATTGAATCTCGATAGTGGAAATACACATATTAATAACATTGAGGCTAAACGTTTGAAATCGAGCGATAACTCGACCTATATGTGGCACTATCGTCTTGGTCACATTGGAGTGAAGCGTATGAAGAAACTCCATTCTGATGGACTTCTTGAATCACTTGATTTCGAATCACTTGAAAGATGCGAAGCATGTCTGATGGGTAAAATGACTAAGACTCCATTTTCTGGTATGATGGAGCGAGCTACGGACTTATTGGAAAACATACATACCGATGTGTGTGGTCCAATGAGTGTAGCATCGTGCGGTGGTTATCGTTATGTTCTTACCTTCATAGATGATTTGAGTAGATATGGGTATATCTATTTCATGAAACATAAGTCCGAAACTTTCGAGAAGTTTAAGGAGTTTCAAAGTGAGGTAGAGAATTAACGTAACAAGAAGATTAAATTTCTACGTTCTAATCGTGGAGGTGAATATCTAACTTACGAGTTTGGCGAGCATTTGAAGAAATGCGGAATACTTTTACAATTGACACCGCCGGGAACACCACAGCGTAATGGTGTGTCCGAACGTCGTAATCGAACTCTCTTAGATATGGTTCGTTCTATGATGTCACTTACAGATTTACCGCTATCATTTTGGGGTTATGCATTAGAAACAACGGCATTCACTTTAAATAGGGCACCATCTAAATCCGTTGAAACGACACCGTATGAATTATGGTTTGGGAAGAAACCTAAATTGTCGTTCCTTAAAGTTTGGGGTTGCGAAGCCTATGTAAAGAAGTTACAGCCGGACAAGCTTGAACCCAAAGCAGAAAAATGCGTCTTCATAGGATACCCAAAGGAAACTATTGGGTATACTTTCTATCATAGATCCGAAGGCAAAATCTTCGTTGCCAAGAATGGATCCTTTCTAGAGAAGGAATTTCTCTCGAAAGAAGTGACTGGAAGGAAAGTAGAACTCGACGAGGTTGTCGAACCTTCTCTCGAACTTGCGAGTAGCGCAGCACCAGAAGAAGTTCATGTGGTGCCTGCACCAATAAGAGAGGAAGCTAATGATGATGATCATGAAACTTTGGTTGTAGTTGCTACAGAGCCTCGCAGGTCAACGAGAACTCGTACCACTCCTGATTGGTATGATCCCGTTATGAATGTCATGTTGGTGGACAACACCGATGACCCTGTGACATATGAGGAAGCGATGATGAGCCCAGATTCCAATAAATGGCAAGAAGCCATGAAATCCGAGATTGGATCCATGTACGAAAACCAAGTATGGACTTTGGTGGACATACCGGATGGCCAGAAGGCTGTCGAGAACAAATGGATTTTCAAGAAGAAAACAGATGCTGATGGTAATGTTACTATCTATAAAGCTCGACTTGTCGCAAAAGGGTTTCGACAAATTCAAGGAGTTGACTATGATGAGACTTTCTCACCGGTAGTGAAGCTAAAGTCTGTGAGGATTATGTTAGCAATCGCTGCATATTATGATTATGAGATATGGCAGATGGATGTCAAAACAGCGTTCCTCAATGGAGACATTGATGAAGAGTTGTATATGATGCAACCCAAAGGTTTTGTCGATCCTAAAGATGCTAACAAGGTGTCCAAACTTCAACGGTCCATCTATGGATTGAAGCAAGCATCCCGAAGTTGGAATCAACGTTTTGATAAAGTAATCAAAAGTTTTGGTTTTATACAAACTTATGGAGAAGCTTGTATTTACAAGAAAATGAGTGGGAGCTCTGTAGCATTCCTAATACTATATGTAGATGACATATTGTTGATTGGGAATGATGTAGACCTTCTTAATAGTGTCAAGGAATATTTGAATAATAGTTTTTCAATGAAGGATCTTGGCGAAGCAGCTTACATATTAGGCATAAAGATTTATAGAGATAGATCGAGACGCCTAATATCATTATCACAAAGTACATATTTGGAAAAAGTTCTAAAGAGGTTTGGAATGGAAGATAGCAAGAAAGGGTTCTTGCCCATGTTGCCCATTACGACGTTGAGTAAAACTCAAAGTCCGACAACGGCAGAAGATAGAGAAAGGATGAGTAAAACTCCCTATGCCTCAGTCATAGGATCTCTAATGTATGCCATGCTATGTACTAGACCCGACATTGCATATGCTGTTAGTTTAACTAGCAGATATCAAAGTGATCCATGAGTGGATCATTGACAAATGATCAAAAACATCCTTAAGTACTTGAGAAGAACTAAGGATATGGTTCTTTCTTATGGAGGTGATGAACAGCTCGTTGTTAATGGTTACACCGATGCTAGTTGGAACACCGATCCAGATGATTCTAAATCACAATCTGGATACGTATTTACTTTGAATGGTGCAGCAGTTAGCTGGAGGAGTGCAAAGCAAAGCGTTGTGGCGAGATCTTCAACTGAATCGGAATACATGGCTGCTTCGGACGCTTCACAAGAAGTAATATGGATGAAAGAGTTCATTACAGAGCTGGGTGTGGTTCCTAGTGCGCTGGACCCAATGTCAATCTACTGTGATAACATGGGTGCCATAGCCAATGCGCAAGAACCAAGGTCACACAAGAAGTTGAAGCACATCAAGCTACGTTTTCACGCTATTCGAGAACATGTCCAAGATGGGGACATAAAGATTTGCAAAGTACACACAGAACTGAATGTGGCGGATCCGTTGACTAAACCTCTCCCGAGGGCAAAACATGACCAACACCAAACTGCCATGGGTGTTCGGTATATTACCATGTAATCTAGATTAGATGACTCTAGTGCAAGTGGGAGACTGTTGGAGATATGCCCTAGAGGCAATAATAAATATAGTTATTATTATATCTTTGTGTTTATGATAAATGTTTACATTCATGCTATAATAGTATTAACAAGGAAACATTAATACTTGTGTGATTTGTAAACTAAAATAGAGTCCCTAGTAAAGCCTCTTTATAATACTAGCTTGTTGGTTAATAAATGATTGTGGTTTCCCTATCATGAACATTGAGATGTTATTAACAACAAGATCATATCGTTAGGAGAATGATATGATGGACATACTGCTATAGATAAGCGTAGCATAAAGATCAAGTCATTTTAATAGTTCAATTGCTATATGCTTTCTGATACATAGTAACCTAATTCCTTCGACCATGAGATCATGCATATCACCTTCACCGGAAGGATGCTTTGATGACATCAAACACCACACCGTAACTGGGTGGCTATAAAGGTGGCATTAAGTGTTCGGAAAGTATTGGTTGAGACACATGGATCAAGAGTGGGATTTGTCCATCCATATGACGGATATATATACTCTGGGCCCTCTCGGTGGAATGTCATCCAATTAGCTTGCAAGCATGTGGGCTCTGCACAAGGATCACATATCACGGAACGAGAAAAGAGTACTTATCGAAGAACGAGGTTGAACTAGGTATGCAGAGATACCGACGATCATAACCTCGGATAAGTAAACTATCATGAGACAAAGGGAAATTGGTATCGTATGTAAGTGGTTCATTCGATCGCAAAGTAATCGTAGAAATATGTGGGAGCCATATGAATTTCCAGATTCCTCTATTGGTTGTTGTTCGGAGAAGTGTCTCGATCATGTCTGCATAATTCACGAACCGTAGGGAGACACACTTAAGGATTCGACGTTGTTTGAGTAGTTATGGAATGGTGAGTAAGAGACCGATTGTTGTTCAAAGTCTCGGATGGGATCCGAGATATCACGAGGAGATCCGGAATGGTCCGGAGAATAAGATTCATATAAGGAAAGTCCTGTTTCGGGGTTGGAGAATGGTTCTGGTGTTTTCATCGGGAATGTTTGTAGAAGGTTCCGGAATGTCCGGCACTCCGGAGGGGAAGGGTACATGAATGTGTCATACCAAGTTGAAATGATTACATCATGTACTAGGTGTCATCGCTGAACAAAATAAAGGGTTTAATCAAATCCTAGTTTGAAAAGTCAAACGCCAATTTGAAAAGTTAAACGGCTATTTTGGGAAGTGGAGGGGAAGGTGGAAACCGAGTTGGGGAGGAGTTCCTCCCCTCCACCGCCGGCCCACTTGGGATCCGAGTTGGGGAGGGACTCCCCTCCCTTGGCCGGCGCCTCCCACCTATAAAAGGAGGGGCAGGGCTGCCCCTCCTAGCACACAAGTTGCCCCCTCTAAACCCTAACCCTAGCCGCCGCCCTCCATAGCCGCCGCCTAGGGCACCCCTTGCCGCCGACTTGGGCAAACCCCAAGCCCTAGCCGCCGGCCCTAGCACCTCCTCCTTGGTGTGTCTAAACCCTATATCGCCGAGGAGCTCTCTCATAGTCCACCATACTCGCTCCGGCTTAAGAGGAAGCCCTGCGAGATCTCCCCTCTACTTCCGGTACCACGCCATTGTGCTGCCGGAATCGCGAGGAGAGTGCTACAACCTCCGCTGCCTGCTGGAACAAGGGAGAGGAAGGTCTTCGTCGAAAGCACCGACGTGACCGATCATGAAGCACCCGGAACGCAGCCGGAAGGATCGTCTACGCGATCTTGAGATCGGGAAGAGTACGACTACATCACCCACGAGAATCCGCTCTCGTTAAACACTTTGGAATCTTCGAGGGTGAGTTATTCCATCGACTCGTTGCTACAATCTAGTAGATAGATCTTGGCTTGTTTGTTTGTATGCGATAGATTTTTTTTGTTTTCCATGCTACGAAACCCTACAAATAAAGCCCCAAACTAGTTTGTGGCCCCAAGAAATAATATATGACTCAAGCTCTGGCTAGGGGGATTCATGGTCCCACATGCGGATAGTGCGAATATTCAAAGAACAGGTATCAAGTACTCGGGGTCCTGCGGGACACAAGTGGATGGTTAAAAACCAAATAACATCCATTGCCCACTTGTGCCTCTGCATTATTTCCTACTTCAATTTTAGTTATTAAACGATATTTAAAGCCATGATCATCTCCAACATAAAGCATATGGCATTCTTCCAACAACTGTGGTACTTGACAACATGCAACAGCACTTGAGCAAGCGACTACGACACGCAAGTCCAACTATCTATCAAGCAACATGTAATAGGATGTGTCCAAGGCAATATAAGGCTGCAAGGGATATCACGGGTACGAAAACTAGAGCATCGCAACACAGATAGCAATAGATCAACATGAGGAAATAAAGACTAGAAATGTAAAATAGGTAGAAAGGGGGAGAGTGCTCGCCTGAAAACATTATCGAAGGTTCATCCGAAGATCGGGTCGACACTCGCATCAACTCATCGGCCTAATCCGTGAAGAAGCAAAGCACTAGCAGAAACACCGAATACAATATTTAATACTACGGCAGAAGATCGGGCATGATGCATGTATGATGTATGACATGGCAAAGATGTGCAATTAGGCAATATTAAGCGGAACTAGGATCCCGATAATTAATTAGACAGTTCATGTTGTTTAGATCCCCGCAATTTAAATGTTGTCTTAACAAGGCAAAAATATATCACTGGTTTGCTACACAAATTTAAATGGGGCCAATATTAGACTAGATTCGCCCGCATATAGACTCCATATTTAATTATAAGGCGAATAGGTATAATGCCCCAAACCACATGATATGAATGCAAGAATGACAATTTTATATGCAACAAGTCAAATATCATATTATAAAAATAGGGGTCGGAGAAGGGTCACACATTAGGGTATCGGCAATCTTGGGGTTTACCGAGGGAGTTCGATGGGATCGTTCTTCGGGATCGGGCTCGAGGATCTCGGCGCCTTCGGTTCCATGTAAACGGTCATGGCGTCCGAGAAGGTGATCTTGTTGGGGGTCGGGGTTCGGGTTTGGGCTCTAGAAAGGTCTTTGGATCCTCGGGAGGGAGAGCTTCACACCATCAGATCGGTAAGGTAGTTCTTGGTGTACCATGATGAAGTTCTTGTCATCCAACGGTCCTTGCCGAGGACTCTCTGGGTTGGACGTCATCACCCTCGGGTGGTCTTCTATGCTGCAGCACCATACTACCACTCCATATTCACCTTACCGAGAGGAAACTAGTGTTAGCTGAGCAAAAGAAGGGTCACTACCTTCGACTTATTCACACATAGAGCAAAGCACAAGCAGGTGCTGGACACACCGACGACAAGACGTTGCAGGGGAACGTGGTCTCTATGAGCAGGGCACGTCTCGCGTGGCGACATGGACGGCGAGGGTGCGCTGCCGGGCGCGGAGAGGAGTGGCGACCGACGGCAGCACCAGAGACAGAGGAGACGGCGGGGTGGCAAGGTGCACCGGAGGCGCGGCCAGGACGCGGGCTCGCTTGTAGGCGGGCAGGCCGACGTGAAAAGAACCGAGCGCGGTGGCACGCGGCTGGCGATGCGGTCGCTGCCGACAGCGGTGGAGGGCTCCGCGGGCGGCGGGGAGAGGCAGGCCGATGTGGGACTGGTGGTGCCGAGGAGGAGGCAGGGCCGATACGGTCAGCGAGCAGGAGAAGGCAGCCGGGAGAGAGACGTAGGGCGAGGGGAGTGACGCAGGCGGTGGTGTACCACGCGGCAGAGGAGGCCGACGGGCGGAGTCGGGGCTCCGGCCGAAGGTGAGGAGGCCGTGGCGTGCAGGGTGCCAGACGAGGTGGAGAGTTGGGCAGCTCTGCGCGAGGGCCACCGCTGCTCGGGCTTAGCGGCAGCCAGGCTCGATCCGTGAGGGCGGGGCGACGCACATGGATGAGGTGGAGGGGAGCTTGCCGGGGATGGAAGGCGATGGCGGCGGCGAGAATTCCAGGGGAGGAGGCGGCGTTCACAGAAGGAAGGCGACAAGGAGGGTGGGCCGCGAGGGAAGCATGCGTGCGTTTCCTCCCGTGTGGGGATCGCGTGCAGGATGGTGGGGCCAAGCTACAGGCGCGATATGTGTTGCGTGCGGTTGGTGTGTGCTGTGCGCTGTGGGTGTCTGGCGGCGGGGTGGGTAGGACTAGGTGGTTTAGGGTTTGGTGGCTAGGGTGTTAGGGTTAGGGTTCAGCCGGTTGGGCCTGACCGGTTTAGGTCTAGATTTAGGTTTACTATTTGTTTATAAAAATATTCTATTTGTTTTGTTTTGTTTTAAATCTTTTTAGGAAATAGTTTTTAGGAAAATAGTTTAACAGATAACTATAAGACTTGTTTTGAATAAGAGAAGAGGTATTGTTTCAGACAAAATAGTTTTTAGTTAAAATATTCTGAGAGCCAAAGATGCATGATGCCATGATGATGCACAAAGTTTTATTTAACATGCAATTTTCTAGTAGTGGTTTTCCCGGGGTGCTACACACCACCACCACATACACATGCTACACATACTGCTACTACTGCCGAATCTGAAATTGCTTCTGATGCTCATGATGTTACTTCTACTGTGTTTAATGAGAGTGGTTCATTAGGTCCTTTCCTAGATGCTACTATTGCTAGAACTATATTGGGAAACACTGAAACTCCTAGTGAAGACACTATTACACTTGTTAGCTCACCTGAGTCTAGAGAGAGATATGATATTAATGATGGTTATATTGAAATGACTGATGAATTTATTGAAGAGTATCAAAACACACGCGATGCTAGTGCTATTAGGAGTCCCCTTGAGAGACGAACTATTATACCTAAACTGTCTCCTGATGCTAAGTTTGCTACTTCTCCCATAGACGTTAAAGATAAATATTATAATTTCTCTCTTGATTTATCCTATATAAACATTGTTAAGAAAGAACCTTTTTGTGGGACTGAGAATGAAAGGGATGTGGCACATATGAATGAGCTTTCCACTATGAGTGCCTTATTTTCTGATGATGTTAAGATGGGTACCTACTTTGTTGCTAAAATCTTCCCTTTTTCACTAAAAAGGAGAAGCTAAAGCTTGGTTTAATAGTTTACCTCCTGGATCCATTGATAGCCCTAATTGCTTGATTGCTACTTTCTTTCAGAAATATTTCCCTCCTAGTGCTAGACATGCTGCTTTGCAGAAACTTTTTGATTTTAAATAGGGAGAAGAGGAGAATTTGCATGAGTCATGGACAAGGTTCTGTGCCTTGATTCATGCACATCCTGGATGTCCATTACGTAAAAATGAGCTTCTTGATATTTATTATAATGGACTAACTGATGAATCTAGGACATACCTGGATAGTTTTGTTGATTGTGTTTTCAGTAAAACAACTATTGCAGAAGCTGAAGAATTAATGGCTAAAATAAGCAAGAATTATGATGATTGGACTTCAACTGAGCCAATTAGACCTGAGCCTACTACACCTGAACCAATTGTGCCTGGACCAACTCCAACACCAACACCAAAGAGGAGGGGGGTCATTGAATTAAATGATGAAGTGATTAAAGAAGCTAATAAATGTCTTAAGGAGAAGGGTATTAGATCTGAAGATGTGAAGAATTTACCTCCCATGGAAGAATTATGTAAGCAAATTCCCCACTCATACACTATTGATGTACACTCTCTCCAACACTTTGATGAAGGAGATATTCCTTATGGTAAACCTCCTGATCAATGATTAGAGGAACTTGATATTTTTATTGTTAAACAAGGTAATTTTAATAAACAAGTTTAGAATTATTTATTGGAAGAGCTATTAATGAGTTGAAAGATATTGTGGAAAGAACTGCTAATGATGTTAAAATGCTTTGTAAACACTTCCAAATGGTTCAAACCCAAACTGATCAACTTGCTAAAGTACAAAAAGATATGCTAGTTAATGTTTCTGGAGATAAACATGCTTATGGCATTAGAACTAGGAGTGGTGCACCCACTCAAGATCCCTTATATCCTGAAGGACATCCTAAAAGAATTGAGCAAGATTCTCAACAAGTTGAAAATAGTGGTAGTCCTTCTAAGAGAAAGAAAAAGAAACATAAAACAGTTGAGGAACCCTCTGAAGCTGCTATAGATCCTAATAGTATATCTACTCTAATGCTGAAACTGGAAGTGATAATGATAAAAATGATGCTTCTGATAAGGAAGAAATTGAAGAAGAACCTGAGAATCACACTAAGAACACTAGGTACACTAAGAAATATTTTATTGCTAATAAACATGGTAGTGAAAGAGAACCTTGGGTGTAGAAACCAATGCCTTTTCCTAATAAGAAACACAAGTCAAAAGAGGAAGAACACTATAACAAGTTTTGTGAGTGGATGAAACCTTTATTTTTGCAAATTCCTTTGACTGATGCTATTAAGTTGCCTCCTTATTCAAAGTATATGAAGGATATTGTCTCTAATAAAAGGAATATTCCTAATGAGGAAATTTCTACTTTGCTTGCTGGTTATTCCTTTAATGGTAAGGTTCCAAAGAAACTTGGTGATCCAAGTATTCCAACTATTCCTTGCTCTATTAAAAATAATTATGTTAGAACTTCTTTGTGTGATTTGGGAGCTTGAGTTAGTGGTATGCCTTTTTTCTCTCTACAAGAGACTTCACTTAGAAAAATTGATACCAACTGATATATCTTTGCAAATGGCTGATAAGTCTACTAATATTCATGTTGATATATGTGAGGATATTCCTGTTCAAGTGGCTCATAATTGCTTGGCTTTAACTGATTTTGTTGTGCTTGAGATGCCTGAAGATGATAATATGTCTATTATTCTTGGGAGACCTTTTCTTAATACTGCAGGTGCTGTCATCAATTGTAATCAAGGAAAAGTAACTTTTAATATTAATGAAAAAGAGCATATTGTCTATTTCCCCGAGAAGATTGATAAGAGTTATGGCCTAAATTCAATTGAAAATATTGAGAGCATCAAATTTGGAGAAATATATTGTCCCATTCCACAAGAAAGTTTTAAAACTATTATGATTGGGACTATTGCTATCAAGATTGAGGTAACATAATTATTTTGTGAAATGCAAAGTTTGTTTCATCTAAAATTGTTTTGGTAACAAGACCTGATCAACCTTGTTAACAAAGGGATTTTAATGGACAAAACGATGTTTTCACAATGGTTATATTTGCTCACTTTTATTTTTCTCCTTTCCAATCTTTGTGTTTCCTTTTATTAGTCTTAGTTTTGCTAGTTGCTTGATTTTCAGAGTGTCTTAGAACCTATGTAGTTTTGGTTTTGTTTGCTTTTTGTGTCTTTCAAAAAAATATTTTTTCTACAAGAAAATCAATTTTCATAAACTGAAAATTGGCTAAAAATAAAGTTTCCCGAAAAATTCCAGAAAATTCATATTAAATTTTTCCTCGAAAAAAGGGGCAGAGGGTCACCTGGACTATCCCAGGGGGACCCACTAGGCCAGCACACCCCTTGGTGGTGCGGCCAGTCCCAAGGCGCGCCTGGACTGGGTGGGACCCACCTGTGGTCCTCCAAGATGCCTCCTCCTAGCCACCTCTTTATCTCTCCCGAAAAACATTCTCAATATCGAGTTCCTATTATTCTTGCTCCCTGATTTTTGATCTCCTTGCTCAGCCCATCTTTGCTGCTGATTTTTGGAGGGCTTGCTCTTTGGTATGTGCCTCCTCCGCTTGTCCAATTAGATTTTTGATTGGTGGATTATATCTTGAGTATTTTGCTATTGTAGGTGACAGGTTATGTGAGCTTGCATGCTTGTTCTATGCTTAGAGATTTCATTTGGATGCATGTTTAGCCCTCTAGCAAGTTCCTATAGTAGTTCCTCGTCATTCATTAACTTGGAAATCACTTGGTTTGATGTTTGTCTAAAAATTTCAGAAAAGAAGATGAGTGCATACCAACTGAATCAACATGAAGTGATGGTAAATGAGCCAATGAAAGTCCATCATGAGGAGGAGGTTTTCTCTTCCATATATCCATGCCCTGAATTTATGAGAGCTGTGAGGATCTTTCAGGATTTCCAAACTATGATTTCTAATGCAGGGTTGGATCAATTTGTTGGAGAAAACCTTACCAATATGTTAAGCTAACCATGTCTGTGGTGTAGGACTTTCAGTTTAGTTGGTCCTTGTCTAATCCTATGGTCCACTACAAAATTTACAATATAGTTGTCGACCTCCCTTTTGTTGATTTTGTGCAGCTATCAGAGTGCCACAGTGGGGTTCATGTGAGAAGATTAGAGAGAGGCCTAAGCTACTCATGGACTTATATGCTGAAATTTGCCAAGTTTGCGACCTTTCAAAGGAGAGTGGTAAAACTCGGAGTATTCATTTCCCATCCATTAGATATTTTTCCTATTTCATTGCCAAGTGTGTTCTTGCTAGGAAGACTGCTAAAAAATTATATTCATTTGATCTAGCTTTTATCTCAGCTGCTTTGAATAGGGATAGAACTTATAACTTGGGTGCTTTGATAGCGTTCCGTCTTGCTACTAACCACGAGAAAGGTGGAATTTGTGGAGGTCTCATTGCCTCTCGTTTGCTAGATTTTCATGGTTTAGAGCCTCATCATTTAGATTTCTAGTTCCCCATAGAGACACTTGATCTCAATTTCATGGTTCAGCATAAATTTGTTTCCTCTTGGGCTACTTTGAGTGAGCTACCGTATGAAATAACCTTTGTCAAGCGTGGATGGAGAGGGGGTAGGTCTGAGAAAGTAGTATCTTTGCCTGCACCTGCTTTGTTTAACTTTGATAACAGGCAAGGATGGTCACTCACGGAGGAAGAACTTGACACATACATGGCAGAGCTCTCCTAGCAAGAGGAGAATGTTGGAGAGGATGACGAAGATGATTCGGTTCAGCCCTCCAACATGGGGGGTCTTCATACCAGCAACCCTCCTATGATTGGAGCGCTTATTCTTCTTCATCGCGAGGGCCTGATTATGATCATTCCTATGATGACCCACCAGCTTAGGGTTACTACCAGCGTTATTGATTGATCTCCACTTAGGCCAAAAGCATAAGCTTGGGGGGAGGTATACCGACACCACACTCATCTACATGTCATGTTTCGTCGGTGCTTTGTATATCCATGTTTCGCTTTCTGTTTAGTTTTTGTTTCTGCTTTCCCAAAACACAAAAAGACAAAAAATATTTTCGTTGTTTCTCTTGGTTTGTTTCTTGTTTTTTAGCTTTGGTTTTCTTTAAGAAAAATCCAAAAATATTTTGCTTTGTATGTTTTTGCTTTGAGTGCTTGCTTTAAAAATCGAAAACCCAAAAATATTTGCTGTTCTTCTTTATTTTTGTGAAGATCGTTGCAGGGTTTAGCGGTCCTCAATGGACTTTTGGTTTCATGTTATTATTCAAGCCACACAAGTGAAGGGCAACAATGATGATTTTTGACAACTAGAGGTATGGTAAGAGGCCGATAATGAACTCTATTTGTCTTCGTTTTTGTACATATACTCATCATTGTGGGCATGCTTAGTCTGTTCATGTAAGATGTATGTATTTATTGGATGCTTAGTAGTTTTTGCTCTCTTATGATTAGTGGTGTGTGTTGAACTCCCCGTTGGGAAACCCCAAGAGCAAGGTATGATGCAGCACAGCAACAAGTTTTCCCTCAGTAAGACACCGAGGTTATCGAACTAGTAGGAGGAAGGAAACGCCTCAAAGGTGTTGCAAGCAACGTGGAAACCTGCACAACACAAACTCAAGACTTTGCCCCAACTAACAATGAGGTTGTCAATCTCACTGGTTGCTATAACAAAGGATTAACTGTATGGTGTGGAAGGTGATGATGGTTTGCAGCAAGTAATCAGTAACATTGGAAGATGTATCAATGGTAAAGATTGGACCGGGGTCCATAGTTCACTAGAGGTGCTCTCCTTATATAAACAACATGGCATGAAGGGTAAACAAATTACAGCAGGGCAATTGATAGGAACTGAGCAAGGCATAACAATGCAATATTAGACATAAAGATCCTACGAGATTCGATTGGGCAATACAACAATATACATAGACCGCCATCCAACTGCATCTATGACTAGAAGTCCACCTTCAGGTTATCATACGAACCCCTCCAGTATTAAGTTGCAAGCAACAGACAACTGATTTAAGCAAAGTGTGTAAGGTAAACAATCCACTTGTTACATGAACAAGAGACCATTGTTTTCTCCCTACTGGCAACAACACATCTACAACCGAAGAGATTATTGTCACTTCCCTTGGAAATTAGAGGCATGAACCCACTATTGAGCATAAATACCCCCTCTTGGAGTCACTAGCAACTACTTGGACAAGATACATACTAACAACGGAGAGCATGCAATATCACAAACAACACAGACATGAGAGAATAAATAAGACAAAACCATTAATCAATCTGACATAGTAATCTCAATATCCATCGGATCCCCGCAAATACAACATGCATGATTACAAATATATTAGATCTTGATCATGAACAGAGCTCACAAGATCTATACATGAAAGCACAAAGGAGGAGATACAACCATCTAGCTACTACATGGACCTGTAGTCCAAGGTGGAACTACTCACGCTTCCTACCGGAGGCTGGCATGATGAAGAAGAAGGCCTCTGGGATGATCTCCCCTCCGGCAGGGTGCTGGGAAGAACTTTAGATCCCTCGATCTAGGGACAATGGTGGCGGCGGCTACAGACGGTTTCGTGGAGTTTTGATCGGGTGTCTAGAGTTTCTGCATCGGGGGATTCTTATAGGCAAAGAGGCGAGGCAGGGGCACCAGGGTGGCTGCACCCCCAGGCTCAGGGTGGCCCACCCGCTCGGCCAGGGGGTGTGGCCCCCTGGTGAGCCTCCTTCGTCTCGTACTGTGGCTTCGTGTTGCCCATGGTAAAATATTGACTTTGGCTTTTGTCCCGTCCAATTCCGAGAATATTGATTTTCTGCCTTTCTAGAACCAAAAACAGAAGAAAACATGCAACTGGCACTGTGGCAACTTGTAAATAGGTTAGTACCAGAAAACATATAAAAACACCTCAAAGTGTGGACAAAGCAAAGCAAATTAGATACTAAACAAGCATGGAGCATCAAAAATTATAGATACGTTTCCGATGTATCAAGCATCCCCAAGCTTAACTCCTGCTCGTCCTTGAGTAGGTAAGTGATAAAAAGAATAATTTTTTAGGTGACATGCACCATCAAAACCAAGATCAAACCATTTGCAAGCATTGAAAGCTGGGATCAAAGAACTCTAAACATGTGCATGAAAGATGGAGTTCTAACAGTAAGACAAAGTAACTATGCATGCAACATAAAAGGCTACAAACAAAGATCATGAATAACATGCATTGAAAAACATTTGTTTGTTTCACATACAGAAAACATGGCATAATGGCAACCATCTTGTCCCTCATAGAGTAGCAAATAGATGCATAGGACACCTTCAAAGTTCATAAGAGTGACTAGATACAGATAGCACAAGAACAATTAATGTCACAATATGCATCAATCAATAAGTTTTGGGACACTGCGCATAGAACTAAGAATGGCAACTATGCTCTCTTAATGGTGCCTAAAGGTAGAAGGTGGAGACTCAACATAATAGTGGAAGAAAGGCCCTTTATAAAGGGAAGCAGAGATTTCAAGTTTCAAAAAGAGCTTCCAAAAATTATGGTACTTGTTAGCTTTCAGCCCTCATTGCCCCTATCATAAGCATCTTGAAGTGATTAAGGTTAAAGTGAACAAACTATGGAGTATATGCTTGACAAAGTATAAGTTGGCAATCTCATGTCCCTTGAATACAAGGGCCACAACTCATGCTACTCAACTTTAGTCACCTGTAAGTTCTTGTCATAGTAAGTACATGCGTATCATAGAGAACCGCCAACGGGGTACCCCTTGCACATGGTACAGGAGCTATCCCATAACCAAAATGACAAGGCAAGCAGACAATGAGCATATCAGTGATCTTTTTATTTACTATGTGCATAGCCTTTTTTGAGGATGCTTCATAGAATGCTCATTATGGTGATGCTGCAAGTTTCCACCATGATTAGGCATGGCTTAGGATAGCGGCCCAGACGTTTCTCTAACACAAAATATATAACTCCATGGACTTACAAGATCCCTCTTTATTTCACACCCCGGTGACATCCATAGACAAAAGAGCATGATATCAACTGTGTACAAAGTACAAGTGCAATGTTAAAAACGTTCCCCATGACAGCATGGTTCTGCTAATTCCAACGTATAAGTGCAAGCATATACAACATAGACGACACAATGGTTCAAGTTTATTAGGGGCAAAGAATATAAAGTGTGCCATCAAGTTCGTGAGGGCTTTAATCACTAAGTTTTCACATAACAAAATACTTTTTAATTGGAATATAGCTGAAAACAAGAATATACTTGGAATGGTGTAACACACCATGCATAGGAATTTATAGTGGACACTTTGGAATAACTTGGTTTGTTGGGAGTTGGAATCATGAGTAGAGCTTACTCATACAAGTGGAGGCTAGCAAAAGACTGGGAGCAACCAACTAAGAGAGCAATAATGGCCATAATCATGTAGAGCAACAAAACATTACTAATCAAAGCATAGAGTGGTACTACAAGTCAAGGACTAAATGATCATAGAGTCTATGGTGACTTGTTCATAGTCATAGCATGTTGTGAGCATGTGCCAAGTCAACCCAAACAAAACATCAAAGGATAATACCACAATACTATGCTTTTGTATGCTAAAACAACGCATGATTCTTTCAAGGCACACTAAGCAACCCCAATTGTTTGGAACAAGTCATGCTACAACAATAATTACTAAGCATAAGGTCAAAACAACACCTATCATGGCATGCTAAAGTCTAAGTCACAGTCAATGCAAGCTCCTCTCGCACTTCCAAGCAAGAACTTTCTACTCCTTTCCAACACCAATCGACTTATTTGAAACAACACAGCGAGAACGGGGGTCCAAACTACTTTATTCAAACAAACTAAACAAACTAAGCAAAGCAAACAAAAACTAAGACGCTCCAAGAACAACACAACAGTGCATGAAACAATAAAAACGAAGTGTCTAAACAGACCTAAGCTTTTTATTGATGAAGAAGGGGATGCCTTGGGCATCCCCAAGCTTTGACGCTTGTACCTCTTGGATATTTCTTGGGGTGACACCGGGGTGGCATCCCCAAGCTTGAGCTTTTGTCCATTCTTCATCTCATTACATCATTCTCTCTCTACACCTAAAAGTTTTCCTTCATACAAAACTTCACACAATCTTCATTAGCAACATTAGTGTATTCAAAAGATAATAGACCTTTAGGCTCAGCTTTGGAACAACAAAACTTTTCACTAAAAACACAAGCTACTGTAGCAACTCCTTCAAAGATCTCAATTCCCCAAAAGAGAACTCAAAAAGGAATCAATAAAAAGCAAATGCAAATAATGGCAGAAATCTGTCAAAATAGACCAGTAGGTAGAAACTGATTTTTTCGAAAATCTTATGTTGCTCAAATCAAAAAGTGTTGAACTAACGAAATTTATCTAACATACTGGGGGATTTGTTCGTAAATTTGCAGCTCAATCCGACTTACAGATACTCCTCCCGAATTTTTATGGTGGAGGACATAAATCTATTTCGGAACAACAACTCCCGAAATCTTACTTCCCTCTCATTAGAGATCATTCTTGGCACAAAAAGCAAACAAAAAGGATAAGGAGAGGTCATTACTAAAGTAATAACTTCCAAGACTCAATGAAACTCTTGGGTTATCTCCCAACAAGTACTTTTCTTTAACGCCTTTAAGTTAGGCACAAGAAGCAAGAAATCAAGTATTTTCAAATGAGGAAGCATTAACATCAAACCTTGCTTTCAAAGGAGGAGCAAAAATCAACTTATCTCTCCTCATAGGGAAGTGTTCAATACCTTTCTTGAATTTAAAATGATATTTAATGGTGCCTTCTTTCATATCAATGATGGCACCAACAGTTCTAAGAGAAGGTCTTTCCAAAGTAATAGGACATGAAGCATTGTTTTCAACATCCAAAACATAGAAATCAACAGGGACATAAGCATTGTTAACCATAATGAGAACATTATTAATACTCCCCATGAGTTTCTTCTTAGCATTATCATTAAGTGGTACATCCAAATGACGATCTTTCAAAGGTGGCAAATCAAGCATTTCATAAATCTTCCTAGGCATAATAGAGACACTAGAACCAAGGTCACATGAAGCTTTGAGATCAAAGTCATTCACTTGCATATTAATAATGGGTTCTCAACTATCTTCTACTTTCCTAGGAATATAAGCTTTGTGTTTTAACTTCTCTTCCTTAATTTTAACAAGAGCATATGTAATGTGTTTGGTGAAAGCAACATGCATATCACTAGCGTCAGGACTTCTAGCAAGCTTTTGCAAAAACATAATCACATCAGAAATGTTGCAACCATCTATATCAAAATCAAACTTAGCATCACTAGTAGTAGTCTCAATAGGCTTAGGCATTGTAGGAGGAGGAATAAGGACTTCTTGGGTTTAGTGGTGATGGTGCACACACTATTGTTTCTATCAATTTCAACTTCCCTTTCCCACTTAGCACGAAGTTGGGCTAACAGTCTAACATTTTCATCAATAGTAACTTGTATGGCATGAGTGGCAGCAAAGGTACTTTCCATGGTTTCAGGTTTAGTAGCCATTTTATTAATCAGAGAGGACTATGCTTCAGACAAAGAGGATATATTTTTCTCAGCATTCAAAAGCTTTTCCTCTATAGTCTTGTTGAAAATGGTTTGTTTACTAATAAAGTCTTTGAGCATGACTTCAAGTTCAGAGGGGGCACTTCTAGCATTGTTGTAGGAGTTTCCATAAGAATTGCCATTATTAGGAGGATAAGGTCTATAGTTGTTACCACCAAAATTATTCCTATAGGCATTGTTGTTGAAATTGTTGTTTCTAATGAAGTTCACATCAACTTGCTCTTCTTGAGAAACCAAAGAGGCTAAGGGAACAAAGTAAATAGAAATTGTTTTAATTGGGAACAATGGTTCAAGTTTATTAGGGGCAAATAATATAAAGTGTGCCATAAAGTTTGTGAGGGCTTTAATCACTAAGTTTTCACATGACAAAATACTTTTTAATTGGAAGATAGCTGAAAACAAGAATATACTTGGAATGGTGTAATACACCATGCATAGGAATTTATAGTGGACACTTTGGAATAACTTGGTTTCTTGGGAGTTGGAATCATGAGTAGAGCTTACTCATACAAGTGGAGGCTAGCAAAAGACTAGGAGCAACCAACTAAGAGAGCAATAATGGCCATAATCATGCAGAGCAACAAAACATTACTAATCAAAGCATAGAGTGGTACTACAAGTCAAGGACTAAATGATCATAGAGGCTATGGTGACTTGTTCATAGTCATAGCATGTTGTGAGCATGTGCCAAGTCAACCCAAAAAAAACATCAAAGGAGAATACCACAATACTATGCTTTCGCATGCTAAAACAACGCATAATTTCTTCAAGGCACACTAATCAATCCCAATTGTTTGGAACAAGACATGCTACAATAATAATCACTAATCATAAGGTCAAAAAAACACCTAGCATGTCATTCTAAAGTCTAAGTCACGGTCAATGCAAGCTCCTCTTATACTTTCAAGCAAGAACTTTCTACTCCTTTCCAACACCAAGCAAACTTATCTGCAAAACAACATAGCAAGAATGGGGGTCGAAACTACTTTATTCAAGCAAACTAAACAACCTAAGCAAAACAAACAAAAACTAAGACGCTCCAAGAACAACACAACTGTGCATGAAACAATAAAAATGAAGTGTCTAGATAGACCTGAGTTTTTTATTGATGAAGAAGGGGATACCTTGGGAATCCCCAAGCTTTGACGCTTATACCTCTTGGATATTTATTGGAGTGACACCATGGTGGCATCCCCAAGATTGAGCTTTTGTCCATTCTTCATCTCATTGCATCATTCTCTCTCTACACCTGAAATTTTTCCTTCATACAAAACTTTACACAATCTTCATTAGCAACATTAGTGTATTCAAAAGATATTAGACCTCTGGCAAAGCTTTGGAACAACAAGACTTTTCACTAAAAACACAAGCTACTGTAGTAACTCATTCAAAAGGCTCAATTCACCTAAAGATAACTCAAAAAGGAATCAATAAGAAGCAAATGCAAATAATGGCAGAAATCTGTCAAAACATACCAGCAGGTAGAAACCGATTTTTTCAAACATCTTATGTTGCTCAAATAAAAAAGTGCTGAACTAACGAAAGTTATCTAACATACTAGGGGATTTATTAGTAAATTTTTATCTCAATACGAGTTATAGAAACTGTTGGAGATATGCCCTAGAGGCAATAATAAATATAGTTATTATTATATCTTTGTGTTTATGATAAATGTTTACATTCATGCTATAATAGTATTAACAAGGAAACATTAATACTTGTGTGATTTGTAAACTAAAATAGAGTCCCTAGTAAAGCCTCTTTATAATACTAGCTTGTTGGTTAATAAATGATTGTGGTTTCCCTATCATGAACATTGAGATGTTATTAACAACAAGATCATATCGTTAGGAGAATGATATGGTGGACATACTCCTATAGATAAGCATAGCATAAAGATCAAGTCATTTTAATAGTTCAATTGCTATATGCTTTCTGATACATAGTAACCTAATTCCTTCGACCATGAGATCATGCATATCACCTTCTGGGATGGATGCTTTGATGACATCAAACACCACACCGTAACTGGGTGGCTATAAAGGTGGCATTGAGTGTTCGGAAAGTATTGGTTGAGACACATGGATCAAGAGTGGGATTTGTCCATCCATATGACGGATAGATATACTCTGGGCCCTCTCGGTGAAATGTCATCCAATTAGCTTGCAAGCATGTGACTGGCTCACAAGGGATCACATATCACGGGAACGAGAAAAGAGTACTTATCAGTAACGAGGTTGAACTAGGTATGCAGAGATACCGACGATCATAACCTCGGATCAGTAAACTATCGTGAGACAAAGGGAAATTGGTATCGTATTTAAGTCGTTCATTAGATCGCAAAGTAATCGTAGAAATATGTGGGAGCCATATGAATTTCCAGATTCCTCTATTGGTTATTGTTCGGAGAAGTGTCTCGATCATGTCCGCATAATTCACGAACCGTAGGGAGACACACTTAAGGATTCGACGTTGTTTGAGTAGTTATGGAATGATGAGAAAGAGACCGAATGTTGTTCGGAGTCTCGGATGGGATCCGGGATATCACGAGGAGATCCGGAATGGTCCGGAGAATAAGATTCATATAAGGAATGTCCTGTTTCGGAGTTGGAGAATGGTTCCGGTGTTTTCATCGGGAATGTTCTAGAAGGTTCAGGAATGTCCGGCACTCCGGAGGGGAAGGGTACATGAATGTGTTATATCAAGTTGGTATGATTGCATCATGTACTAGGTGTCATCGCTGAAAAAAATAAAGGGTTTAATCAAATCCTAGTTTGAAAAAGTCAAACGCCAATTTGAAAGTCAAACGGCTATTTTGGGAAGTGGAGAGGGAGGTGGAAACCGAGTTGGGGAGGAGTTCCTCCCCTCCACCGCCGGCCCACCTTGAAGCCGAGTTGGGGAGGGAATCCCCTCCCCTTGGCCGGCCCCTCCACCTATAAAAGGAGGGGCAGGGCTCCCCTCCTAGACACCCAACACCTCCACCTCTAAACCCTAGCCGCCGGCGCCGCCACCTCCTGCTGCCGCCGCCGCCTAGGTCAAACCCTAGCCTCCGGCCTAGCCCCCTCCTTGGTGTGTCTAAACCCTAGAATACCGAGGGCTCTCTCATAGTCCACCATACTCGCTCCGGCTTAAGGCGAAGCCCTGCGAGATCTCCCCTCTACTTTCGGTACCACGCCGTTGTCTTTGAATCATGAGGAGAGTGCTACAACCTCCGCCTGCTGGAACAAGGGAGAGGAAGGTCTTCGTCAATTTAACGTGTGACCCACAGGGCGCTGCCGGAACGCAGCGCCAGAAGGATCGTCTACGCGATCTTGAGATCGGGAAGAGTACGACTACATCACCCACGAGAATCCGCTCTCGTTCAACACTTTGGAATCTTCGAGGACGAGTTATTCCATTGACTCATTGCTACAATCTAGTAGATAGATCTTGGCTTGTTTGTTTGTATGCGATAGAAATTTTTTGTTTTCCATGCTACGAATCCCTACAGTGGTATCAGAGCCGTGTCTATATGTAGATCTGTTGCACGAGTAGAACTCAATGGTCATTGTGGGCATTGATGCTTTTATTGTCGATTGCTTCTTGTGTACTTTGCATCTTGCGGGATGTTGGGATGAAGCGGCCCGGGCTAACCTTACATGACATCGTTCATGAGACTTGCTCCACGCTTAACATGCAACTTGTATTGCATAAGTGGCTTCTTGTGCTGTTTCTCCTAGCATAGTTAAGATCCAATTTACAACGGGTGATTAACAATACTAGTATCAATGTTGTGCTTCATGTTCGTAAGTTAGAACGACACTTATTGAAAGCCCCAAACCACGTAAAACATGCAAAGAAAGTAGAGGCGTCTAACTTTGTTTTGCAGGGGTGTGCTGTGATGTGATATGGCCATGATTGTGATTATATATGATGTATGCAATGTTCCTTATTGTAAGTTGGCAACCGGCAGGAACCATATGGTTGTCTTTAATTCTGTTAAGACCCGCGTGTCTATTCAAAGTAGTTGTAATAGTTGAAGCCGGTGGACGACAACCATGGAGAAGCGTCATTGACCTTGATGCAATGCCGGTGATGATGGAGATCATGTTCGTGCTTGAAGATGGAGATCGGAAGCACAAAGAAGAAAGGCCATATCATATCACATATTATGAATTGCATGTGATGTTAATCCTTTATGCATCTTGTATTGCTTAGTTAACGACGGTAGCATTATAAGATGATACCTCATGCACATGAATTTCAAGTCATAAAGTGTTCACCCTTAGTTAGCACCGTTGCTAAAGCTTGTTGTTTCGAAGCACCACGTGATGATCGGGTGTGTTAGATTCCGCAAGTGTATACAACGTGAGCAAGCCAAATTTGCTCATGCGGAAGCTAAGGTTTTATCTTGACGAGCCTAGCATGTACAGACATGGTCTCGGAACACGGATCACCGAAAGGTAAAGCATGAATCATATAGTAGATATGATGAACATGTCGATTGTTCGCCATTGAAACTATATCAACTCTCGTGATGATCGGTGTTGATGTGGTGGATTTGGTTCGTGTGATCACTAAAACAATGTGAGGGATATTGTTTTGAGTGGGAGTTCACCTAGATTAATTTTATTATTAATTTGAACTCAATTTGTCATAAACTTAGTCTAAACTATTGCAAATATGTTGTAGATCAATGGCAGCCCCTACCATCAATTTTAATGCGTTCCTAGAGAAAGAAAAGTTGAAGAACAATGGAAGCAACTTCGCGGATTGGTTCCGCAATTTTAGGATTGTCCTCACAGCTGGTAATTTGACCTATGTTGTGGATGCACCGCTAGGTGACCCACCTGCAGCTACTGCTACCGACGAAGTAAAGAATGTTTACCTCGCTTCTAAGACTCAAGATCCACGATTCAGTGTGCTATCTTATATGGTTTAGAATCGGAGCTTCAGAAAAGGTTTGAGAATTCAGACCCACATGATATTGTCCGTGATCTCAAATTGATCTTTGCGACTCACGCGGCAATTGAGAGCTATGAGGCTTCTGAAAAGTTCTTTAACTCCAAGATTGAAGAGGGCAGCTCCGTCAGTGAGCATGTGCTTAAGATGTCTGGGCACGCAAACAAACTTCAAAGCTTGGGTATAGTGATTCCTAATGCTTTGGGGATTTACCGTGTCCTCCAATCACTACCACCAAGTTATAAGAACTTTGTGATGAACTACAACATGCAGAACATGAACAAGACGTTGCCAGAACTCTTTGCTATGTTGAAATCTGCAGAAGTGGAGATCAAGAAAGAGCACCAAGTGTTGATGGTCAATAAGACCACCAAATTCAAGAAAGGCAAGTCTAAGCAAAAGGGACACTTCAAGAAGGGTGGTAAGAAAGTTACCGCGCCGACGAAGAAGACCAGGGCTGGACCTAAGCCTGATACTGAGTGCTTTTACTGCAAGGGAGAAGGTCACTGGAAGCGGAATTGCCCAAAGTACTTGGCGGATTTGAAGAACGGCAACATCAAGAAGAAAGGTATATCCGATATACATGTTATTGATGTGTATCTCACTAGTACTTAGTAGTGCACAGGTATTTGATACTGGTTCGGTTGCTCATATTTGTAACTCGAAACAGGTGCTGCAGAATAAACGGAAGCTAGCGAAGAACAAGGTGACGATGCGCGTTGGAAACGGATCAAAGGTTGATGTGATCGCGGTCGGCACGCTACCCCTTCATATACCATCGGGATTAGTTTTATACTTAAATAATTGTTATTTGGTGCCTGCGTTAAGCATGAACATTATATCAGGATCTTGTTTATTGCGAGACGGTTACTTGTTTAAATCCGAGAATAATGGTTGTTCGATTTATATGAGTAATATGTTTTATGCACATGCACCTTTGATAGATGGTCTATTCTTATTGAATCTCGATAGTGGAAATACACATATTAATAACATTGAGGCTAAACGTTTGAAATCGAGCGATAACTCGACCTATATGTGGCACTGTCGTCTTTGTCACATTGGAGTGAAGCGTATGAAGAAACTCCATTCCCATGGACTTCTTGAATCACTTGATTTCGAATCACTTGAAAGATGCGAAGCATGTCTGATGGGTAAAATGACTAAGACTCCATTTTCTGGTATGATGGAGCGAGCTACGGACTTATTGGAAATCATACATACCGATGTGTGTGTGGTCCAATGAGTGTAGCATCGCGCGGTGGTTATCGTTATGTTCTTACCTTCACGGATGACTTGAGTAGATATGGGTATATCTATTTCATGAAACATAAGTCCGAAACTTTCAAGAAGATTAAGGAATTTCAAAGTGAGGTAGAGAATCAACGTAACAAGAAGATTAAATTTCTACGTTCTGATCGTGGAGGTGAATATCTAAGTTACGAGTTTGGCGAGCATTTTAAGAAATGCGGAATACTTTCACAATTGACACCGTCGGGAACACCACAGCGTAATGGTGTGTCCGAACGTCGTAATCGAACTCTCTTAGATATGGTTCGTTCTATGATGTCACTTACAGATTTACCGCTATCATTTTGGGGTTATGCATTAGAAACAACCGCATTCACTTTAAATAGGGCACCATCTAAATCCGTTGAAACGACACCGTATGAATTATGGTTTGGGAAGAAACCTAAATTGTCGTTCCTTAAAGTTTGGGGTTGCGGTTTGCCTATGTAAAGAAGTTACAGCCGGACAAGCTTGAACCCAAAGCGGAAAAATGCGTCTTCATAGGATACCCGAAGGAAACTATTGGGTATACCTTCTATCATAGATCCAAAGGCAAAATCTTCGTTGCCAAGAATGGATCCTTTCTAGAGAAGGAATTTCTCTCAAAAGAAGTGACTGGAAGGAAAGTAGAACTCGACGAGGTTGTCGAACCTTCTCTCGAACTTATGAGTAGCGCAGCACCGGAAGAAGTTCCTGTGGTGCCTGCACCAATAATAGAGGAAGCTAATGATGATTATCATGAAACTTCAGTTGTAGTTGCTACAGAGCCTCGCAGGTCAATGAGAACTCGTACCACTCCTGATTGGTATGATCCCGTTATGAGTGTCATGTTGGTGGACAACACCAATGACCCTGCGACATATGAGGAAGCGATGATGAGCCCAGATTCCAATAAATGGCAAGAATCCATGAAATCCGAGATTGGATCCATGTACGAAAACCAAGTATGGACTTTGGTGGACTTACCGGATGGCCGGAAGGCTATCGAGAACAAATGGATTTTCAAGAAGAAAACAGATGCTGATGGTAATGTTACTGTCTATAAAGCTCGACTTGTCGCAAAAGGGTTTCAACAAATTCAAGGAGTTGACTACGATGAGACTTTCTCACCAGTAGCGAAGCTAAAGTCTGTGAGGATTATGTTAGCAATCGCTGCATATTATGATTATGAGATATGGCAGATGGATGTCAAAACAGCATTCCTCAATGGAGACATTGATGAAGAGTTGTATATGATGCAACCCAAAGGTTTTGTCGATCCTAAAGATGCTAACAAGGTATGCAAACTTCAACGGTCCATCTATGGATTGAAGCAAGCATCCCGAAGTTGGAATCAACGCTTGATAAGGTGATCAAAAGTTTTGGTTTTATACAAACTTATGGAGAAGCTTGTATTTACAAGAAAGTGAGTGGGAGCTCAGAGCATTCTTAATACTATATGTAGATGGCATATTGTTGATTGGGAATGATGTAGACCTTCTTAATAGTGTCAAGGAATATTTGAATAATAGTTTTCAATGAAGGATCTTGGCTAAGCAAATTACATATTAGGCATAAAGATTTATAGAGATAGATCAAGACGCCAAATATCATTGTCACAAAGTACATATTTGGACAAAGTTCTAAAGAGGTTTGAATGGAAGATAGCAAGAAAGGGTTCTTGCCCATGTTGCTAATACACCTTGAGTAAAACTCAAAGTCCCACATCGGCAGTAAGATAGAGAAAGGATGAGTAAGACTCCTATGCCTCAGCCATAGGATCTCTAATGTATGCCATGCTATGTACTAGACCCGACATTGCATATGCTGTTAGTTTAACTAGCAGATATCAAAGTGATCCAGGAGTGGATCATTGGACAGCGGTCAAAAACATCCTTAAGTACTTGAGAAGAACTAAGGATATGGTTCTTTCTTATGGAGGTGATGAACAGCTCGTTGTTAATGGTTACACCGATGCTAGTTGGAACACCGATCCGGATGATTCTAAATCACAATCTAGATACGTATTTATTTTGAATGGTGCAGCAGTTAGCTGGAGGAGTGCAAAGCAAAGCGTTGTGGCGAGATCTTCAACTGAATAGGAATACAGGGCTACTTCAGAGGCTTCACAAGAAGCGATATGGATGAAAGAGTTCATTACAGAGTTGGGTGTGGTTCCTAGTGCGTTGGACCCAATGTCTATCTACTATGATAACATGGGTGCCATAGCCAATGCGCAAGAACCAAGGTCACACAAGAAGCTGAAGCACATCAAGCTATGTTTTCACGCTATTTGAGAACATATCCAAGATGGGGACATAAAGATTTGCAAAGTACACACAGATCTGAATGTGGCGGATCCGTTGACTAAACCTCTCCCTGAGGGCAAAACATGACCAGCACCAATCTGCCATGGGTGTTCGGTATATTACCATGTAATCTAGATTAGATGAGTCTAGTGCAAGTGGGAGACTGTTGGAGATATGCCCTAGAGGCAATAATAAATGTAGTTATTATTATATCTTTGTGTTTATGATAAATGTTTACATTCATGCTATAATAGTATTAACAAGGAAACATTAATACTTGTGTGATTTGTAAACTAAAATAGAGTCCCTAGTAAAGCCTCTTTATAATACTAGCTTGTTGGTTAATAAATGATTGTGGTTTCCCTATCATGAACATTGAGATGTTATTACCAACAAGATCATACCGTTAGGAGAATGATATGGTGGACATACTCCTATAGATAAGCATAGCATAAAGATCAAGTCATTTTAATAGTTCAATTGCTATATGCTTTCTGATACATAGTAACCTAATTCCTTCGACCATGAGATCATGCATATCACCTTTACCGGATGGATGCTTTGATGACATCAAACACCACACCGTAACTGGGTGGCTATAAAGGTGGCATTGAGTGTTCGGAAAGTATTGGTTGAGACACATGGATCAAGAGTGGGATTTGTCCATCCATATGACGGATAGATATACTCTGGGCCCTCTCGGTGAAATGTCATCCAATTAGCTTGCAAGCATGTGACTGGCTCACAAGGGATCACATATCACGGGAACGAGAAAAGAGTACTTATCAGTAACAAGGTTGAACTAGGTATGCAGAGATACCGACGATCATAACCTCGGATCAATAAACTATCGTGAGACAAAGGGAAATTGGTATCGTATTTAAGTGGTTCATTAGATCGCAAAGTAATCGTAGAAATATGTGGGAGCCATATGAATTTCCAGATTCCTCTATTGGTTATTGTTCGGAGAAGTGTCTCGATCATGTCCGCATAATTCACGAACCGTAGGGAGACACACTTAAGGATTCGACGTTGTTTGAGTAGTTATGGAATGATGAGAAAGAGACCGAATGTTGTTCGGAGTCTTGGATGGGATCCGGGATATCACGAGGAGATCCGGAATGGTCCGGAGAATAAGATTCATATAAGGAATGTCCTGTTTCGGAGTTGGAGAATGGTTCCGGTGTTTTCATCGGGAATGTTCTAGAAGGTTCAGGAATGTCCGGCACTCCGGAGGGGAAGGGTACATGAATGTGTTATATCAAGTTGGTATGATTGCATCATGTAATAGGTGTCATCGCTGAACAAAATAAAGGGTTTAATCAAATCCTAGTTTGAAAAAGTCAAACGCCAATTTGAAAGTCAAACGGCTATTTTGGGAAGTGGAGAGGGAGGTGGAAACCGAGTTGGGGAAGAGTTCCTCCCCTCCACCGCCGGCCCACCTTGAAGCCGAGTTGGGGAGGGACTCCACTCCACTTGGCTGGCCCCTCCACCTATAAAAGGAGGGGCAGGGCTCCCCTCCTAGACACCCAGCACCTCCACCTCTAAACCCTAGCCGCCGGCGCCGCCACCTCCTGCTGCCGCCGCCGCCCTAGGGCATCTCGCCGCCGCCTAGGTCAAACCCTAGCCGCCGACCTAGCCCCCTCCTTGGTGTGTCTAAACCCTAGAACACCGAGGGCTCTCTCATAGTCCACCATACTCGCTCCGGCTTAAGGCGAAGCCCTGCGAGATCTCCCCTCTACTTCCGGTACCACGTCGTTGTGCTGCCGGAATTGCGAGGAGAGTGCTACAACCTCCGCTGCCTGCTGGAAAAAGGGAGAGGAAGGTCTTCGTCGAGTACCGAACGTGTGACCGACTGCGGGAGCGCTGCCGGAACGCAGCGCCGGAAGGATTGTCTACGCAATCTTGAGATCGGGAAGAGTACGACTACATCACCCACGAGAATCCGCTCTCGTTAAACACTTTGGAATCTTCGAGGGTGAGTTATTCCATCGACTCATTGCTACAATCTAGTAGATAGATCTTGGCTTGTTTGTTTGTATGCGATAGAAATTTTTTGTTTTCCATGCTACGAATCCCTACAGAAACTCCTCACGAATTTTTATGGTGGAGGACAGAAATCTGTTTCGGGACAACAACTCCCCAAATCTTACTTCCCTCTCATTAGAGGTCATTCTTGGCACAAAAAACAAACAAAAAGGGTAAGGAGAGGTCATTACTGAAGTAATAACTCCCAAGAATCAAGGAAACTCTTGGGTTATCTTCCAACAAGTACTTTTCTTTAAAGCCTTTAAGTTTGGCATGGAAAGTTTGAGAAGATGCTCTCATAAGAATTATGAATTGAAGTCAAAGAGAGCATCAAGAATCAAATTCAAAACACATTTAAGTCTAACCCACTTCCTATGCATACGAATTTTGTAAGAAAATAAATCAAATAATCACAAAGCAACAAGCATAGGAAAGCAAAACAAGTGCAACTTCTAAATTTTTAACATAAAGAGGGGAAACTTAATATTGTTGAGATACATAAGACCATGTTTCCCTCTCTCATAATAACTTTCAGTAGCATCATGAATAAACTCAACAATATAACTATCACATAAAGCATGCTTTTCATGATCTACAAACACATAATTTTTATCAAGCTAAAAAAATAGTGGGATTAAAACCTTCAAACCCACTTTTAACAATTTTATAACAAGGTGACTGATCATTCAATATAGGACCATCATCTAGAGATTTATCATAAACATTCTCTAAGCAAAACTCCTTAGTACCATGCATTTCGAAGTTAGGCACAAATATAGGATTATCATAGATAACAGGAGCATAACTATTATCACAAGTTTTACCCATAGCAGAGATTTCAAAAGAATCCACAGGAACATAACATTCATCCTCCTTTGGTAAACATGGGGGACAATCAAATAATGTAAGAGGTAAAGAGTTATTATCATTAGAAGGTAGACATGGGTAGATCCATTCTTCCTCCTCTTTACCATCACTCTCCTCCTCTTTTTCATCTAATGAGTTTTCAGTTTCAGCAATTTCTTCTTCCATAGGCTCCTGCAAGGCATTAGTCCCTTCCATCTGTGGAAAGCACCTATTAAATATTCAAGAATATAGCCATTTTCTTCCTTATAATTATCAAAGCAAAATTTAAGTATCTCATAAACCTCATATTTATAAGGTGCATCATCAGTATTTTCAAGCAAACTGGCAAGTTCAAATGCACCCTTGAAAGCAATAAATTCTTCAATTTGTTCCACATCATAAAAGTCATAATTTCCTTTAACATAAGAAGATATGGTAACATTATCATTATACTCACATTGAAAAGGCAGGTGTTTATACCTCCTACAGCAACAAGATTTATCAAAGCAATAAGTAACATTATAAGTAGAGCACACCTCTCTAGCAAATAGTGTTCAATTTATCAATTAGTTCCCATAAGTGTTTCCCTTTTTGTGACAAACGGTGCTCCTTATAATAATACCTTTATTCTTCCGTGAACCCACCTTTCCAATAAGAACTAGTTTCAAAGAAACCATCCATTGATAGAAATCATGACAAAGCAAGGCAATAACAGACCAGCAACTAGAGTAGGAACTAAATTTTTTGTGTTTTTGAATAAAGAAAGCAAACCAAAATAGACTATTTTTTGGTTTTTTTTTTGGAAAGAGACAAACAAAACCAAACAAAAGAAACAAAGCAAACTAAAAACAAAGTAAAGATAAAGGAAGTGGAGGAATCCCCTAGTGAAGACGTCCTTAGCCTCCTCGGCAACGGCACCCGAAAACTTGTTGTTGGCTGGCGCGTGGTTGGCGTGGGAGTTTCTTCTTCTTCTTTCCCCGACAACAGCGCCAGAAAGACTTTGATGGTGCTCAACATGACACTTTGTTGGTAACCCCAAGCGCAGGGTGTGAAAAGCACAACATCAAGTTTTCCCTCAGTTGAGACCGAGGTTATCGAACCAGTAGGAGGAAGGAAGGGTCACACATGTGTTGCAAACAACATGGAGACCTACACAACACAAACTCAAGACTTTGTCCCAATGAATCAGTGAGGTTGTCAAGCTCACCGGTTTGCTGTAACAAAGGATTAAACATATGGTGTGGAAGGTAATGGTGGTTTGCAGCAACTAAACAAGTAACAGTGGAAGATGTATCAATGGTAAAGATTGGACCGGGGTCCATAGTTCACTAGAGGTGCTCTCCTTAGATAAACAACATGGCATGAAAGGTAAAAAATTACAGCAGGGCAATTGATAGGAACTGAGCAAGGCATAACAATGCAATTACTAGTCAAAAAGATCCTATGAGATTCGATTGGGCAATACAACAAGATACATAGACCGCCATCCAACTGCATCTATGACTAGAAGTACACCTTCAGGTTATCATCCGAACCCCCTCCAGTATTAAGTTGCAAGCAACAGACAACTGCTTTAAGCAAAGTGTGTAAGGTAAATAGTCCACATGTTCCATGAACAATAGACCGTTGTTTTCTCCCTAGTAGCAACAACAGATCTACAACCGAAGATATTCCTGTCACTTCCCTTGGAAACTAGAGGCATGAACCCACTATCGAGCATAAATACTCCCTCTTGGAGTCACTGACAACTACTCGGCCAAGATAGCTACTAACAACAGAGAGCATGCAAGATCACAAACAACACAGACATGATAGAATCATAAAGACAAAACCATTAATCAAACCAACATAATAATCTCAATATCCATCAGATCCCCGCAAACACAACATGCATGATTACAAATAGATTAGATCTTGATCATGAACGAAGCTCACAAGATCCATACATGAAAGCACAAGGAGGAGATACAACCATCTAGCTACTACATGGACCCATAGTCCAAGGTGGAACTACTCACGCATCATACCGCAGAGAAGGCCTCCAGGATGATCTCCCCTCCGGCAGGGTGCCGGGAAGAACTTCAGACCCTCCCCGATCTAGGGACGATGGTGGCGGCGGCTACAAACGGTTTCGTGGAGATTTGATCGGGTGCCTAGGGTTTCTGCATCGGGGGCTTCTTATAGGCGAAGGGGGAGGCCGAGGAGGCGGCCAGGGGCCCCACACCCTGCCTAGGCGCGGGGCAGGGCCTACCCACGCCTAGGGGGTCTGGGCGCCATGGCCCGCTTCTCCGTCTCCCCTCTGGACTTCTTGGTCCCCACGGAAAGTTATTGACTTTGACGTTTGTCCCGTCCAATTCCAAGAATATTTCCTTACTAGCTTTTTTGGAACCAAAAACAGCAGAAAACAAGCAACTGGCACTGTGGCAACTTGTTAATAGGTTAGTACCAGAAAACATGTAAAAAGCACCTTAAAGTGTAGACAAAGCAAAGCAAAGTAGATAATAAACAAGCATGGAACATCAAAAACTATAGATACGTTTCCGACGTATCAAACGCCCCGTTAGGAAACCCCAAGAGCAAGGTATGATGCAACACGACAACAAGTTTTCCCTCAGTAAGAAACTGAGGTTATCGAACCATTAGGAGGAAGGAAACGCCTCAAAGGTGTTGCAAGAAACGTGGAAACCTGCACAACACAAACTCAAGACTTTGCCCCAACTAACAGTGAGGTTGTCAATCTCAGGTTGCTGTAACAAATGATTAACTGTATGGTGTGGAAGGTGATGATGGTTTGCAGCAAGTAAACAGTAATAGTGGAAGATGTATCAATGGTAAATATTGGACCGTGGTCCATAGTTCACTAGAGGTGCTCTCCTTAGATAAACAACATGGCATGAAGGGTAAACAAATTACAGCAGGGCAATTTACAGGAACTGAGCAAGGAATAACAATGCAATACTAGACATAAAGATCCTATGAGATTCGATTGGACAATACAACAATATACATGGACCGCCATCCAAATGCATCTATGACTAGAAGTCCACCTTTAGGTTATCATCCGAACCCCCTCCAGTATTAAGTTGCAAGCAACAGACAACTGCTTTAAGCCAAGTGTGTAAGGTAAACAATGCACTTGTTCAATGAATAAGAGACCGTTGTTTTCTCCCTAGTGGCAATATCACATCTACAACCGAAGAGATTTTTGTCACTTCCCTTGGAAACTAGAGGCATGAACCCATTATCTAGCATAAATACCCCCTCTTGGAGTCACTAGCAACTACTTGGCAAAGATAGCTACTAACAATGAAGAGCATGCAAGATCACAAACAACATAGACATGATAGAATCAATAATACAAAACCATTAATCAATCTGACATAGTAATCTCAATATCCATCGGATCCCCGCAAACACAACATGCATGATTACAAATAGATTAGATCTTGATCATGAACGGAGCTCACATGATCTATACATGAAAGCACAAAGGAGGAGATACAACCATCTAGCTACTATATGGACCCATAGTCCAATGTGGAACTACTCAGGCTTCATACTGGAGGCTGGCATGATGAAGAAGAAGGCCTCCAGGATGATCTCCCCTCCGGCAGGGTGCCGGGAAGAACTTCAGATCCCCCTGATCTAGGGATAATGGTGGCGGCGGCTACAGACGGTTTCGTGGAGTTTTGATTGGGTATCTAGGGTTTGTGCATCGGGGGCTTCTTATAGGCGAAGAGGCGAGGCAGGGGCCCCACCAGGGTGGCTGCACCCCCCAGGCACGGGGTGGGCCCACCCGCGTGGCTAGGGGGTGTGGCCCCCTGGTGAGCCTCCTCCGTCTCGTACTCTGGCTTCGTGTTGCCCGCGGTAAAATATTGAATTTGGCTTTTGTCCCGTCCAATTCCGAGAATATTGATTTTCTACCTTTCTGGAACCAAAAACAGAAGAAAACAAGCAACTGGCACTGTGTCAACTTGTTAATAGGTTAGTACTATAAAACATATAAAAACACCTCAAAGTATGGACAAAGCAAAGCAAAGTAGATACTAAACAAGCATGGAGCATCAAAAATTATAGATACGTTTCTGACGTATCAATTAGCTCCAGCTTGCTAATAGTTTGTAGCATAACATATCAACGTTTGCTTGCATTGTTCTATTCATAATTTAGTATGACATTGTGGTATCCTCCTCTAAATGTTTCATTTGAATTTACTTGGCACATGCTCACACATGCATATGACTGAACCAAAGTCAGTTAAGCCTCGATGATTTATTTTGCCTCAAAGTTCTTGTATCAATTTTATGCCGTAATTAATTCTGTTTTGTTGCACGCATGATCATGACAGTTATTGCTCTCTCGTTTTTTGCTCCCTTTCTATTGCTAGCCTTCACTTGCACTGAGTATGAGCTCTACTCGTGCTTCCAACTCCCCAAAACCAATATTTTCAAAAGTGTCCACCATATATACCTATTAGCATCATTTGCTATTCCATGCATATTTATTATGCCTCGTTTTCTTCCAAATAAAATGTTTGCTTGTTATGGAAAAATTAGTTAGTAAAGCTCTCACAAACTTGATGGCACACTTTATTTCTTGCACTTAATAAACCTGAACCATTGTGATTATCCATGAAAGTTATATGCTTGCAAATTATAGGCTCGGAGTTAGCAGAACCGTGTTGTCATGGGGAACGCTTTCAACACCTATACATATATACCCAGTTGATATCATGCTCTTTTGTTTATGGATGTCTTCGGTGTGAAATAAAATGGGATATTGTAAGTCCATGGAGTTATGTATATGTGTTAGAGAAACGCCTAGGCCGCTAGCCTAAGCCATGCCTAATCATGGTAGAAACTTGCAACATAACCATAGTGAGCAATCTATGAAGCTTTCTTCTTATAAAAAAAGAGAGAGACATAAAAGAAGAAAGAGAGAAAAAACACCATTTTCCCATGGTAAATAAGAAGATTGCTTAGATGCTCACTGTCTGCTTGCCTTGTCATTTTGATATGGGATAGCTCTTGTATCATTGGGCAAGGGGTACCCCTTTGGCGGTTCTCTATGATACACGTGTATTTACTATGACAAGAACTTACCGGTAACTAAAGTTGAGTAGCATGAGGAGCGGCCCTCGTACTCAAGGGACATGAGATTTCTAATTTATGGTTTGTCAAGCATATAACTCATATTGGACCTCACTTTCACCTTAATCACTTAAAGATGCCTATGATAGGGGCAATGAGAGCTCAAAGCTAATGAGTACCATACTTTCAGCATTTGGAAGCCTTTCAAACTTTTCAAAACCTTTTCACTTCCTTGTTGAGTCACCACTTATTCTATGAGCACCTTCTTGAGAGCATAGTTGTCATTCTTAGTGTAATGTGCTTGTCTCAAAATTTGGTTAATTATGTCATGACTTTGATGCTTGTATCTTTGATATCTTAACTTCTAGTCTTGACTTGAACTTCAGAGGTGCCTTGGCATTTATGTTTGGCTCCACAATCAATGGCAAGCGAGATACCACCCTATCATACCTTCTTTTGAGCATTGCAATGTTGCTTATGTTTATGTTTCATGCTACTTGTTATTATTGTGTTGGAATTTCTTCATAGCTTGCTATGACTATTGAGTAGACTTAGTTGCATACTCCTTATTATGAATTGTCTAAGTACTGATCATATGTTGAGAATATTTACATCATATGAAGTGATGACCCACAACTATAGGGGATCGCAACAGTCTTCGAGGGTAGTATTACCCAATTTATTGATTCGACACAAGGGGAGTCAAAGAATACTTATAATCCTTAACAACCGAGTTGTCAATTCAGCTGCACCTGGAAATAGTCTTGCTCACAGTAGTTTATCAGTAGCAACCGTTTTGTAGTAGCAATAGCAAAGTAATAGCAGCAGTAAAACAAAGGCAATAGTAACAATAGTAGCAAACAGTAGGATATGAGTGCGGTAGGCATAGGGATGGATGGACGGGCGTTGCATGGACGAGACTATTCATATAACTTAAATATCTAGGACATTTGCAGATTAATAGGATAAAGCATCCAAGTACTAAACAATCATAGGCATGCGTTCCATATATAGTCATACGTTCTCGCAATGAGAACTTGCACAACATCTTTTGTCCTGCCAGCCCGTTGCAGCGGGGCCTCAAGGGAATCTACTGGCAATTAAGGTACTCCTTTAATAGAGTACCGGAGCAAAGCATTAACACTCTGTGAACACATGTGATCCTCACATCATAGCCATCCCCTCCGTCTGTCCCAATTTCTGTCACTTCCGGGCCTTTGGTTCCGGACAATGATATGTGTACACAACTTGCAGATCAGATCACAAACAATACTATCATCATGAATCAATAATAAGTTCAGATCTAAGATCATGGCACTCAGGCCCTAGTGACAAGCATTAAGCACAACAAGTTGCAACAAAGTCAAATAACACTAATAAATATACTAGGCACCATGCCCTAAAAATCTTATTTGATTACATGATAGATCTCATCCAATTCCTACCATCTCCATAGCCTACAGCGAGGGATTACTCACTCATGGATGGGGGACATGGATGGTTGATGGAGAGGCGTCGGTGATGATGATGGCGATGATCTCCTCCAAAACCCCGTCCCGGCAGGGTCCCAGAACGGAGTTTCTGATTCCGAATCGCGGTTTCTGGTGGTGGTGGCGCAGTGGAACTCTTTCTGGAAATACGTCGACCCCTCCCGGAGTTTTTAGGTCAGGAGGCTTTATGTAGGCGAAGAGGGAGGCTGAGGGGTGCCCGAGGTGGCCACACCCCCTCCAGGCGCGGCCAGGGGTGTGGGCCCCTCGTGGCCCTCCTCCGTCTCGTCTTCTGGCTCCGTGAGTCTTCTGGTAAAATAGGATTTTTGGCATATTTTCCAGGATTTTTCCTGAAAGTTGATTTTCTGCATAAAAACTAGACACCAAGGAAATTCTTCTGAAAACAGCGTTAGTCCGTGTTAGTTGTATCCAAATCACACAAGTTTATAGGAGAAACAAAAGCAAGAGTGTTCCGGAAAGTAGATGAAAGTAGATATATTTTGGACGTATCAACTCCCTCCAAGCTTAGCTTATTGCTTGCCCTCAAGCAATTCAGTTGAAAACTGAGTGTGATAAAAGAAACTTTCACGAACACATTTGCTTCATATGATATAAATATTCTCAGCACATGAGTAGATACTTAGACAATTCATACTATGCAACTAAGTCTACTTAATAGTCATTGCAAGATATGAAGAGATTCCAACTCAATAATAATAAGTAGCATGAAACATAAATATAAGAAACATTGCAATGCTCATAAAAAGGTATGATAGAGTGGTATCTCGCTTGCCTTTGATGGTGGAGAAAAACATAAATGCCAAGGCACATCTGAAGTTCAAGTGAAGACTAGAAGTAAAGATATCAAAGATACAAGCATCAAAGTTATGACATAAATAACCAAGTTTTGAGACAAGCACATTACACTAAGAATGACAACCATGCTCTCAAGAAGGTGCTCATAGAATAAGTGGTGACTCAACAAGGAAGTGAAAAGGTTTTGAAAAGTTTGAAAGGCTTCCAAATGCTGAAAGTATGGTACTCATTAGCTTTGAGCTCTCATTGCCCCTATCACAGGCATCTTTAGATGGTTAAGTTGAAAGTGAGGTCCGATATGAGTTATATGCTTGATAGACCATAAAATGGAAAGATCATGTCCCTTGAGTACGAGGGCCGCTCGTCATGCTACTCAACTTTAGTTACCGGTATGTTCTTGTCATAGTAAATACATGCGTATCATAGAGAACCGCCAACAGGGTACCCCTTGCACATGATACATGAGCTATCTCATATCAAAATGACAAGGCAAGCAGACAATGAGCATCTCGACAATCTTCTTATTTACCATTGGATAATGGTGTTTTTTCTCTCTTTCCTCTTTTCAGTGTCTCTCTTTTTTTATAAGAAGAAAGCTTCATAGATTGCTCACTATGGTGATGCTGCAAGTTTCCACCATGATTAGGCATGACTTAGGCTAGTGGCCCAGGCGTTTCTCTAACACATATACATAACTCCATGGACTTACAAGCTCCCCTTTTATTTCACACCGACGACATCCGTAAACAAAAGAGCATGATATCAACTGGGTATATATTTATAGGTGTTGAAAGCATTCCCCGTGTCAACATGGTTCTGCTAAGTCCCAGCCTATAATTTGCAAGCATATAAATTTCATGGACAATCACAATGGTTCAGGTTTATTAAATGCAAGAAAATAAAGTGTGCCATCAAGTTCGTGAGAGCTTTACTAACTAACTTTCTCGTAACAAGCAAACATTTTATTTGGAAGAAAACAAGGCATAATGAATATGCACGGAATAGCAAATGATTCTAGTAGGTAGGTATGGTGGACACTTTTGACAATATTGGTTTTGGGGAGTTGGAAACACGAGTAGAGCTCATACTCAGTGCAAGTGAGGGTTAGCAATAGAGAGGGAGCGACAAACGAGAGAGAAATAACTGTCATAACCATGCTTGCAACAAAACAAAATTAATTATGGCATAAAAGTGATACAAGAACTCTGAGGCAAAATAAATCATCGAGGCTTAACTGACTTTGGTTTAGTCATATGCACGCGTGAGCATATGCCAAGTCGATTCAAATGAAACATTCAGAGGACGATAACACAATGTCATACCAAGTTATGAATAGAACAATGCAAGCAAACATCCATATGACATGCTACAAACTATCAAAAAGTTGGAGCTAATCATAAGAAAGCCAGAACTACTAATCATCCAATAAATACATACACCTTACATGAACAGACTAAGTATGCCCACAATGATGAGTATGTGTACAAAAATGAAAACAAATAGAGTTCATTACCAGCCTCTTACCACACCTCATGTTGTCATCGATCGTCATTATTTCCCTTCACTTGTGTGGCTTGAATAATAACATGAAACTAAACTCCATTGAGGACTGCTGAACCCTGCAACGAACTTCACAAAACCAAAGAAGAACAACAAATATTTTTGGTGTTTTTGTTTTTTCAAAGCAAGCACTCAAAGCATAAACAAACAAAGCAAAATCTTTTTGGATTTTTTCTTAAAGAAAACCAAAGCTAAAAACCAAAGAAATAAGCCAGGAGAAACAACGCAAATATTTTTGGTCCTTTTGTGTTTTGGAAAGCAGAAAACAAAAACCCAGAAGAAAGCGAAACATGGTTATAGAAAGCATCGACAAAGCATGATATGTAGATGAGTGTGATGTCGGTATACCTCCCCCAAGCTTAGGCTTTTGTCCTAAGTGGGGATCAATAGTGCGGGTAGTAACACCGAGCTGGTGGGTCATCATAGGAATGATCATAATCAGGCCCTCGCGATGAAGAAGAAGCGCTCCAATCATAGGAGGGCTGCTGGTATGAAGACTCCCCAATGTTGGAGGGCTGAACCGGACCATCTTCGGCATCCTCTCCAACATTCTCCTCTTGCTGGGAGAGCTTCGCCACGTACGTGTCAAGTTCTTCCTCCGTGAGTGACCATCCTTGCGTGTTATCAAAGTTAAACAAAGAAGGTGCAGGCAAAGAGACTACTTTCTCATACCTACCCCCTCTCCAACCACGTTTGACAAAGGTTATTTCATACGGTAGCTCACTCAAAGTAGCCTGAGAGGAAACAAATTTATGCTAAACCATGGAATTGAGATCAAGTCTCTGGGGAACTGGAAATCTGAATGATGAGGCTCTAAACCATGAAAAGCTAGCGAACGAGAGGCAATGAGACCTCCACAAATTCCACCTTTCTCGCGGTTAGTAGCAAGACGAAAAGCTATCGAAGCACCCAAGTTATAAGTTCTATCCCTATTCAAAGCAGCTGAGATAAAAGATAGATCAAATGAAGATAATTTTTTAGCAGTCTTCCTAGCAAGAACACGCTTGGCAATGAAATAGGCAAAATATCTAATGGATGGGAAATGAATATTCCCGAATTTTACCACTCTCCTTTGAAAAGTCGCAACCTTGGAAAATTTTAGCATATAAGTCCATGAGTGGCTTAGGCCTCTCTCTAATCTTCTCACATGAACCCCACTGTGGCACTCTGATAGCTGCACAGAAATCAATAAAAGGGAGGTCGACAGCTATATTGTAAATTTTATAGTGGACCATGGGATTAGACAAGGACCAACTAAATCGAAAGTCCTACACCACAGACATGGTTAGCTTAACATATTGGTAAGGTTCTTCTCCAGCAAATTGCTCCAATCCTGCATTAGAAATCATAGTTTGGAAATCCTAAAAGATCCCCGCGGCTCTCATAAATTCAGGGCATGGATACATGGAAGAGAAAACTTCCTCCTCACGATGGACCTTCATTGGCTCAAGTACCATCAATTCATGTTGATTCAGTTGGTATGCACTCATCTTATTTTCTGAAATTTTTAGACAAACATCAAACCAAGTGATTTCCAAGTTGATAAATGATGAGGAACTACTATAGGAACTTGCTTGAGGGCTAAACATGCATCAAAATGAAATCTCTAAGCATAGAACAAGCATGCAAGCTCACACAACCAGTCACCTACAGTAGCAAAATACTTAAGATACAATCCACCAATCAAAAATCTAATTGGACAAGCGGAGAAGGCACATACCAGAGAGCAATCCCTCCAAAAATCAGCAGCAAAGATGGGCTGAGCAAGGAGGTAGAAAATCGTGAGCAAGAACCGCAGGAACTCGAGCTTGAGAAAGTTTTTCGGTGTTTTTAGGGAGAGAAAGAAGTGGCTGGGAGGAGGCATCTTGGAGGGCCACAGGTGGATCTCACCCAGGCCAAGCGCGCCCTGGGGCTGGCCGCGCCACCAGGGGGTGTGCTAGCCTGGTGGGTCCCCCTGGGCCAATCCAGGTGCCCCTCTGCCCCTTTTTTAGAGGAAAAATTTAATATGATTATTTTGGATTTTTTTGGGAAACTTCATTTTTGGCCAATTTTCAGGTTATGAAAATTGATTTTCTCGCAGAAAAAGATTTTTTCAAATGACACAAAAGCAAACCAAAACCAAAACTACAGAAGTTCTAAGACACTCTAAAAAGCAAACAACCAGCAAAACTAAAGTTGACAAGAGTAAGAGCAAATATTGGAAAGGAGAAAAATAAAGGTGAGCAAGTATAACCATGGTGAAAGCATTGTTTTGTTCATTAAAACCCCTTTGTTAACAAGGTTGATGAAGTCTTGTTACCAAAGCAATCTTATATGAAACAAAACTTTGCATTACACAAAATGATTATGTTACCTCAAACTTGATAGCAATAGTCCTAATCATAATAGTTTCAAAACTTTCTTGTGGAACGGGACAATATATTTCTCCAACTTTGATGCTCTCAATATTTTCAATTGAATTCAGGCCATAGCTCTTATCAATCTTCTTTGGGAAATAGACAATATGCTCTTTGTCATTAATATTAAAAGTTACTTTTCCTTGATTACAAATGATGATAGCACCGTCAGTATTAAGAAAAGGTCTCCCAAGAATAATGGACATATTATCATCTTCAGGCATCTCAAGCACAACAAAATCAGTTAAAACCAAGCAATTATGATCCACTTGAACAGGAACATCCTCACATATACCAACAGGAATAGTAGTGGAATTATCATCCATTTGCAAAGATATATTAGTTGGTATCAAATTTTCTAGCTGGAGTCTATTGTAGAGAGAAAAAGGCATAACACTAACTCCAGCTCCCAGATCACATAAAGTAGTTCTAACATAATTATTTTTAATAGAGCAAGCAATAGTTAGAATACCTGTATCACCAAGTTTCTTTCGAACCTTATCATTGAAGGAATAATTAACAAGCAAAGTAGAAATTTCCTCATTAGGAATCTTCCTTTTATTAGAGACAATATCCTTCATATACTTTGAATAAGGAGGCAACTTAATAGCATCAGTCAAATGAATTTGCAAAAATAAAGGTTTCATCCACTCACAAAACTTGTTATAGTGTTCTTCCTCCTTTGACTTGTGTTTCTTATTAGCAAAATGCATTGATTTTTGCACCCAAGGTTCTCTTTCACTACCATGTTTATTAGCAGTAAAATCTTCCTTAGTGTACTTACTGTTCTTAGTGTGCCTTTCAGGTTTTTCTTCAATTTCTTCCTTATCAGGAGCATCATTGTTATCATTACCACTTTCAGTTTCAGCATCAGAGACAGATATACTATTAGGACCTACAGCAGGTTCAGGAGGTTCCTCAAATGTTTTATGTTTCTTTTTCTTTCTCTTATGAGGACTACCACTATTTTCAACTTGTTGAGAATCTTGATCAATTCTTTTACGATGTCCCTTAGGATATAAGGGATCCTGAGTGGTAGCACCACTCCTAGTTCTAATTCCGTAAGCATGTTTATCTCTAGAAGCATTAACTAGCATATCCTTTTGTACCTTAGCAAGTTGATCAATTTGGGTTTGAACCATTTGGAAGTGTTTAAAAAGCATTTTAACATCATTAGCAGTTCTTTCCACAATATCTTTCAACTCATTAATAGCTCTAGAGTTTTCCAATAAATTATTCTGAACTTGTTTATTAAAATTACCTTGTTTCACAATAAAAATGTCAAGTTCCTCTAAGCATTGATCAGGAGGTTTACCATAAGGAATATCACCTTCATCAAAGTGTTGGAGAGAGTGTACCTCAATAGTGGATGAGTGGGAAATTGGCTTGCATAATTCTTCTATAGGAGGTAAATTCTTCACATCTTCAGATCTAATACCTTTCTCCTTAAGATATTTCTTAGCTTCTTTCATCACTTCATCATTTAATGCAATCACTCCCCTCTTCCTTGGTGTTGGTGTTGGAGTTGGTTCAGGCACAATTGGTTCATGAGTAGTAGGATCGGGTGTAATGGGCTCAGTTGAAGTCCAATCATCATAATTCTTGCTTATTTTAGCCACTAATTCTTTAGCTTCTGCAGGAGTTCTTTTCCTGAAAACACAATCTGCAAAACTAGCCAGGTATGTCCCAGATTCATCAGTTAGTCCATTATAATAGATATCAAGTAGCTCATTTTTAGTCAATGGACATCCATGATGTGCATGAATCAAGGCATAAAACCTTCTCCATGACTCATGCAATTTCTCTTCTTCTCCATGTTTAAAATCAAAAAGTTTCTGCAAAGCAGCATGTCTAGCACTAGGAGGAAAATATTTCTAAAAGAAATTAGCAATCAAGCAATCAGGGTTATCAATGGATCCAGGAGGTAAACTATTAAACCAGGCTTTAGCTTCTCCTTTTAGTGAAAAAGGGAAGATCTTTGCAACAAAGTACTTGCGCATCTTAATATTATCATATAATAAGGCACTCATAGTGAAAATCTCATTCATATGAGTCACAACACTTCTATTCTCAGTCCCACAAAAATGTTCTTTCTCTACAATGTTTATATAGGATAAATCAAGAGAGAAATCATAATATTTATCTTTAATGTCTATGGGAGAAGTAGCAAACTTAGCATCAGGAGACGGTTTAGGTATAGTAGTACGTCTCTCAAGGAGACTCCTAATAGCACTAGCACCACGTGTGTTTCGATACTCTTCAATAAATTCATCAGTCATTTCAATGTAACAATCATTAATATCATATCTCTCTCTAGACTCACGTGAACTAACAGGTGTAATAGTTTCTTCACTAGGAGTTTCAGTGTTTCCCAATATAGTTCTAGCAATAGTAGCATCTAGTAAAGGACCTAATGAACCACTCTCATCAAGCATAGTAGAAGTAACATCATGAGTATCAGAAGCAATTTCAGATTCAGCAGTAGTAGCAGTGTGTGTAGCATGTGTATGTGGTGGTGGTGTAACAAGCTTACTTATAACATACGATGAATCAAGAGCAGCAGAGGTGTTTAGGATTGTACCTCTTCTTGCAGCGGATGGTAAAATAGGAAACTTTCCATCATGATACTTTACCATGATGAAAGGAATAGCAGCGAACAATAATAGATCCAAGTGAACTTACAAATAAAGCTATGCTCCTCGGCAATGGCGCCAGAAAATAGTCTTGATGACCCACAAGTATAGGGGATCGCAACAGTCTTCAAGGGTAGTATTACCCAATTTATTGATTCGACACAAGGGGAGCCAAAGAATACTTATAAACCTTAACAATTAAGTTGTCAATTCAGCTGCACCTGGAAATAGTCTTGCTCACAGTAGTTTATCAATAGCAATAGTTTTGTAGTAGCAATAGCAAAGTAACAGCAGCACTAAAACAAAGGCAGTAGTAACAATAGTTAGCAAACAGTAGGATATGAGTGCGGTAGGCATAGGGATGGATGGATGGGCGTTGCATGAACGAGACTATTCATATAACTTCAAAATCTAGGGCATTTGCAGATAAATAGGATAAAGCATCCAAGTACTAAACAATCATAGACATGTGTTCCATATATAGTCATACGTGCTCGCAATGAGAACTTGCACAACATCTTTTGTCCTGCCAGCCCGTTGCAGCGGGGCCTCAAGGGAATCTACTGGCAATTAAGGTACTCCTTTTAATATAGTACCAGAGCTAATCATTAACACTCCATGAACACATGTGATCCTCACATCATAGCCATCCCCTCCGACTGTCCCAATTTCTGTCACTTCGGGGCTTTTGGTTTCGGACAATGATATGTGTACACAACTTGCAGATAAGATCACAAACAATACTGTCATCATGAATCAATAATAAGTTCAGATCTGAGATCATGGCACTCGGGCCCTAGTGACAAGCATTAAGCACAATAAGTTGCAACAAAGTCAAATAACACTAATAAAGATACTAGGCGGCATGCCCTAACAATCTTATTCGATTACATGATAGATATCATCCAATCCCTACCATACCCATAGCCTACAGCGTGGGATTACTCACTCATGGATTGGGGAAACATGGATGGTTGATGGAGAGGCGTCGGTGATGATGATGGCGATGATCTCCTCCAAAACCCCGTCCCGGCAGGGTGCCAGAATGGAGTTTCTGATTCCGAATCGCGGTTTCTGGTGGTGGTGGCGCAGCGTAACTCTTTCTGGAAAAACGTCGACCCCCCACCAGAGTTTTTAGGTCAGGAGGCTTTATGTAGGCGAAGAGGAAGGCCGAGGGGGTGCCCGAGGTGGCCACACACCCTCTAGGCGCGGCCAGGCCCAGCCCGCGCGGCCAGGGAGTGTGGGCCCCTCGTGGACCTCCTCCGTCTCGTCTTCTGGCTCCGTGAGTCTTTTGGTAAAATAGGATTTTTGGCATATTTTCCAGGATTTTTCCTGAAAGTTGATTTTCTGCACAAAAACTAGACACTGATGACCAATAAGTATAGGGGGTGTATCGTGGTACTTTCGATAAATAGGAGTGTCGATCCCAACGAGGAGCAGAAGGTGTTGACTAGTGGTACAGAGCATGAACTATCTGTAAATACTTAGCAAACGGATTTTTAGGGGTTTTCTGATAAAGCAACAAAACAAAGTGCAAGTAACAAAGACAACAAGCAAACGCAACAAGTGGCCCAATCTTTTCTTATCAAAGGACAAGCCGGTGGAAATACTTATAAGGACCAAACGTTCTCGAGGACACATGGGAATTCTATCAAGTGCGTTCGCTTCAAATAGCAGAGTACTCTTCTTTGGTGTTGTAAGTGTTGTGTGGGTGAACCTGTGCTAACATACCGACCTTACTTGGACTAATACATACTTGTGATTAAACCCCCTGCAAGAATCCGCAACTACAGGAAAGTAATTAAGATATCAATCTAACCACAACCTTAAACTCTGAGATCCTACGCTCCCTTGTGCAGACGTGTCCTAACGGGGGTTCAGCTTTCTGTCACTCCGGCAACCCCACAATTAGTAGTCAAATACACAATGCATTCCCCTAGGCCCATAAAAGGTGAAGTATCATGTAGTCAACGTTCACATGACAACACTAGAAGAATAACACCACAACTTAAATACTAAACCATTGAATAATAACTCAACACAAATCCACTACTAACAACATGACTTCTCCCATGTCCTCAAGAACTAAACGAACTACTCACGAGACATCATATGGATCAAGATCAAGGATGATATGGTAATGGATAACAATCTGAATAGGGGTGGACACAAAGCTCGAGGCTCGGTTCGGGCTTGACAAGGTTTGGCTCGGGCTCGGCTCGGCTTGAAGGTTGTACAAGCCAAGCCCAAACCCTGCAACTCAGGCTCGAGGCTCGACATGCCAGCTCGGTGAAGCTCGCAAGCCGGCTCGAAGGCTCGATGAAATTTAAAATTTTGGCCTGACCTATGCTAAAAGTATAAAAATTCACAATTATAAATAACACTTCAACATGAATACATCAATAACATAATATAAAATGTTCCACTCAATAACATAGTATAGAAGGTTTCACTAAGCACCAATAACAATTAACGATAACAGTAGCAACATTACAAGTTCACGACAAAAACGTCCAATAGATAGTGTCTTGCGTCACAATAGACAAATAGAACATGAACTTCAACCATAAAAGAACTTAGTTCAACACATAGAACATGAGTTGTAGCTCAATCAAACGACTAGTGATAAATCAAAACATCAACTTCATCTACAAAAGAACCATCTCCATGATTTCATCTCCCTCGGCCATTGTCATTGCCTTCTCATGTTAGTTTGTTAATTGCCATGTGGAATCTGCACAACACAAACAAAAGAAAATAACTATTCACTATATTTTTACATTAGTTTGATATTTTATAAATAGTTCCAACATTAAACACACCAAATGAGGTATCATATAAATAGTTTCAGCAAGTAAAGACTAAAAATCACTAGTTACTCTATGTTTTCCATCAATTGGTGTACAAAAAAATTACAACAACACAATCAGTACAGATGTAGCTAAGCTAATGTACAGAAGAGAGGCAAACTAGTGACAGTAGCTAATGTACAGAGGTAAACAGAGAGATAATCGCAATCTCCTCCTATCGATTACTAGAAAAAAAATGCCAGAAATTAGATACATGTGGAGCCGAGAATTCAACTACAGCCTTTGGTGGTTGACTGTGTTGGAATTATGCCCTAGAGGCAATAATAAAGATGTTATTATTATAATTCTTGTTCATGATAATGTTTATATTCCATGCTAGAATTGTATTAAGCAGAAACTTTAATACTTGTGTGGTTTGTGAACAACACCGTGTCCCTAGTACGCCTTTATGGACTAGCTCATTGATCAATGATGGTTAAGGTTTCCTAACCATAGACATGAGTTGTCAATTGATAATGATATCATATCATTGGGAGAATGATATGGTGGACAGACCCAAACTAAGCGAAGCAATTAGATCGTGTCATCGTGTTCGTCTTTGCAAAGCTTTTCTTATGTCACATATTGTATTCCTTAGACCATGAGATAATACAACTCCCTGGTATCGGAAGAAAGCTTTGAGGTCATCAAACGTCATCCTATGAGAGGGTGATCATAAAGGTGTCTCTCAGGTGATCGGAAAGTATCTGTTGGGTTGTATGTATCGAGATGGGATTTGTCCCTCCCAAGTCGGAGAAATATACTTCGGGCCCACTCGGTAATCGATATCAACACCGCTTGCAAGCATGTGGTTAAGGAGTTAATCACAAAGTGATATCGGATTACGGAACAAGTAAAGTACTTGCTGTGAACGAGATTGAACTAGGTATGATGGTACCGACGATCAAATCTCGGGCAAGTAAAATATCGCGAGACGAAGGGAATATATATATGGGATTGATTGAATCCTAGCATCGTGGTTCATCTGATATGATCATCGATGAATGTGTGGGAGTCAATATGGGTTTCGGACCCGTTGATTATTGATAGAAGATCATGTGCATATTCTCGAACCCGCAGGTCACACACTAACGTGTCTCGGCTAGGATAGATTGGATAATTGGTTTATGAGTTTTTGTTGAGTCTCGGATGGGATCCGGGACATCACGAGAGGTTCCAGAATAAGATTCATATAAGGCGGTGCAGTTTTTGGAGTTGAATTGTTAAGTTAATCGGTATTGTACAAGCTTCTAGAACCTTCCGGAAGGGGACCAACGTGGCCCCACCTTCCGGGAGGGCTTGGGCCTATGAGGGAGTGCCCTGACGCATTGGGCCAGGGCACAAAGCCCCATAGGGCCCAGCCGCCAAGAGAGGTTTAAACTCTAGATAGAGCTTCTAGAAGGGGCTTTCCTTGCCCCCACTCTTCCTCCTTGGGGCCGGCCTTGGCTTGGGGAGGGGCTGCGCCCACCCCTCTATATATAGAGGGCTGCGCACCAACCCCTACACCTTCCTCCAACACTAGCCCTCTGCCCCTCCTCTCTCCCTCCCCGACCCTTGTAGGCGAAGCCTGCTCAGAAATTCTCCACCATATACACCACGCCGTGTTGTAGATCCAATCCGCTCTCCACCATACTTGCTGGTCCGAGGAAGGAGGAGGCGTCAGTGCTGCGTGTGCATCTCACGGAGGCACCGCCACTTGTGGTGCTAGATCGGATCGGATCGCGAGGAAGAGAAGCGAAATCGACTACATCACCCACGTTCAACGAGCGTTCATTGCAAATCTTCAAGGGTATGAAGATCTAATCCAATCTCTCTCGTTGTTTGCATCTCCTAGATTAGATCTTGGCTTCCCCTCTGTTCGCATCCGTAGAAAATTTTGATTTACTATGCCGCGAAACCCTTCAGTGGTATTAGATCTAGATCTATGCGTAGATGTGTTTCACGAGTAGAACGCAACATGGTTGTTGAGGGCGTTGATGTTTTCTGTTGCAAGCCTCTTGTTTGTGTTCTTCTTATGACGCGGGCTAGTGAGATTGAAGCGGTCCAGGCCAACCTTACGCGACGTCGTTCGCGAGACCGGCTCCGCACTTGACGTGTGGCTTGTTCCACACATGCGGCTGGTGGATGTTAGTTTCTATCACTATAGTTGTCATGGGATTAACACCGGAGTTTGGCAACCATAATATCACCGTTGTGGCTTTCCGTAGGTAAGAATCGTTCTTAGCATCTACTCCCATAAGCCACGTAAAACATGCAACAACAAAGTAGAGGCGTCTAACTTGTTTTTGCAGGGAGTGTTTTCTGTGATATGGTATGGCCCAAGATGTGATGTGTATATTGTATGCGATGATCATGTTTTGTAATGTTTCACAACTTGCATGTCGATGAGTACACAACTGGTAGGAGCCATATGGTTGTCTTTATAATTGTGTATGACCTGCGAGTCAACTTCTTATACGCCATGTAATAGCTTTACTTTATCGCTAAGTAGTTAGCAATAGTTGTAGTTGCTATTCGTGGTGGAGGCAATCATGGTGGAGTGATGGAGATCATGCCGGAACGCACACGATGGAAATCATTGCGCAAAGATTGGCTATACCATGTCACATAAAGTTATATGCATGTGATGTTTATCCTTTTATGTATCTTATTATGCTTAGATCGCGACGGTAGCATTATAAGATGATTCCTCACTTAAAGATCAAGATAAAAACTGTGTTCTCCCCAGGTATGCACCGTTGCGAAAGTTCGTCGTGTCCAAGCATCACGTGATGATCGGGTGCTATAGACTCTACGCTCACATACAACGGGTGCAAGCCAGTTTTGCACACGCGGAAATACTTGGTCTAACAGCGAGCCTAGCATGTACAGACATGGCCTCGGAATACATGAACCGAAAGGTTAAGCATGAGTCATATGAATGATATGATCGACACTTCGTTGTCCACCATTGAAGCCACATCTCTTCTCGTGATGATCGGATTAGGTGTGGTGAATTTGGATCATGTTCACTAAACAACTTGAGGGATGTTGAATTTAGTGGGAGTCATCTAGTAATTTGATTAAAAGTTGAACTAGTTATCATGAACATAGTCTAATTTGTACTTGCAAATATTGCATATCACATGGCTAAGTCCAACTTCAACTTCAACGTTTTTGCTGAGAAAGAAAAGCTTAAGAACAATGGGTCTAACTTCACCAATTGGTTCCGCAATCTGAGAATCATTCTCTCTGGCGGTCAAAAGGACTATGTCCTTGGGAAAGCGTTAGGTGACCCCCCTGCTGCAACTGCGCCGGCTGATGAGAAAGCTGTCTATCAGTCGCGCAAAGATGATTATGGTGTGATTAAGAGCACCATGTTGTTTGCTATGGAACCGGAACTTCAAAATCATTTTGAAGACTATCCCGGGCCCTTTGAGATTCTCGAAGAGCTGAAAACCATGTTTCAGACTCAGGCCCGTTCTGAGAGATATGAGATCTCTGAGAAGTTCTTTAACTGCAAGATGGAGGAAGGGAGTTCCGTTAGTGAGCACGCCATTAAGATGACGAGCTACACTCAACGGCTTGAGCAACTAGAATGCACGATTCCAGAGGAGCTCAAGATTGACAGGGTTCTGCAATCACTCCCTCCCAGCTACAAAAGTTTTGTAGTGACTCATAATCAGATTGGTTCCACTGATACGATCACCGAGCTCTTCGCAAAGCTGAAGGCCACGGAAGTGGACATCAAAAAGGATAATCATGTGTTGATGGTCAACAAGCCCACCTTTAAGAAAGGTAAGGGAGCAAAGAAGCCCTTCAAGAAGGGCGGCGGCAAGCGCCTTGCCTGGCGAGAAGAAGCTCAAGTCTGGTCCTAAGCCGGACATCGAGTGCTTCTATTGCAAGGACAAGGGTCATCGAAGCGCAATCGTCCAAGTACTTAGCGGACAAGAAGGCTGGAACCATCAAAGGTATATTTGATATACATGTTATTGATGTTTTCCTTACTAGCCCTCGTTGTAGTGCTGGGTATTTGATCTTTGGTTCGATTGCTAATATTTGTAACTCGAAGCAGAGGAGCTACGAATAGGCAATGACTTGCGAGGGATGAGGTGACTTCTGGGTTGGCAGCGGATCAAGAGTTGATGTGATGGCCGTCGACGCTCTCCTTAGTTTTACCTTCGGGATTAGTTTTAAACCTTAATAAATGTTATTATGTACTGCGTTGAGCATGAACATCATTTCTGGATCGTGTTTATTGCAAGACGGTTATTCATTTAAATCGGAGAATAATGGTTGTTCTATTTATATGAGTAACATCTTTTATGGTCATGCACCTCTTGTGAATGGTTTATTTCTTCTAAATCTCGAAAGGGATGAAACACACATCCATAACATTGAGGCTAAGAGATGCAAAGTAGATAGTGATAATACTACTTATTTGTGGCACTGTCGTCTAGGTCATATTGGTGTAAAGCGCATGAAGAAACTCCATTCTGATGGACTTTTGGAGTCTCTTGATTTTGAATCATTTGACACATGCGAACCATGCCTCATGGGCAAGATGATCAAAACACCGTTCTCCGGTATGATGGAGTGAGCAACGGATTTGTTGGAAATCATACATACCGATGTATGCGGACCGATGAGTGTTTCGGCTACGGTGGATATCGCTATTTTCTCACTTTTACCAATGACTTAAGTAGATATGGGTATATCTATTTAATGAAACATAAATCTGAAACATTTGAAAAGTTCAAGGAATTTCAGAATGAAGTGGAGAACTATCGCAACAGAAAGATTAAGTTTCTACGATCCGATCGTGGGGGCGAATATTTGAGTTATGATTTTCTCACGCATCTTAAAGCAAGCGGAATTGTTTCGCAACTCACGCCACCCTAACACCACAAGCAATGGTGTGTCTGAACGCCGGAACCGAACCCTATTAGATATGGTCAGATCGATGATGTCTCTTACTGATTTGCCGTTATCATTTTGGGGTTATGCATTAGAAACCGCTGCATTCACTTTAAATAGGGCTCCATCTAAATCCGTTGAGACAACACCGTATGAACTGTGGTTTGGTGCTAAACCTAAGTTGTCATTTCTTAAAGTTTGGGGATGCGAAGCTTACGTCAAGAAGTTGATGCCGGACAAGCTCGAACCCAAAGCGGAGAAATGCGTCTTCATAGGATACCCTAAGGAAACTATTGGGTATACCTTCTATCACAGAACCGAAGGCAAAGTGTTTGCCGCAAAGAACGGTTCCTTTCTTGAGAAGGAGTTTCTCTCGAAAGAAGTGAGTGGGAGGAAAGTAGAGCTAGACGAGGTTATTGAACCTTCTCTTGAATTGGAGAGTAGCGCACCTGAAATTGTTCGGTGCCTTTGCACCAACAATAGAGGAAGCTAATGACAAGGATCATGAAGCTTCGGACGAGGCTGCTACTGAACTTCGCAGGTCGACAAGGTCGCGTGCCCCTCCTGAGTGGTACGGCAACCCTGTCTTGACTGTCTTGTTGGTAGAAGACAGTGAACCTGCGAACTATGAGGCAGCGATGATGAGCCCAGACTCTGAGAAATGGCTAGAAGCCATGAAATCCGAATTGGGATCCATGAGCGAAAACCAAGTATGGACTTTGGTGGACCCTCCTAGCGACCGAAAGGCCATTGAGTGCAAATGGATCTTCAAGAAGAAAACGGGCGCGGATGGTAATGTTACCGTCTATAAAGCACGGCTTGTCGCAAAAGGTTTTCGACAAGTTTAAGGTGTTGACTATGATGAGACTTTCTCTCCCGTAGCGATGTTTAAGTCCATTCGGATTTTATTAGCAATTGCTGCGTTTCATGATTATGAAATATGGCAGATGGATGTCAAGACTGCGTTCCTCAATGGCAACATTGATGAAGAGTTGTATATGATGCAACCTGAAGGTTTTGTCGATCCTAAGGATGCTGATAAAGTATGCAAACTTCAGCATTCCATTTATGGACTGAAGCAAGCATCACGGAGTTGGAACCTTCGTTTTGATCAAGTGATCAAGAGCTTTGGATTTGTTCCAAATTGCTACGAAGCTTGTATCTACAAGAAAGTGAGTGGGAGCTCGGTGACGTTTCTGGTACTATATGTGGATGACATATTGATTATTGGAAATGACATCAACATGCTTAACGATATGAAGAGTTATTTGAACAGGTGTTTTTCAATGAAAGACCTAGGTGAAGCTGCTTATATATTGGGCATCAAAATCTATAGAGATAGACAAAGACGCCTGATAGCTTTAAGCCAGAGTACATACCTAGACAAAGTTCAAAAGGTTCGAATGGATAAGGCAAAGAAAGGTTCAAAGGCCTATGTTGTCGTGTAAGATATTGAGCAAGGCTCGGTGTCCACTACGATGAAATGATAGGGAAGCTATGAGCAAAGTGCCTTATGCCTCGGCCATAGGTTCTATCATGTATGCCATCTTTGTGTACTAGACCGGATGTGTCCAATGCTCTTAGTTTGACGAGCAGATATCAAAGTGATCCAGGAGTGGAACACTGGACAGCCGTAAAGAACATCCTAAAGTACCTAAATAGGACTAAAGAAATGTTCTTAGTCTATGGGGTTGATGAACAGCTTGTCGTAAATTGTTACGTCGATGCTAGTTTCGACACCGACAAGGATGATTCTAAATCTCAGACAGGATACGTTTATATTTTGAATGGAGGAGCTGTGAGCTGGAGAAGCTGCAAGCAAAGCGTGATCGCGGGATCTATAGTAGAAGCGGAATACATGGCTGCTGCAGAAGCGTCAAGTGAAGGAGTTTGGATCAGGAACTTCATCATGAAGCTTGGCGTGGTTCAAGTGCATTGGACCCACTGGAGATATTGTGTGACAACGCTGGCGCCATAGCACTCGCTAAGGAACCAAGATATCATCCAAAGACCAAGCATATCAACCGCAAGTTTCATATAATCCGAGATTATATAGCAGATGGAGATCTGGAGATTAGCAAAGTACATACAGATCTGAATGTCGCAGATCCGTGACTAAACCTCTTCCGCGTGCAAAACATGATCAGCACCTCAGTGCCATGGGTGTGAGATTGTTGCCAAATGTAAACTAGATTATTGACTCTAGTGCAAGTGGGAGACTGTTGGAATTATGCCCTAGAGGCAATAATAAAGATGTTATTATTATAATTCTTGTTCATGATAATGTTTATATTCCATGCTAGAATTGTATTAAGCGGAAACTTTAATACTTGTGTGGTTTGTGAACAACACCGTGTCCCTAGTACGCCTCTATGGACTAGCTCATTGATCAATGATGGTTAAGGTTTCCTAACCATAGACACGAGTTGTCAATTGATAATGAGATCATATCATTGGGAGAATGATATGGTGGACAGACCCAAACTAAGCGAAGCAATTAGATCGTGTCATCGTGTTCGTCTTTGCGAAGCTTTTCTTATGTCAAATATTGTATTCCTTAGACCATGAGATAATACAACTCCCTGGTATCGGAAGAAAGCTTTGAGGTCATAAAACGTCATCCTATGAGAGGGTGATCATAAAGGTGTCTCTCAGGTGATCGGAAAGTATCTGTTGGGTTGTATGTATCGAGATGGGATTTGTCCCTCCCAAGTCGGAGAGATATACTTGGGCCCACTCGGTAATCGATATCAACACGCTTGCAAGCATGTGGTTAAGGAGTTAATCACAAAGTGATATCGGATTACGGGCGAGTAAAGTACTTCTTTGTGAACGAGATTGAACTAGGTATGTGATGCAAGCGATCAAATCTCGGGCAAGTAAAATATCGCGAGACGAAGGAATATATATATGGGATTGATTGAATCCTGGCATCGTGGTTCATCCGATATGATCATCGATGAATGTGTGGGAGTCAATATGGGTTTCCATACCCCTGTTGATTATTGATAGAAGATCATGTCTCATATTCTCGAACCCGAGGTCACACATAACGTGTCGACGCTAGGATAGATTGGATAATTGGTTTATGAGTTTTTTTGGAGTCTCGGATGGGATCCGGGACATCACGAGGTTCAGAGTGGTTCGGAGAATAAGATTCATATAAAGGCGGTGCAGTTTTTGGAGTTCGGAATTGTTCAAGTTAATCGGTATTGTCCGAAGCTTCTAGAACCTTCCGGAAGGGGACCAACATGGCCCCACCTTCCGGGAGGGGCTTGGGCCTGTGAGGGAGTGCCCTGGCAAGCATTGGGCCAGGGCACAAGGCCCCATAGGTCCCAGCCGCCAAGAGGTTTAAACTCTAGATAGAGCTTCTAGAAGGGAGGTTTCCTTGCCCCACTCTTCCTCCTTGGGGCCGGCCTTGGCTTGGGGAGGGGCTGGGCTGCGCCCACCCTCTATATATAGAGGCTGGGGCGCACCAACCCCCTACACCTTCCCCTCCAACCCTAGCCGCGCTGCTGCCCCTCCTCTCTCCCTCCCGACTGCTTGTAGGCGAAGCCCTGCTGCAGAAATTCTCCACCATATACACCACGCCGTCGTGTTGTAGATCCAATCCATCTCTCCACCATACTTGCTGGTCCGAGGAAGGAGGAGACGTCGAGGTGCTGCACGTGTGCATCTCACGGAGGCACCGCCACTTGTGGTGCTAGATCGGATCAGATCGCGAGGAGGAGAAGTGAGTACGACTACATCACCCACGTTCCGACGAACGTTCCGCTGTGCGAATCTTCAAGGGTATGAAGATCTAATCCAATCTCTCTTGTTGTTTGCATCTCCTAGATTAGATCTTGGCTTCCCCTCTGTTCGCATCCATAGAAAATTTTGATTTACTATGCCGCGAAACCCTTCAGACTGGTGGCCGGTGGAGACGAGATCCCGTCGCTTACGGTGGGCGGCAGCCTCTGCTAAGCCTAATCAGGTGATGTCGTGCATCTACGATGACCCCTAGTCCGGGAGGAGCAAGTGGTAGGGGAGGGGCCATGGGAGGAGAACTGGAGGAGGAGGAGATGAGGGCGGTGATGTCCGACGGCAGGGGTGACGGCCGGCGGCAGTGGTGGCCGCACGACGCGATGGGGAATTACACGCGTGTGGCGTTATCTCTCGTACGTGCAGGGTATCGGCTCGACGAGCCATACGAGCGAGCCACAAGCTTTGCCGAGCGAGCCTCAAGCCTGGTTTTTGAAAAAATTGTAGCACCAAGCCGAGCCTGGCTTGGCTCGAGTTTTCCCGAGCCTGGCCGAGCCGAGCCACGAGCCGGCTCGGCTCGGCTCGATTCCACCCCTAAATCTGAACATAAACAATAATCCAATGGTTCCACTCACAGGCATCAACTACAATGGTAATCAACACCAGGAAAGTTTTCCCTACGAACTATGCAAGTTTCAACACGATTGTTACAGTGGGATGGAGTGGTGATGATGGTGCTGGTGGAGATGATGGTGTGGATGATGATGATCCTGATGAAGCCTAGCTTGATGAAGGTGTTGATGGCGACGATATCCCCTCTCCGGAAAGGAATTTCCTCGGCAAAAATCTGTCTACCAGAGAGATCTTTCTCTCTTAGTGTTTTCCGCCCCGTAGAGGCGGCGGAAATCTATCTATGGTTGCCCCCTGGTATTAGGGTTCCGAGAGGAAGATATAGGTGAGAGGGCGGAGTCGGGAGCTGGCCAAGTGGGCCACACCTGCCCTAGGCGCGGCCCAAGGGGACCCGCGCCTAGGAGGTGTGGGCCCCCTGTGTGAAAGAGCATTTCCTATCCCTAGTGATTTTGGTGTTTTATAACAACACACATATTGGACTAATTATTTGCCAAGTGTATCGCAGGTGCATTGAAAAAGTTTTGCAATGGTCAAAATAATTGTCTGCCTGGCGCGGTACCAAAAAGCGGTAGTACCGCCTTTTGCTACCGGACGCGGCAGAAGGTTTTGATCAGTTGTCAAAAAGCCTCTGTCGCGCCAGGTACTAAAAAGCGGTAGTACCGCATTTTAGTACCTAGCGCGACAGTAGCTTTTTGACCACTTGTCAAAAGCTACTGCTCGCTCCGGTACTAAAATGAGGTAGTACCGCATTTTAGTACCATGCGCAGTAGAGCCTTTTTCCAACCTTTAAAAGGCCACTGCTCACTCTGGTACTAAAATGCGGTACCGCATTTTAGTACCTGGCGTGGGAGTAGCCTTTTGTATGTTGGCAAAAGCCTCTGGCTGCCTAGGTAGCAAAATGCGGTAGTACCGCTTTTTGCTACCAGGCGTGACAGAGAGTTTTCCGACCAAGTTGTTGATTCCACTTCACGTCCGGTACTACCAGTTGCCATTTGCGGTACTACCGCTTTACGGTAGCATCAAGTGTGGTACCGCTATGGCCAGGCTTATGAAGTTTGAAAGATGGTCGTCCGGTACCAGGTCCGATACCAGGTCCGGTAGTACCGGAGTTCTCCGGTAGTACCGCTTGCACTTCCGGTACTACCGCTGCATTAAAGGCTCCAACGGCCAGATTTCTTGGAGGGGTATAAATACCCCTCCACCTACCTTGGGACAAGATGCTCATCCACATTAAAAGTCAAGACCACCATTGGAGCCACCATATCTTCTAGATCTCCTCAATCCACCACCCAAAGTCCTTGATCTTTGGGGAATCGAAGGAGGACGCCCCGATCTACTACTTCACCAAAAGAGATCTTCATTTCCCCCTCATTCAATTGAGGGCCCATTTGCTCTAGTGTTTTCTTGGAAACCCTAGTTCTTGTTTTGGTTCTTACAAGCTTGTCTTTGGTTGCTTTGACAGCTTGCTTGTATTTGGGAGCCTCCGATTAAGTTGTGGATGTGTGCCCCAAACTTGTAAAGGTGTCGGCTTCCACCTTGAAGGTTGCCGATATAGTGGAAGGTGAATCGATCCTGTTGGGGTGAGATTCATCGGAGAACAAGGGAGGCCTTTCGTGGCGTTGGTGGTTTGAAACCATCCCCTCTCCAAACGTAGACGTACTTCCCCTCAAAAGGAAGGAACTACGGGAAACAAATCCTTGTGTCTCTGTGTCCACCACTTTTTACTTCTATCCTTTACCGCACTTTACTTACTTATTCTTACCTTGTGTTGTGGTAGCTCTTGCATAAGTGTCATATAGGTAAATTCACCTTAGTTGCATTATCTAGAGAATTTACCTTATTGTCAAACCTTAATTTGAAAAAGAAGAAAATTTGAAGTAGCACCTATTCACCCCCCCCCTCTAGGTGCCCATACGATCCTTTCAATTGGTATCAGAGCCTCGGCTCTTTATTTGGGCTTAACCGCCTAAGAGAATATGGGTAGAAACGATGGGGATGGTGGTGGTGAGCCGACCCCGGTGACCATGGAAGATCTCAAAAACTTGGAAACAAGATTGAGCTCTTCCTTGGTCAACGAAGTCAAGAAGATGCTTGAGCAACTTCTTAAAGACAAAGAAGGCTCATCACCCCCATCTCCTCAAGAGGATCAACCATCCGTTTTACCTAAAGGGAATACGTCGGTATCCCCCGAGGGTATGATGGTGAGGGGTAAACAAGACAACGCTAATTCCTCCACACAACTTGATGGGGGGAAGGGTGAGCACCGTGATTCTTGGTACTCTCCCGATCCTCCCATCCCTCACCCTCATGTGTACAATAGAGGTGACCCACCTAAGCTTGAAGAGTCTGCTACTTTTGCTCAATGGCAATCACTAATGAGAACTCATGTGCGCAGCTCTTGCATTGAACTATGGAACATCATCGAGCATGGACTCTTTATTGGGGATCCAAACAACTTGACAAGAAGAGAGGTTGTCAATAGTCAATTCAATGCCACTGCCTTGAAAGGATTATCCACACATTGAGCACTTTAGCATTGCCAAGGAAGCTTGGGATGCCCTCACCGTATTGTTTGTTGGAAATGAGAGTATGAGGAGAAACCTATATGATGCTCTAAGCAATGAAGCCGAAGGCTTCTACATGAAAGAAGGTGAAGATCATGAAGACATGTACCGAAGGCTCAAGACCACCACCACCGCTTTTAGAAATGTGGGTGCCTCACACATGGATGATGCATGGATAAAAAGGAAATATGTGAGTGCACTCATACTTTTGAGCCCACCGACTTGAAGAGCCTACAAGTAAGAGACAACTACCATCTCATGACCTTAAATGAAGTTATGCAAGAGATGGCCACCTTCAAAGTAGCCGCTAAGAATGCCAAAGATGCCCGTGCTCGTGCCCTTGGTATGAGAAATGTTGTCAATGTTGCTTTGCAGGCCCAAGTTGTGGACCATGGGGATGAAGATGATAGTGATGAAGGGCTCTCCATGGACCACCCCGATGAAGTCAAGATTGCTCATGGTCAATATATGGCCTTCTATGCTAAGAACTTTTGGAAGAACCCCGCCAAGGCCAAGATGGTAATGCAACGGAGAAGCAACCCAAATGGGAAAAGAGAGAATACCACTAGGTTGAGAACTTGCTTCAATTGTGGTGACCGGTATCACTTTGTGGCAAGCTGCCCCTATGAGAAGAGAGAAGATCATGGTGGTAAACTTGTGTTGAAGAAGACTCTCAAGGCACCTTACAAGAAACCTTTCATCAAGAAGAATCCCATCAATAAGAAGTCGGGAGAAATTGTCTTGATCACTCATGAAGAATACTCCTCCGACAATGAAGATGATGAAGATGAGGAAGAGGAAACTTCTCATGGTGTGGCTGCCCTAGCCACCACCTCTACTCCGACACTCTCACTCTTCGATTCTCCAAATGAGAACTCTCCCACCAAAAACTTCACTTGCCTTATGGCAAGAGGAACGGAGGTATCCTCATCATCCCGCTCTACTACCTTAGATAATGATGAAATTGATGATGAGATGTCTCTTGATGTTAAAAAGGAATTAATTGCCTTTGATGAGTTTATGACTAACCTAGAAGGAGATGCTAAGTTACATTTTGGAAACATCTGATATCAACTTTCACATACTCAAGAGCTTCTAGATGTAAGATGTAAACTTGGGCATGAACACTTGATTGAGCTAGAGGCTTTAAACAATGCTCTAGAAGAAGAACAAGAAACTAGGTTATCTCTCGAGTTAAAACTTGAAGGGCTTGATGAGGCCAATGACATTATTGTTAACAAACTCATCAAAGAGCGTGATCATGCTATTGCTAAATACAAAAGGGCTAAAAAGGACAAGATTGAGTTTGGTGTGGTTCATGAAAAACTTGCCGAGGACTTTAGTTTGCTTAACAAGGCCCACAAGGCTTTGGAGAGTAAACTCTTGTCACTCACAAAGTCCCATGAAATGCTTCAAATTCAATTGGCCAATATTCCCTCACCTACTAACTTCATTCCATCTAGTAGTACAACAATTCTTGAAGAGAATGCTAGGTTCAAGGGGGAGCTTGCTAAGGCCACATTTCCACAAGGCAATACGTCCGTTGATGATCTTTTGAGCAAGCAAAGGCCTAGTGGTGATAAAGGGGGCATTGGTTTTGTCTCCAATACTAATAAGAAGAAGAACAACAATAAGAAGAAGGCTAAGCACGCACAAGATACCAACAAGACCATTGTGGATAGTAAGACCACAAGTGGTAAAACTATGTCTCATGATGACTTTGCGGGAAGTGCTAACCCTCACTATGTTCTAATGCGTGATTATTATGGTGATGTGTATGCGCAATATGTTGGCCCTTATGATGGGTATATTGCTTGGTATATTTGGGTTCCCAAGACCCTTGTTGCTAACAAAAGAGGACCCATTGAAAAATGGGTACCTAAAAATTAGCTTGATATTTTGTAGACTTATGCTTCCGGAGGGTCAAAGTGGGTGCTTGATAGTGGTTGCACAAGTCATATGACCGGAAGCTCGTCTATTGTCAAGGAGTTAAAGACAAATGATGATCAAATCACCATGACATATGCCGACAAATCAAAGTCTAAGGTAATGGGTTTTGGCAAGGTTGTGGTTGCTCATGACATTACACTCGTGAACGTCATGCTTGTTGAGACCCTTGGATACAATTTACTTTCAGTCCTTGCTCTTGGTAAGATGGGCTTTGCTGTCTTTATTGATGTTGATATTGTGGTCCTCATGTGGAGCAAGTCTCTCAAGGTCGCTTTTGTTGGGTACGTCGAACATGACTTGTATGTGGTGGACTTTTCGGAGCAAACCACTACAGGTCCGATGTGCTTATTCGGAAAGGCTGATGTGGGTTAGCTATGGCATCGCCGATTAGCCCATGTCAATATGAGAACTTTGCAAAGTCTCCATAAGGAGGGCCATATTGTTGGACTAAAAGAAAATGTTTCCTTTGCCAAAGATCGTGTTTGCAGGGCATGTGTTCTAGGGAAGATGCATGACGCCCCTCACAAGCCTAAGAACCAAATCAAGTCTACCAAGATCTTGGAACTCCTCCATGTGGATCTATTTGGTCCTCCATCTCATGCAAGTCTTGGGGGGAAGAAATATTTTTTTGGTGATTGTTGACGACTTTTCAAGATACTCTTGGGTTTATTTCTTCAAGTTGAAGAGTGAGACTCAAAAGACTTTTATCGACTTCATCAACTTGGTTCAACGGCAATACAATGTTCCCGTGTTGATTATAAGAAGCGACAACGGCACTGAGTTCAAGAACTACACCTTGAATGATTTCCTTAGTGATGAGGGGATTAAACATCAATATTCCGCTGCATACACCCCTCGCAAAATGGCGTGGCCGAAAGGAAGAACTGGACTCTTATTGAGATGGCTAGGACCATGTTGGCGGAGTTTAAATCTCCATACAACTTTTGGGCTGAAGCCATCTCCACCGCTTGCCATGCTTCCAACCGGCTCTACCTCCTCAAAGAAATCAACAAGACTCCATATGAAATTCTTACCGGTAAGAAGCCCAACATATCTTACTTCCGACTGTTCGGTTGTAAGTGTTTCTATCTCATAAAAGGTGTTCGTTTGTCTAAATTCGAGTCTAAAGCATTAGAGGGTATTTTTGTAGGCTATGGTATCGAATCTCACACTTATAGAATCTATGATAAGCTCTCTGGATCCGTCATAGAATCTTGTAGTGTGACCTTCGAAGAATATGATGGTCCCCAAGGGGGGCGTGTTGATGCTTGTGATGCAGATGATGAAATGCCTCAGGATGCCATAGGAAGAATGGGTGTGGGATATATCCGCCCCGTTGAGGAACCCCTTATGGCGGATCGAGAAGAACTATGATCCACTCAAGTGGAGCCCTCATCTTCACAACCTCAACACGCTCCATCCACCAAAGAGGACATTGACTCAAGCCAAAGACAAGATCTGGACCCTCAACATGGTGATCAAAGTGACAACTCTAGTCAAGGGGAGCTTGGTCCATTCGACGGGTTGTCAAGTGGTGCCAAGTCAATTTCTCAAGGAATATCCGTACAAACTGCTTTGAGACAAGCTCAAATTGACGCTAGAAGAGCACTTGATCAAGACCAAGGTCAATCTTTGCCTCCCAATGTAGAGGATGATTCCAATGATGATCAAGGTCAAGATGATGGTCAAGACGAGGATCAAAATGATGAAGAGGGTCCCCCAAGAAACAACACGGAGATCCACATTCGTCGCGAAGCTAGAAAGGAAAGAATGTTGGAATTAAGAGACCACTCTCTACAAAATGTAGTTGGTGATCTAAGGAAAGGTATTTCCACAAGAGCACAATTGAAGAGGTTCAGTGAACATCAAGCACACATCTCCATGATTGAACCAAAGAAAGTGTGGGAAGCTCTTGAAGATTCTGATTGGTTAGAAGCTATGCACAAAGAACTCAACAACTTTGAGAGAAACAAAGTGTGGAAGTTAGTAGAGAAGCCAAAGGATTGCCGCAATGTTATTGGAACTAAGTGGATATTCAATAACAAGAAAGATGAACATGGAATCATAGTAAGAAACAAGGCTAGATTGGTTGCACAAGGGTTCTCTCAAATTGAAGGCATTGACTATGGAGAGACATATGCACCCGTGGCTCGTCTTGAGTCCATTCGTATCCTTCTTGCTTATGCGGCACATCATAACTTCAAGTTGCAACAAATGGATGTAGAAAGTGCATTTCTTTATGGTCCACTAAATGAATTGGTATATGTTAAGAAACCCCCGGGATTTGAGGACCCCAACTTCCCAAACCATGTCTACAAACTTGATAAGGCACTCTATGGGCTCAAGCAAGCCCCATGCACGTGGTATGAGCACCTTAGAGAGTTATTGTTTGACCGTGGCTTTGAGGTTGGGAAAATCGATCCCACTCTTTTTACTAAGAGAGTCAATGGGGAGCTTTTTGTATGCCAAATATATGTTGATGATATTATCTTTGGTTTATCTAACAAAGCTTTTAATGAAGAATTCTCAAAGCTTATGACTAGTAGGTTCCGGATGTCTTTGATGGGGGAGTTGAGAGTATTTCTTGGCTTTAAGATCAAGCAAGTTAGAGGAGGGACATTCTTCAATCAAGCCAATTATACTCAAGATATGCTCAAGAGATTCAAAATGCAAGATTTAAATGGAGCTCATACTCCCATGGCTACAAAGACTCATCTCGAACAAAATCCAAATGGTAAATATGTGGATCAAAAGGTATACCGGTCCATGATTGGTTCTTTGCTTTACCTTTGTGCATCTAGACCCGATATTGTGTTGAGTGTAGGTGTGTGTGCAAGATTTCAAGTGGCTCCTAAAGAAAGCCATTTGATGGCGGTCAAGAGAATCTTTCGATATTTAGTTCATACCCCATTCTATGGTCTTTGGTATCCTCGAGGATCAACATTTGCCCTTTGTGGATACACAGATTCGGATTGGGCGGGTGATAAGGATGATAGAAAATCAACATCCGGGGCTTGCCAATTTCTTGGTAGGTCCTTGGTATGTTGGTCTTCTAAGAAGCAAAATTGTATATCTCTCTCTACCGCCGAAGCCGAGTATGTCGCTGCCGCTAGTGCTTGCACTCAATTGCTATGGATGAGGCAAACTTTAAAGGAATACGGTTTCCATTGTGACAAAGTGCCTCTTTTATGTGACAATGAAAGTAACATCAAGATTGCATACAACCCGGTGGATCATACAAGGACAAAGCATATTGAGATTCGTCATCACTTCATTAGATATCATGTTGCTCGAGGTGATATTGATCTATCCTATGTATCAACCAAAGATCAACTTGCCAATATCTTCACGAAGCCACTTGATGAAGCAAGGTTTTGCTACTTGAGGAATGAACTAAATATCGTAGATTCAAGGATCTTGACTTGAGTATATTGCAGTCTCACCTAATACTCGACCCATATTTGGTTTAGATGTAGGCATGGACATAGGGGGAGTGCGGTCCTAATTGATTGGACCATCCCTCCCCCCATTATGCGCAAAGTAAACAAAATCATTCCTCTTAATATCATTTTGTGATATGTGAGCTAAATGATGAGTTTCGGTAATGGACCCAAGATATATCTTCGTGGTACCAAGCCGAGTATACTCGAACATGGTGGCCTAGGCCACCGCCCCCTCTCTAGCGAGAGGTTGATGTGCTTACTCGTGTTTGTCACTTTAATTTGGTTCTTACTCGTGTTTGTCATCCTCTAGTTGGTTTTTTTCTTTTGGTCATGCACTCACATTTGGCCCTCCATATGTTTTTAGTAATTTTTGAGTGCATTTGCCCATATCAGTGTGACTCTCTAAACCCAGGCCATTCTTATCCCCCGACAAAACTCATCTACTCTGCACAAGAACCTTCCATTGTATGCATCTTGGCTCTCTGTCCTGATGGTTATGGTACTACCACCAAACGGTACTACCGGAAATTGCTAGTGGTACTACCGCTTCTGGATCAGTTTCCAGGCTCCTGTCTGGAAATTTCCCAAGTGCGGTACTACCGGTAGTTGTGTACAGTACTACCGCATAGCGGTACTACCGCTCGTGGCTCCGGTATTACCGCTTGTGCGTTTCGGTTAAGATTGGAGACGTGGGAGAGGCACCTCTCAGTGCCTCATTAGTCTCCCGTCTCTACTCCTCACCAGCGCCGCCTCCGGAGCACGAGACCGCCGCAGGATCCTCGCCCCCCTTCTCCTCTTCCCGGATCCACACCGGATCCGGCCTCCTCACGGGATCCTCCTTATTTTCCACCGCCATGGACACCGGTACTACCTCCCTCCTCCTCTTCTCACTTGTTTTCTCCATTGAATCTAGGGCAACTTTGATTCTTGGCTAAAACACGTATTCTTGAGGTTGTACCGTGTGATATCTACCAGATCTACCACTTTGTCCGCTGGAATTCTTGTTTTACAACAAATTTACTGCCCGTACATGGATTTCTGTCTCAGATCTGTACTGAGGTCGCGGGCCGGTAGTACCGGGAATCTTTTTCCGGTACTACCACCCTGTACTGACAGCAAAAAAAATTTAATACCAAGATTTCCATCCTCTGTTTGTCTCGGGTTCTTGTTCCCTTACCTCTATGCTATCTCCCTCGTTCTTTCACAGGTGCAGAGGGTTCCCGGGGATCTCGCAAACGCTCCAAAGCTCTCCATGAGATTGAGGACTTTGAGTCAGAGTCATATTCAGAGACTGAGTCCGAAGAGGAGGTCATGCCTCAACCTAGTGCCCGTCTGAAACTACAAACAACTCGTGGTCGTCGGGGTGGGGGGGTCAAGCAAAGTGCTGGTCGTGGTAAAGCTCCTCCACCTCCTACTCCCTCCGATCCTTGCAAGAGCTACAGTTTCGGGCCATCTAGGCCAAAGTTGCTGTTTGATTTGTCTGAGACAGAATTTCATGACCTGCGGGTTGTCAATCCATATGTGGCTGCTCTCTCTCATGCTTGGGAAGGTAGCCTCTTCTATACGGAGTTCCAGGAGCGGGTGTTCCATGAGATCCTCATGAAAGATGACAAAATTGTGGTTCCTCAAAAATGGATCGAGATGAATCATGTGAGGAAGAACTTGAACTACTTGGGTGAAGCTCTTGATATTTGCACCAACATTGGCTTGCTTCCCATTATGGAGTTCTGGTGCAACTATGACCCAATGCTCATTACTCAGTTCTATGCAACCGTTCACTTTGCCAAGAATCAGACTCGGACTCTCACTTGGATGACCGAGGGTGTGGTCAAGCAAGCAACGTTGGCTGAGTTCGCGGCTATTCTCGGGTATGAAGACCGTGGCAAAGACACTCCCGTTGGCTTTCGGTGCCATGACAATGATCGCCCCAGGAAGAAGGATGCTCTTGCACCACTGTACATCCGGGGGCGCGGCATCCCTGGAAAGATCAAAGGGCTTCTACCTACATATGACATCTTGCATCGCATCTTTTGTGAGACCGTCGCCCCCCGTGCTAGGAATGTTGATGAGATACATCCCTTCATGGTGGATATTATGCTCGCCACCCATCACCACCGTGACTCTGGCCTACCTATGGATGTGATGGATGTTATTTGGAATGAAATGGTCTATGCCATTTTTCAAAGGAGGGTGCCTCCTTTTGCTCCATACATCATGGCTCTCATTATTAGCAAGTGCCCTGTGATTGCCCGTGACTTGCCTTCTCTTCGTCTTGTCACCCACCGCCACAAGAATCTGTTGAACAAGACCCATCTCAAACCACGCAATGCCGATGGTCAGATTGTTGATGAGGATGGGAACCCTGTTGTGGAGGAATCCGGTGATGCTGCTGATGCCCAGCAGGATGCTGCCTTTGTGGTCTCACGTCGCAAGCCAGCTCAGCCATCTTGGTCCAAGAGGTTTGAGGCCAAACTCAAGAAGATATTCTGCCTCCAAGTGGACAATCAGAAATGCATGTACGAGGCCCATGTCTATGCCAAGAAGTCATGTGCTCGTCAGAAGGAAATGATGCAGGCTCAAGGCTTGACCGTCTCCAAGGGCTCTGAGAACAACATTACCCTAGAAGACCAATGGATCTCCCAGCGCAGCCCCTGGGATGATGATGCCACCTCATCCTTCCGTGCCTCGCCAACTCATGATGATGCATATGAGGAATGGGTTGATGGTGATGACGAGTGATCTCCGGGATGTTAGTGTTGCTCTTGTCCCTTTTTGGCGTCTTGATGATAAAGGGGGAGAAATTGCACATTAGGTATATGCGGGATTTGCGAGGGAAAAGCCACAAGCTGTTCTTGCCATTGATTTTTATTCGCTTGTGAACTTTATTTGCTTGCCTCTTATTATGTGTGACTTATTATGTGTGAACTAACTATTTGTGTTATGTATGGTGAGAATATGTGGTTATCGTATGGATCCATCTTGTGTGTAATATGGCTATTCTCATTTGGATCCATTCTATGAGGTATATGTGACGACCTTCTCCATTCCTAATCAATATTGGTCATCGCATGTTATTTACCAAAGGTATGTGCTCTATGTGCGACGTCTACTCCCGGGTAACTTGTTAGATAGCATGGGGCTTGTTTCTACATATCCAGGGGGAGCCCCATCTATATCTTGTCGTTATTGGTTTACCCTGCAAAATGTGTGTTATCATCAAACACCAAAAAGGGGGAGATTGAAAGAGCATTTCCTATCCCTAGTGATTTTGGTGTTTTATAACAACACACATATCGGACTAATTATTTGCCAAGTGTATCGCAGGTGCATTGAAAAAGTTTTGCAATGGTCAAAATAACTGTCTGCCTGGCGCGGTACCAAAAAGCGGTAGTACCGCTTTTTGCTACCGGACGCGGCAGAAGGTTTTGATCAGTTGTCAAAAAGCCTCTGTCAGGGCAGGTACTAAAAAGTGGTAGTACCGCATTTTAGTACCTAGCGCGACAGTAGATTTTTGACCACTTGTCAAAAGCTACTGCTCGCTCCGGTACTAAAATGCGGTAGTACCACATTTTAGTACCGTGCGCAGCAGAGCTTTTTTCCAACCTTTAAAAGGCCACTGCTCACTCTGGTACTAAAATGTACCGCATTTTAGTACCTGGCTACCGCATTTTGCTACCAGGCGTGACAGAGAGTTTTTTCCGACCAAGTTGCTGATTCCACTGCACGTCCGGTAGTACCGGTTGCCATTTGCGGTACTACCGCTTTACGGTAGCATCAAGTGTGGTACCGCTGTGGCCAGGGCTTATGAAGTTTGAAAGATGGTCGTCCGGTCGATGTCCAGGTCCGCTTTGAACTTCCGGTACTACCGCTGCATTAAAGGCTCCAATGGCCAGATTTCTTGGAGGGGTATAAATACCCCTCCACCTACCTTGGGACAAGATGCTCATCCACATTAAAAGTCAAGACCACCATTGGAGCCACCATATCTTCTAGATCTCCTCAATCCACCACCCAAAGGCCTTGATCTCTGGGGAATCGAAGGAGGAGGCCCCGATCTACTACTTTACCAAAAGAGATCTTCATTTCCCCCTCATTCAATTGAGGGACCCTTTGCTCTAGTGTTTTCTTGGAAACCCTAGTTCTTGTTTTGGTTCTTACAAGCTTGTCTTTGGTTGCTTTGACAGCTTGCTTGTATTTGGGAGCCTCCGATTAAGTTGTGGATGTGTGCCCCAAACTTGTAAAGGTGTCGGCTTCCACCTTGAAGGTTGCCGATATAGTGGAAGGTGAATCGATCCTGTTGGGGTGAGATTCATCGGAGAACAAGGGAGGCCTTTCGTGGCATTGGTGGTTTGAAACCATCCCCTCTCCAAACGTAGACGTACTTCCCCTCAAAAGGAAGGAACTACGGAAAACAAATCCTTGTGTCTCCGTGTCCACCACTTTGGTTACTTCTATCCTTTACCGCACTTTACTTACTTATTCTTACCTTGTGTTGTGGTAGCTCTTGCATAAGTGTCATATAGGTAAATTCACCTTAGTTGCATTATCTAGAGAATTTACCTTATTGTCAAACCTTAATTTGAAAAAGAAGAAAATCTGAAGTAGAACCTATTCACCCCCCCCCCTCTAGGTGCCCATACGATCCTTTCACTGTGGCCCAGCTACGCCTCCCCTTCTGGCTTCTTCGTCTTCTGGGAAAATATAATTTTCCAATTTTTTTCTGGTATTTTTCTGATCTTCGCGAAATTGCATCAAAACATCTCTTTTTCCATCAGAAACCTGACTCTGGCAGTCCATCCTCCAAGAATCATCCAACATGCATAAACATAGGAAAAGACATAAGTAATATCTCATAATAAGACATATATCAATGAATAGAGGCAAATTATGATATAGAATGGTGATGCAAATTGGACGTATTAACCCCCCCCCCCCAAGCTTAGACCTTCGCTTGTCCCCAAGCGAAAACTGAGCTCAGTAAACATGTCCACAGGTTTATGGAGTGAAGTGTCGATAAAATAATACGGACAAGAAGCATCGCACTTACCATTACACAACTCATAGAAGAAAGCAACTCACCAATATATAACTTAGCTTGCAACAAGTACATGAGTCACCATAGAGACGCATAAAGATAAATCATAATTGGAATTGGAAACCTCTTGTTCTTGGTCAGAGAACAGCTGGCAAACAGTTTCTCAAAAAGCTTTTTGTAGAAGTCTTCAAAACAGGAGTACTCTTTGCTCAAAAAGGTTTTTAACAATGAAGGCTTTCAAAGTAATACTCAATAGATAAGATTCTTGTGCAAACAAGGAAGATAAAGAACATGATTGAATAAATCACCATATGAATGCTTGAAACACAACAACCCAAATGCTTGCTGGAGATAGAGAGGAAGTAGGTTTACTGACTCAACTTGGAAATAGGAGAAAGGTCCCTTCATAGAGGGAAGCATGGATTTCAAGTCATAAAGAGCTTCCAAAAGATTATGGTACTTACTAGATTCGAGCCCTCATTGCCCCTATCATAGGCGTCTTGAGATGGTTAAGGTTAAAGCGAACAAGGATGGAGTATATGCTTGACGAAATATAAGTTTGCAATCTCATGTCCCTTGAATATGAGGGCCACTCCTCATGCTACTCAACTTCAATTACCGGTAAGTTCTTGTCATTGTAAGTACATGCGTATCATAGAGAACCGCCAACAGGGTACCTCTTGCACATGGTACAGGAGCTATCCCAAAACCAAAATGACAAGGCAAGCAGACAATGAGCATCTTAGCGATCTTTTTATTTACTATGTCCATAGCTTTTTATTGAGGATGATTCATAGAATGCTCATTATGGTGATGCTGCAAGTTTCCACCATGATTAGGCATGGCTGATATGTTGGAAACGTATCTATAATTTTTGATGCTCCATGCTTGTTTAGTATCTACTTTGCTTTACTTGTCCACACTTTGAGGTGCTTTTTACATGTTTTCTGGTACTAACCTATTAACAAGTTGCAACAGCGCCAGATGCCTATTTTCTACTGATTTTGTTTTCAGAAAAGTTAGTAAATAAATATTCTTGAAATTGGACGGGACGAAGGAATAGTCAATAACTTTCCGTGGGGAACAAGAAGTCCAGAGGGGAGCCCGGAAGGCCAGCCAGGGGGGACAGACCCACCCTAGGCGTGGGTGGGCCCAGCCCCGCGCCTGGCTAGGGTTTGACGACCCTGGCCGCCTCCCGGTCTCGCCCCTTCGCCTATAAGAATCCCTCGATACAGAAACCATGAGTACCCGATCAGAAATCCACAAAACCGTCTGTAGCCGCCGCCACCATCGTCCCTAGATCGGGGGGATCTGAAGTTCTTCCCGGCACCCTACCAGAGGGGAGATCATCCCGGAGGCCTTCTCTCCGGTATGATTCATGAGTAGTTCCACCTTGGACTACGGGTCCATGTAGTATCTAGATGGTTGTATCTCCTCCTTTGTGCTTTCATGTATAGATCTTGTGAGCTCCGCTCATGATTAAGATCTAGTCTATTTGAATCATGCATGTTGTGTTTGAGGGGATCCGATGGATATTGAGATTACTATGTCATATTGATTAATTGTTTTGTCTTATTGATTCTATCATGTCTGTGTTGTTTGTGATCTTGCATGCTCTCCGTTGTTAGTAGCTATCTTGGCCAAGTAGTTGCTAGTGAATCTAAGAGGGGGTATTTATGCTCGATAGTGGGTTCATGCCTCTAGTTTCCAAGGGAAGTGGCAATAATCTCTTCGGTTGTAGATGTGCTATTGCTACTAGGGAGAAAACAACGGTCTCTTATTCATTGAACAAGTGGATTGTTTACCTTACACACTTTGCTTAAATCAGTTGTCTGTTGCTTGCAACTTAATACTGGAGGGTGTTCGTATGATACCTGAAGGTGGACTTCTAGTCATAGATGTAGTTGGATGACAGTCTATGTATATTGTTGTATTGCCCAATCAACCTCATAGGATCTTTCTAGCTAGTAATTGCATTGTTATGCCTTGCTCAGTTCCTGTCAATTGCCCCACTGTAATTTGTTTACCCTTCATGCCATGTTGTTTATCTAAGGAGAGCACCTCTAGTGAACTATGGACCCCGGTCCAATCTTTACCATTGATACATCTTCCACTATTACTTGTTTACTTGCTGCAAACCATTACCTTCCACACCATACGTTTAATCCTTTGTTACAGCAAACCGGTGAGCTTAACAACCTCACTGATTCGTTGGGCAAAGTCTTGAGTTTGTGTTGTGCAGGTCTCCACGTTGTTTTCAACACCTGTGTGACGTTTCCTTCCTCCTTCTGGTTCGATATCTCGGTCTCTACTGAGGGAAGACTTGCTGCTGTGCTGCTTCACACCTTGCTCTTGGGGTTTCCAACGAAGCGCTCCTACATCAACTTAGGCGCCATCAACAAGTTTTCTAGCGCCGTTGTCAGGGAACGAATAAATAACAACTTCAACCTTTTCCTCCCTGTCAAGCGCTGCAATAAGTTTTCTGGCGCCGTTGCCGGGGAGGCTAAGGACGTCTTCACTAGGGGAGTCCTTCACTTCCTTTCTCTTTACTTTGTTTTTAGTTTGATTTGTTTATTTTGCTTGGTTTTGTTTGCCTCTTTCCAAAAAACCCAAAAAATAGTCTAGCTTGGTTTGCTTGCCTTATTCAAAAACACAAAAAAAATTAGTTCCTGTTCTAGCTGCTGCTGCTGTTTTTGGCTTGCCCACCTTTGCCAAAATGAACTCTACTGAGAACACCAAGTTGTGTGACTTCACTAGCACCAACAACAATGATTTCCTAAGCACACCTATTGCTCCACCTGCTCCTGATGCTATCTTTTATGAAATTAAGCCTGCTTTGTTGGATCTTGTGGTGAGAGAACAATTTTCTGCTACTGGTTCGGATGATCATGCTGCCCATATTAATAGCTTTCTTGAACTTTGTGAGATGCAAAAGTATAAGGATGTAGATGGAGATATTATTAAGCTCAGCCTTTTTCTTTTTTCCTTGAGGGGAAAAGCTAAAGAATGGTTGCTATCTTTACCTAAAAATAGTATTGATTCTTGGACTAAGTGCAAAGATGCTTTTATTGGAAAGTACTATCCTACTGCTAAGATTATTGCTATGAGAAGTGACATAATGAAATTTAAACAACTTGATAGTGAACATGTTGCTCCTGCTTGGGAAAGAATGAAATCTTTGGTTAAAAATTTCCCTACTCATGGACTCACTGCTTGGATGATTATCCAGACTTTTTATGCAGGTTTGAACTTCTCCTCAAGAAACCTGTTGGATTCTGCTGCTGGAGGTACTTTTATGGGACTCACCTTGGGTGTTGCAACAAGGCTCCTTGATAATATGATGGTTAACTACTCTGAATGGCATGTTGAGAGAGCTCCACATGGTAAGAAGGTAAATTCTGTTGAGGAAACTTCATCTTTGAGTGAAAAGATTGATGTTATTATGGCTATGCTTGTTAATGGGAAAACTCCTCAAGATCCTAATAGTGTTCCCTTATCCTCTTTGGTTGCTCAAGAAGAGCAAGTTGATGTGAACTTCATTAGAAACAATAATTTCAACAACAATGCCTACAGGAATAATTTTGGTAGCAACAACAATTATAGGCCTTATCCTCCTAATAATGGCAATTCCTATGGAAGCTCTTACAGTAATCCTAGAAGTGCCCCCTCTGAACTTGAACTAATGCTCAAGGACTTTATTAGTAAACAAACCACTTTCAATAAAACTATAGAGGAAAAGCTTTTAACTGTTGAGAAAAATATATCCTCTTTGCCTGAAGCTCAAACTTTCTTGCTTAATAAAATGGCTGCTAAACCTAAAACTATGGAAAACACCTTTGCTACTGCTCATGCCATACAAGTTACTATTGATGAAAATGTTAGGATGTTAGCTCAACTTCATGCTAGGTGGGAAAGGGAAGCTGAAATTGATAGAAACAATAGTGTGTGCACTATCACCACTAAACCACAAGTAGCCCCTATTCCTCCTCCTACTATGCCTAAGCCTAGTGAGCCTACTACTAGTGATGCTAAGTTTGGCTTTGATATTCATGGTTGCAATATTTCTAAAGTGATTATGTTCCTGCAAAAGCTTGCTAAAAGGCCTGATGCTAGTGATATGCATGTTGCCTTCACCAAACACATTACATATGCTCTTGTTAAGATTAAGGAAGAGAAGCTAAAACACAAAGCTTCTATTTCTAGGAAAGTAGAAGATAGTTGGGAACCCATTATTAATATGCAAGTTAATGACTTTGATCGCAAAGCTTCATGTGATCTTGGTTCTAGTGTCTCTATTATGCCTAGGAAGATTTATGAAATGCTTGATTTGCCACCATTAGAAGATTGTTATTTGGATGTCTCACTCAATGATAATGCTAAGAAGAAACTCATGGGGAGTATTAATGATGTTCTAATTATGGTTAACAATGCTTATGTCCCTATTGATTTCTATGTTTTGGATGTTGAATACAATGTTTCTTGTCCTATTACTTTGGGAAGACCTTTTCTTAGAACTGTTGGCACCATCATTGATATGAAAGAAGGCACCATCAAATATCATTTTATATTCAAGAAAGGTATTGAACACTTCCCTATGAGAAGAGATACGTTGCTTTTTGTTCCTCCTTTGAAAGCAAGATTTGATGTTAATGCTTCCTCATTTGAAAATACTTGATTCTTGTTGCTTCTTGTGCCTAACTTAAAGGCGTTAAAGAAAAGTACTTGTTGGGAGATAACCCAAGAGTTTCCTTGAGTCTTGTAAGTTATTACTTCTGTACTGACCTCTACTTATCCTTTTTGTTTGCTTTTTGTGCCAAGAATGACCTCTAATGAGAGGGAAGTAAGATTTGGGGAGTTGCTGTCCCAAAACTGATTTCTGTCCTCCACCAAAAATATTCGTGAGGAGGCTCTGTAACTCGGATTGAGCTCACAATTTACGAATGAATCCCCCAGTATGTTGGCTAACTTTCGTTAGTTCAACACGTTTTGATTTGAGCAACAGAATATGTTCGAAAAAAATCGTTTCTAGCCGCTGGTCTGTTTTGACAGATTTCTGCCATTATTTGCATTTGCTTCTTATTGATTCCTTTTTGAGCTCTCTTCAGGTAAATTGAGTTTCTTTGAAGGATTTACTACAATAGCTTGTGTTTTTAGTGAAAATCCTTTCTGTTCCAAAGCTTTGCCAGTGGTCTAATATCTTTTTAATAAGCTAATGTTGCTAATGAAGATTGTGTGAAGTTTTGTATGAAGGAAAAATTCAGGTGTAGAGAGAGAATGATGCAATGAGATGAAGAATGGACAAAATCTCAAGCTTGGGTATGACACCATGGTGTCACCCCAAGAAATATTCAAGAATTACAAGCTTCAAAGCTTGGGGATGCCCAAGGCATCCCCTTCTTCATCAATAAAAAGCTCAGGTCTGTCTAGACACTTCGTTTTTATTGTTTCATGCATAGTTGTGTTGTTCTTGGATTGTCTTAGTTTTGGTTTGATTTGCTTATTTTGTTTAGTTTGATTTATTAGTTTGTACCCCCGTTCTCGTTGTGTTGTTTTGCAAATAAGTTTGCTTGGTGTTTGGAAAGGAGTAGTAAGTTCTTGCTTAAAGTGCAAGAGGAGCTTGCATTGACTGTGACTTAGACTTTAGCATGACATGCTAGGTGTTGTTTTAGCATTATGCTTAGTGATTATTGATGTATCATGTCTTGTTCCAAACAATTGGGATTGCTTAGTGTGCCTTGAAGAAATTACGCGTTGTTTTAGCATGCAAAAGCATAATATTGTGGTATTCTCCTTTGATGTTTTGCTTGGGTTGACTTGGCACATGCTCACACCATGTTATGACTATGACAAGTCATCATTAGCATCTATGATCATTTAGTAGTTGACTTGTAGTACCACTCTTTGCTTTAATTAGTTTGCTTTGTTGCATTGCATAATTATGGCCATTATTTCTCTCTTATTTGGTTGCTCCCAGTCTTTTGCTAGCCTCCAATTGTATGAGTAAGTTCTACTCATGCTTCCAACTCCCAAGAAACCAAGTTATTCTAAAGTGTCCACTATAAACTCCTTTGCATGGTGTGTTACACCATTCCAAGTATACTCTTGTTTTCATCTATCTTCCAATTAAAAACAATTTTGTTATGTGAAAACTTAGTGATTAAAGCCCTCACGAACTTGATGGTACACTTTATTCTTTGCCCCTAATAAACTTGAACCATTGTGACAACTTTGTTGTATTTGCTTGCACTTATAAGTTGGAATTAGCAAAACCGTGTTGTCATGGGGAACATTTTCAACATTGCACCTGTACCTTGTTGTACTCAGTTGATATCATGATATTTTGTCTATGGATGTCACCGGTGTGAAATAAAGAGGAAACTTGTAAGTCCATGGAGTTTGTATCCTGTGTTAGAGAAATGCCTGAGCCGCTAGCCTAATCCATGCCTAATCATGGTGGAAACTTGCAGGATCGCCATAGTGACATCTATGTAGCATTCTTCTTATAAAAAAAGAGACACATTGAGAAAAGAGGAAAGAGAGAAAAAACACCATATTCCCATGGTACAAAAGAAGAATTGCTGAGATGCTCATTGTCTGCTTGCCTTGTCATTTTGGTTATGGGAAAGCTCCTGTGCCATGTGCAAGGGGTACCCCGTTGGTGGTTCTCAATGATATGCAAATACTTACAGTGACAAGAACTTACCTGGACCCAAAGTTGAGTATGCATGAGGTGTGGCCCTCATATTCAAGGGGCATGACATTGCCAACTTATACTTCGTCAAGCATATACTCCATCTTTGCCACACCACTTCAAGATGCTTATGATAGGGGCAATGAGGGCTGAAAGCTAACAAGTACCATAATTTTTGGAAGCTCTTTTTGAAACTTGTAATCCATGCTTACTTTACAAAAAGGCCTTTCTTCCACCATTATTTGAGTCTCCACTTTCTACCTTTAGGCACCATTAAGAGAGCATAGTTGCCACTCTGTGTGCAATGTTCCAAAGCTTATTAATTAATGCATATTGTGATATTACTTGTCCCTTCTAGTAACCCTTGTGAACTTTGCAGGTGTCCTATGCATCTATTTGCTACTCTACGAGGGACAAGCTGATTACCATTATGCTATGTTTTATGCATGTGAAACAAATAAACGTTTTGCAATGCATATTATTCATGATCTTTGTTTGTAGCTTGCCATGTTGCATGCATAATTACTATGTCCTATTGTTAGAACTCCATCTATCATGCACATGTTTAGAGTTCTTTGATCCCAGCTTTCAATGCTTGCAAATGGATGGATCTTTATTGTGAGGGTGCATGTCACCTAAAAAATTATTCTTTTTTATCACTTACCTACTCGAGGACGAGCAAGAGTTGAGCTTGGGGATGCTGATACGTTGGAAACGTGTAGCATCCCAATTGTCTAACAATTGTAATGCTACTTGGTCTAGTAATATAATGGCTACTTCATATATATAATTGTTGCATCATAATTATATCATGCTCATGTCATCATGCCACCTTGCATTTGAGAATCATATAAAACCCTTTTCATTTGGTTCTTATCTCATATGCATTATTAATTGTAGTTGCCTCTTGATACATTGTTTTTGGTTCTTGATAAATGCTTGATGCCCAAGTTGAGTTGGGGGCATTTCTCTTTCAACTCCACCACCTTTCTTTGGCTTCATCTAAATTCCACCACCCTAGTCATATATGAGCCATTGCTTTTCTTTTGCTACTTAAATCTAGCTCATATGTGTTGGTGTGGATCCATTCTATGTCTACATGTTCCATATAGGATGTATGTTGTTTTCACAACATCAATTATGTGGAGCCTCATGGCCATCTTTGAATGTCATGTGAGTAGAATCTTCCTTTTACCTTCCATATGGTAGTTTTGGCTAATTGAGCTTGTTTAAATATAATTGTGGCCAAATAATCTTTTAGTGGGATATACACACTAGCATGGCCTATTATATTCAATTATGCTTGATTCTACCATTCCCATATATTCATCAAGCTTGTATCTAGTGGGTTGGAATTTTTCAAATAGTGATGTGCATGCATGTAATAAGTTCCCATATGTACTATAGTTATTTTTACAACTAATAGAAGTGGCTATTCACATTCATGCATGCCCCATGCAACATCACCATTCCCTTCTCCCTTACCTTTCATGTGAGTTTGTTTGAGGTTATATCATTTTTGTGTGGATTTTAATCACTTGGGCATCTCCATGCTAACAAGTGGATTATTTCCCTCTCTCTCTTTTCTATCTCTAAACCCTCACAACCTTTTATCTCATCCTCTCTTTTGACTTAATCTTGTTTGATCTTGGCTTGTTCTTGCTTGTTTTTGTCAAAACAAAACTCTCCACCTAACCCCTCTCTCCAAACCCTAAACCGAGCCCCCCTAGCTAAACCGAGCCATCCCTCTCCATCCTACCATAGCTCTCTCTCTCTCTCGGGCCCTCTCTCTCCCTGGCCGAGCTACCCTCCTAACCCCAACCCTAGCACAACCCTAAACCGAGCCTCTAGCCCTAGCCGAAGCTAAACCCGAGCCACCCTCCTCTCCTTTCTCTCTCTGCCGTGCGACCCCACCAGCCCGAGACCGTCTGCCGTGCCTCCCCTGGCCCACCTGCCAGCTGCCCTACCTGCCCTAGACGAGCTCCAGCTCGAGCACGTGAGGAGGAGAAGGGAAAAAGGTGGCCGAAGCCACCTTTATCTCCAACCTGATCCCCACGGCGCCTCCCCCTCCTCTCCTACTTACCCTCTTTCCCCACGTCTCCCTACGTCTCCCAGATCTCCCCAGGCCGCCCCCTTCCTCTCCGTCTACCCCTACCACCATCTACCCCATCGCCGGCCACCGTCGGCCTCCACCTCCCCTTCTCTTGCCAGCCGGTGGCGTGGCGATCATGGGTGTCGAGGAAGACCACGCGGCACCCCTGCATCACCCTGTACACGCCATCGCGGAGGAGAAGCACCGGAGCCGAAGATCACCGCCGCCACCGACGCCAAACCCTAGAGCTCCGTCCGTCTGCATCGTCGCCGATCCCCTGCATCCCAGGCCGTTCCGCCACCACCGACACACTCTCGGTGAGCACCCGACCTTCCTAGAAACCTCCGCTAGCCAATCTGTTGCTTGCTCGCGCTGTGCGTTTCGTCGAACGCTCTCGGCACGGCGGGTTCGTCGTCGTCTGCTTTCTGTACATCGCGTAACCCTTATCTCGCTGCGTAGCCGAACCCTGCAACGACCTCCCTTCCTACCGCAGTGGCTGCCGCCTCCGCGCGCGCACGCTAGGTCCTAGGTTCGATCCCCCGCGCCGCGCGCCGTTCGCTGGCACCGATCTCTCGTCAGATCGCGAGGAAGATCCACAGATCATGCCCACGCTGTTTTGCGATTAGCCCTCGTTTTCCCTCGTTCAACCAGCATGCTCGCTAGCCCCACCTCGGCCGTAGTAACACTTTGCGAATAGGCACCCAGTTTATCACCCTCAACCCGCACTCCGCTTTGGCCACTGGGTCTGCCTAGCTTAGGCACTTTGTCATTCTCAAAGACTAGGTAAAGCCGCGGTGGGAAAAACTTTTCTGCGCACATGTTGTCCCAGTCAGCATCGGCCCCACCCGTCAGTGACCGTGGCTAGTTCTGTCTGAGTAATAAAAGTTTCTCCTGTTGTCTGTTTTAATTTAAACCTTTTTCAAATTAATTTAAATTCAAATTTAAATCTGTTTCAAATATCTTTTAAAATATAAATCCAAATTAAACAAATAATATATGTTTTGAAATCAGAAAAATGTGAGGAATTCAAATATGCCCTTCAAAATATATTTTGGACACTTTAATTTTCAAGTTGATTAAAATTACAATAAAATGCCCTTTTCCCTTAATTAATTAATAACTTTTGTTTTATAACTCCAATTTGGACAAATAATATGTCTAAAATGATTAGCTCGACGAGACCTTTCTGTTTATGCATTCCTTTATCTGTTTTGCAGCATGCATCATATAAATATAAAGTATACAGCAACTTATTTGAGTATAAAATGTGACTAACACTCAATAAAATGATTTATTCTTGTATTCCACACCTCACCCATGCCATGCTACATTATTGCCATGCAAATTGTGCATCATTCATCATGGCATGATTGTTTGCTTGTCGCATTTTATTCATATGCTTGTGCACTTTATTTATGTTGTCCCTTGTTTGTTTGGTTCTTCTTCGAATAGACGCTGAGCAGGGGATATATCAAGAGACCCAGGAGCACTACCCAGATCCTTCTCTCGCTTCAACTGAGCTGCTAGGCAAGCACTACCACATGCTTGCATACATATAGTACCTATTGCCTCTATCTTATTCTTGCATCATGGAGTCGCGATTGCATTAATCTGAATCCCAAGTACTGCATAGCCTTTACTTTTAAACCCCACCGAAGCTTGTCCCTCCATCCCATGAGCCATTACTACAGGAGTTGTTTGAGCCATGCGGGTCGTAGAACAGCATGTGTAGGGTATGTGAGTGTCTGATGGATAACGAGGTACCTATACAACTTAACCTGAGTAGTAATGGGATAACTAATGAAAGTGGCATCGGTGAGCAATATCTGCTATTTGGTTTTTATGCTCACTTGTGTCCCGTAGGACCCCGAGTACTTGATTCCTGTTCCTTGAATATTCGCGCTATCCACATCCGGGAGGCTTATGAACCCCCCTGAGCTAGAGCTTGATTCATTCTTATTTCTTGGGGCCACAAGTAGTTTGGGGCTTTATTACTATCCTGTACTTATGCCATGCTTTACTGCTTCATTTAAGATTGTGCGAGGAGCACTGCATTTTGGATGCGGAGTGTTTTCGCGGCATCGACAAGCCTAGTCACACTTTTGGGTTCCCAGTCGTTTACAACCATTGACGCAAACCTTGAGTCCGTCTCGGAGCCGGCCAACTTCGTTGCGGGTAGCTTAATGGGGTGGCCCCTGAAACATTTCTGAATCCTGTGATCGCTTTGTCGTGAATGCCTCGTTGGGTTTTGATTTGGTTTTTCCGAGGTTGATCGAGTGTGTTGCTATTTGTGCACCCTGCAGGTAAAACTTCTGGCCGTGTCCGCTGTTATGGATGACTTGGAGCCGCTTCTCGATCATAGACAAGTATAATTAAAGTACCGCTTTTAATCGACTAAGTACCGACTAGTAAATAGTGCAATTCTCATGGAATGGATAATAAACCGCCAACGGATGGGGTTGTTGATCGCTTACTCGATGGTAGCGAGGAGGAGGATGGATCATTAATATTAAGTATTATAAGTTGTTACTAATTCACGGACATCCGTCTATCTCTGTTACGCGGATGGTTAGCGGTATCTATAGAATTGTTAGGGTTTATCTTTTGCAATGCGTCACCCAGGTTGTGTCCCTTTAGAGGCATAAAGACTTGCTGAGTACCCTAGGGTCTCACACGATAAATTGTTTGATTCAGATGAACAGTAAACTCGCAAGATGGATACCGGGTGGAGGAGACAGACGATGTGGGAAAGCGATCATTCGTGTAGAGATTCCGGGAACGGGATCCGTGAGATCTAGGCGGGATGTGTTATTTATGGGGCATCTTATGCCGATTTGCTTCTTATCCGCACTCGGATCTTGTTTTCCGCTTCCGGATACTGGATGTTTGATGTATGAGGAGATATCCTAAACTATTATATCTATCTAGGATATTTGGATCTTGCCGTATGGTGTTGCAATATTTCTATTTCTTTTAGATGGAATGGCTCTGAGGACTGTTGTATGGTGGCTTGCATACATACTCATTTGTGCATGTAGTTGATCCCTTCGCCTGCCGATTACGCCGCCCGTTCTTGTCCCGATGTTTGGAAATGGTTAGGACGGCCGAAAGGTCTACCTGTGAGTGGCATTTGGGCCCCACCGTACTATTTTAACCATTTCCGCTCATCCAGGCTTGTAACTAGGAGCGTAATTCACCGAGGTAGTTACAATTGGTATCAGAGCCATCCGCCCTTGTGGTCCCAGCCAAATGGTCGTTGTCAGTCTAGCAAATATTTTTGGTAGCTATGTATACTAGGGAAAAACAAAACGCGAGAGTAGGACTGCTTCCACTTTTCTTCTTACCCACCCACCCACCCTTTTCTGGTAAGGAAGTGTAACGTTTTCAATCCTCTTCTTTAAATTCAAACTAGGATTCACGTGTTCTGGGTTTCCGTAGTACCATAGGTGTGTGTGTGCGTGTGTGTGAATTCCTTGTCTATCTGTTGCATCCAGTTGTTATCACAATCTGCCTTTGGTTATCAACTGTTGGTACATTCCATATCGACAGGCTTTTGCAAACCGACGCGATCTATCTGATTCGTTGTATACCGCCGCGATCTGTCTTACTCTTTGTTATCCGACGTTATCGTGTTTGGGGTGTTCGTTTCCGTAGTTACTAATCTTTAGGTTCATCTTGAGAAGAAGGTGTTGGGATATGTGTTCTACTTATTCATGTGCGGAGTAATGATTTGAGTGCGGGATGGAGTCGCGACCATACCACTACTCTTATCATTCGCTCTTGTATATTGAATGGGAAGAGTCACTAATCTTGATTCGTTAAGTAATTTTGCGCATCTATTGGTATTTTAATGCCGAAATTTGCGGAAAATTTTTCTTTGTTAAGTTGTTACCACACTCCTTTTCAGTCGTGTGCGATATGCTTAATATATTCTAGGTGCTTTGAACTTTGTTGATATTTTAATATCATCTTAGTAAATTGTATCCTTTAATCTTGGTTAATTCCATCTTGGTACTATTTTGGATTATTATTATTCTCCATTATAGTACTGACTTGTGTTTTATATCAATCACAGGATGGCACCACCACGCCGTTCTGAGGAGGACATACAACCTGAACTGGGGGCCGCGTTGTCAAGCATCGCCAATGCCTTGGCAGCAATGCAGCAGAATCAGCAGCGTTTTGAAGAAAGTGTCAGGAGGAATGAGTTTGTTCCGCTACCTCCACCTCCCAAGCGAGGAGACATCAAAAGCTTCCTGAAGTTCAACCCACGCCAATTTGATGTGTCCGATCAACCACTTGATGCTGATGATTGGTTGCGTGAGATGACAAGGTTACTGACCGCTGATGTTCCCGAGCAAGAATGGGTAAAGTGTGCCACTCACCTTCAAGGGAGATGCAACTCTGGTGGGAGAATTACACAAGGCAAATTGCACCGGTTTTCAGCCTACTTGGGGACAGCTTCACGGAGCTTTCCAAGAGCAGATTCGGAAATTGTCATGGAGAGGATGAAGGAAGTGTTTCTCAACCTCAAGTGGCAATGACAATGTCAATACCTACATCGAAACTTCATGAACCTTTCTCGTTATGGTGGCGATGAGATCTCCGATGACAAGAAGAAGCAAAAGAGGTTCGCAAGGGCTCAATGCATCGATTAAATATGCAATCACACATGCAAGGCCGACGTCTTTTTCGGAACTTCAGCATACAACTCACAGAAGAAGCAAGTAGGCAAGTGTTTGAGGAGTCAAAGAAACACAACCGTGATGCAGCAAGCTCTTCACTATGTCAACTCCTTCTAAGCGTCGTGTCCGGGTTCCTAACACCCCACCGTCGCCTCCCGGCTCCACTAAGACCTTCAAGCTACGCTGCAAGGCCACCAAACTTCCTCACCGCTGCTCCTGTGGGCTACAACCACCACTACCTCGAGAGCCTCAAGGAGTCCCCTGCCACGTTGCTCCACGCCCACCGGTGCTTGTTACACTTGTGGAAACTCAGGCATCAACACCGAACCGTCTGATGAAAACAAAGCTCTTCCTCCACCACCTCCAAGATCTGCGGCAAGCTCTCCTATGGTTCGTGCACCACCACCTCGGGCTCTCAACATCAACACCAAGCCCGGGTCTCACTGTTGCTCGTGCTAACTGGTCAACGCCGCCAAGCTGAGCATGCACCGAGTTGTGATGGGTATGCTATTCGTTAACTCAGTCCTCGCACGAGTTTTGTTTGATTCTCGTGCATCGCATTCTTTTGTTTCTCACAAGTTTGCAAATGAGAATGAGTTAGCTATGGATCCTCTCCTTAGCGGTTAATGGTCCTTTCTCCCGGAGCAACAATGGCGACTTCAAAATCAGCCAAGGCAATCAAATTGAGATTGGTGGCTCTTCGTTCTCGGCGTCCTTAATTGTTCTGGGCAATTCTGACATTGATGTCATCTTGGGCATGGATTGGTTGACAGCAAATGCAGCTGTGATTGATTGTGCTGAACGCTCGGTTTCTCTGAAGATTCCTGAAGGCCATATAGTCTATTCTCCAAGTCCGACTCGCTATCCATTTTTCTCTTTGGCGGCTCAATGATGATGCTATGGAAGCTATTCAGAGTGTTCCTGGTCTGTGAGTTCCTGGATGTCTTTCCCAAGAGTTGCTGTATGCCTCCGGATCGTGAGGTTGAGTTTGTAATTGAGCTTGAACTCGAACGGCTCCTATCTCCAAGCGGCCTTATAAAATGGGTCCTGCTGAGTTGGCTGAACTCAAACGTCAACTTGATGAACAAGAGAAGTTGGGTTTCATTCAACACAGTACTTCTTCTTGGGGTAGCCCAACTCTCTTTGTGAAGAAGCGAGACAAGACTGATAGACTTTGTGTTGACTATCGGGCTCTCAATGCTAAAACCATCAAGAATAAATATCCCCTTCCGCAGATTAATGATCTCTTCGATCAGCTAGCTAGAGCTGTGGTATTCTCTAAGCTTGACTTGAGAAGTGGTTATCATCAAATCAAGATTCGCAAGGAAGATGTTCCTAAAACAGCTTTCACCACCCGCTATGGCCTGTATGACTACACGGTCATGTCTTTCGGTCTCACCAACGCACCTGCCACCTTCTCGAGGCTCATGAACTCGGTTTTCATGGAGTATCTTGATAAGTTCGTTGTGGTCTATCTGGATGACATCCTAGTCTATTCTAAGTCAAAGGAAGAACATGAAGAACACCTTCGGTGTGTCCTAAGCAAGCTTCGTGAGAACCGCTTGTATGCAAAGTTCTCCAAATGTGAGTTTTGGCTGCCTCAAGTAACCTATCTTGGTCATGTCATCTCTGCCAAGGGCATTGCCGTCAACCCGGAACTGTAAAGACAATTGTTGACTGGCTTCCTCCTGTTAACGTCAAAGAAGTGCGGAGTTTCCTTGGTTTGGCTAGTTATTGCCGTCGCTTCGTTCAGAACTTTTCGAAGATAGCGAAGCCTCTTACCGATCTCCTCAAGAAAGGCAAGAAATACCTTTGGAATCCTGCATGTCAAGCAAGCTTTGAGACACTCAAAGAGAAGCTCACTTCCACACCAGTCTTGGTTCCTCCAGATACAACCAAGCCTTTCCAGATATTCTGCGACGCCTCTTTGCAAGGATTGGGTGCGGTCCTTATGCAAGAAAAACAAGTTGTTGCTTATGCCTCTCGACAGTTGAAGACACATGAGATCAACTATCCTACACATGACCTCGAGCTCGCAGCAGTTGTCTTTGCTTTGAAAGTATGGAGGCACTACTTGCTTGGCAACCGTTGTGAAATCTTTTCTGATCACAAGAGTCTGAAGTATATCTTCACTCAGCCTGATCTCAACCTTCGGCAGAGGAGGTGGATTGAAGCTATCAATGATTTCGATCTGACCATCAACTACACTCCGGGCAAAGCTAATGTCATGGCCGATGCTCTCAGCCGCAAAGCTTATGTCAACAACCTCATGATGGAAGAACAACAGCCTCTCTTGTGCGAGGAATTCCGTCAGCTCAACCTTGAAATTGTGGATCAAGGGTATCTTCTGAACCTTCTAGCAACCCCTCTCTTGGAAGAAAAGGTTCGCTCCTTTCAACTTGGCGATCCGTACACCAAAAAGATCATCTCCAACCTTCAGCTTTCGAAGTACGAGTCCTTCCACGTCGATGACCAAGGCACGCTTTTTTTTGAACACCGGATGTTTGTTCCGAACTACCCGGGTTTGAGAGAGCAAGTTCTCAAGGAGGCGCATGATTCTGTTCTTTCTATCCACCCTGGCAGGACAAAGATGTACATGGACTTGAAAACACAATATTGGTGGCCGGGATTGAAACGATATTGTGCCAAGTATGTCTCGGAGTGTGATGTCTGCCGCAGAGTTAAAGCTGTTCATCAGAAACCTTCCGGTCTTCTACAGCCATTGAAACCCCCGGAGTGGAAATGGGAGAAAGTGGAGATGGACTTCATCACTGGTTTTCCAAGGTCACAGAAGGGCAACAATGCAATCTTTGTTGTCATCGACAGGCTTTCTAAAGTGGCTCACTTCTTCCCCGTCAAGGAAACAATTTCTGCAATTCATTGGTGAGCTCTATATCAACAGAATTGTCTCTCCGTATGGGGTTCCGCTTGAGATCAGTTCAGACTGGAAGCATCTTCACTTCCAAGTTCTGGAAAGTTTCCAAAATGCTTTGGGAACAAAATTGAACTTCAGCACAGCTTACCACCCTCATGCAGGACAAGTTGAAAGGATCAATCAGACTGGAGGATATGCTCGTGCTTGCGTCATCTCTTTTGGCATGAAGTGGGAAGAATGTCTTCCTTATGCTGAATTCTCTTACAACAATAGCTTCCGAAAAGTCTAAAGATGGCACCATTTGAGGCTCTCTATGGTCGCAAATGCGTAACTCCGATTGGTTGGTCAAAAGGTGGAGAAAGAATATTGTTTGGCCCTGACATTGTAACTCAAGCGGAGGAGAAAGTTCATATCATTCTTGAAAATCTGAAGATTGCTCAAAGTCGCCAGAAGAGCAATTATGACAGGAAGCACACGGACATGGAGTATGTCCCTGGTGATCTCGTTTACCTCCGTGTCACTCCCATGAGAGGCACGCACCACTTTGGTATCAAAGGAAAGCTGGCTCCTAGATACATCGGTCCATTCAAAATTCGTGGAAGAAGAGGAGAAGTTGCTTATGCTCTTGAGATCCCGAAAAAACTCAAGGTCCATGATGTTTTCCACATCTCTCAACTCAAGAAGTGCTTCAAGGATCCCGGCAAGACCGTGGACCATGAGCTTATCAATCTCCAAGAAGACCTGTCTTATCAAGAACACCCCACAAAAATCCTTGAAGTCGCAGAAAGAAGGACTCACAACAAGTCCATCAAGTTCTGCAAGGTGCAGTGGTCGCACCATTCTGTTAATGAAGCCACTTGGGAACGTGAAGATGAGCTCCGTGCCAAGTATCCTACCCTCTTTGTGTCTTCTTCTTCTTCCTAGAATCTCGGGGTGAGATTAATGTTTAGTGGGGGAGAGTTGTAGCATCCCAATTGTCTAACAATTGTAATGCTACTTGGTCTAGTAATATAATGGCTACTTCATATATATAATTGTTGCATCATAATTATATCATGCTCATGTCATCATGCCACCTTGCATTTGAGCATCATATAAAACCCTTTTCATTTGGTTCTTATCTCATATGCATTATTAATTGCAGTTGCCTCTTGATACATTGTTTTTGGTTTTTGATAAATGCTTGATGCCCAAGTTGAGTTGGGGGCATTTCTCTTTCAACTCCACCACCTTTCTTTGGCTTCATCTAAATTCCACCACCCTAGTCATATATGAGCCATTGCTTTTCTTTTGCTACTTAAATCTAGCTCATATGTGTTGGTGTGGATCCATTCTATGTCTACATGTTCCATATAGGATGTATGTTGTTTTCACAACATCAATTATGTGGAGCCTCATGGCCATCTTTGAATGTCATGTGAGTAGAATCTTACTTTTACCTTCCATATGGTTGTTTTGGCTAATTGAGCTTGTTTAAATATAATTGTGGCCAAATAATCTTTTAGTGGGATATACACACTAGCATGGCCTATTATATTCAATTATGCTTGATTCTACCATTCCCATATATTCATCAAGCTTGTATCTAGTGGGTTGGAATTTTTCAAATAGTGATGTGCATGCATGTAATAAGTTCCCATATGTACTATAGTTGTTTTTACAACTAATAGAAGTGGCTATTCACATTCATGCATGCCCCATGCAACATCACCATTCCCTTCTCCCTTACCTTTCATGTGAGTTTGTTTGAGGTTATATCATTTTTGTGTGGATTTTAATCACTTGGGCATCTCCATGCTAACAAGTGGATTATTTCCCTCTCTCTCTTTTCTATCTCTAAACCCTCACAACCTTTTATCTCATCCTCTCTTTTGACTTAATCTTGTTTGATCTTGGCTTGTTCTTGCTTGTTTTTGTCAAAACAAAACTCTCCAACTAACCCCTCTCTCCAAACCCTAAACCGAGCCCCCCTAGCTAAACCGAGCCATCCCTCTCCATCCTACCCTAGCTCTCTCTCTCTCTCTCTCTCGGGCCCTCTCTCTCTCCCTGGCCGAGCTACCCTCCTAACCCCAACCCTAGCACAACCCTAAACCGAGCCTCTAGCCCTAGCCGAAGCTAAACCCGAGCCACCCTCCTCTCCTTTCTCTCTCTGCCGTGCGACCCCACCAGCCCGAGATCGTCTGTCGTGCCTCCCCTGGCCCACCTGCCAGTTGCCCTACCTGCCCTAGACAAGCTCCAGCTCAAGCACGTGAGGAGGAGAAGGGAAAAAGGTGGCCGAAGCCACCTTTATCTCCAACCTGATCCCCACGGCGCCTCCCCCTCCTCTCCTACTTACCCTCTTTCCCCACGTCTCCCTACGTCTCCCAGATCTCCCCAGGCCGCCCCCTTCCTCTCCGTCTACCCCTACCACCATCTACCCCATCGCCGGCCACCGTCGGCCTCCACCTCCCCTTCTCTTGCCAGCCGGTGGCGTGGCGATCACGGGTGTCGAGGAAGACCACACAGCACCCCTGCATCACCACAGCCACGCCGTCATGAGGAGAATCACCGGAGCCGAAGATCACCGCCGCCACCGACGCCAAACCCTAGAGCTCCGTCCGTCTGCATCGTCGCCGATCCCCTGCGTCCCAGGCCGTTCCGCCACCACCGACACACTCTCGGTGAGCACCCGACCTTCCCAGACACCTCCACTAGCGATCTATTGCTTGCTCGCGCTGTGCGTTTCGTCGAACGCTCTCGGCATGGCGGGTTCATCGTCGTCTGCTTTCTGTACATCGCGTAACCCTTATCTCGCTGCGTAGCCGAACCCTGCAACGACCTCCCTTCCTACCGCAGTGGCTGCCGCCTCCGCGCGCGCACGCTAGGTCCTAGGTTCGATCCCCCGCGCCGCGCGCCGTTCGCTGGCACCGATCTCTCGTTAGATCGCGAGGAAGATCCACAGTACCGCGGCGCTGTTTTGCAGTTAGCCCCTCCGTTTTTCCCTCGTTCAAGCCGCGGTACTCGCTAGCCCCACCTGTCAGCCGTAGTAACACTTTGCAGATAGGCACCCCAGTTTATCACCCCTCAACCCGCACTCCCGTTTTGGCCACCTGTCAGTCTCAGCTCACTTCACTGGCCTGAGCCAGCTAGCCCCACCTGTCATTCTCAGAGACTAGGTAAAGCCGCGGTGGGAAAAACTTTTCTGCGCACATGTTGTCCCAGTCAGCATCAGCCCCACCCGTCAGTGACCGTGGCTAGTTCTGTCTGAGTAATAAAAGTTTCTCCTGTTGTCTGTTTTAATTTAAACCTTTTTCAAATTAATTTAAATTCAAATTTAAATCTGTTTCAAATATCTTTTAAAATATAAATCCAAATTAAACAAATAATATATGTTTTGAAATCAGAAAAATGTGAGGAATTCAAATATGCCCTTCAAAATATATTTTGGACACTTTAATTTTCAAGTTGATTAAAATTACAATAAAATGCCCTTTTCCCTTAATTAATTAATAACTTTTGTTTTATAACTCCAATTTGGACAAATAATATGTCTAAAATGATTAGCTCGACGAGACCTTTCTGTTTATGCATTCCTTTATCTGTTTTGCAGCATGCATCATATAAATATAAAGTATACAGCAACTTATTTGAGTATAAAATGTGACTAAAACTCAATAAAATGATTTATTCTTGTATTCCACACCTCACCCATGCCATGCTACATTATTGCCATGCAAATTGTGCATCATTCATCATGGCATGATTGTTTGCTTGTCGCATTTTATTCATATGCTTGTGCACTTTATTTATGTTGGCCCTTGTTTGTTTGGTTCTTCTTCGAATAGACGCTGAGCAGGGGATATATCAAGAGACCCAGGAGCACTACCCAGATCCTTCTCTCGCTTCAACTGAGCTGCTAGGCAAGCACTACCACATGCTTGCATACATATAGTACCTATTGCCTCTATCTTATTCTTGCATCATGGAGTCGCGATTGCATTAATCTGAATCCCAAGTACTGCATAGCCTTTACTTTTAAACCCCACCGAAGCTTGTCCCTCCATCCCATGAGCCATTACTACAGGAGTTGTTTGAGCCATGCGGGTCGTAGAACAGCATGTGTAGGGTATGTGAGTGTCTGATGGATAACGAGGTACCTATACAACTTAACCTGAGTAGTAATGGGATAACTAATGAAAGTGGCACCGGTGAGCAATATCTGCTATTTGGTTTTTCATGCTCACTTGTGTCCCGTAGGACCCCGAGTACTTGATTCCTGTTCCTTGAATATTCGCGCTATCCACATCTAGGAGGCTTATGAACTCCCCTGAGCCAGAGCTTGATTCATTCTTATTTCTTGGGGCCACAAGTAGTTTGGGGCTTTATTACTATCCTGTACTTATGCCATGCTTTACTGCTTCATTTAAGATTGTGCGAGGAGCACCTGTACTGTTTTGGATGCGGAGTGTTTTCGCGGTATCGACAAGCCCAGTCACACTTTCGGGTTCCCGATCGTTTCTGACCATTGACGCAAACCTTGAGTCCGTCTTTGAGCCAACTTGCTATGGTAGCTTAATGGGGTGGCCCCCTGAAATATTTCTGAATCCTGGGATCGCTTTGTCGTGAATGCCTCGTTGGGTTTTGATTTGGTTTTTCCGAGGTTGATCGAGTGTGTGTTGCTATTTGTGCACCCCTGCAGGGTAAAACTTTCTGAAAGCCGTGTCCGCGGTTATGGACGACTTGGAGCACAGTTTCTCGATCATAGACAAGTATAATTAAAGTACCGCTTTTAATCTGACTAAGTACCTGACTAGTAAATAGTGCAATTCTCATGGAATGGATAATAAAACTGCCAACGGATGGGGGGGGTTGTTCGTCCCCTTCCTCGATGGTAAGCGAGGAGGAGGATGGATCTGTTAATATTACTGTTATAACTGTTGTTACTAATTCATGGACATCCGTCTATCTCTGGTTAGGCGGATGGTTAGCGAGTATCTATAGAATTGTTAGGGTTTATCTTTTGCTGCAAATCGTCACCCTGTGTTGTGTCCCTTTAGAGGCATAAAGACTTGCTGAGTACCCCTAGGGTCTCACACGATAAATTGTTTGATTCAGATGAACAGGTAAACTCGCAAGATGGATACTGGGTGGAGGAGACGGACGATGTGGGCAACGATCATTCGGTGTAGAGATTCCGGGAACGGGGATCCGTGAGATCTGTGGGCGGGATGTGTTATTTATGGGGCATCTTATGCCGATTTGCTTCTTATCCGTACTCGGATCTTGTTTTCTGCTTCCGCCTGATACTCTGATGTTTGATGTATGAGGAGATATCCTAAACTATTATATCTATCTAGGATATTTGGATCTTGCCGTATGGCGTTGCAATATTTCTATTTCTTTTTAGATGGAATGGCTCTGAGGACTGTTGTATGGTGGCTTGCATACATACTCATTTGTGTATGTAGTTGATCCCTTCGCCTGCCGATTACGCCGCCCGTTCTTGTCCTGATGTTTGGAAATGGTTAGGACGGCCGAAAGGTCTACCTGTGAGTGGCATTTGGGCCCCACCGTACTATTTTAACCATTTCCGCTCATCCAGGCTTGTAACTAGGAGCGTAATTCACCGAGGTAGTTACAAAATGTATCTATAATTTTTGATGCTCCATACTTGTTTACTATCTACTTTGCTTTACTTGTCCACACTTTGAGGTGCTTTTTACATGTTTTCTGGTACTAACCTATTAACAAGTTGCAACAGCGCCAGATGCCTGTTTTCTGCTGTTTTTGGTTTCAGAAAAGTTAGTAAAGAAATATTCTCGGAATTGGACGGGACGAAGGACAAAGTCAATAACTTTCTGTGGGGAACAAGAAGTCTAGAGGGGAGCTCGAAAGGCCAGCTAGGGGGGCCATACCCACCCTAGGCACGGGTCGGCCCAGCCCCGCGCCTGGCTAGGGTTTGACGACCCTGGCCGCCTCCCGATCTCGCCCCTTCGCCTATAAGAAGCCAAAGATATAGAAACCCTGAGTACCCGATCAGAAATCCACGAAACTGTCAGTAGCCGCCGCCACCATCGTCCCTATATCGGGGGGATCTGAAGTTCTTCCCGGCACCCTGCCGGAGGGGAGATCATCCCGGAGGCCTTCTCTCCGGTATGATTCGTGAGTAGTTCCACCTTGGACTATGGGTCCATGTAGTAGCTAGACGGTTGTATCTCCTCCTTTGTGCTTTCATGAATAGATCTCGTGAGCTCCGTTCATGATCAAGATCTAATATATTTGTAATCATGCATGTTGTGTTTGCGAGGATCTGATGGATATTGAGATTATTATGTTGGTTTGATTAATGGTTTTATATTTATGATTATATCATGCATGTCTTGTTTGTGATCTTGCATGCTCTCCGTTGCTAGTGGTTATCTTGGCCAAGTAGTTGCTAGTGACTCCAAGAGGGAGTATTTATGCTCGATAGTGGGTTCATGCCTCTAGTTTCCAAGGGAAGTGACAATCTCTTCGGTTGTAGATGTGTTGTTGCTACTAGGGAGAAAACAATGGTCTCTTGTTCATGGAACATGTGGACTGTTTACCTTACACACTTTGCTTAAAGCAGTTGTCTGTTGCTTGCAACTTAATACTGGAGGAGGTTCGGATGATAACCTAAAGGTGGACTTCTAGTCATAGATGCAGTTGGATGACGATCTATGTATATTGTTGTATTGCCCAATTAACCTCATAGGATCTTTCTAGCTAGTAATTGCATTGTTATGCCTTGCTCAGTTCCTGTCAATTGCCCCGTTGTAATTTGTTTACCTTTCATGCCATGTTGTTTATCTAAGGAGAGCACCTGTAGTGAACTATGGACCCCGATCCAATCTTTACCATTGATACATCTTCCACTATTACTTGTTTACTTGCTGCAAACCATTACCTTCCACACCATACGTTTAATCATTTGTTATAGAAAACCGGTGAGCTTGACAACCTCACTGATTCGTTGGGGAAAAGTCTTGAGTTTGTGTTGTGCAGGTCTCCATGTTGTTTGCAACACTTGTGTGACGTTTCCTTCCTCCTTCTGGTTCGATAACCTCGGTCTCTACTGAGGGAAGACTTGCTGTTGTGCTGCTTCACACCTTGCTCTTGGGGTTTCCAATGAAGCGCTCCTACATCAACTTAGGCGCCATCAACAAGTTTTCTGGTGCCGTTGCCGGGGAACGAATAAAGAATAGCTTCAACCTTTTCCTCCCTGTCAAGCGCTGGAATGGCTTAGGCTAGCGTCTCAGGCGTTTCTCTAACACAAAATACATAACTCCATGGACTTACAAGCTCCCTTTTTATTTCACACCGGTGACATCCACAGACAAAAGAGCACGATATCAACTGTGTACAAAGTACAAGTGCAATGTTGAAAGTGTTCCCCGTGACAGCACGGTTCTGCTAATCCCAACATATAGATGCAAGCATATACAACTTCGATGACACAATGGTTCAAGTCTATTAGGGGCAAGAAAAATAAGGTGTGCCATCAAGTTCGTGAGAGCTTTACTAACTAGTTTTCACATAACAAAATACTTTTTAATTTGAAAGATAGATGAAGCTTGAGAATTTGCTTGGAATAGCAAAAATGCTAATAGGTAGATATAGTGGACACAAATGGCACATGTTTTGGTTCAAAGGGATTGGAAGCATGAGAAGTATGCCTTCTCAAAACACGTTTTTCGCTAGCAAGGCTGGGTAGCAAGCAAGAGAGTTGAAGGAAACAAGCAAACCTACACGTGATAAAGCCAAACATACAATCTTCCTTGAAGACACAAAATATCTTAAATAAAGAATACTTAGCTTATGAACCAACAACAAAGAAAATAAATGATACAAAATACTTGTAAGCTTTTTCTCTTTTCCTTTCAAACCTCAAAAAGTGTTGCTACTAACCAGAGCTCGGTTTGCCAAAACCAATTTAGATTTACTTTATGCTCCCAAAGTGATGTCAATACTAATCAACAAGATCCATCATATAATAGAGATTGCAAACTAAAATAAGAAGTGCAAAAAGTAAAAGATGAGACTTCTCATTAATATTCAATAAAGGCACTCACACCAAGGGATACATAGATAATCAATTAAAGGAGAGATACTTCCACATGCAAACCAATATATAAGATAACTTCTCTACCAAAGATACGAATCCACTAAAAAGGTAAAAGATACAAGATGATGATGGTGATACCTTGGCACTCCCCCAATCTTCGAACAAGCCAAGGGGATGCCAAACCTGATGACGAACGGTGGTGGTGTTCTCTTGATAAGCTCTTTAATAAGTTTCTTCAAATCCTCAATCTCAAAGGTCATAGTACGAACCAACTCTGAATTCTACTCAATGCGGTTCATGATCATGTCGGGCCGAGAATTCCAGTACTTGTTATTCTTTCCCCACTCTTCCTCCTTAGTATGTTCCTTCCCTGCACTATTAGAACGAGGCATATCCCAAACCGAGGGCAAGTTCCCTTTGGGCACCTATTGGTATTGATGCTCATGTATAAGAGTATGGAAGGGTCTCTTGGTACGTGAAGGAGATGACCGTGGATTGTAGATAAGACATGGAAGTTTCCCTCCTATAGACATCCGTGTTGTCCTCCTAAGCTTGGTAGGGTTTGCCACCACTCCAATGCTTGTGACGGTAGCGCGGGTATCCGGATCCTTGTCCTCTTCCATGTCTTCTTCATCCCCAACCAAAATCTCCTCCTCCTTGGGGTCTTGAGGATCATCTTCCTTGGGCTTCTTGCCTTTGTCGTTGGCGGAGACCATGGTGCTCTAAACTTGAGAAGATTTCCTGAGAGAAACATATCAAAATGAAAACACAACGAGAACATGATGCACGAACCTCGGGGGATCCGGGGGGTATATATTACGAAGTTTCAATGCATAAGGAAGGTGTTGATATGAAAACGAGGCGGAGATGGAGCTCGGGGGGCTCACACCCCCTCCAGGCGCGACCAGTTGGGGCCCGCGCCTGGGGTGGGTTTGGCCACCCGGCCTCCGTTTCCTCCTTTGTTCCATCTCGTAATCTTCCATATGTATTAGAAACATCAAAAATATAAAAAGATAAGGATTTCACGAACCTTCTCTTTTCACCACTTTTACCTATTCAAAGACGAACTCTGCAGATTCCTTTCCTCCTTCTCCTGGAAATTCCTTTTCTCACAAGGCAATACACAAAATTCAATGGCAACATTAGTGTAAGAAAAAACAATAAACCTTTAGGTTCACACTTCAACTGAAATCCATCAAAACAAAGGCTTCTGTAAGAGGCAAATGCAAATGATGGCAGAAATCTGTCAAAACAGACCAGCAGGTAAAGATTGATTTTTTCGAAAACCTTCTGTTGCTCAAATCAAAAAGTGCAAAAACTAATGAAACTTGGGTAACAACTTGTAGAACAAGCACAGAAAAATACAGCTCCATCCGAAGTACTGAGCTCCCTCACGAATTTTTACAATGCAGCACAAAAATCTGTCCCAGAACAACCACTTCTCACAACTTCTCTACTTCACAAAAGTAGTAGAACTTGACACAAAAACCAAAAAAAAAGGATAAGGAGCAGTTATTACTGAGGTAATAACTTCCAATACTCGAGAAAACTCTTGGGTTATCTCCCAACAAGTATTTTTCTTTAATGCCTTTAAGTTAGGCTTGAAACTTTCAAAGATGCTCACATAGGAGATAAATATTTGAAGTGAAAGAGAGCATAAAGAAGCAAATATCCAACAAATTTGAGTCTAACCCACTTCATATGCATGGGGGTATCATGATAAAACGAATTGTTGAAACAAAAAGCCACTAGCATAGGAAGACAAAACATATGCAACTTCAAAACTTTCAACATAAAACGGGGAAACTTAACATTATTGAGATGCATAAAACCATGTTTCCCTCTCTCATAATAACTTTCAGTAGCACTTTGAATAAAGTTGACAATATAACTGTCACTAGAAACAACTTTATCATCAGAATAAGCATACTTATAGTCACCAAAAATGTCCAAGGTCATAAACTGGATCAATAGAAGCAAGTTGTTCCATCCTGAAATCTTTATTAGGCAAACTATTTTCACAAGGAGCTTTAGCAAATTTGGAAAAGTTAAACTCATAAGAATCTCCATCAAACTTAGTTAAAACTTTCTCCTTCTTACAATCTATAATAGCTCCACAAGTGTTCAAGAAAGGTCTACCAAAAATGATAGGACAAGTTTTGCTAGATGCTGAATTAAGCACTAGAAAATCAGCAGGATACTTAATCTTACCGCAGAGAACTTCCACGTCTCTTACAATGCCAATGGGGCAAATGGTCTCCTTATTAGCAAGGTGAATAACCAGATCAATGTCCTCAAGCTAACAAGAACCAATATCATGCATAATTTCCCTGTAAAGCACATAAGAATAACACTAGAAGTAGCACCAATATCACATAAACCATAATAGAAATGATCACCAATTTTAACAAAAAGCACAGGGAAACTAGCTTTTCTAGCTTTACTAGGATGAGAGATAATATTAGAAGTGTCTTCATAGAAGATAATGTGCTCATCCTCTATTTTTCTAGTGACAGGATCTTTCACAGTAGCTACCACAGGTTTAATATTCATTTGCTCATCAGGTTCCACAGTTTTCATTGTACCTTTGTTATTTGCACTAATAATCATAGAATACTCCTTTACCTTAGCTGGGAAAGGAACTTTCTCAACATGAGGTTCAGGCACAATATGATTAGTAGTACAAACTTCAGTACTTCTAACGATAACATGACTAACAACATCTTTATAAGGTGCATGGTATTTATTCCACTTCTTCTTGGGAATTTCTATGTAAGAGGCAAAGGCCTTAAAACAGTTGGCAATACTTTGAGAATCAAGACCAAACTCATTACTAATATCACGAAAGTCATCAGTTCCCATAAAAGATTTAATGCATTCATAATCATAGATTATACCTGACTTTCTTCCTTTGTCATTCTCCCAAGCTTCAGTGTTCTCTTGAATACGGTCTAGGAGATCCCATTTAGCTTCTTCCTTCATATGTGTGAATGATCCAGCACAAGAAGCATCTAATAAATCTTTATCATGAAGAGAAAGCCTAGCATAAAAGTTATTGATAATAATATTGTTAGGGAGTTCATGAATAGGACATTTAAGCATTAGTAACTTCAATCTCCCCAAGCTTGAGTTGTACTCTCTCCATCACGAGGCCACAAGTTATATATTAGATTTCTATCCTTATGAATCTCACTAGGAGGATAAAATTTAGAATAAAAGAGAGATGCCATCTCCTCCCATTCCATGGATTGTCCATTCTTCAGCATCTTATACCATTGTTCAGCTCTCCCTTTCAAGGATATGGAGAGTAACTTCTTCACCTATTAAGTTGTGATACCTGCACACTTAAACAACCCGCATAGTTCATGGATAAAAAGCAAATGATCACCAGGGTGGATAGTTCCATCCCCTAAATAATAATTATCCATAACACGATCAACAATACTTGTAGGTACCTTAAAAGGATCTATCTCAACAGGTGATTATTCATCTACTACCCTAACAGTGGTAATAGTTTTCCCAAACAGAAAACCAAGTGGGTTATCCATATTGGAAACAAAGCAACAAACAGAAACAAAAGCAATACTCACAGTAGAAGTTTCCTTTACCAGTTCCACTCTTCAATAGCGCTTCACTCCCCGGCAACCGTGCCAAAAAATAGTCTTGATGACCACGAGTATAGGGGGTGTATCGCAGTACTTTCGATAAATAGGAGTGTCGATCCCAATGAGGAGCAGAAGGTGTTGACTAGTGGTACGGAGCAGGAACTCTCTGTAAATACTTAGCAAACGGATTTTTAGGAGTTTTCTGATAAAGCAACAAAACAAAGCGCAAGTAACAAAGACAACAAGCAAACGCAGCAAGTGGCCCAATCCTTTCTTAGCAAAGGATAAGCCGGTGGAAATACTTATAAGGACCAAACGTTCTCAAGGACACATGGGAATTCTGTCAAGTGCTTTCGCTTCAAATAGATGAGTACTCTTCTTTGGTGTTGTAAGTGTTGTGTGGGTGAACCTGTGCTAACATACTGACCTTACTTGGACTAATACATACTTGTGATTAACCCCCTGCAAGCATCCACAACTACAGGAAAGTAATTAAGATATAAATCTAACCGCAGCCTTAAACTCCGAGATCCTATGCTCGCTTGTGCAAAGGTGTCCTAATGGGGGTTCAGGTTTCTGTCACTCTGGCAACCCCATAATTATCATTCCCCTATGCCCATAAATGGTGAAGTATCATGTAGTCGACGTTCACATGACACCACTAGAAGAATAGCACCACAACTTAAATACTAAACCATTGAATAATAACTCAACACAAATCCACTACTAACAACATGAATTCTCCCATGTCCTCGAGAACTAAACGAACTACTCACGAGACATCATATGGATCAAGATCAAGGATGATATGGTAATGTATAACAATCTGAACATAAACAATAATCGAATAGTTCCACTCACAAGCATCAACTACAATAGTAATCAACATCGGGAAAGTTTCCCCTACGAACTATGCAAGTATTCAACACGATTGTTATAGAGGTATGGAGTGGTGATGATGGTGCTGGTGGAGATGATGGTGTGGATGATGATGACGATGATCCCGATGAAGCTAGCTTGATGATGGTGTTGATGGCGACGATCTCCCCTCTCCGGGGAGGAATTTTTCCGGCAGAAATCTGTCTGCCGGAGAGATCTTTCTCTCTCGGTGTTTTCCGCCCCGTAGAGGCGGCGGAAATCTATCTGTGGTCGCCTCCTGGTATTAGGGTTCCAAGAGGAAGATATAGGCGAGAGGGCGGAGTCGGGAGCTGGCCAGGTGGGCCACACCTGCCCTAGGCACGACCTAGGGGGGCCCGCGCCTAGGGGGTGTGGGCCTCCTGTGGCCTAGCTACGCCTACCCTTCTGTCTTCCTTTGTCTTCTGGGAAAATATATTTTCCCAATATTTTTCTGGTATTTTTCTGATCTTCGTGAAATTGCATCAAAACACCTCTTTTTCCATCAAAAACCTGACTCCGACAGTCCATCCTCCAAGAATCATCCAACATGCATAAACAGAGGAAAAGACATAAGTAATACCTCATAATAAGACATATATCACTGAATAGCGGCAAATTATGATATAGAATGGTGATGCAAATTGGACGTATCCAAGGCAATTCTGCTGAAAACAACGATATTCCGTGTTAGTTGTATTCAAATCACACAAATTTAGAGGATAAACAAAAGCAAGAGTGTTCGGGAAAGTAGATATGTTTTGGACGTATCATAAGCAAATATGTTCGTGAAAGTTTCTTTTATGGCACTCAGTTTTCAACTGAATTTCTTGAGGACAAGCAATAAGCTAAGCTTGGGGGGGGTGATACATCCAAAACATATCTACTTTCCCGAACACTTTTGTTGTTGTTTCTCCTCTAAACTTATGTGATTTGAATACAACTAACACAGACCGACGCTGTTTGCCTTGGTGTCTAGTTTTGTGCAGAAAATCAATTTTCAGGAAAAATCCCGGAAAATATGCCAAAAATCCTATTTTACCAGAAGACTCACAGAGCCAGAAGATGAGGCAGAGGTGGGCCACGAGGGGCCCACACCCCCTGGTCGCGCCTGGGAGGGGTGTGGCCACCTCGGGCACCCCCTCGGCCACCCTCTTCGCCTACATAAGCCTCCTGAACTAAAAATTCTGGGGGATTCGATAATTTTCCAGAAAGACTTCTGCTGCGTTGCCACCACCAGAAACCGCAATTTGGAATCAGAAACTCCGTTCTAGCACCCTGTCGGGACGGGGATTTGGAGGAGATCATCACCATCATCATCACCGACGCCTCTCCATCAACCATCCATGTTTTCACCATCCATGAGTGAGTAATCCCCCGCTGTAGGCTATGGGGATGGTAGGGATTGGATGAGATCTATCATGTAATCGAATAATATTGTTAGGGTATGGTGGCTAGTATATTTATTAGTGCTATTTGACTTTGTTGCAACTTGTTGTGCTTAATGCTTGTCATTAGGGCCCGAGTGCCATGATCTCAGATCTGAACTTATTATTGATTCATGATGATAGTATTGTTTGTGATCTTATCTGCAAGTTGTGTATACATATCATTGTCCGGAACCAAAGACCCCGAAGTGACAGAAATTGGGACAGTCGAAAGGGATGGCTGTGATATGAGGATCACATGTGTTCACGGAGTGTTAACACTTTGCTCCGGTGCTCTATTAAAAGGAGCACCTTAATTGCCTCTAGATTCCCTTGAGGCCCCGCTGCAACGGGCTGGCTGGACAAAAGATGTTGTGCAAGTTCTCATTGCGAGCACGTATGACTATATATGGAATACATGCCTATGATTGTTTAGTACTTGGATGCTTTATCTTATTTATCTATAATTGCCCTAGATCTTAAAGTTACATGAATAGTCTCGTCCATGCAACGCCCGTCCATCCATCTTTATGCCTACTGCACTCATATCCTACTGTTTGCTACTATTGTTACTACTACCTTTATTTTACTGCTGTTGTTACTTTGCTATTGCTACCACAAAACTGTTGCTACTAATAACTACTATGAGCAAGACTATTTCCAGGTACAGCTAAATTGACAACTCAGTTGTTAAGGCTTATAAGTATTCTTTGGCTCTCCTTGCGTCGAATCAATAAATTGGGTTATACTACCCTCGAATACTGTTGTGATCCCCTATACTTGTGGGTCATCAAGGATACCCATGTCGCTCTCCAGGAAGGAATGGTGTCACTGAAGGCGGCACTGCAACACTATCGGACGGTCCAACAAAGATTTCCCCGATCCTTACCCACAAAAAAATTCGGGTGCAATGGAGCACCACCACCAATCTCACCGCCCACTAGTCTACGCCATCATGATCCCACAGTTACCACCGTAGTCTCTTCGTGACCCCTAGTACGTGGCCTGCAAGACGGTGGCCTCCAAAATCACTAGACGAGGAACAACAACATCGCCGCCACACGGGAGGGAAGGAACTCCACCACCAAGAAGCGATAGTCGACCGGATAGAGCAGCGAGGGCGCACCAGGCCCAAATCATGGCCCGTAAAGCCCCTATCGCCCTGCTACAACAAGCATGGCCGCAGGTCACCACCGTCCCCAGTTCGAGCAACATCAGCGCGCCTCCATCTCCAGAGAGAAAAGTGGCCTTCAGACACATCCAACCCAGATCTAGACTCATTGAGACCCATCTGCAAGAGGGCTTTAAATTCGTAACCTGCAAGCCTTATTTGCATGGGTGATGGGTAATGTGACCGATAGAACTAGGCCAATTTCATGAAGTTCATATCTAAACACACCCACATGTGAGTGTTAGAATATAGCGTTGTTTTCTCCATTTATTATCTCTATAACTTTAACTTGCAACGTCATATTTGGACCTATTGAATACTTGCTCTGATTACAGGTATGAGTCAACATCCATAATGTCTCCAATGTGAAACTATGAGCATCAATGTGTACGAAAATATATTGATATTTAAAACATTAAACAAGTATTCATAATTAGTCTACTACTATAAATTTCATGATAATCAATGTTTTCAAGTTTATTTATAGTGGCAGTTAAACTTAAGAATGTTGATAATTGAGATAGTGGAGTAGATACAACTTAGCCACCCAGGTTTAAATCCTCATGAACACGGATTTTCGTTATTACCCTTTAGGAAACAATATGGTTGTAGATGTCATTTTTTCAAGCCGTTAGAATGTTAGACTTGGGAAAAACCTAAAGCAACTTATATTTGCAATCACACTACTAGAAAAACAGCTACCCGTGGCGCACCGATTTTGGTTACCCGTAGTGCACTATAGGTGCGCCACTAGGCTCGCGCTATGGGTAATATTTTAGCCGTGGCGCATTAGGTGATGCGCTGCAGGTAGTAGAAGTTAGTCATGGCGCACTAGGTAGTGCGCCACAGGTAGGGGTTCACGATGCGCCATGGGAATGATTTCAAATGAAAAAAAGATCTGATCTAGATCTAGATCGACCGGCCATCGTTGTCGTTGGTGCTATCGTCTCTCGTTGGATGTTGTCGCTGCTGGAGGTGATTGGAGGCTGATGTAGGAGGTCGTGTCCGGAGGTGGCCGGAGGAGGGCATGGTCAGATGATGGTGGGGGAGGGCACGGTCGGATGGTGGAGGAGGGCGTGGTCGGAGGATGGTGGTGGAGGCTGCGTCCGAAGGTGCTTGGAGGAGGGCGTCGTCGGAGAATGGTGGAGGAGGTTGCAACCGGAGGTGGTCAGAGGAGGGTGTCATCAGAGGTGGGTGCAGCTAGAGAGAGGAGAAGGAGAAGTGAGGAGGAGGAGAAGGTAGGTAGGAGAAGTGGAGGAGAAGAAGGAGGAGAAGGGGAGAAGGTGAAGGGGAGAAGGATAAGTGGGGGAGAAGGAGAAGGGAGGAGTGGAGAAGGAGAAGTGGAGGAGAGGAGAAGGGAAAGATAAGGGGTGGGTAGGGAAGATAAGGGGGGTAGATGGCTGGATGGGGATTCAAATTTGAATCTCGTCCATACTTACTCGTGGCGCACCACGGGTAAGCGACCTCATTTTTGTGTGTAGAATATTTTTTTTCTTTTTATCATAAATTTTTATCCTTTTCAAATTTTGACAATCTGAAAAATCAGTAAATGACTTAAGATAGTTACGAGCGGATGCAAAATTTCATGCTCATCATTTTGATATATTATTTTTGACATCCTATGCAAAAGTTATGGCCATTTTACTGTGGCATGACCTTTTTTTGCAGAACAAGTCAAAATTAATGTATGCAAAATTTCATGCTCATCATTTTGATATATTATTTTTGACATCCTATGCAAAAGTTATGGCCATTTTACTGTGGCATGACCATTTTTGCAGAACAAGTCGAAATTGATGTTTATTAATATTCCTACAAACTAGACCATATTACCTTCCTACATATGAAAGGATTTTAGTTTTTGAAGTGTTTTTTATTTTACAAAAGTTAAAAGACGATCCCTAGGGGGTGGAGTTGGTGCATTGGCACTTACCCATAGGGCACCACATAGTGGTACACCACTGGTAGGAAACATACCCGTGGGACACTTCGAAGCCATGCGCCATGATTATTTACCAGTGGGATACTACCTACCATGTGCGCAACGGCTATATGGATTACCTATAACAGTTTTTTAGTAGTGTCATAAAGAGTATTAGTCAGTGCCAATAAGTCATATAAGTGACTGCTAAGGAATTGTCTTAATCCCAATACTTCTGGTATAACAAAGATGGATTAGGGAGGGGCTTATATTAGTATAAATTTCTCACCATAATTAATAGACATTAATGATTGTTCTGTCATATGATATGTTCACAAGAAAACTATTGTATTCTAACATATTAGTTAGATTTTACGCGATGATAATCTAAGAGGAAAATATTACTCCCTATCATATATAATAATTATCGTAAAATCGGATGTATATAGACATGTTTTAATGCTAAATATATTCATTTTAACAACAATTAATATGGATTGGAGGGAGTAAAAAAATTTACATCATATAGTGGAAAAATGTCAGTTTATACTACAAAATTGTCTCTATAGATTGCTAGATCATGTTGTTGGCGTAATATCGGTCTCATGATTTTCATGCAAAGGACATTTTTGTTGCAGAAATAATTACTAAACACCCGGGATTCCATTACAAGCTTAGCAAGCGCCTATATAGATAAAAGTAAAACAAAACAGAATCACACACTAGTCAACGTCCAAAAATCTGGTCATGGCATGATCAACGTATCAATCAAATATACTCATAGAAGAAGGAACTTATTACATGAAAGGGTGAATGGGTTATTCCACTACATCATTTACCATGGACTATCCCATATCTCCTCCACTTTCCTCCAAGGTTATTAGACCAAATTTTACCATTGTAGCCCTCCCATCTACCATCGTGAAGAGTAGCCTTGATCATTTGTCAAGGATCCCTTCCTTATATAACCTCATCACAATAACACAGAGATTTTATCATAACTCCATCACGTCATCACCAAAGGTTTTAACATAACTCTACCGCGTCACCGCCAAATGTTTTCTTCTAGTGATAGAATTTCTAGTATTCATTATGAAAAGTAAAACATCTACAAAACTATTCTTGTTACCAATTGCATAATTTGGTGGTACATAGCTTTGATTTTTTGCCGTAGCCGGGTCCTTACCAAAATGCGGTGTAAATGGATTAGAGCATCTCCATCTGCGAGCCCCAAACGATATCCAACAACAACACTAGAGCGACCGTTTCGGGAGCGTCAATGTGAGTGGACGCCTTTAGGACACGCCTCTCCCCGACCGCACCCCTCAAAGGTGGCTCCCTATGGGTTCTTCAAAAACGTTCTAGCAAATTTGAATGAAAAAAAATAGTTTGAACACATAATTCAAACCCCAGCCACACTACAAACATTGTTTAAACACATAAAATAGAAGTTCTACAATATTTCATGCACTTCAAATAAAATGAACTTCAGTCTCTTGCAACACTATCCCCTCTCCTTGGATCCTGCACAAATGCTCTATCAGATCATTTCTTACCTGGTGACATGGTTATACCCTACGGGTACGCAATATTAGCATATCTGGTCCAGCCTAAGGAAGGCCCACAAGAATATACGCGGCCAATGGAGATTTTCGGGTGGCCCAAGCCCATGGCATCTTCGGATCCTTGGAGAGCAAGACTAAAGTAGACAGAATATACAAATGGGCAAACCCTAACTTTTAACCGACTCGATCTGTGCCCGAGACCTGCCTATCTCTATATAAAGGCTAGGAGGGCAGGGCGAGGAGGAGACAACTTCTCATCGCATACATACCTCCACGCCAGATTACATCTGCGCACCCCTGTACTTTTCGGTTCCGCCGTAATCAAGAGTAGACAAGCAGGAGTAGGGTTTTCCCTCTGTGGGCCTGAACCTGGGTAAATCTCGTCCCCTGGTTTCTTATCTGTTAACCGTTCCACGATCTCCAGCATCCCCATCTTCTCCAAACCCAAGATCATAAGAATGGGCATTGACGAGATCGAACCTCGTCAATTGGCGCCGACCATGGGGGATCGGGGGCGCTGATTGTGCGATCGTGACGGTCCCAACCAAAGTGATCTACAACTCCTCGGCGACGGAGAGACATCCCCTCTTCGGCGCTTTCGACTTCACTGCCCACTTGCCAGCCACCATGAAGGATTTCGAGCCCATAGGCATGTGCTCGAGATTCTCGCTCGAGCTTCGCTTCCGTGGGATGAGACACTCTTCGCCTCCTAGAGCGGGTGCCACTGCCATCAATCAGGCCCGCCTCGTGGGCCCCGCATCCTAGCGTGCTATGCACGTCAACACTGACAGACGAGTCATACGACAGCAGCAGCTGCAACTTAGATCTGTGCGGCCCCCCATCGGATGAGGGAACCTACGGTTCCGGATCCGAAAGCTGCGGCAGCAGCGATCCAATCCGCGGACGCTACCAGTGCGCCGTGGTCATCCAAAGCGACGTGGAACAACAACCACCAGGTTCGGGTTCCCACGTGCCACCACCCAACCCATTCGATAAAACGGAGAAAACAGGAGGCAACCATCCCTCCCACCAAACGAGGGCGACGCTGCCGCCAACAATCGGATCAAGCTCAACGAGGATGGCAGGCGCCAAGCACGCGAAACCGTGGCGGGCAACAAGATCCTACCCGTGAATTCTTCACGGGACCTGCTGATGGCATACCAGCTCCTTCTCATCGGCGAGCACAACAGGCAGGTGAAGCTGTAGGAGGAGCTCGACAAACGCAAGAAAGTGGCTTCGGAGTCTAGCACGCGGCGAGCTACACTCTCCGGCGCTGGCGGCTCTAGCTTGCATGGCAACAATGCCAACAAGCATCGCTCTCGTACGGATAACATGGACCCCGCTGCACGTTGCGAGGTCACCCGAACCCTCAACACGTCCTTCATGGAGATGGACGTCAACGGCAATGTCATACCGAAGACGCCGCAAGCTGCGATCATGGCAGCCACCACATATCTCGCGTCCCATCCACCTCCGGTGGGTGACCCTGACACTCATATGGACGGTCATAATTCAATCCAATCTACCGACACTAGGTGATCAACAACCTTGACACGAATCTCCGTATGCATGGCGACAAAATCAATCCAATTTGCCGACACTAGGTGATCAACAGAGGCAATAGGACCCTGACACTCATATGGACGATCATAATTCGCTAGATGTTTATGCTCACTCTCTCATAATATGCACAATCATGTAGGCATTCATCACCTCCCACATCTAATGTTGAGAATAGGTTAGCGCAGGGTACCGAACAATATCATCGATATTGGAGCACACCAACTGCTCGCTCGACATCCTTCCTACAACTCTCCTGGCGCACAACAAAATGAGACTTTGCCAAACCTAGAGGGTTGGTGATTGTCTTCAAAAATACCGACAATTTGGATAGATGCCATCGGCTAGGTAGTACATTCTGGTTGGCCACCGATACCATAATTGCACTCTAGAGATGACCTTCAGCAAGTTTTGCAAACACTGGAGAGCGCCGCAAAACGTTGATGTCATTATGAGGTCCCGAGTCTTGTCATGCTAGGGAAAACATGTAGTTCAAATATCACACTACAATATCCATGATGCCCTTTGTATAAACCTTGCCAAGCAAATGGGCAATTCTTTCGATGCTCCCAAGAATCTAAGAAAATCCTCTTGATGTGTTATGTGCCATGATCCTAGTAGCATCGTCTTCATTTTGCCCCCTCAAACAGTCTTTCTCAAACACTCTGATCACCGCCTTGCAAAATCGGTGCATGGCTTCAGACGATGTTCATAGCATATAGATCACCGTCGTCGTTGTTCATAGCCTATAGATCATACAAGAAGCAATCAATCACCTACTCAGTGGTAATGTGTAACATCCCAAAAATACTAAACTTGGATCATCAAACTCTAATCATCAAAATTAGGGTTAACAAAAACTTTTCTAAATAAAAATATGAAAGCATGCATGTGTGTATGCATTTCATTTGGAATTCTTTTGAACCACCTTGTTTGTGTGTTCCTTTGCTTGTAAATGGATTCTTAGGTGAAATAAACATCATCTAAACAATTCCCAAACTTTTCTCAAAGACAAATAAATCAAAACAAATAAAATAAGGGAATGGTCATTTTGACCAATTTAACTCCCATGCCTACTTTGGCTGTCCAAAACTTTCAGAACTTAACGGAAACTTTTCTGGATCTTTGCACCCCTTGATTGTACTCATAACAAAGTATCAAGGCCCACTTTGTGATCATCCAGAAACTTTCAAATGCATAGTTTAAATGACAATTCAAAATTGAATCTTTATCATATGAGAAGATCCCACTTTTTCAAAAACCACTCAAACAAGCTCAACTTTCAAAACCCAAGCATCTGTAGACTCACCAGCACTAACCTAGCACACCACCAAAAATCTTTTCAAAATTCAAAACTTGAATTCTTACGGCCATTTCATCAAACACTTTGCAGACATAAATCATCAAAATCTTAAACACTATTGTGAGTAGTGATTGAAGCCTAACTTGTCCCCTCTCTAGTTCACAACCATCTCAGTAGAGCATCTAGCAAGTTAAACCAAGCACTAGCCTCACTGTAAGCTGGGCAATGACATCAATGGTGAACAGCTGAAGCTCACCATGCCACCCCAGTGGAGACAGCAAGCTAGAAGGAGATTTAGCCGTGCCAACCTTGTCTGGGAAGCAGCCCACCGTCCACCGCCACTCCCTGTCCCAGCCGCGAGCGTTGCCAAACCCTGGACCACATGCACGGGCCGTGCCCAGCTCGCCAACAACCATGCCGAGCATGCGCCAGAGCGCCACGCCGACACCGCCGCGCCCGCCGGCCGCCACAAGGCATACATGATCGCCACCAACCCAAGAGACCGCCACACATCCCCGTTCGCCGCCCCATGCCTCACAGCCACCGCTCGCCGTCGAAGACGCCGCCTACTGCGAGAGCATCGCGCCTGCATCGTTTCCACCACCCCTACAAGCGCATTAAAGCTGTAGAGCATCGCCAGGAGACCACCAAGCGATCGCCACCGCCGGACATGCCTCTAGCAGCCCGTAGCCATGTCGCCACCGTCGCCTGCCCATCCTATTCGGTCTCGTCGTCGCGACTATAAATAGAGGCCGCCCCTAGCCGAATTGAGCACACCATCTCACTCCCCTCTCCTCACTGATCGTGCCACCCCGTTCCTGGAGCAAGGCGCGTAGCATGTCGTCGGAATTTCAGCGGAGCCTGCCGCTGCTGGAGAAGAAGGGGGCTAGCGATTGGAGCCTCCCCAGGAGAAGCTGCCGGTACCAGGAGGTTCGCCGTCGTCGACTTCGTCGTTCGCCCGCCTCGCTGACCCTCGCCTGAGCCCCAGTGAGCCCCCAATGACCCCCACCTGCCGCGCTAGGTTTCTATCTCGCCGGCGTTGCCCAACGTCGATGATGACCCTCAGCCATTGGATTAGAACCAGATCGAACGCACCACATCGCCCCATACCGCTTGCACTTCGCCTCACCGACGCTGGGGACAACGACTTAACCAGCCCGCGTAGACCTTGCTTAGCAGGTCGCCCAAGATCGCTTCCCGCGCAGCCCAGTTATTTGAATTTAACCTTTTTCATTTTATTTCAAACACACTTCCATACCTAGTTTCAAAAATTAACCCAGGTCGATTCAGTGAACCAAATTGAATGAAACCAATTTTGTTAGAAAGGTCTGGGAATGCAGAGTCCAAGCCCGTTGGATTCAAGTCATTTGGATCTGTAGATCATCCATGGTAAAAATAACAAGGCAGAAGCTTTTCTGCATTCAAATATTTTTCAAATTTAAACCATAATATCTTTTGAGTTAATTCCAACTCTCAAAAATCACATTTAACCATACCTTTCAGAATATATAAAAATATATAGGTTTACTTACAGAAATAATGACCAAGTAATAAAAGAATGCCACATAGGCATTTCTAGCCACTTTAATTAATTAAAATAAAAGAGAAAAACCTTATTAAATTGTGACACCACTTTAAATCACATTCCCATGGACTAAAATATGTGGTGATGACATGTGTCAACATGATCCCATGTTTGGTTTGGAGAATATTAAATCTTAAGTAGTTTTTCAATGAGTAGAAATTACTTTTCTAAAAATAAAAGGAATTAAACCAAGCTTTAATCTTGTAATGTTAGTGATGATGCTAGATCATCTATAGGACCCTTGTATGTGATGAATGCAAGTAGTTAAGTATTGTTTGGTGTTTGTGTACCTCATATTTATTCATAGACGCTAGTACCGACCAAGGATACGAGGAGGAAGGAGGATACTACGAAGAAGAAGCCGAGGAGAACTTCAACCACTACTATGCACAAGGCAAGCTAACACTTGCAAGATACTCTACTTTAGCAAGACTTACTATACAAGTTAACCTTGCAAGCCTAATACTACTAGCTGAATGTGCAAGCTTATACTTGCAATTGGGCAAGCTAATACTTACTTGCTACCATGTCAACTATATGCCTTAAGCATATGTGATCATATCCACTTGATAAACCAATCCTAGTTTTATTTGCAAGCCCTCTACTTTATTTCTTTATCAAAGCTTTAACTTAGAGTTGACTTAAGTGACTTGTAGATTCTAGAAAGATATATTGAAGGTTGCATAAAGAGCATAAAATTTGGCCTAAGCTAGAAAATCTTGATGTCATCCTAAGGCATAAGATTGAACTTAGTGGAAACTCCACTAGTTTACTATCCCCCATTAGTGCTTACCCCCACTTGTAGATGCTAGTGCTAAGCATAAAACTTGATCAACATTAGATGGGAATACTTGGTGAAAATGGTTATGAAAACCTTAGAATGATGGATCATTCTACTGAGATGTTTTGACATGTGTTTTTCGAACACCTGATGATTTTGGTGATGAAAATGTTGAGGCATGAGCCTTAGCCCTTTATAAAACTGATGGTTGTCTAGGTGCGATACCATTCCAATTTTATCGTACAACCACAATACCCGAAGATTGGGTAGGGCTTGACTAGAAACTTATATACCTTAGTATTAGTTCCCTCACGACCAAGGTCTGAGCTGAGGCTACCTTGTGAAGATTGTCCATCTGTGCAGTACCCAAGATGACAGTTGGTCATGGTTGGGAGGCCAAACTCACATGAGAGGTGCTTATACTCGGGCGTGTAATTGAAAGGTTAGGATTGATTATCCGCATACTGAGTATGGTGAATTCAGGATTTGTTCCTGACGGATGTATCGAATATTGTGGTGAAAGTGTACAATCTCTGCAGAGTGTCAAACTATTCGAATAGCTGCGTCTGCGGTTATGGACAGTTGGAATGGCCATACTGTTCCCCCGTCAGATGTTTTCAAAAGACTTGTGAAATGAATTGAGACTTTGACTTGACCACAACAGGGTTGTGATTTGAAATACAAGTTCCTACTTAGGAGTTATAAAATTGTGACTAGCTTCTCTTGCTTCTCAGCTTAGTAGAGATAAATCTAGCTTTTGCAAAACAACCCTAGAGCCTAGTGTCCTATTATCAAAAACCCCTTTCACTTGTTAGTATTAGTTTGCGAGTACTTAAAGAGTACTCATGGCTTTGTCCCTGGCTATTCCCATGGCCAGACTATGAAGAGGAGTACCTGGAGGATGGACCCCAGGAAGGTTACGACAACTAGGATCATCTCCCATCGTCAGCATTGCATGTGACCCCGAAGATGGAGCTTCGCCTACGCTACCGTTATTATTACGTATTCCGCTGCTTGAAGTTGTATTAAGAACTGGATCATGAGATCCCTATTTGTGTAAGACCTTATGTATGGTTTGTAATGGGTGATGTATTGTGGTATCCAATTCTGTTATGTCTCGCAAAAATGGTAATCCTGGGATTGCGATGTATGGCATAACAGGCATCTGAGATTAAAAATCCGGGTGTTGACAAGTTGGTATCAGAGCCATCCTGACCATAGGAGACCCTAGTTAGACTGGACGTTTGAATCAAAAACTTCCTCATCATATATTCTTATAGATGGACGTGAAGTACAGCAAGTTTTATCAGTTGGGGAATGGAGGAGACCTTATCTTTGAGAGAGATTTGGACCAGCTTTCGGAACTTCTGGAGCGTCCGCATCCCGAGTTCTTCGGAGCTCGGCTCAGTGATCAAGGAGGATAAGATCTGCAGTGGCTAATTGTTGCAAGTCTCCGAGGAAATATTGAACCTCCCACTGCTGAGGGAATTCAGTTTACCTTAAGAGAGAACAACTGGCTCGATGGACTTGCCAGGGCCATGCAGGAAGCTCTTTCCGTGCGTGTGGGCGTAGGCGTCAATCAGATCAAGGGAACCCGCTTTGAGTTTTGCCCAAGGCGTGATGCAAATGGATAACCACTGGAAGCCCCATACCACCCTGAGCTGAATACTCAATTGGACCACCTTAGCTTCATGATGTACGATCGTCAGCAGGAGTTGGATAACTGCCGAGACTACTCCAACCACAAATCTGCCATCATCAAGACGAAGGATCAAACCATCGCCATGCTAGCAAAGGATCGCAAGTCTCGTCGCCGTCAGCTCGACAAGAAGGAGCACATCATTCCCCGTCTTCGCCACTGTATATCATCTTTGGAGGACACCATCCACGAGAGAGACATGCAGTTGGAAGAAAGGGAGAATGCCAGAGAGGATCTTCGTGGAGACCCCTACTCCTATCTCAGCGATGATGATGATTTTTTGGAGGATCAGGCTATGGAATTCTTCACCGATGAGGATGATTTCGCCTTCATCAATGACGATGAAGATGACGAAGCCACAGATTCCGAGGAGTAGTAGCACTTGAGCACTAGCGTAGTGAGTAGTATTCGGTCCCACTGTATCGTAGTTTCCAGAATGGTTCTTAAAACCATCTGTTTTTCTTTGTTGTGGTGTGTGTTGTATCGTGTGCTATGAATGAATGAAGGAAACGCAAGTTGCTAGAAAATCTGAGTCAAACTTTAAAAACTTTTCAAAGTCCCAGAACCGTAGAAATTTCCCTCTTTTCTCATGATCTATCTCAATCTTCAGATGCCACGCGGAGGAAGTGGTTCATCCCCGGACCCGATGTTGCAGATTCTGCAAATGTTGACTTCTGACCGCGAAGCTGAAAGAGCGGAACGTCAGGCCAACCTAGCCACCATGCAACAGATAGCTCAGCTTGCCCACAACAACCAAGGCCACGGAAATCAGGACCACCATGGATCTAAGCTCAAAAATTTCCAGAATACCAACCCACCTATTTTCACTAAGTCAAAAGAACCCCTAGACGCCGATGATTGGCTGCAAACCATGGAAAATAACCTAGAAGTCGCCGGAATGGAAGCCAACGAGAAAGTTCTGTTCGCCACCCACTATCTAGCCAGAGATGCCAGGGCATGGTAGAATAGTGTTCGTGCAATGACCAGAGGCCAGATGATGACCTGGGAGGAATTTAAGGTCAAGTTTAGCAGAACCCATGTGCCACCGGGTTTAATCAAGAGGATGAGAGACGAGTTCAGAGAACTGAAGCAAGGAAGGATGACCGTAGTGGAATACCGTGACAAATTCTTGTCATTAGCTAGGTATGCCCCTGATGAGATCGACACCGAAGCCAAGAAGAAAGAAAGATTCCTGAATGGTCTGCATGATGAGATGCAGACAGTGTTAGTCAATATCCCCTTTGCTGATATTGAAGCCCTTGTCGACTCTGCTATCCAGATGGAAGGAAAGATCAACCAAGCCAATGAGAACCGCAAGCGTCGCATGATGCATCAACCAGGAACCCATCAGACCCAAAAGTATCGCCCTAACCCATCTTCAGGATTTGCCCCAAGAACCAACAGACCCCCGATGAACCGTCCGACCTATCCCAACCGTGGAAACCCTAGGACCGGAGGAAATCACAACAACCCCGGCAACTCTAGCAATTTCAATCGTGCCCCACAAAAGTTCAACACCAACAATGTTGCCACCAACACCAACACTGCCCCGAGGACTGGAAGCAATGTTGTGCCTGTAGCAGCAAAGGACAATTCGTAAGTGACTTGTTATGACTGTGGAAATAAGGGTCACTACTCCAACGAGTGCCCCAACAGGAAGAATGTCGTAGCCCCCAATGCCAATGCCCCAGCTCAGCAGCAGCATCGTGTTCAGCCCGGAAGAAGGTTTGCCCCAGGGAATTCACTCAACCGCAACAACCGTCTTTTTCTCATGCATGCTGAAGAAGCTCAGGAAGCGCTAGACGTCATGCTGGGTATGTTTTCTATTAATTCAGTACTTGCAAGAGTGTTGTTTGATTCTGGTGCATCGCATTCATTTGTCACCGAAGAATTTGCATGCACAAGTAAAATTCAACCAACCAAACTGAAGCATGTTATGATTGTTCAAATTCCCGGATCAACCACCAAGGCTAGGCAAATTTGCAAAGCCGTCCCTATCCGAATCCATGGCATAGATTTTTATGCTAATCTGATAGTACTCGAAACTAAAGGTTTGGAAGTAGTACTAGGAATGGATTAGATGTCCAAACATAAAGGATTGATTGACTGTGCCAAGAAAGCCATAACCATGACCAGTACAGCCGGAATATCAGTAGAGCATATATGCGAAACCTTACCTCGTCAATTCAAGTGCAACAAGAGTATAGCCAAACCTACCATTGACCAAGTCCGGATAGTCTGTGAATACCCTGATGTATTTCCAGATATTTTGCCTGGTATGCCCCCAGATCGGGATATCGAGTTTATCATCGAACTAATCCCCGGAACATGATCCATAGCCCAGAGACCATATAGTATGAACCCGTCGAAACTAGAGGAACTAAAGAAGCAACTGGATGCCATGTTGGAAATTGGATTGATTCAACCAAGTGCGTCACCATGGAGGTCACCTGTCTTGTTTGTGGACAAGAAGGATGGAGGTAACCATTTGTGTACGGATTATCGGAAGTTGAATGATGTCACCATCAAGAACAAATACCCCTTGCCCAAGATAGAAGATCTATTTGATCAGTTGACCAGTGCCAAGGTGTTTTCTAATATTGATCTAGAACAGGCTATCATCAACTCAAGATTCGTGCAGAGGATATCCCAAAGACTGCCTTTACCACCAGATATGGATTGTACGAGTATACAATCATGTCTTTTGGATTAACCAATGCCCCCGCTTATTTCATGAATCTCATGAATAAGATTTTTATGGACTTCCTGGATAAGTTTGTCGTTGTTTTCATTGATGACATTCTGATTTATTCCAAATCAGAAGAAGAACATGAGCTACACCTAAGGACCATTCTTGGAACCCTTAGAGAGCATCAGTTGTATGCCAAGTTTAGCAAATGTGAATTCTGGTTACAGGAGGTAGGATTCCTCGGTCACATTGTATCAGCTGGAGGAATTGTCGTTGATCCCGCAAAAGTGAAAGATGTAGAGGATTGGCAAGCCCCAACCACTCAAACCCAAGTTCGTGCATTTCTCGGATTGGCGGGATATTACCGCAAGTTCGTAGAAGGATTCTCGAGTATCGCCAGACCCATGACGCAATTGCTGAAGAAGGACAAGAAGTTTGAATGGACCGACAAATGTGAAGCGAGTTTTCAAGAACTCAAGAGGAGATTGATTTCAGCCCCAATCTTGATCATGCCGGATATCATGAAGCCCTTTGACGTATATTGTGACGCATCCAAGATCGGTCTCGGATGTGTGATAATGCAAGAAGGCAAAGTTATATCCTATCTATCTCGACAACTGAAGAAACATGAGCAAAATTACCCAACCCATGACCTCGAACTCGCAGCCGTAGTTCTAGCCCTGAAGACATGGAGGCATTACCTGATGGGAAATCGTTGTGAGATCTATACGGATCACAAGAGTCTGAAGTATATATTCACTCAGAAGGAGCTGAATATGAGACAGAGAACATGGATTGAGCTAATCAAGGATTACGATCTGGACATTCACTATCACCCTGGTAAAGCCAATGTAGTCGCAGATGCCCTTAGCAGATTGCTGTGCCGCTTGAACTCTATGATTTTGAAGGACCAACCAAGCTTGCACAAAGAGATGAAAGATTTTCGAATAGAATTAGTAAGTGAAGGATTTTTGGCGAGCATAGAACTCTAGCCCACTTTGATCAGTCAGATTAAAGAGGCGCAGAAGGGAAATGCTAGTATCGACGGAATCAAGCGTGATTTCCAGACAGCAAAGTACCCGGATTCACCGAAGACGAAGAAGGAGTTCTGTGGTACAAAGGACGCCTTTGTGTACCATCAGATTCTGAGTTGAAAGAAGTTATTCTGAAGGAGGCTCATGATACTCTTTATTCCATCCATCCAGGAGGAACTAAGATGTATCAAGATTTAAAAGAGCAATTTTGGTGGCATAAGATGAAGAGATAAATCGGAAGCTATATCGCCAAGTGTGATATATGTCAGCGAGTCAAGACAGGACATCAAAGACCCGCTGGATTGTTGCAACCATTGCAGATTCCGGAATGGAAATGGGATTCCGTTGGAATGGACTTTATCACTGGACTGCCTACTTCTAGTAGGGGAAATGACTCTATTTGGGTCATAGTGGACCGATTGTCCAAAGTCGCCCATTTCTTATCCGTCAAGACCACATATCAGAGTTCGAAGCTAGCGGAGTTGTACATCGCTAGAATAGTTAGTTTGCATGGAGTCCCCAAGAACATCGTATCTGATCGAGGAACTCAGTTTACCTCGAGATTCTGGAAGAAAGTCCAAGAAGGTTTAGGAACCCGCCTAGATTTCAGCACCGCGTATCACCCTCAGACCGATGGACAAACGGAGCGAGTAAATCAAATACTCGAAGATATGCTGAGAGATTGTGTGTTAGAATATGGATCTAAGTGGGAAGATTGTCTGCCATTTGCAGAATTTTCATACAACAACAATTATCAAGCTAGTTTGCAAATGGCCCCATTTGAATTTATGTACGGAAGGAAGTGTCGCACCCCTTTGAACTGGTCGAAAGTAGGAGAGAGTCAGATTTTCGGACCCGACATCCTACGAGAAGCAGAAGAGAAGGTTCACAAGATTCGTGAGCACCTCAAGACCGCCCAATCCAGACAGAAGAGTTACACCGACAAGAGACGTAGAGACCTCGCCTTCAACCTGGGAGATTTTTTTTATCTGAAAGTGTCGCCATTGAAAGGAATGCAGCGTTTCCAACTCAAAGGAAAGTTAGCCCCTAGATATATCAGACCTTTCAAGATTCTGAACCGTCGAGGAGAAGTGTCGTTTCAATTGGAACTACCCGAAGAGATGTCACCAGGCACAATGTGTTCCATATCTCATTTCGCAAGTGTCTCAAGTCCCAGAGAAGACCAAGTGTTCAAAACATCGATCACCGGACCATAGAGATCAACGATGACCTGACCTATCCCAAGTACCCATCCGTATTTTGGAAGAAGCTTTCAGAACTACCCAACCCAAGCATCAAGTTTCTCAAGATTCAAAGGAGCAACCACACGTAAGAGGAAGCTACCCGGGAGCGCCAAGATCACATCGTGACGTAGTTCCCGATCTCTTCAAATCCTAGGTAATCTTTTTCGTCCTTTTTCAAATCTCGGGACCAGATTTTGTTTAAGGGGGGAAGGTTTGTAACATCCCAAAAATACTAAACTTGGATCATCAAACTCTAATCATCAAAATTAGGGTTAACAAAAACTTTTCTAAATAAAAATACGAAAGCATGCATCTGTGTATGCATTTCATTTGGAATTCTTTTGAACCACCTTGTTTGTGTGTTCCTTTGCTTGTAAATGGATTCTTAGGTGAAATAAACATCATCTAAACAATTCCCAAACTTTTCTCAAAGACAAATAAATCAAAACAAATAAAATAAGGGAATGGTCATTTTGACCAATTTTACTCCCATGCCTACTTTGGCTGTCCCAAACTTTCAGAACTTAACAGAAACTTTTCTGGATCTTTGCACCCCTTGATTGTACTTATAACAAAGTACCAAGGCCCACTTTGTGATCATCCAGAAACTTTCAAATGCATAGTTTAAATGACAGTTCAAAATTGAATCTTTATCATATGAGAAGATCCCACTTTTTCAAAAACCACTCAAACAAGCTCAACTTTCAAAACCCAAGCATCTGCAGACTCACCAGCACTAACTTAGCACACCCACCAAAAATCTTTTCAAAATTCAAAACTTAAATTCTTGCGGCCATTTCATCAAACACTTTGCAGACACAAATCATCAAAATCTTAAACACTATTGTGAGCAGTGATTGAAGCCTAACTTGTCCCCTCTCTAGCTCACAACCATCTCAGTAGATCATCTAGCAAGTTAAACCAAGCACTAGCCTCACTGTAAGCTGGGCAATGGCATCAATGGTGAACAGCCAAAGCTCACCATGCCACCCCAGTGGAGACAACAAGCTAGAAGGAGATTTAGCCGTGCCAACCTTGTATGGGAGGCAGCCCACCGTCCATCGCCACTCCCTGTCCCAGCCGCGAAGCGCTACAAACCTCGACCACACGCACGGATCGCGCCCAGCTCGCCAAAGAACCATGCCGAGCATGCGCCAGAGCGCCACGCCGACCGACGCCCACGCATCACGCTGCCGCCGCCGCGTGCATACATGATCGCCACCAACCCAGAGACCGCCAGACATCCCGTCACGCCCCATGCCTCATCCACCACCGCCGTCAAGATGTCGCCTATGCCGCAGAGAATCGCATCGTTCTGCATCACCGCCACCGCCTACAAGCGCATTAAAGCCGTGAGAGCATCGCCAGAGACCACCGTTTATCGCCACCGCCGCCATGCCTCTAGCGCCATAGCCATGTCGCCACGCCGCCGCCCATCCTGCTCGGTCTAAGTCGCGACTATAAATAGAGGCCACCACCCCAATGAATTGAGCACACCATCTCACTCCCCTCTCACTGATCGTGCCACCCGTTCCGGAGCAAGGCGCGCAGACGTTGCCGGAATTTCACCGGAGCCTCGCCATTGGAGAAGAAGGGGCCAGCGATTGAGCCGCCCTAGGAGAAGTCGCCTGCAGGAGGTTCGCCGTCGTTGACTTTGTCGTCGCGCCGCCGACCTCGCCGAGCCCGGTGAGCGCCAACGACCCCCCACCGCCGCTAGGTTTTTGTCTCGCGGCGTTGCCCAACGTCGACGATGACCTCACCGCTGGATTAGAACCAGATCGAACGCACCACATCGCCCATCACCGACGCTGCGTGGGGACAGCGACTTAACCAGCCCGCGTAAGCGCTGTGCTTAGCAGGTCGGCCCAGTATCGCTTCCCGCGCAGCCCAGTTATTTGAATTTAACCTTTTTCATTTTATTTCAAACACACTTTTGTACCCAGTTTCAAAAATCAACCAGGTCGATTTAGTGAACCAAATTGAATGAAACCAATTTTGTTAGAAAGATCTGGGAATGCTGAATCCAAGCCCGTTGGATTCAAGTTATTTGGATCTGTAGATCATCCATGGTAAAAATAACAAGGCAGAAGCTTTTCTCCATTCAAACATTTTTCAAATTTAAACCATAACAGATTTTGAGTTGATTCCAACTCTCAAAAATCACATTTAACCATACCTTTCAGAATATATAAAAATATATAGGTTTACTTACAGAAATATTGACCAAGTAATAAAAGAATACCACATAGGCATTTCTAGCCACTTTAATTAATTAAAATAAAAGAGAAAAACCTTATTAAATTGTGACATCACTTTAAATCACATTCCCATGGACTAAAATATGTGGTGATGACATGTGTCAACATGATCCCATGTTTGGTTTGGAGAATATTAAATCTTAAGTAGTTTTCCAATGAGTAGAAATTACTTTTCTGAAAATAAAAGGAATTAAACCAAGCTTTAATCTTGTAATGTTAGTGATGATGCTAGATCATCTATAGGACCCTTGTGTGTGATGAATGCAAGTAGTTAAGTATTGTTTGGTGATTGTGTACCTCGTATTTATTCATAGACGCTAGTACCGACCAAGGATACGAGGAGGAAGGAGGATACTACGAAGAAGAAGCCGAGGAGAACTTCAACCACTACTATGCACAAGGCAAGCTAACACTTGCAAGATACTCTACTTTAGCAAGACTTACTATACAAGTTAACCTTGCAAGCCTAATACTACTAGCTGAATGTGCAAGCTTATACTTGCAATTGGGCAAGCTAATACTTACTTGCTACCATGTCAACTATATGCCTTAAGCATATGTGATCATATCCACTTGATAAACCAATCCTAGTTTTATTTGCAAGCCCTCTACTTTATTTCTTTATCAAAGCTTTAACTTAGAGTTGACTTAAGTGACTTGTAGATTCTAGAATGATATATTGAAGGTTGCATAAAGAGCATAAAATTTGGCCTAAGCTAGAAAATCTTGATGTCATCCTAAGGCATAAGATTGAACTTAGTGGAAACTCCACTAGTTTACTATCCCCCATTAGTGCTTACCCCCACTTGTAGATGCTAGTGCTAAGCATAAAACTTGATCAACATTAGATGGGAATACTTGGTGAAAATGGTTATGAAAACCTTAGAATGATGGATCATTCTACTGAGATGTTTTGACATGTGTTTTCCGAACACCTGATGATTTTGGTGATGAAAATGTTGAGGCATGAGCCTTAGCCCTTTATAAAACTGATGGTTGTCTGGATGCGATACCATTCTAATTTTATCGTACAACCACAATACCCGAAGATTGGGTAGGGCTTGACTGAAAACTTATATACCTTAGTATTAGTTCCCTCACGACCAAGGTCTGAGCTGAGGCTACCTTGTGAAGATTGTCCACCTGTGTAGTACCCAAGATGACAGTTGGTCATGGTTGGGAGGCCAAACTCACAGGAGAAGTGCTTATACTCGGGCGTGTAATTGAAAGGTTAGGATTGATTATCCGCATACTGAGTATGGTGAATTCAGGATTTGTTCCTGACAGATGTATCAAATATTGTGGTGAAAGTGTACAATCTCTGCAGAGTGTCAAACTATTCGAATAGTCGTCATGATATGGACAGATTAGAGTGGCCATACTTCCCCGCCGATGTTTTCAAAAGACTTGTGAAATGAATTGAGACTTTGACTTGACCACAACAGGGTTGTGATTTGAAATACAAGTTCCTATTTAGGAGTTATAAAATTGTGACTAGCTTCTCTTGCTTCTCAGCTTAGTAGAGATAAATCTGGCTTTTGCAAAACAACCCTAGAGCCTAGTGTCCTATTATCAAAAAACCCCTTTCACTTGTTAGTATTAGTTTGCGAGTACTTAAAGAGTACTCATGGCTTTGTCCCTGGCTATCACTACAAGGAATCTGGCTATGTATGACCCTCCGTTTTCGTCACAGAATCGTCATAGTAGTCTATTTATGACGATTCTATGACGATTTTGAGATCGTTGAAAGTTGAGCGTCACAAATGAACTATAACGACGTTTTTGGTAAAATCGTCATAACCGTCTATGACGATATTGGATCGTCATAACGTCTATGACGATCCAATATCGTCATGGACTATCTAGCCAGGCCAGCTTAGATCCTACGTGGCAAAATTGTGACGAAATGAAATCGTTGCAGTGTGAATTCAGCTCGGTCCAGTTCAATCACTTATATGGGCCAAGCCCAATAATTCAGCATTTTTGGGCCTACAGCTTTGTAGGATCAATTTTTTATTCTAATTTTCAGCCTTTTTATTGCCAATATTATTTGGGCCCTAGACTTTTTACAATCCTTTTATTATTTGGTACTACCTATTTCTTTTTGGATTTCAGCCTTTTTCATAATTCATTTTCCACAAAAATATCACTCTGATCCAACACCAAGAATGGGCCATAGCCTTGTTACAACATTTGATACAGAATATTACACAGTCAACCAGTCATGCTCAATTTTACTAAACAAATATTCTTATCACAGCATTACAAATGAACCAGACTTTGGAATAGCGATACTATATGCACTCATTACATCAAAATAAAATTCAGTTCACAAAACATAGTTGCATAAGGCATCGCTTCTTCCATCTAGGCTTCAATCATATCATCCAGAACTTGCGTCTTAATCATCTGAATAAAGGCCAGCATATTAGCCTATGAAATTATTCACAAAAATAAAAAGGAGTAAGAAAGCATTCAAAAAAATAGGTTCCTTTATGGTCAGCCTAAATTGACAAATACTATCTAGAATACAATACCGAATTTAGCGATCAATCTTTCACCAGAAAAAGCAATTTTCATTGAACATTTCATTGATATTTAATAGCATTTGATGTTCAGTAGGAACAGTAGTGGCATTCATAAACAATTTTACAGAGCTAATCCAACGAAAATAATCGACAAAACATTTGATCTAACCAAGCACACAACTAAGAAGAGCCAGCCATTTTGGTCACACAACTAGCAGTTGGCAAAAAGCAGGAATTTCTCGAGGAATGGAGAGCCCAACTTACAAGGGGGAGATAGGCAGGTGGAGCCACTAAGGACTGATTCTTGTGTGACAGTGAAGATTATGTGCTCTCTCGATAATCACATTGCGCCCCTATAGAACAACACAGAACGAGGAAACAACAGACACACACTCAGTCAAGAAATCAAGCCAAGATACTACCCTAGCCCAACGTTTCCCCGCTAGATCCATGCCCCAATCAACGCTTGGTCAGGAACGAGGGGGAAAGGGACAAACCTTGGGGCCCATCATGACCTTGACGGCGTCTTAGGTGATATACAGATTTGGATTTGCCGGTAGGATACTTGACCAAGTCCATTTGTCCTGTGCTCCTACCAATGGAGGTGAGGAATACCTAGACAGACAACCCAAATCAGGCGACCAACATCAAGCATAGAACATTAAGTGGTAAAAAATAATGCTTGACAAAATTAATAGACAATAGTTGTTATACTACTACACCATTCGAGCTCACAGTAAGGACCTAACAAAATAGCAAGTTGGAAGCTATGACATAGAACGCATGCATACCATCAGACATGGCAGTCCCAGTCGGCTTAAATGTATAAAGTCATCTGCACATTTGTCTAATCTAATTGCACTAGTACAAAACAGAGGTAACTTGGAACATATGATACTACAAAATGGAGATGGTGCTAACATAAACTGTTTGGTGAATTACAGGAGCGAAACACATAATTCTCTAGAAACTATCCAGAAATGATAGTAAACAAAAATCAAGTTAACGCTACACTTCTATACACTTAGAACAATTAACTGCATGAAAGGTATGAGAAGTAATATGGAACTACAAAGGTCAACCAATTAATTCAATATGTATACATGGTCCTGTAGAGGTCAACTCAAAGGAATATGTTCTTGGACTCCTAGGAAACAAACAAGGGTGCATAAACTACAGTGAACTATCAAAAAAATTACCATGCAACCAATATCAGGAACAACTACAACTCATTTTAGTACAATCTAAACAACTATATCTGCAACCTCCAATCACTTGATCGGAAGGAAATAAAGATAAAATAATCGTAATAGCTATTTTTTCCAAGGGATATCCTAAACATTCATAAAAAATATAATAATCTGACTGAAAAATATATAACAGCTAGATGAGTTTGATTAATTCTACTACCCACTTGAGTTACAAGGACATGAGAGAACATTGTATAAAAGCCATGAGCGAAACATAGTCTACATACACACTCATATAGAGTATGTTGTATGCAAGTACAAAAGAGTAGCATGTAGAGTTAGCAATTACTCCTTCCGACCCGAATTAGATTTTACATATTTGTCTAGATCCGTATGTATCTAGACATATTTTAGTGTATAGGTACATGTGACTCTAGAAAATTTAATTCGGGACAGAGGGAGTACATTTTTGTAAATAATTCTAGACTCAACTATGGCATTTAACTATCGCTGCGTGTATCAATTTATGCAGTAAGGAATTACAGCAAATTATTAGTAGGTCTTGCACAGTTTAAGATACTTTTACTAGTAAGTGAACATGAATGAATCGACCGGACATAGTAAATCAGTGAGAGAAGATCAGAAGAGCATCCATTGGTCACCTTGTAGAGGTAGGAGTTGGCCAGCATCTAAGACTGATTGGCGTGATCGAAGATGCCGATATCTGCATACAAAAGATGCAAATAAAACCCATATGAGGATCAGATCAAGGAGAGGAGCGGAGGTGTGGAGGTGCGGAGAAGAGGGGGCAACTCACCTGGTTGTCCCTGATGACCTAGAAGACGGGGACGGCAAGGATGGCAAGGATCCTGCGCCATGACGGCTGTAGCACCACGGACAACGACGATGTTTCCCTGCTCGAGCTCAGTACAAATAAATATTCTTAGCATCTCAGTACAAATGAACAAGTTATTTTAACTAGTTAACTAGCCAACATACATATGCACCATCCACTCCATAAGATATATCAAATTACTGTAGTTGTGGACATATGTCTTAGAACAGACAAAATAATGTTATCATGTGAAATTCAAGCTATGTACTGTAGATTGTACAAGAATCCAATTTACAAGTATCTAACATGGTCTAAAATCTAGCCATTTGTTTCAAAATCTAACATCTAACAACATGTGATTTGCAGCTTTATGGTCTGTTTTATTTATATCAGCCATTGTATGATTAGTATGGACTCACCATGTTCTCAACAAGGAGGCAAGGTCACTGAGGACACGACATGATCGCTAAGGTCTGCGTGTTCAGGGAGGTCGGAGGTGACGGTGGCGTCCTTGCTGATCTTGTAGGCATGCTCTCTGAATACAATAAAGTTAGGAACCAAGAGTAAATGACTGCTACATGTCTTCTTGGATTTATTCATATACTAAAATTGCAGTAATCATATGTAAACTGAATGGATGGTAAAATTAATTAGATTTGTCTCTTCATATATACAGTATTGTGTTATTGTCATCACAACCATTCCTTGTCTGGGTGTACCATCACTTAAAAACAAGCTTGAATATGATGTTTAGGGATTTATTTTTTATGAAAAATGTTTTAGGGAATCAAAGTTGGTTCACCAAAACTAGTACTCCTTGACGATAGCAATATATTCCTTCCGCTCCCTCTAATTTCTATCTCATAAGGACCCAATGTACTACATTATTAGTTCATAGCACTCCCATTTCTCTCTTCTAACATTCTAGTGACAATCCATTAGCCATAAGTTAGAATGACATGTAGCCCACACCAAATCAAACTTCAGTAACACCATCTGTAGTTTTACTGAACATAGCTCGAAAAAAATACTGCAGTTTACTCGAATCCAATCGATCTGCGATCTGTCACTACGGCCAAAAAGGGATTCTATCATTGCGACGCTTACCTCTAAAGAGCGCGGCGTAGGTGAGGTTGAGCTTCTGTGACATGGAGAGCCACTCCCCCATCTTCTCCCCTTCTTCCTCTCCACCACCATGCAGATCACTGCTCCCTCCGGAACCACCACTCCAAGATCCAACGCTGCCGCCGTCCAATCCACCCCCGCCGAGCTCGGGCTCCTTGGCCACGACTTCCGCGAGGAGGCGGGTGCCGAGGGTACCAGACCGGAGTGAGAGGAGGGTAGGGGCACGAGGTACACGCAGGTAGAGGAGGGAGCACTGGGAGGCGGAGATCTGCGCCGAGGAGAGGCAGGCATGTGAGGGTCATGGCGGGGATGGGGATTTCTTAGGGGCTCAAACCATCACCGTCGTCGTCCTCCTCGACCATCATTTGAGTCGTCGTCGGTGAGCTTGTGTAAGAGGCTTTCGAACAGAGGGCAGCGGCGGCGCAATCTAGAGTTAGGGATCTCACTGGAGAAGGAGGGGAGCGGCTGGAGCGAGCGGGAAAGGGTTTCTCGCTGGAGAAGGAGGGGCGGCGGCAGCGCGCGGATCTCACTGGAGAAGGAGGAGCGGCGGTGGGCGAATCTCGCTGGAGAATGAGGAGCGGCGGCGATAGGTTAGGGTTGGGGAGAAGCATTCGCTGGGAGGGTGGGGGACGTGGCGGTTTTGGTTCGGCCGACACGCGCGGGATATTTCCGGTCTCTGCGCGCGATGTGAAATATTTGTTGTCCGCGCACGATGGTACCATGCCATGTCATCGATCCATGTCAAGTTCCCTCATATTAGCATCCTACCCGTCCATCTTGCTCGGATCCAACGGTCCATGTTGCTATCCTCTATATTTAGATCTCCCTAGCTATTATGACGATTTCATTTAAAGTAATTACGACGTTTTTGAGAAAAATCGCCATAGTTTACTAAGGCTTTGACCCTCCCAAGCAGCTTGAGCGGAATCTTCATAAATCTAAGACGATTTTGTAGATGGTCACTACCAAAACGTCACAAGCTGACATATTTCTTGTAGTGTATTCCCATGGCCATACTATGAAGAGGAGTACCTGGAGGATGGACCCTAGAAAGGTTACGACAACTAGGATCATCTCCCATCATCATCATTGCCTGTGACCCCGAAGATGGAGCTTCGCCACGTATTATTATTATTCGTATTCCATTGTGAAGTTGTATTAAGAACTGGATCATGAGATCCCTATTTGTGTAAGACCTTATGTATGGTTTATAATGGATGATGTACTGTGGTATCCAATTCTGTGATGTCTCGCAAAAATGGTAATCCTGGGATTGCGATGTATGGCATAACAGGCATCTGGGACTAAAAATCCGGGTGTTGACATAATAACAGCAAAAATTAGGAAAGGAGCCTATCGAGGCAAACAACCAAACACCTCGTGTGCAAGGCAGGCGAGCAAGGTCGCGGTAGGCGGTTGAAGACTGAACGAACGCTAGAAGAAGCTTGGAGGCAATATGTGACTCAAACAGCAGGAGGGCTCCGACAGTGACCCATCGGTGTTGAATGGGGCGATGGGGTGATTTACAGTGTGAGAGATGAATGCGGCACATCTTCAGGTGTACGGAAGAAACAATGGCTGGGTCAATGACAAGTGGAACATGTTTGTCTGTATCTGACGTGGTGGGGCACAAGGCTTGTGTCCGACACACTCAGAAGGCTCCATGTGGGCGCGGGGGCGGACTAGGCGTGCGTGAGAGGCCATTTGGGCCACGTCGGACAAAATACGGCCATCAAGGGCGCAACTGAGCGCAATTTTATATCTGGCGTGCCCAATAGCTGCTTGGAGCCCAATAGCTGCTTGGAGAGCCCTTTAGGGCTCGCTGCTGGAGATACTCTTAGATATATAGTTATTTTATGGCTTTCAGCAATATATCATCACTTATCAGGATTTTCTATGAGGTTTTGGACCACTTTTAAAGAGTATAATAAGAAACGGACGATCCACAAAAACGTTCCTCCTTTTCCTATTTTGAAAATAAAAATAGAAAAATAGGAGAAAAAAATATGACAGAAAAAATAGGAGAGAAAAAAAACCGAGAGAAGCAAAAGTCACTTTCAAAGGTTTAGTTACGGAAGCACTACCCAATGGAATGTTAAGCGTTTAGCTAGATAATGACACCATCATCCTGGGCTATATTTTAAGAAAGATCCGCTCTAGTTCTATACGAATACTGATGGGGGATAGGGTCAAAATTGAAGTAAGTAGTTATGATTCCAGCAGAATTTACCCTTTAACCATAGGTATTCTTTGTGGAGCAGTATGGCTAATGAGGCGTGGGGATCCTATTGGAATTAGATTTATGTGACATGTAGTGGTGTATATTGTGTATGGTGTTCGTCAAAATGAAATAAGTGTTGTGTTTTTTTGTGTATCATTATGTGTTTGTTCAATAAATAAAAAATAAAAAATCTAAATTAAGTTGAGGATTTATAATTTATTACGGGAGGAATTAACATTTTCTATCATGCTTTTTCTAGGACAATATTTTGTACCATGTAAATGACAGAAATTGCTTTTGTACGGCAAAATTTGCTAACGTAAAAAGCTGTTCACGGGCTGTATGGGCCTGAGCAATTAGTCCGCCACCACATGAAGGCCCCAGATATCTAGGGTTTCCGCCTCTACGCCGTCGCACAAGTATAAACGAGCGACCAAAACCCTCGTCCATTCTTCCCCACCGCCGCCTCGTCCCCTCCAAGCTGCAGCGCCGCCCCGCGTCGACCGAAGAATCACCAATGGCGCCGACGTCGAAGATGGCCCTGGGCATCAAGCGCGCGTCGAGGTCGCACTCCTACCACCGCCGCGGGCTCTGGGCCATCAAGGCCAAGAACGGCGGCTCCTTCCCCAAGGCCGAGAAGCCAGCCGCCGTCGCCGAGCCCAAGTTCTACCCCGCCGACGACGTCAAGCCACGCACCGTCAGCACCCGCAAGCCCAAACCCACCAAGCTCAGGTCCGTCCCTTCCCTGAAACGCCGCACAATTGGCTTCTGCCTCTGCCGATCCCACGCGGAGGTTTTGAGCGAGGACGATGTGGTTGTTGCAGGTCGACCATCACACCAGGTACGGTGCTGATCCTGCTCGCGGGGAGGTACATGGGGAAGCGCGTGGTGTTCCTCAAGCAGCTCAAGTCCGGCCTGCTGCTCATCACTGGTAAACATTGCTGCTTCATGTGATGTGATATTGTGATGTATCATTTGTTGCCCTTAGTTTCCCTGACACTAAGGTAGATCTAGTGCCCGATATATGGCTTGCTGATCCTGAACACAGTTGTAGGATGAATATATCTAGTGGATTGTTCTGCCGAGGAATTTTAAGTTCACGGCATGTTTAGTCGACTACCTAAGTCTCGTGTTACAGATGTTAGATTGCAGAATAACTCAAAACAGTTTTATCTGGTACATAGATTGTGAATCATTCGTGTGCCTAGTAAGTGATTTTGGAATGTTCACATGATTCAGTGTTTTAAAAATGTCTGTTGTTAAACATTTTAAAAAGTGTCCTCGGAATTTTATTTCCCTAATTTCAATGCGGCCACCATGGATGTAAAATCATGCGAATTCTCTCTGTAGTTGACCTGTTCAGAGGACCTAATTTGCATTAACGATTTTGTTACTCCCTCCAAATCATATTAATTGACTTTGATTTGTCAAAATTTAGATGAATCTATATACTAAATAGTGTCTAGGTTCATTGAAATCTAGACAAATTGAGTCAATTAATATGGGCCGGAGGGAGTAAAAGAAAATTGTATTGAGGATTCTTAATTCAGAATTTGTTGGTTGTTTCAGTTACAATTCAAGTCCTATGGTGGTGGGATTCTTAGGCCTCAACGAGTCAACTTTAAGTTCCCAGTGCAAATTGGAACCAAACAATAACTATGTGAATCACTTCATTGTGATGTCATTTTTAAACTCCAATTTGAAATGTTGCTGTTCTCTACAGGACCTTTCAAGATCAACGGAGTGCCAATCCGTCGTGTGAACCAGACTTATGTCATTGCCACATCCACAAAGGTGGACATCTCTACAGTCAACGTGGGGAAGTTTGATGACAAGTACTTTGCCAGGGAGAAGAAGACCAGGGCGAAGAAGACTGAGGGCGAGCTATTCGAGACAGAGAAGGAGGTAACATCCACTCACCATTATTCTCTGTATATTGTTATCAACCGCGTTCCGATAGTCATGTTGTCTCTTCTCTGTTAACCTGCAGGCAACCAAGAATCTGCCTGACTTCAAGAAGGATGACCAGAAAGCCATTGACGCTGAGTTGATCAAGGCTATCGAGGCCGTCCCTGACCTTAAGAACTATCTTGGTGCCCGGTTCTCTCTCAGGGATGGTGACAAGCCGCATGAGATGTCATTCTAAGTTAGTCGGTACAATTTTTGAGTTCTGCGGATCGCGTTTTTGTCTAGCGTGTTGTTCTGTACTTGAACTTTGTGTGCCTGGTTAGTAAACTATTGATTTCAACTGAAGTCTGCCTGTCAAATATTGAGGAAGATTACTAAAGGAGTACTGTCCTTTTTGATGGTTCATTGTGGTATTTTCCAGCTTCATGGCATTTGTGGTGCAATACGGTTCAATGTTTGACCTGCTTGTTGTGCTGAAAGCTATGTTTTGCTTCAGGTGAACAGCAATATTGTGGTTGATATTTGTTGCCCTGGGCGTTCTTCAATGTGAACCTGCTGATAGTATCTCTTGCAATGTTGATTGCTTATATTTCTGTGGGGTGTGGGCATGTAACTCGGAATTGCTTCATCTATGAAAGATGCATTGGACTGCAGCCAGTGCCTGTAACTGGCGAAGCTACCATGTCATCATATGTTTGTAGATACAATGCCACAGTTTCTGTCACCAAGCACACTGCTGTTTGGCTGTTTATTTCTGCTTATTTTGGCTTTTATTAGCTTATTAAACTATCATCTAACAATATCAGTCAAAAGCATCTGCTCCCTTTGATTCATATTAATTGACTTTGATTTGTCAAAATTTAGATAAATCTATATACAAAATAGTGTCTAGGTTCATTGAAATCTAGACAAATTTGAGTCAATTAATATGGGCCGGAGGGAGCAGTGTTTTTGTGGCTTATAAGCCAAAGTTCAAAAGCAAAAAATAAGTCCAACCAAACAACTTTTTGTCTCTTTTCTGTAGTCAGAACCAACAGATCGTGGAGGCGGATAATACTCCGCGCGTTGTTGCCGAAGTTTTATAAATAAATTTGTTGCAAGCAAAATCAGAACACATGAAAATTCACTTGCTTCGGAACAAAACAAAACCCTGCAATCAAATAGATTGTCCAAGGGCGCCATATTCTAGGAGCCCAAGTTATGCTATTGAAAATTCGTTCCTCTAGCAGTTCCGATTTGAGCATTCCGTTCCCCTTTTCAAACCCCGCTTCTTTTCATATAACAATCCCTGATCAAAGAGAGAACAATATCCATTTCAAAATATTTCTAACGGATTCCTTGGTTCGGACCGACAAAGTAATGGCACTCGATTATTATCAACCTGACTGCAATCTTTTTCTGTCGGTAAGGATTGCACCAGAGAAGGTACAATAATAAGTGTGCAAAAATTTTGTTTGAGAAGGGAGCATAACACAACTCTCAGAATCTGCTTACCATGGCAAAAAAGAAAAATAATAATAAATTCGACTTGGTTGTTAAAAGCAACGCCCTTAGAAAAACTTGATCATCTCGTTTGTCTTGACCATATCCCTGTGGCTAGAGTGTAGCGGCGTCTCTTTGCCGATCGTTCATGGGCGAAGTAAGTCACCTCGTTTTTTCCCGCAGATTTGGTTTCATCCTCACACCTTTGGTCTTAATTAAGATGCCTCGGAGCTCTTCCTCGGGTGATTTTTTTCTGTCGTTGTGCATTTGGAAGCTAAGTTGATTTACTACATGCACTATATGCTATAACCTATGGAACATCTAGTCCGCTTCCATGTAGGTGAACAACGGTGATCTAGAAATGATGATTAAAACTTATTTATATATAACCGTGCCAAAAATAAATAATGAAGAGGTTTTCTAATTTGGACACAAAATACACAGATGATCCAAATATTACAAAAAGTTACTAAGATGGTACTAATCATGTGACTGATATGTTCCTTTTCTAAAACATGGCAGAAAAGCGAAGCAGCAGGTTGAATCAATTTACCAAGAAATAAACGTTGTTTCTGTACCAGGTTCAGGGCAAGCCATATGATCATCAGAGTTCAAAAGGTGCATTTGAAAAAATCTTTTAATCTCAAATGATAGGAAATTTAAGTCAGAAAAATGAAAAATTGAAAAAGGACCGTAGAAGTAATTTGCACCTAGCTTTTGTGCATGTGGAAAACAATTTAGCATCAAAAGGAACAACCATATCTCGCTGCAACCATTTACACAACTATTCACAACCATTATCTTGAACAGAGTATAATTACCAAAAGAACTGCTGTCTCACACTCATCCTCTTACTTTCCTCCCCATGGAGCATTGTACCCTTCCTTTCTTAGTACAAAGAAGCATCCATGAGAGACTGCAACAGAAAACGAAACTACAGGTTGTGAGCTTTCTTCACATGTATCTAATTATGTGAAAGCGAAGAAGAGTAAGAAAATGAAAGATGATTTCAAATTATTTTTTTGACAATCGTATCTATAAAACTGAACTTTTTCTAAAAAAAAGCATGCTTAACTTAAACATGCCTGTAAAATAACTTCAGCAAATGATAGTATACAGAAGTTAACATGTGAAGGATTCGAAGGAAAGGTCTCGTGTAAAAAGCTTAACTTGCTACGAACCATCAGAATATGAAGAACATGCACTTCCTGGTGACAGGCTCCTTGGGCTAACAAAACCCAAGCCAAAGATACGGCAGTTTCCGCGAGCATGAAAAACCAAAAGAGGGATTAAATCTTTAAACCATTACCCGGCGAGCTCACCTTGTAGACTGCTCAAGTCCTCAACGGGTAAAGTAGAGAGCTCATGTACTCCAGCAGCATGGTGTTTGCTTCGTTGGTCACAGATCGACTCGTCTAAGCATAAACAATTTCCTGTAATCTGCCTACCGGTGCTGGGGTGGATGTCATCGTTGGAGATGACAAAGTCCTGTTGCTGTACGGAGAGGACATGTAGGAGTAGATGACGGCGGCACAGAGCAAGCTCATCAGAGAGACAACTGAGGTCTGGAGGAGGTCAGATGAGGAACGATGAGATGTGCGGTGCCGTGGTGATATGTAGGAATACATTAAGAGACGACACAGCCGCTCACCTGCCCTAATTATGCCTGGCCGTTTTGTCTCCTCGTCAGTTTATATCGAAGAAAAGGCACTAAAAAGCTCGGTGGACTCAATCGTTTCGTTTCCGGAGAACAGTGGGCATTTAGAGGCCGTAAAGTGCCTCAGTTTCTTCACACGTGATGATGGGCATTATTATCTAATGGTTGTACAACCAAGGTACTCAATGCATTCACCATGGTCGTTGAACACACAATATGCACGCATGGTTTAAGCAGAATGTGGGGTCGGGTAATAGCTAATAGAAAAAATTGTAGTGACGTGGCTTGCTGTGAGGGCTGGAAAATCTAGTAGCGGGGGTTGCTATTTAGATATAGAAGATAGGCCTATGGCCTGATGTTGAGAAGATACGAGATACTGTACACAACTTACACACACTCACACAAGATCGGCCTACCAAAGGGGCTGGCACCGGCAGCGGGGAACCAAGGACACAACACCCACGGAGACTAAGCCGGGGAGGGTGAGCGCTTGCTGGACAGGCAAAGATGTTGGGCCGAAGCTCTCCCTAGAGCTTGAGCACGCCAACCAACTATGCACACCGTCGAGACTACTACACCGACGCGGGCATCACCACCAGGAGCCGAGCAGCCTCCCTCACGCACTGACGCTGACAAGCACTAAGGAAAGAGCCTAGTAGAGAAAAATGCCGAAGGCGTGAAACAAGGAGCAAGCCCGTTCAAAGCACGCAGAACGAAGATACAACGCCGAGCCCAATAGAGAAAAACGCCGAGGGTGTGAAACGAGGGGCAAAGCCTGTCCGAAGCACGCAGAACGAAGATACAACGCCAAAGCATCGCAGCTCCGCCACACCACCTTCGGCCAGATCGGCAATCGACAGCACCCCGGGCTGTCGTCGCCATCGGATCTGGGGCGGAAGCGATGGGATCGAAAGGGCTCGAGGGCCCGGCCCAAGAGGCGGGCAGAGGGAGCCACACCGCCCGACGCTCCACCAGGAGGCCTCCTTGCAGGTCCGACAGGTCTCGGCGCCGTCTCCGGCCAGGCTACCTTCGCGCCTCAATGCCCGACACGCCCCGCTGCCGCCAGCTCGTCGACTGCAGAGATCACGCCGCCCGCAACAGAGCACGCAAGGACCCACCTCCACGAGCGTGCCACAAGCACCACGTAGCCATCACGCCATATGCCCAGCGCCACGCCCTCGCCGCTATCACCACGCGAGGGGGAGAAAAGGGCCCCGCCACAGCCGGCACCGTCCGGACTTTGCCCGGCGCGCCCTCTGGCGGTGGCGAGGGGGGGGGGGTGGGGGAGGGGAGGGGCGCCGCCGGGGGGCTCCCGGTCGGTCGCGGGAGCGACTCGGGAGATAAGGTTTCTATATCCGGAGGCGTTTTCACTATACAGCTAGTGACGAACGAGCTAACAACGTTAACGAAAAGGTCCAAATGTATTTTGTAACAGCATGACCAAATATATATTCTATTGTTTCTTTGAAAATGCATTTATCACTATCGTTTCACGCCTTATTTTTTAAGTAACAATATATTTTATTAGACAATCGAGAGATAACATATATGGTCAACACCTACTTTGCGCAAAGAACCCTTCCCCGTATGTGATAGTCCATCTTTAATTAAGATACTAACTTTTTAAAGTCCATCGATTAACCATCAACTATTACAAAGAGCCCCAAAAGTAACCAAAACTAGAACTAGGTATTTCAACCACCTAGCGACACCTGAAAGCGCGCCGTTGTCCTTGCCCCTCTATCAGGAGAGCCGTACAAACCTTATCGTAGCAGAGTTTGTTGTAGTAGACATACCGAAAATCATCATGCTATGGCCAGAAGTACCAACACACCATAGAATAAACCATCACCAATGACGAGAGCCTTAGATTAGAAGCCTAAATGAACCGACACCAATGAACATAAAAACTGTCAGGATACTTTTGCAAACAACAAATTTAAAACGAAGAGATCTGTCGAAAACAAACTCTACATGCCGTTCGCCAACGCAAGGCGCACCACCAGAGCGTGGATAGAGTGGAGATGACCATGTCGCTGCCATCTCACCATTCCAAAGAATACGCTAAAAGAAAGTAAAACAAGAACATACCCCTCCCCCGCCAGTGAGCGGTCAGGATTCGTTGTACCTCCAAGGTCCGAAAGGCCATTGCCTCCTTTGTCTTATATTGTACAATTGTACCGTTTGAACTAGTTTAGGCAGGATACTGGCTATAGAGGTGATCCACAAGAAAATTTAACTTTCAAAGATACTTTTACAAACAACAATTTTAAAAAAGGACAAGTAAATTGAGAAGCTTTAAAAGATAGCTACATTGAGTGAACACTAAAACCACTAGAATAAGTCAGCTACCATTTATCATTGTCTTCCTCCCCATTTAAAGATATACCTCTATACAAATCTTGCAAGTTAGTCCACATATATACTATAGTTGGTTCATCCCAAAAGAATTATTTCAAAACTAAAACATGACTAGTCTTTAGTAAAAACTTTATTCACAATTATAGTTTTTTATGTGAAAGTTTACCTAGGAATTATAATAGCTAAAGGTTTGCACTAATCGAAATTTCGCTCTCTAAGATTACCAATAACTTCCTATTGTATTTAAAAATACATCTTTAACCTTCATGATACCAACCCAAAAGTGAGAATATACATGTTTCAACTCACATCGTGATAGTGTAGTTAGGAGGTATTTAGCTCTAATCATACCTTGCTAGAGTCACCCCTCATCATTTAATTACCATATTCATTTACTAAGGAAATAAATATTCATAATTTTTAGGTCTAGCATACGTAAACCCTCCCTGGACCAAATGGTATTTCTTACTATTATGTTCCTCATTCCAGAGAAGAATTCTCACAACGAAATCCATGTCTTTGCAAGGGCCTAAGGAATGCCCAACCCCGCACAAAAGACACATTTCCCTTCCCATGTACCCACTTTTTTCTACTTTATTTTTTTGTGTTACTCAATGAGACTTCCTTAGTACTTTTTAATCGTGTTGAGATATTGGAAGATATCTCTAAGCTTGCTTATGCTCAACACATGTTAAAAGTTGACATGTAACCATTCCCTTTTTCACTAGCTTTACCAAAAAAATTCACTTTTGTGAAATTTATCTTAAGGCCAGAAAGTGTTTAAAAAATCCATAGCAAGTACTTTAAGTTCCTAATAGTACCAAAATCATCACCAGATGTAAAGTTTGTGTCATCAACATACTATAACATAGTTAAATCATGTGTTGCTAAATTAGGAGTAATGTTGAACCAAACCTACTCCTAAGCCATCCCCACAAGATCTACTAGTATATCAACTATACTAAATTGAATAGGAGACCCATGATCTCCCTGTCTAAAAAAATTGATTATTTATATATCACAAACTACGCCATTATTAATACTTATCATTACCGAGTCAACGACTCAAAATCAATTTCCATAAGGGCAAATTGTTTTCTTTAGGGAGGCTCTAGATGTGGTCGCTCAATACGCCAAACTATTTGGTTCTTAGCAGCAGTAGTTCCCAATTGGGTATTCCGATATATTATTGGAGACTTACAGAATCTGAATGGAAACATGTGAAGGATCGTCTTTAGAAGAGACTAAGTAGATTGAAATAAAAATCATTATCTCTTTGAGCAATATTGGTACTCATTAACTCAATACTAAGTAATAGGGTGATGTATGTGTTATCTTTCTTTCACTTCCCAAAAGGAGCCTTACAAATATTGTATTACTTCCGATCGAGACTTTTTTAGCAACGAGATAGTGAGAAAAAGTAAATATCGTCTGGATAGATGGGACGTAGTTTTTTTCCAAAGGATAGTCTTCGTATTCATGACCTCGAGGTTAAAAAAGGCCCTACTTATTAAATACTGTAGCTTTTCAAGCTTCTTACCGAGGATGTGGTTTGGAAAACCCTTATGAATAGAAAGTACACTGTCTCAAAGGTGTTGTCACAGGTTTATTGGAAACTAGGTGATTCACATTTTTGGGTTGGCCTAACGACGACTAAGGACTATATCTTGCACTCTAGATCATTTAATATCAAGGATATGTTAAAAATTAGGTTCTTGGAGGATAAGTGGCTAGGCGATAATGTCCGTTACAAGAGCGATTCAATCGCTACGGTTATGAGTATTCTCCACCAAATGTGATTTTCATGTGAGATTTATTCGGTCCTAGACTTGTGGCATTGAACACTCTATGTCAGCGGTTGGAAATGGTTGACTTGTCGCATGAGACGATGAATTTCATTGGAACTTACATGAGAATGGTAAGTTCTCGGTTGATTCCATGTATGGATCACTCGTCCATTCGGATCTAGCTATCAATAATAATAAAATCTAGAAAATGAAGTTACAGCAGAAAACCAAGTTTTCTGTGTAGTGCCTTAGCGAATGTGTGATTCTCACCAATGATAACCTTGTGAAGCGAAACTGGCATGGGAGTGCAAAGTGTGATTGTTTTCAACCCGATGGTATAAGTAAGCATTTATTTTCCAAATTTTAGTTTTACCATCATTATGGTCACTCATCCAAGTGTCTTCTAGTTTGTACCCACCTCGCAGTTTTGGAAATATTTTTGGCAACTGGTTACGCCAAATAAACCACAAGTATAGAATTATCATTAGGTTGGGAGCGGCTGATGTATTATAATCACTTTGGTTGTATAAAAATGATTATTTAGTGATAATCTGTCTTCTTTTTTGAAACAAAAATAGTAGGGAAGGCTCCTACTGTGTCATTTTCATTTTATAAAATAGACCCAAAAGTCATATGTACAAAAATTGAGAAAGGGAAATTACGAGGTACCAAACCATTGAGTCATGCCATCTTTCAAGCTAGGCTTAGCTTTGTATCTAACCAATTCAAAAGACTCCATAAAGAAACCGAAGCAAGCAACCATGTTTATGGGCTGGTTGTCAAATATATTCTTGTTTCTATGATTCCAAAGACTCCACCAGCCTAGAATAACAAATTCTTTGAAGCATGAAAAAATGTATCTGACTCTAGCATCAATGAGCATCTGGTAAAGACCCATATCAGTATCCCATCCCATGTTAAGTTTCCACTAGAAATTTCGTCTAAAATCACATGAGAAAAAAAGGTGCATGTAGTCTTCCTGAGCATCATTCGTGCATAAGACACAATTATGTGAATCCACATGAAAATTATTCCTAGCAAGGAGGTCTATTGTATTGAGTCTATCTTGTAACAACATCCATAAGAAGTTGTGTTTTGGAATAACACATGATTTCCAATTCCATATAAAGGGCGCATGAGCAGTTTGAGTAGGAGACATCACTGCATAAATTCTCTTTCTTGAGTAGCTTTTATTCGTCTCTTTCATTGACCATACATCTTTAACAGAAGCACTATCATTGTTTAGGAGTTGGGATGCCATCTGATCACATTGTTCTAAAGCAATCATTGGGAGTGGGATATGAAACATATCATAAATATTTTATGTAGTGTTGAGGTTTATTGCCTTCTGTAATTGTATGCATTGGTCTTTTGCAAAAGAGTAAAGATGTGGATACTTAGTATTCGAACATTTCTGATCCTAGATAACTGATCAAAGCCTGGCAGCATCTCCATCTCCTGGTGAGCATTGGAATTGTGCAAGAAAAATGTTTAGGAGCTTCAAAAATCTTTCCGCCAAAAGTATCCACATGGATAGAATTTTGTGGTAATTTATTGTTTCCATGGTGTTCTTGCCAAATAAGACTGACCCAGGGAATATCTTGTTTGTTCATAAACTTGTAAAGAAATTTGACTAGAAGATCAACATTGTTTGTTCTAAGATTCAAAACGCCCAGGCCACCTGCTTTCTTTGGCTTACAAACATTCTCCCATTTAACTAGGCAATTGCCTTTCTTTTCTATTTGTTTGCCTCTCCATAAGAAACCCCTTGATGAACCTTCAACATGGTCATGAAATCCCATTGTTAGGCTGAGAGTACACACAACAAAATTGGGAATGGCATTAATGATTGATTTGAAAATAACTAATCTTCCATCATATGAAAGAGTATCTTCAGTACCAACTAGTCTTCTATCAATTCTTTCAAGAATACCAATAAGATGTTCCATTTTCGGTTTTGTAGTGCCCATAGGTAGTCCAAGGTAGGTGAATGGAAGATTTTCCACTAAACACTCAAATAGGGCAACAAGCTCACGTGTTCTTTCTTGGAAAATATTAATTGGCACCATAGAGTATTTATTATAATTGACCATGAGCCTAGTTGAAGAGGAGAACCGGTGAAGGATATTTTTGTGCTTTAAGAGTTGAACATCACATGAATGCATGGCAATCAAAGTGTTATCTACACATTGAATAATGGGGTAATCAAGCTCAAAAGATTTATCTAGAGGGAGATGGATATCACCATTTTGCCAAGCATCATTGATAATATATTAAAGTAGTTCTGCAGCAGAGACAAAAGGAAGAGGGGATTATGGGTCTACTTGCCTGACCCCTCTTTTGCACAAGATCTTTTTGCCATGCACTCCATTAAGTAAAACATGAGTGGATGCAGATGAAAGGATGCATTTGATCTAATCTAGCCAGTGATCACCAAATCCCATATGCTTTAGCATTTGAAAGATAAAATTATATTCCACTCTATCAAATACTTTTTCAAAGTCTAGCTTCAAGATAATTATATCTTTTTTGGATTTGTGATAGAGATGGATATATTCAAAAGCCTAGGCTAAATAGTCATGGAAGGTTCTTGATTTGATAAAACCATATTGATTTTTGTGAATAGCTAGGATAATTATTTTCTGCATTCTATTGGCCAATAATTTAGTCAAAAATTTAAGAGCCAGACTAACTAGAGAGATATGCCTATAATCAATTATCTTCTCAGGATTATTGTTCTTGGGGATCAGAGTGATGAAATGAGTGTTGATGCTCTATATATCCAATTTTCCTCCATGAAAATCATTACAAAGGCTGTAAAGTTGATGTTTTACTATGTCCCAATAGTGTTTAAGAAATTTCCCATTGAAACCATTAGGCCCTAGTGATTTATGAGTTGGCATACATTTAACAATATCATCAATTTCCTCATTGGTAAACTAAGACACCAGACTATCAAAATCAATTGAAGGATTTTTTGTGGAGGTCAAAGCATAGTGGGACTATCACTGCTGTTAATTCTGCCTTAAAATACATTCCAGATAACTGCAACTTTGTCTTCATGATTAAGCAGGATTCTGTCATCATTTGTCCTGATACAGGAAATATAATTGCATATGTAGCTCTTAGTAGCAACTGTGTGGAAGAATTTAGTATTTTCACCTCCCAATCTGGCCCATCTGATTTTGGCTCTATTTCTCCAGTAAATTATTTTAGCTTCAAGCAGGTTAATTAGGTGTAGCTTTAGAGATTTCCTGAAGTTCTGTTCGTGAATGGAAATGTGCCTTTACTCTTCTAGACCATCAAATAGGGCAAGAACAAAATTGCATGATTCTATGTTTTTGTTTTTATTGAGACAAGTTTTTTATCCATTTTTAGTCCTTGCCTGAGTGATTTCATTCCGGTTATGACAAGTTTTTTTATCCATTTTTAGTCCTTGCCTGAGTGATTTCATTCCAGTTGTGATATCTTGAGGAGAGTTTTGTAGAATCCAGAGTGTTGCCAATGAGTCAGAACACTATAACTAAAACCCTCAAATTCAAGCCAGTAATCTTCAAAACAGAATATTTGAGCTTTTGGTATCATGGTGCCAAATTTGGATTTTTATAGGAATGTGATAATAAGATACGCTGACCAATGGGATAGCAGTGATGTCAGGGAAGTTGGTAGTACAATTAGAGGAAGTGAAAATCCAGTTAAGTCTTTCCAGGAGGGGTGTCTATTGCATATTGCTCCAAGTGAAGGCTTTACCTTTGAGTGGAATTTCCAAGAGATCAAGGTGACTATGATTCTATTAAATAAGAGCATATTGTTAGTGCTACATTCTTTATTTCTATCATCAGGGCTCCTGATTAAATTAAAATCCCGTAGGATCATCTAGTGTTCCATTAAAGTTGTATCAATGTTATATATCCAACTAGTGAAGTATCTATCTCTCTTATGTTGTTGTTGGCCCATAAACATTAGTGATATACCACACTTGAGCATATATTTTACAGGTAAGTTCCACAATGACTTAAAACCTAGAAGTACCGATTAATTGCCCAGAAAATAGATTGCAATTCCATATGGTTATGAGCCCACTAGAATTACCAATTGATGGTGAGAATACAAATTGATTAAGATTCACGGGACATAAATTTTTGATGCACATATGACCAAAATTCTCACGTTTTGTTTCTTGCAAACAAATAATATTGCAATATGCTTCATTGATTTTGTCTCTAATGTCATCCCATCTAATCTGATAATTAATTCCTCTCAGATTCCAGTCCATTATATATATTCTACTATTGAAAGGGCATGTATTCCCCCATGTCTGGTTTTGATAATTAATGATAATCCCTGTGGACTAATGTGCATATTAAGTATCACTTTTATGTTTGTCCATTGGCATCGCATGGGCCATGTGTCGGTCTAAAGGTTGAAAGATGGATCAACACTCAAGAAGGAATGAAGAAGTGCAAGCTCAAGATGCATTGATATGTCCGAAACATATCTATAATTTTTTATGTTCCATGCTTGTTTAGTATCTACTTTGCTTTTCTATGTCCACACTTTGAGGTGCTTTTTATATGTTTTCTGGTACTACCCTATTAACAAGTTGCCACAATGCTAGTTGCATGTTTTCTGCTGTTTTTGGTTCCAAAAAAGCTAGTAAGGAAATATTCTCGGAATTGGACGGGACAAAAGCAAAAGTCAATATTTCACCGAGGAGAACATGGAGTCTAGAGGAGAGATGAAGGGGAGCCACAGGGCGGCTGCACCCCCAGGCACGGGCCCACCCTAGGCCACACCTGGGCAGGGTGTGGGCCCCTTAGCCGCCTCCCAGCCTTGCCTCTTCGCCTATAAGAAGCCCCCGATGCCAAAACCCTAAGCACCCGATCAATATTCCATGAAACCATTTGTAGCCGCCGCCACCATCGTCCCTAGATGGGGGGATCTGAAGCTCTTCCCGGCACCCTGCCAGAGGAAAGATCATCCCGGAGGCCTTCTTATTCATCATGCCATCCTCCGGTATGAAGCGTGAGTAGTTCCACCTAGGACTACGGGTCCGTGTAGTAGCTAGATGGTTGTATCTCCTCCTTGTGCTTTCATGTCTAGATCTTGTGAGCTCCGTTCATGATCAAGATCTCATCTATTTGTAACCATGCATATTGTGTTTGCGGGGATCTGATGGATATTGAGATTACTATGTCAGATTGATTAATTGTTTGGTCTTATTGACTCTATCATGTCTGTGTTGTTTGTGATCTTGCATGCTCTCCGTTGTTAGTAGCTATATTGGCCAAGTAGTTGCCAGTGACTCCAAGAGGGAGTATTTATGCTCGATAGTGGGTTCATGCCTCTTGTTTTAAGGGAAGTGACAGAAATCTCTTCGATGGTAGATGTGATGTTGCCACTAGGGAGAAAACAACGGTCTCTTGTTCATGGAAAAAATGGATTGTTTACCTTACACACTTTGCTTAAAGCAGTTGTCTGTTGCTTGCAACTTAATACTGGAGGGGGTTCGGATGATAACCCAAAGGTGGACTTCTAGTCATAGATGCAGTTGGATGGCGGTCTATGTATCTTGTTGTATTTCCCAATCGAATCTCATAGGATCTTTATGTATAGTATTGCCATGTTATGCCTTGCTCAGTCCTGTCAATTGCCCTGCTGTAATTTGTTTACCCAGCATGCCATGTTTGTTTATCTAAGGAGAACACCTCTAGTGAACTATGGACCCCAGTCCAATCTTTACCATTGATATATCTTCCACTGTTACTGTTTACTTGCTGCAAACCACTTTCACCTTCCACACCATACAGTTAATACTTTGTTACAGCAACCAGTGAGATTGACAACCTCACTGTTAGTTGGGGCAAAGTCTTGAGTTTGGGTTGTGCAGGTTTCCATGTTGCTTTCAACACCTTTGAGACGTTTCCTTCCTCCTACTGGTCCGATAACCTCGGTTTCTTACTGAGGGAAAACTTGCTGCAGTGCTGCATTATACCTTGCTCTTGGGGTTTCCCGATGAAGCACTCCACGTTGACGCAGCGCCGTCATGACTTTCTGGCGCCGTTGCTGGGAGGCTAAGGACGTCTTCACAAGGGGAGTCCTTCTCAACCTTTCTCTTTACTTTGTTTTTGGTTTGCTTATTTTCTTTTGCTTGGTTTTGTTTGCCTATTTTTATCAAAAACTCAAAAAAAATTAGTTTAGTTTGGTTTGCTTTCTCTTATCAAAAACACAAAAAAGTAGTTCATGCTCTAGCTGCTGCTGCTGTTTTTGGCTTGCTCCACTTTTGCCAAAATGAACTCTGCTGAAAACACCAAGTTGTGTGACTTCACTAGCACAAACAACAATGATTTTCTTAGCACTCCTATTGCTCCACCTGCTCCTGATGCTACCTTTTATGAAATTAAGTCTGCTTTGTTGAATCTTGTGATGAGAGAGCAATTTTCTGGTGCTAGTTCTGATGAAGCTGCTGCCCATCTCAATAACTTTGTTGAACTTTGTAATATGCAAAATTATAAGGATGTAGATGGAGATATTATTAAGTTCAAGTTGTTTCCTTTCTCCTTGAGAGGAAAAGCTAAAGAATGGTTGCTATCCTTGCCTAGAAATAGTATCGATTCTTGGATTAAGTGCAAAGATGCTTTTATTGGAAAGTACTACCCTCCTGCTAAGAGTATATCTATGAGAAGTGATATTATGAAATTTAAACAACTTGATAATGAACATGTTGGTCAAGCTTGGGAAAGAATGAAATCTTTGGCTAAGAATTGTCCCACTCATGGACTTACTGCTTGGATGATTATCCAGACTTTTTATGCAGGTTTGAACTTCACTTCAAGAAACCTGTTGGATTCAGCTACTGGAGGTACCTTTATGACCATCACCTTGGGTGCTGCAACAAAACTCCTTGATAATATGATGGTTAATTATTCTGAATGGCACACTGAGAGAGCTCCACATGGTAAGAAGGTAAATTCTGTTGAAGAAACCTCCTCTTTGAGTGATAAGATAGATGTTATTATGGCTATGCTTGTTAATGGGAAAGCTCCTTTAGATCCAAATAATGTTCCCTTAGCCTCTTTGGTTGCTCAAGAAGAGCAAGTTGATGTGAACTTTATTAGAAACAACAATTTCAAAAATAATGCCTATAGGAATAATTTTGGTAGTAACAACAATTATAGGCCTTATCCTCCTAATAATGGTAATACCTATGGAAACTCCTACAACAATGCTAGAAGTGCCCCCTCCACCATAAAAATCTATGAGGAGTCTCTGTAAGTAGGATTGAGCTGAACATTTAAGAATAAATCCCCCCAGTATGTTAGCTAACTTTAGTTAGTTTAACACTTTTTGATTTGAGCAACAAAAGGTCTTCGAAAAAATCGGTTTCTACCTGCTGGTTTGTTTTGACAGATTTCTGCCATTATTTGCATTTGCTTCTTATTGATTCCTTTTTGCTTTTTTTAGGAAATTGAGATTTTTGAAGGAGTTGCTGCAGTAGCTTGTGTTTTTAGTGAAAGTTTTTCTGTTCTAAAGCTAAATCCAAGGGTCTATTATCTTTTGAATACACTAATGTTGTTAATGAAGATTGTGTGAAGTTTTGTATAAAGAAAAAATTTCAGGTGTAGAGAGAGAATGATGTAATGAGATGAAGAATGGAAAAAATCTCAAGCTTGGGGATGCCACCATGGTGTCGCCCCAAGAAATATCCAATAGGTACAAGTGTCAAATCTTGGGGATGCCCAAGGCATCCCCTTCTTCATCAGTAAAAAGCTCAGGTCTTTCTAGACACTCCATTTTCATGCACTGTTGTGTTGTTCTTGGAGCGTCTTAGTTTTCGTTTGCTTTGCTTAGTTTGTTTAGTTTGCTTGAATAAAGTAGTTTGGACCCCCGTTCTCACTGTATTATTTCAAATAAGTTGATTGGTGTTGGAAAGGAGTAGAAAGTTCTTGCTAAGTGCAAGAGGAGCTTGCTTTGACTGCGACTTAGAGTTCAGCATGTCATTCTAGGTGTTGTTTTGACCTTATGCTTAGTGATTATTGCTGTAGCATGACTTGTTCAAAACAATTGGGTTTGCTTAGTGTACCTTGAAAGAATCATGCGTTATTTTAGCATACAAAAGCATAGTATTGTGGTTTTCTCCTTTGATGTTTTGTTTGAGTTGATTTGGCACATGCTCACACCATGTTATAACTATGAACAAGTCACCATAGCCTCTATGATCATTTAGTCCTTGACTTGTAGTACCACTTTATGCTTTGATCAATAATGTTTTGTCGCTCTGCATGATTATGGCCATTTTTACTCTCTTAGTTGGTTGCTCCCAGTCTTTTGCTAGCCTCCAACTGTATGAGTAAGCTCTACTCATGCTTCCAACTCCCAAGAAACCAAGTTATTCCAAAGTGTCCACTATAAATTTCTATGCATAGTGTGTTACAGCATTCCAAGTATATTCTTGTTTTCAGCTATCTTCCAATTAAAAAAGTATTTTGTTATGTGAAAACTTAGTGATTAAAGCTCTCACGAACTTGATGGCAGACTTTATATTTTGTTTCCCCTAATAAACTTGAACCATTGTGTCATCTATGTTGTATATGCTTGCACTTATACGTTGGAATTAGCAGAACCATGTTTTCACGGGGAACGTTTTCAACATTGCACTTGTACTTTGTACACAGTTGATATCACGCTCTTTTGTCTATGGATGTCGCCGGTGAGAAATAAAAAGGGAGCTTGTAAGTCTATGGAGTTATGTATTTTGTGTTAGAGAAACGCCTAGGCTGCTAGCCTAAGCCATGTCTAATCATGGTGGAAACTTCACCATAATGAGCAATCTGTGAATCATCCTCAATAAAAACCTATGCAAATAGCAAATAAAAAGATTGCTGAGATTCTCATTGTCTGCTTGCCTTGTCATTTTGGTTATGGGATAGCTCCTGTACCATGTGAAAGGGGTACCCCGTTGGCAGTTCTCTATGATACGCATGTAGTTACTATGACAAGAACTTACAAGTGACTAAAGTTGAGTAGCATGAGGTGCGGCCCTCATATTCAAGGGACATGAGATTGCCAACTTATACTTTGTCAAGCATATACTCCATAGTTTGTTCATTTTAACCTTAATCACTTCAAGATGCTTATGATAGGGGCAATGAGGGCTGAAAGGTAACAAGTAACATTATTTTTGGAAGCTCTTTTTGAAATTTGAAATCCCTGCTTCCCTTTATGAAGGGCCTTGCTTCCACTATTTTATTGAGTCTCCACCTTCTATCTTTAGGCACCAGTTAAGAGTGCGTAGTTGCCATTCTTAGTTCTATGTGCATTGTCCCAAAACTTATTGATTGATGCATATTGTTGTATTACTTGATCTTGTGCTATTTTTATCTAGTCACTCTTAAGAACTTTGAAGGTGTCCTATTCATCTATTTGCTACTCTATTAGGGACAAGCTGAATGCCACTATGCCATGTTTTCTGTATGTGAAATAAACAAACGTTTTTCAATGCATGTTATTCATGATCTTTGTTTGTAGCCTTTCATGTTGCATGCATAGTTACTTTGTCTTATTGTTGGAACTCCATCTTTCATGCTTATGTTTAGAGTTCTTTGATCCCAGCTTTCAATGCTTGCAAATGGTTTGATCTTGGTTTTGATCCCAGCTTACTTTGCTTTGTTTTGATGGTGCAAATGGTTTGATCTTTCTTTTTATCACTTACCTACTCGAGGACGAGTAGGAGTTAAGCTTGGGGATGCTTGATACATCAGAAACATATCTATAATTTTTGATGTTCCATGCTTGTTTAGTATCTACTTTGCTTTGCTTTATCCATACTTTGAGGTGCTTTTTATATGTTTTCTGGTACTAACCTATTAACAAGTTGCCACAGTGCAAGTTGCCTATTTTCTGCTGTTTTTGGTTCCAGAAAATCTAGTAAGGAAATATTCTCAGAATTGGACGGGAGAAAAGCCAAAGTCAATATTTCACCGAGGAGAACACGGAGTCCAGAGGAGATATGGAGGGGAGCCACAGGGCGGCTGCACCCCCTAGGCGCGGGCCCACCCTAGGACGCGCCTGGGCAGGGTGTGGCCCCCCTGGCCGCCTCCCAGCCTCGCCTCTTCGCCTATAAGAAGCCCCCGATGCCTAAACCCTAAGCACCCGATCAATATTCCACGAAACCGTCTGTAGCTGCCGCCACCATCGTCCCTAGATCGGGGGGGTGTGTGATCTGAAGCTCTTCCCGGTACCCTGCCAAAGGGGAGATCATCCTGGAGGCCTTCTTCTTCATCTTGCCAGCCTTCGGTATGAAGCGTGAGTAGTTCCACCTTGGACTACAGGTCCATGTAGTAGCTAGATGGTTGTATCTCCTCCTTGTGATTTCATGTCTAGATCTTGTGAGCTCCGTTCATGATCAAGATCTCATCTATTTGTAATCATGCATGTTGTGTTTGCGGGGATCCAATGGATATTGAGATTACTATGTCAGATTGATTAATGGTTTTGTCTTATTGACTCTATCATGTCTGTGTTGTTTGTGATCTTGCATGCTCTCTGTTGTTAGTAGCTATCTTGGCCAAGTAGTTGTTAGTGACTCCAAGAGGGGGTATTTATGCTCGATAGTGGGTTCATGCCTCTAGTTTTCAAGGGAAGTGACAAAAATCTCTTCGATGGTATATGTGCTATTGCCACTAGGGAGAAAACAACGGTCTCTTATTCATGGAACAAGTGGATTGTTTACCTTACACACTTTGCTTAAAGCAGTTGTCTGTTGCTTGCAACTTAATAATGGAGGGGGTGATACGTCGGAAACGTATCTATAATTTTTGATGCTCTATGCTTGTTTAGTATCTACTTTGCTTTGCTTTGTCTACACTTTGAGGTGTTTTTATATCTTTTCTGGAACTAGCCTATTAACAAGTTGCCACAGTGCCAGTTGCATGTTTTCTTCTGTTTTTGGTTCCAGAAAGGCAGAAAATCAATATTCTCGAAATTGGACGGGACAAAAGCCAAAGTCAATATTTTACCGTGAGGGACACGAATCCAGAAGACGAGACGGAGACGCGAACCAGTGCGGCCAAACCCCCCTAGGCGCGGCCAGGGGTGGGCCCGCGCCTAGGCAGGGTGTGGCCCCCCTGGTCGCTTCCCGGCCTCGCCTCTTCGCCTATAAGAAGCCCCCGATGCATAAACCCTAAGGACCGATCAAAACTCCACGAAAACCTTCTGTAGCCGCCGCCACCATCGTCCCTATATCGGGGGGATCTGAAGTTCTTCCCGGCACCCTGCCGGAAGGGAGATCATCCCGGAGGCCTTCTGTCCGGTATGAAGAGTGTGTAGTTCCACCTTGGACTATGGGTCCATGTAGTAGCTAGATGGTTGTATCTCCTCCTTGTGCTTTCATGTATAGATCTTGTGAGCTCCATTCATGATTAAGATCTAATCTATTTGTAATCATGCATGTTGTGTTTGCAGGGATCCGATGGATATTGAGATTACTATGTCATATTGATTAATGGTTTTGTCTATTTGATTCTATCATGTCTGTGTTGTTTGTGATCTTGCATGCTCTTCGTTGTTAGTGGCTATCTTGGCCAAGTAGTTGCTAGTGACTCCAAGAGGGGGTATTTATGCTCGATAGTGGGTTCATGCCTCTAGTTTTCAAGGGAAGTGACAGCAATCTTCGGTTGTAGATGTGTTGTTGCTACTAGGGAGAAAACAACGGTCTCTTGTTCATGGAACACGTGGATTGTTTACCTTACACACTTTGCTTAAAGCAGTTGTCTGTTGCTTGCAACTTAATACTGGAGGGGGTTCGGATGATAACCCAAAGGTGGACTTCTAGTCATAGATGCAGTTGGATGGCGGTCTATGTATATGTTTGTGTTGCCCAATCGAATCTCATAGGATATTTTTGTCTGGTATTGCATTGTTATGCGTTGCTCAGTTCCTGTCAATTGCCTTGCTGTGATTTGTTTACCCTTCATGCCATGTTGTTTATCTAAGGAGAGCACCTCTAGTGAACTATGGACCCCGGTCCAATCTTTGCCATTGTTACATCTTTCACTGTTACTTGTTTACTTGCTGCAAACCATTACCTTCCACACCATACGTTTAATCCTTTGTTACAGCAAACCGGTGAGCTTGACAACCTCACTGATTCGTTGGGGCAAAGTCTTGAGTTTGTGTTGTGCAGGTCTCCGTGTTGCTTGCAACACTTGTGTGACATTTCCTTCCTCCTTCTAGTTCTATAACCTCAGTCTCTACTGAGGGAAACTTGCTGCTGTGCTCTTCAAACCTTGCTCTTGGGGTTTCCAACGAAGCGTCCCACAACAACACTGGGTACACGCCATCGAGATTTTCTGGCGCCATTGCCGGGGAGGCTAAGGACGTCTTCACAAGGGGAGTCCTCCACTTCCTTTCTCTTTACTTTGTTTTTAGTTTGCTTAGTTTCTTTTGCTTGGTTTTGTTTGCCTCTTTTCAAAAACTCAAAAAAATTAGTTTAGTTTGGTTCGCTTGCTTTAGTCAAAAACACAAAAAAATAAGTTCCTGCTCTAGCTGCTGCTACTGTTTTTGGCTTGCCCACCTTTGCCAAAATGAACTCTGCCGAGAACACCAAGTTGTGTGACTTCACTAGCACCAACAACAATGATTTCCTAAGCACTCTATTGCTCCACCTGCTCCTGATGCTACCTTTTATGAAATTAAGCCTGCTTTGTTGAATCTTGTGATGAGAGAGCAATTTTCTGGTGCTAGTTCTGATGATGCTGCTGCCCATCTCAATAACTTTGTTGAACTTTGTGAGATGCAAAAGTATAAGGATGTAGATGGAGATATTATTAAGCTCAAGATTTTTCCTTTATCCTTGAGAGGAAAAGCTAAAGAATGGTTGCTATCCTTGCTTAGAAATAGTATTGATTCTTAGACTAAGTGCAAAGATGCTTTTATTGGAAAGTACTACCCTCCTTCTAAGATTATATCTATGATAAGCAACATTATGAAATTTAAACAACTTGATAATGAACATGTTGCTCAAGCTTGGGAAAGAATGAAATCTTTGGTTAAGAATTGCCTCACTCATGGACTCACTGCTTGGATGATTATCCAGACTTTTTATGCAGGTTTGAACTTCTCCTCAAGAAACCTGTTGGATTCAGCTACTGGAGGTACCTTTATGAGCATCACTTTGGGTGCTGCAACAAGACTCCTTGATAATATGATGGTTAACTACTCTGAATGGCACACTGAAAGAGCTCCACATGGTAAGAAGGTAAATTCTGTTGAGGAAACTTCCTCTTTGAGTGATAAGATTGATGTTATTATGGCTATGCTTGTTAATGGGAAAGCTCCTCTAGATCCTAATAGTGTTCCCTTAGCCTCTTTGGTTGCTCAAGAAGAGCAAGTTGATGTGAACTTCATTGGAAACAACAATTTTAGCAACAATGCTTACAGAAGTAATTTTGGTGGTAACAACAATTATAGGCCTTATCCTCCTAATAATGGCAATTCCTATAGAAACTCTTACAACAATGCTAGAAGTGCCCCCTCTGAACTTGAAGTCATGCTCAAAGACTTCATTAGTAAACAAACCACTTTCAATAAGGCTATAGAGGAAAATCTTTTAAATGTTGAGAAAAATATATCCTCTTTGTCTGAAGCTCAGTCCTCCTTGATTAATAAAATGGCTGCTAAACTTGAAACCATGGAAAGTACCTTTGCTGCCACTCATGCCATACAAGTTACTATTGATGAAAATGTTAGGCTGTTAGCTCAACTTCATGCTAAGTAGGAAAGGGAAGCTGAAATTGATAGAAACAATAGTGTGTGCACTATCACCACTAAACCACAAGTAGTCCCTGTTCCTCCTCCTACTATGCCTAAGCCTATTGATCCTACTACTAGTGATGCTAAGTTTGATTTTGATGTTGATGGTTGCAATATTTCTGAAGTGATTATGTTCCTACAAAAGCTTGCTAGAAATCCCGATGCTAGTGATATGCATGTTGCTTTCACTAAACATATTATAGATGCTCTTGTTAAGATTAAGGAAGAGAAGCTAAAACACAAAGCTTCTATTCCTAGGAAAGTAGAAGATAGTTGGGAATCCATTATTAATATGCAAGTGAATGAATTTGATCTCAAAGCTTCATGTGATCTTGGTTCTAGTGTCTCTATTATGCCTAGGAAGATTTATAAAATGCTTGATTTTCCACCTTTGGAAGATTGTTATTTGGATGTCCCACTCAATGATAATGCTAAGAAGAAACTCATGGGGAGTATTAATGATATACTCATTATGGTTAATAATGCTTATGTCCCTGTGGATTTCTATGTTTTGGATGTTGAATACAATGTTTCTTGTCCTATTACTTTGGGAAGACCTTTTCTTAGAACTGTTGGTGCCATAATTGATATGAAAGAAGGCACCATTAAATATCATTTTCCATTCAAGAAAGGTATTGAACACTTCCCTATGATGAGAGAGAAGTTGCTTTTTGCTCCTACTTTGAAAGCAAGGTTTGATGTGAATGCTTCCTCATTTGAAAATACTTGATTCTTCTTGCTTCTTGTGCCTAACTTAAAGGCGTTAAAGAAAAGTACTTGTTGGGAGATAACCCAAGAGTTTCCTTGAGTCTTGGAAGTTATTACTTCAGTAATGACCTCTCATTATTCTTTTTGTTTGCTTTTTGTGCCAAGAATGACCTCTAATGAGAGGGAAGTAAGATTTGAGGAGTTGCTGTCCCGAAACAAATTTCTGTCCTCCACCATAAAACTTCGTGAGGAGTTTCTGTAACTCGGATTGAACTCAAAATTTACGAATAAATCCCCCAGTATGTTAGCTAACTTTTGTTAGTTCAATACTGTTTTATTTGAGCAACAGAAGATTTTTGAAAAAAATCAGTTTCTACCTGCTGGTCTGTTTTGACAGATTTCTGCCATTATTTGCATTTGCTTCTTATTGATTCCTTTTTGAGTTCTCTTTTGGGGAATTGAGATTTTTGAAGGAGTTACTATAGTAGCTTGTGTTTTTATTGAATTTTTTTGCTGTTCCAAAGCTTTGCCAAAGGTCTAATATCTTTTGAATAAATTAATGTTGCTAATGAAGATTGTGTGAAGTTTTGTATGAAGGAAAAAAAATTCAAGTGTAGAGAGAGAATGATGTACTGAGATAAAGAATGGACAAAAGCTCAAACTTGGGGATGCCACCATGGTGTCACCCTAAGAAATATCCAAGAGGTACAATCGTCAAATCTTGGGGATGCCCAAGGCATCCCCTTCTTCATCAATAAAAAGCTCAGGTCTGTCTAGACACTTCGTTTTTATTGTTTCATGCACTGTTGTGTTGTTCTTGGAGCGTCTTAGTTTTCTTTTGATTTGCTTAGGTTGTTTAGTTTGCTTGAATAAAGTAGTTTGGACCCCCGTTCTCGCTGTGTTGTTGCAAATAAGTTGCTTGGTGTTGGAAAGGAGTAGGAAGTTCCTGCTTGAAAGTGCAAGAGGAGCTTGCATTGAGTGTGACTTAGACTTTAGCATGACATGCTAGGTGTTGTTTTGACCTGATGCTTAGTGATTATTGCTGTAGCATGTATTGTTCCAAACAATCGGGATTGCTTAGTGTGCCTTGAAGAAATTATGCATTGTTTTAGCATGCAAAAGCATAGTATTGTGGTATTCTCCTTTGATGCTTTGTTTGGGTTGACTTGACACATGCTCACACCATGTTATGACTATGACAAGTCACCATAGCCTCTATTATCATTCAGTCCTTGACTTGTAGTACCACTCTATGCTTTGATTAGTAATGTTTTGTCGCTCTGCATGATTCTGGCCATTATGCTCTCTTAGTTGGTTGTTCCTAGTCTTTTGCTAGCCTCCACTTGTATGAGTAAGCTCTACTCATGCTTCCAACTCCCAAGAAACCAAGTTATTCCAAAGTGTCCACTATAAACTCCCATGCATGGTGTTACACCATTCCAAGTATATTCTTGTTTTCAGCTATCTTCCAATTAAAAGTATTTTATTATGTGAAAACTTAGTGATTAAAGCCCTCACAAACTTGATGGCACACTTTATATTCTTTTCCCCTAATAAACTTGAACCATTGTGTCGTCTATGTTGTATATGCTTGCACTTATACGTTGGAATTAGCAGAACCATGCTGTCATGGGGAAAGTTTTCAACATTGCACTTGTACTTTATACTTAGTTGATATCATGCTCTTTTGTCTATGGATGTCACCGGTGTGAAATAAAGAGGAAACCTATAAGTCCATGGAGTATGTATTTTGTGTTAGAGAAACGCCTGGGCCGCTAGCCTAAGCCATGCCTAATCATGGTGAAAACTTGCAGCATCACCATAGTGAGCTATCTATGAAGCATCCTCAATAAAAAGCTATGCACATAGTAAATAAAAAGATCGCTGAGATGCTCATTGTCTGCTTGCCTTGTCATTTTGGTTATGGGATAGCTCCTGTACCATGTGCAAGGGGTACCCCGTTAGCGGTTCTCTATGATACGCATGTACTTACAATGACAAGAACTTACAGGTGACTGAAGTTGAGTAGCATGAGGTGTGGCCCTCGTATTCAAGGGACTTGATATTTCCAACTTATACTTTGTCAAGCATATACTCCATAGTTTGTTCACTTTAACCTTAATCACTCCAAGATTCTTATGATAGGGGCAATGAGGGCTGAAAGCTAACAATTTTGGAGGCCGGGTGTAAACTCTCTTGAATTGTATCAATTTTGGAGTTTAATAGAAAACTTTATAGAAAAAGCTAGTAAAAGCTAAAAAAATATATTTTTAGAAATCAGATGTGTACTTTAAAATATTAACATCTCTACACCTTCAATCTGAGTAATTGCTTGACACGTCCTCCGCGTTGGTATTCATGTTTGCCATGCCACAAGAGTATACAAGATAGAAAAGGTTTATTGCAATATTTTCGTTCTCGATTACACATATACCCACGCCCATGTTATATAAGTACCAGAAAAACAGCATCGTCGAAGAAGAAGAAGAGAAGTACAAGCGGAGATACACCCATATGCATCATCTATGTATGTAAAGCTACTACATACGTTTATTTCCACTGGAAAAAAAGAGCCACACACGTTTATTCGTCTATTATTCCAGGTCTTATGTGATCGGCCTTGTCATGCACGCCCCACGTATGTGTGATCGATAACCGTGTAGTAGTAGTAGTAGTATAAGCTAGGTATTTGAGGTGGATGGATCATCTTAAGGCTGCTGGCGCCGGCTGGTATAGGGCCCGGTGAACTTCCGTCCGCCGGAGCCGGCCTGGCGCTGGCAATTGAAGTACTTGGCGGCGACGGGCGCGCCGAGGTTGTAGCAGCGGGCGAAGCTGCGGGTGTTGAAGTTGTGGCGCATCGACGGCGCGAACACCGTGCCCCGGCCGAGCTGTCGGAACAGCACCAGCACCAGGCGGTGGATCCCCGTCGCCGGCGCCGGGCTCTCGTAGCACACCACCTCCCGGCCTGCATGCGCGCAGAAAATCCAGGTCAAAACCAGTCTTGTCCAAACAGAGTCCAGCTGAGTCCATGCAAATCAGGCCGCATATATACAGACCAAAAAAAAAAGTTGACTAGATGTTGCATTCACACTGAGTGGAGTGCTCACCGTATGTGTCGTCCGTTGATGCTGGGATATCAGTCACCATCCTACATGGAGGAGAATGCATGGACATGAATAGTCGGTCGACAGTTAGTTAGAATCATATGCGCTTCACATGAGCATGGATTATATATTTGTATATACAGTGATCCAATCCTGAAATATGCATAATATAATTATACATATATGTGGAGAAGCGTCCCACATGCACATATCTTCTGTTAACGTATGTGCATGCAAGGAAGGACCTCATTGGTGGATCCAAAAGTGCAGTACTATGTAGTAAGATAAATAATGTCATCACATGCATATACATGTATTATCCTTTATTATCTCTCTATCTATATGTCTGCGGTTAGGTATGTGTGTGTGCATGCATATATTGATATATATTGCATATGAGCAAGACAGCAAGAGCTACACTACCAAGCTAGCTAGCATCGTTCCAAAAAAATAATAGAATCCAAATTGCGCGCGAACGTTCGTGAACTCGCTAACCTAAGATATAAATTCCGAGATAATAAGCTAGCTAGCCAGCTGGGTGCTCTCACCAGTGCAGATACTCCCGCAGGGTTGGATTGCTGGGGTTAGGGGCATCAGGATCCACCATGACCTGTATCATCGATCGTATCCGCAAATTACAGTTAACTAATAATGAAGACAACTTACATTATATTCCCAAACTCGTAAATAACTGTTTGATCAAAGTGACGGCCGGGCTTACTAGGGTGTATGTGACGCTACTATCGTCACCTCCAATCTCGACCGCCGGCCTGCTCGATACCGCCGGTGAGCGGAACTCCATGCCGTTGATGATCGGCCTACCGCCGTAGAGTACAGTCATATCGACGGTGGTGCGGAAGGGGTCTAACACTTCTCCTATCACTCGTCCGGTAACCAAGGAGTCATTTGACATTTTTACTATAGTGTGTATATCTATGTATGTATATATATGACAACTACGTAGTATATATATATCTGTATGCTAGTGTAGTGTGTGTGTTGATGTAGGTCTAGCTTCGGTGTGATGGGCTTGTACCTGCAATGATACAATAGTAGGTGCTCAGGTGTGCTATTTATAGTAGCAGTGCGCTAGCGAGGAGAAGAGAGCCGGCCACCATGCATCTCACATGCACATGCAATCCCTGTCATGTCATCGATCGTTCATCTCTGCCCTGCTTGCTAGCAATTTTCTCTCTAGAAATTTGACCGGTCGTGCTTGATAATTCCAGCCATGTCTTTCTGGCTAGAATGACGTATAGTAATAAAGCTACAAATTGATGTGTGTACGGATAAACCTATTGTGTGAAAATTTGTATCATACGAAGAAACACGTGGAAAACCTCTTTTGACGAACTTGAGGGCTTGGTGATCTCGCTGGCCTGCTGGCATTAGTTCTCTAGCTTCCATGGGTCATGTATTCTTTACTGGCTACACAAAACTTGGCATATAGTATATTTGTTCTCAATATTTACTGCAAATTCTAAATATACCAGACAGATGTTTTGCTCACGTGCTCATGTAAGGAAACATATACCGAAAGGTAGAGATATTTAGTGTGACAAGTCGAGGACAACATTTCCTTGGAGTTCCAGAAACAATTACTATACCTGCATTCGTAATATAAGATATTTTATTAGGATAAAATAACCTACCAAAACATCTTAAGAATCCTATTTTCTCCATTGTATCATATATGTCTTCTCTTGTTACTACAAATTTTCTACTAAAATTTAATTAATTTGCATTAATTGCCAGGGATGAAAATAAGAGAAGGTGTATATATTGTACGACTTATTTTTATTGCCTTCTCTAAATGATGTGGAGGGCTAAAAGAAGATCCAGCTTCTCTACCTTATATATGACCTAACAAACCATATGCTGAGTGCATATGGGTGGTTAAGGGTATGTATAATGGGGTGACATCAGCTTTCCCTTATGATCGTCATGTTGGATTTTCTTCTTGGTTGTACCATATGCCTTCCCTTAGCAAATCAATTTATTACTAAAAATATCAATTCTCATTAATTGGTAGGCATGACACTAAGAAATAATATATTGTACGATTTATATATATTGACGTCTCTAGATGGTGTAGAGGGTCAAGGGAAGGCATGTCTTCTTTACCATTGTACATGCCCTAAAACCCCATATTTGATGTTCTGTATTCCCATGAATAAAAAAATCCAGATAGTGCCTAGCTCCTATATGAATTAAATGGCACATACAACCTCTCTAACATGGAGTATTATTATACAAAAAAATTATGATTGCTAATAAATTGTGAAAATAACATTATTAGGTATATAAATCACAAAACTTCTTCTATACTATCATATTTCTATATTCATATATCGACATAGTCATCAATGTAAAGTATCACAATAGAGACCATTTTTTCCAAAATTTATATGTAATTCATTAAGATGCATCCTACTTATTTGTGGTTTTTCTATGCACATAGTGGCCATGATGATTTAGTTGCATGACAATCCTTTCTTCTCTCTAGTCCTTGGTTAATTACTATCATTTTAGAAGATCCATCTTTAACATTTTACAAGTTTAACCACTAATATATACATAGGTAATTGGACTGTTGTATGCACATAGTATTACTTTGAGTTTCCATCTAAAACACTTCCATATTTTTTTAACATGTTGTTACAAGAAAAGAAGGTTGAAGTTATATTGAAATTTGTAATATCTAAAGCAACATCAGAAGTGGTAGTCGGAAGTAGAACTCATATGTAAAATAAAAAGCAAAGCTTAAAAGATAACGACATGTATAAACATACTGTAAAACATAATAAGCATGTAATTGCAGGAAGCTACCACAATTCAGGCTGTTAGAACGAGTCAGTACCAGCATTCTTAATTTTTGTTTGTCAGTACCATTTTTCGGACAGCCCATTGCGAATCACGCTGATCCCTATCTGATCCCATTTTTGACAGCGCGGCCCCACTGTCAGGGTCCACGTGGACAAACGGTCGTTGCCGCGCCGTTTGGACCGACCGCATCGGCGCAGACACACCCTGGTCCATGCTCGGTCAACAGACATCAGTCCCAGCTTGCTCCCACTCCACTTGTTATTGTCACCGCCGCCGCGCAGCTCCATTGCCGCCGCCGCCACCACCGCTGGACCGTTGCCGTCGTCCGAGGCCGCTAGCCGTCGCCAGCATGCCTAGCTGGGACGGTGGGGAGAGTTCTAGCTCGGACATTCTTGGGGTAAGCTCTAGGGTTAGGATTGAATTTTGTCGATTCAGGAATTGTTCACCCCTCCCCATTTACCTAATTTGTCTTTGCAATTTCTGCTTCACTAGGACCTGACGGACCTAGATTATGCTCCTGCATATGTTGAGGATCCCAATTTCAGTGGCATAGCCCCGAATTGCGCCCTGATTTGTCGCAACCACAAGATGACACCGCAGTAGTGTGTGGCTTTTGAAGGGAGCAACACTGGCCGTAGATTTTATCTGTGCCCTATGGAAAATGTGAGTTATATTTCCAATTACAACAGTTTTAGTTAGTTTGCTCACTGTCTAGTTCTAGTTGATCTGCCTAGTTTCTTTGCTCACTGCCTAGTTCATCTTCCTAGGGGCTTTGCTCAATGCCTAGTTGCTCTACCTAGTTGAACCATAGTTGCTAATTTTAATATATTTTATCTTTGTTGAATCCTACTTGCTAGTTGCTCTTATATGAAATTGTAAACAGAAGCTTCTTACATATATTAGCCTAGTTGCTTTGCTCACTAGCTTAGTTACATATATTAGTATTTTGTTGTTAGTATAATCCATCTCATATGGTTTTATTTATTTGTAATAGCAAGTGTTGAACTGTGGGTTTGTTGCATGGAAAGATGAAGAGTTGCCAGATCATTTGAGCAATGCAATAGTTAATTTGTGGGCTATGTACCATGAAAGTAATGATGCCAGAATAGATGAGAAGGTGGAAAATGGTAAGGTGCTTGCTCTGCTTGCTGAAGAAAAAGCCAAGATAGAGAAGAAGCATGCCACCCTCCCTGCTGATGTCAAAAAATATATGGAGAGCACTGAGAAGAAGGCCATGGTGGATAATTTGGATAACATGAATGCTGAGAATAATGCTGAGAAGAAGGCAGAGAAGGAGGTGATGGAAGAAAGTGAGAGTGAGATGAATTTGCTGAAGAAAGAAGTGGAGGATTTAAAGACTGAAGCTGGCATGCTTAAACAGATTCAGATTACACAAGCTGATGTGTTTAGGGTTAGGCAGAAGGAATGGGAGGAAGAGAAGAAGGCTATGAAGGCAGAAAAGGAGGCTATGAAGGCAGAAAAGGAGGCTCTGCAGGAACAAAAAGATGTTCTCAAGGCAGAAAATAAAAAGCTGGAGTATTTTCTTTTTGATCTTTTTAAAGAAAATACTGACAACAAGGAGAAACTGAAAAAGATTGTTGCAATCTGTGCTGAGTGAGATGAAGAAAAAGCTGGAGTATCTGCAGTAGTGTGTTAGCTGTGTTGACACCATGTGTGTTGCACCATTTGTGTATGTGAACCATTTGTCTATGTGGTGCATTTGTCTATGTTGAACCATTAGTGTATGTTGAATCTTCTTGTGTATGTGGTGCATTTGTCTATGTTGAACCATTAGTGTATGTTGAACCATTTGTGTATGTGGTGCATTTGTCTATGTTTGTATGTGGTGCCATTGTTTACAACAACATTTCACATGCCATTGTTGACCAAATTTCAGTAACAACATCTCACAGAACACAACTGCCATCATAGAACAACATTTGACAGAACAAATCCATTACATGTCCATTTCACAGAACAAATCCATTACATGTCCATTTCACAGTAGTTTCATTAGCAAAAGAGCAACTGGAGTAAGGCAACAAGTAGTACATGTCTATTACAACAGCTTTTGCAAACAGAAGATGACTAGTACATGTATCCATTACAACATTTCAATAGTTTGATGACCCAGCTCCTCCATCATCATCACCTCCAGCATAACCACAGTTGAAATATCCCCAGGTCTTGCTCTTCTTGTATCCAGGAACAAATCCACCATCATCTTCTCTCTGTCTTGGTGTTCTTCTTGGAGCAACAAAGGAAGTAGCTGCTGGGGGTGCCCTTGTAGTAGCTGCTGGGGGTGCCCTTCTAGTAGCTGCCCTTGTAGTAGCTACTGGGGGTGCCCTTCTAGTAGCTGCTGGGGTAGGTGCATATGCTGCTGGAGGTGGTGTTGGCTGGACAACAAGAAACAACAAGAAACAACATAAGATGATCATGTTAAGGATAACATATAATAGAACACATAATAATGCTGGACAACAAGAAACTCACCACATGCTTGTTCTTTGAACAGAATTCCTACTTTGAGCAATGTGCAAATCTATCAAAGCATCCCTGAATTGTTGAACATTGACAAAACACATCTTCAAGCAAAGTTTCTCATTGGCTGCAGCCTTCTATCATCATACCACTTCCTCTATAGCCTTTTCTTTGCTCTACTCTTTCTGCCTTTTGGTGGCACCATTGACAATGGCTGAAATTCATTGTCTGATTCATCCTCCTCCTCAAGGAAACCAGTCTCCCTGTCTTCATCTGATGATGGTATGTAATCTGGTTCCTCTTGTATCTCCACTTCTGAATGACACCTCAAAGTGGGGCCTCTTTTACAGGCAATTTCTTCTTATTGACTGAAACAGGTACTGGTTCCAACTCATGTGCAACTTCTTCTTCTTCTGCAGTCACAAACAAATCTTCAATATCTGTGTCCCCTTCACAATGCAGCAGGGGATCCTCTCTCTTCCTCCTCCTCTCCTCAATCCTCTCAGCCAGTTCTTTCAGTTCCTTCTTCCTCATTTCTTTCAAATGTGCAACATCAACTTGTCCTATGGCAATGTCCCACCATCTATCATCAAGCTCACTCTATGAACCATTGCTGCCATCGTCATCAGCATCACTGTCTTCATTTTGTATTGCTTTACCCTTATCCACATTCTGACTCTCTTGAGTTGGAACATGTACTCCTCTACTAGCAGGTGCATATTCATCACTCAGACTTGTAAAAATGCAACCTTCTCCATCAACAACATAGACATCAGGCTCACTCCAATCATAAGGAACAGGTTCTTCAAGCACCACAATAGAAGATGCAGTGGCTTCACTGGACTTGTATGAAGATTTATTATTCTTTCTAACTATGGCAGGCTTGCCCCTCTTCACAAACAATGGCAACACCCTACTTGATTCAAAATGATTCAGTAGTTCATAGACCTTGCAGTTGTTCTGAACCAATTCATGTACACCCAACATTGTGCAGTAAATGGAATCCTGAAAACTAAACCCTTTTTCCTCAATCACTGCAACTATATTCATATAAGTAATGTCTTCTCTGGCTATTCTCCTCTCTAGATTGTCTACACCATCCAACTGAATTTTGACTTCCCATATTTCAGGATCCAGACTACAGAAATCGAGTAAACATTGCAAAATTCAGCAAACCCTAACCCTAGACAAAAAAAATCAGATAGGAAATTGGGGGAAAAGTGAACACGTACTCTACTCCGCCGAGGCCGCTGCTCCACCGTTCGCTTTCCGCCGGATTGTCCACCCAGAGATGCGCCAGCATCGCCGCCGTCCTCGATGGCCGAGACGACCAGAGCTCATCCAATTCATCCTGCTCCGCCACTCTGTGTCTGCCGTGTGTGCTGTCTCTGCCGACAACACTGGAGTTCCCAATGCGGCCCTCGTCGCCAGCGCCGCCTCCAGGACTCACCGGCTCCTCCATCGCCTCCTGGTCGAGCGAGAACGGTGGTAGGAGGAGTGAGAGCGAGCTGACTGACAGTGGACCATGCGACCGTGCGAGCGAACGGGTGTGTCTGCGCCGATGCGGTTGGTCCAACCGGCGCGGCAAACGGCCGTTTGTCCACGTGGACCCTGACAGTGGGGCCTCGCTATCAAAAACGGCATCAGACAGGGATCAGCATGATTCATGTTCGTACGTCCGAAAAATAGTACTGATAAACAAAAATTAAGAATGTTGGTACTGACTCGTTCGGTAGCTTCCTGCAATTTACTCGTAGGAAATGTAACTCTATTTAATCAACCGTCAGTTTGAAGCTAATGCGATGCATCGTGAAATCAACAAAATTACCTAAATGGCTACCAAGTTCAGTATAATTCCGGTATAGGTTATTTAAAAGAAATTATACCTGCTCGTAAAGCTGCTATACGTAGTAACGAAAACACAAAAGAGCTAGCCCAACATGAGCTGATCACGTTCGCCAATTTTTCATTACTTATAATTATAGTGCAGATACACTTGTACGTGTGGCACCATTGTAGAGAGACAAGCTCATTTGCCTTTTCTGGACGGCGGGCCGAATTGCGATGGAATACATATGAGGAAGTAAACGAAGCACGTCGATCTGATCAAGTTATGTGGCATACTGTTGGCTACCCAAGTTATTTGCCCGTTCAAAAAAAAAAGAAGTTATTTGCCAAACTTGATTCTGTTTACACCGGATAATCGAGCGAGGCTGACAGCGCAAGCCAGATTCAATAAAGCACACACAGAGACATATATATCTTGCTCTGTTCTATGGTTTCTTCACGTGTTGCTGCTTTTCGACTTCATTTCGCTTTCCACTTTCCTGGTCCCTGCAATCAGATTGCTCGGGATGGCAGCCGCATAGACTCATTGTGACTCGACTCTGACCGCCGATTTTTCTTCTTGCCTCCTTTCTGTTTCAGGGGATGACCGCAGAAACAGACCGTGTGTGTACTTGGGAAACATGGACGGAGCCGTATTTTGACATTTATGGTGCGTATAAAAATTGTAATATTTCGTCGTCTGTTAGAGTATTGTACGGACATGGTTATTATGATAGTTTAGGATAGTTAGACTCTAGTCTAATTTGACTTGTACTCCAAGATGATCCTATACACGTCTATATATACTCGTCCATGAGACACAATAATACATTCATCATATTCCGTCAATTCCTCTCTATCATTTTACATGTTATCATCCCTACCCTAGAGCCGCCGCTGCCGCCAAGACCCTACGCCGCCTCTCCCCAACCTTGCTCTACCCCCTCCTATGGCGCCGCGCTAGCCGAGCAACACGCTTCCGCGCTGCCCTCGGAGAGGTCGATCTCCATGATCTTCACCAGGGGCTACGTGAACCGTACGCAGGGTTTGTCCGACGATCCGTGATCAGCTGTCCTGTAAGTCTCTTTTTTTAATCTCTTGATTGGTTTTATTTTTTGTTCACCGATCTTAGATCGGATTGAGTCGCTCACCGCCGGCGTCCACTCGCGCCTCTACTCCGACCATCGGCATCGACGATCTACACCGCGTATGTGTTTATGCCCTCTCCGCTGCCGCACCTGCCTCGGCAGGCTGTCGCGGCCTCACGATAGGCTGCCGCGCACCACGGACGGCTGCTACGCCTTCCGTAGGTGGGAGGTATCGTACGTAACGGAAATTTACAGTGAGCTTAACGACCTTCCGTATGTGGGAGGTATCGTACGTCCTGGTCGTACCGATTCACAAGAAATCAAGCAAAAACCCCGAACTGGGTCAAAAAACAACCCACGGGTACGGGTGCGTCTGACCGTATGGTCTGCCCGTACTGGGTCAAAAAAACAGTCCAGTTCGATCAGGAGAGCAAAAGGAAAAAAGAACAAAACAACCAAAAGGATATGCTTCACTTGATGAATTCATCAGTTTTCAGGTTAGTTTCACTCAAAATGCAAAAGTGAGATAAAAGAGACCAGTAGGTGTCTAATTAATCATACGTCACTTGATGCATTCCACGATTTTCATTAAAGATGTTAGTTTCACTACCTTTACCTCTCCAACTCTGTAGTGCTTCAAGCGCCGCTCGTTAACAATCCAAGACGAAGAAGGGACAATACTTTTTAACTTCACCGCTCCTAAAGGATATGCTTCGTCCACTTCATACGGATCTTCCCACTTGGATCTCAATTTTCCTGTAAAGATCTTTAGCCAAGAATTGTAGAGCGAAACTTTATCTTCAGATTTAAATTTCTTATTTTCTATCTTTCTATTATGCTATTTTTTACTTTTTGTATAAATATTTAGCATTGTCATAGGCCTAATTTTCTAATTTCATCTAAGGCATGAATGTCCAAGAGGCGTTTCTCTCCCAGGGTCTTAAATCAAAGTTCAGAGTTTTCATAGTCCAATAGGACTTATGCTCTAATTCTAAAGGAAGATGGCAAGATTTACGTGGACCATCTTATATGGCATAATTCCCATAGGGTTTTTGTATGCCGTGCGATATGCCCATAAAGTATCATTTAACTTCATAGCCCAATCCTTTCTTGACTTTCGTACCATCTTGTAAAGTATAACTTTAGTCTTCCTGTTCGAAATCTTAACTTGCCCACTTGTTTGTGGGTGGTAGGGTGAAGCTACTCGATGCTCAACCCCATATTTATGAAGAATCTTCCTAAAAGTGTCTTTCATAAAATGAGTCCCACCATCGGTTATTAAGAATCGAGAAACTCCAAACCTAGGAAAAATAATGTCCTTAATCATCTTTATAGAGGTGGCTGCATCTACATGAGAGGTGGGTATAACTTCAACCCATTTAGTAACATAGTCAACAACAACAAGAATATGAGTGTAACCATTAGAGGTAGTAAATGGCCCCATGAAAACCATTCCCCAAATTTTAAATGGTTCTATTGTAAGGTTATAATTTATGGACATTTCTTGTCTTTAACCTATGTTACTCATATGTTGACATGCATCACAAATCTTGACATAACCATGAGCATCTTTAAATAAGGTTGGCCAATAGAATCCTGATTTTAAAACTTTAGCAGTTCTACGGTTACCAGCATGGTGCCCCCATAAGGACTATCATGACAGGCTTGTAAGACATCGCTCATTTCTTGATCAAGTACACACTTCCTAATCATCCCATCTAGCCCATGCCTATATAAATAAGGATCATCCCAAAATTAATATTTCAAATTATTAAATAATGTGTTCCTTTAATTATAATTCAATCCCTTTGGTAGAAACTTACCCACAATAAAATTAGCATAATCTGCAAACCAAGGGTCATGCGATTCTATGACGACAAAATACTCACCAGGCATATATTCATTAATAGGGATAAGATCATCTATTATGACTTTCATGCGTGATATATGATCAACAACATGATTATCTTTATCTCTTCTATCAACTATTTGTACGTCACACTCTTGTAATAATAGGACCCACTTAATCAAACGAGGCTTTGCATATTTCTTGACTAAGAGATGTTTTAAAGCTTGATGATCGATATGCACTATTACTTTGGAGTTTATAATCTCATGTCTAAATTTATCGCAAGAAAAAACAACGAATAGAAATTATTTTTCGGTTGTTGCATAATTATTTTGATCTTCATTAAAAACTCGACTAGCAAACTGAATAACATTTAGGTTTAGTCCCTCTCTTTTTCCAAGAACATCCTCAATAGCATAGTCACTAGCATCGCACATAATTTCGAATGGTTCATCCCATTTTGGTGGTTGAATAATAGGTGCAGAAACTAGAGACTTTTTAATTGTTCAAAAGATACAACACAACTTTTATCAAAGGCAAAAGGAATATCTTTATTTAGTAAGTAATTCAAACGTGCAACTAGTTTGGCAAAATCCTTAATAAAACATCGATAAAAACCTACATGCCCAAGAAATTTCTTCACCCCTTTTATGTCTTGCGGCATCGGTAATATTTCAAAGGCAACAATGCTTGAATCATCAACTTCAATACCTTTTTTAGAAATTTGTGACCGAAAACTATAACTTCTCTTACCATGAACCGACAACGCTCCCAGTTGAGGAAAAACTTGGTTTGTTTGCAACACTGCAGTACTCTAGTAAGGTTATAGAGACATTGTTCAAAAGCAGTTTCGTAAACAACAAAGTCGTCCATAAGAACCTCCATAGATTTTTTAACAAAACTATCAAATATCTCTAGTACACTTTTTAAAAGTTGCATATGCATTGCATAAACCAAAAGGCATCAATCTATAAGCATAAGTCCTATAATAGCAAGTAAACGTTGTCTTATCTTGGTCTTCGGGTTGGATAGAAATTTGAGAGTATCCTAAATATCCATAAAAACAAATATAGGAATTACTAGTTATTCTTTCTAAAATATGATCCATAAAGGTATTGGGTTATTGATGCATGCATAAAATTTGTAGTTTTGCAACATATATGATGTTATATCCATGTTTTACATTGATTTTTGGGGATCTACCAATGATCCCCTTTATTTTGGTTATAACTCATATCTGCAGGATAGGAAAACCCTGTTTTGTGCATTTTTATTTTTCAAGGACCTAAACTAAGTCAAATGGACATGGGATTTCTAAAGAATCAATATTTCATCAAGAGAAGGACCTAGAGAACTTGGACCACACGAGGGGAGCCTCGAGGCCCAAATTGTCCCAGGTAACACACCCAGTCAACGAGGGCGCGCCACATGTGATCTTTTGCACCTCGGCCATCCGATTCGCTTGATTATTTCGCCCACAGACTTGTTTTGACCTAAAACATCTATATAAATATCACCCGAGGAGTCCTCGGCATAGAGGGCCGCAGAAACATGAAACACCAAAACAGAGCCAGAACCAACAAAGATTGGAGGGGAAACTTCGCAGTAGCCGTCTCCGGAGGGATCCCTACCTTCTCCAGTGTCTCCACCATCATCACCATGATGAAGAGGGAGTAGTCCACCTATGGACTATAGATTTGTGGCAGTAGCTTGATATATTTCTCTCTTGGTCTTCATAGATCTAGTACCATATGAGATGCCCAACATGATTATGGTCATATATGTAATTCCTATGTGGTGGATCTTTATTCTATGATTTTATATGTGAGATTGGAACCTATTATGTGTAATATGTATTGATAGATGCATATCATGTAGCTCGTTCTTAAGTACTTGTTCTGATCCAGCTTGTATACAAGAGCATGTGTAGGGAGAAGTGTGTATTAGATGGAGTAGCATGGTGGTAGTGATTGAATAATGACAACAAATTTAAGATCTACTGTGGTATTTACCTTTGTTTTGCTACCTCACTAGGGATAAAGTGAGCTCATGTGCTATATTTATCTTGTGACAGCTTAATAATATTGTTTGGTCAAGGTAGCATATTTGTGATTTAAACATCATGTCAAATTACCTAAGGCTATACTCTATTGATTCTTAATTCAAGATTTCTTGTAGTTTTTTCCTTTCTTGAGGAGTATAAGAGAGATGTGTTACATCATCTCTATGTTAGGACGCGATTCCCATATGAATGCTTATCAAACACATGTTCAAGTTCCACCAATACTATGTATTTGATGAATTGTTTGTGTCCACTGCAACCCAAAAAAGAGAGTAAACACGTGATCTCATGAACCCCAATCCATTTTAGACCATAAGAAACACCTTTCCAACATCATTATCACACTTTACAGTTTCTGCAATTTATTAGTTCAAAAATACAACAATACTTTTTTCACTTGCAAACACACATAAAACCCAAAAACAAATATCATTTATTGCTTTTATCTTTCTTGCCTAGTTTTACTTGTTTTACTTTAATTTATTTATATTTCATATTACCAATACGAAACCTTGTGCTTGACAAGCACACGGTGGATTTGGATACACAAGACAAAAATTTGCTTTGTAAGTTGCTAGAAGAGGAGAAGAAGAATTAACCTCTTGGACAATTCCCCAGAGTTCGATATAAACCCTTAAAACACCCTTGTGGGAAAAAGAAGCTTTCTGGAACACTCCGCACTTGGAGCCCAACAAATTGGTACATGGAGTTGTTGCCGTCAGTTATGATTTTTCACTCCTTGTTCAACTTTCTGAAGTCTATACACATTTTATACCATGCTATTGTTCTACTGGGAATTAGCTCATCATTATCATTATTGATTATGGTTACACATCCCTCTCTAGGTATGCAATGAGTTGGAATCACCCTTTTACTATCAGAAATTGGGTACATAATACCAGTGTCTAACATGCGTATAACTTCTTTTCTCACTACTTCTTTCATTCTAGGATTTAGCCTCTTTTGAGTGTCAACAAAAGGTTTAGCATTCGCAACCATATGTATTTTATGAGTGACTACGGAAGGATCTATCCCTTTTATATCACTAAGAGTATATCCGAATGCTTCATGTTGTTTAACAAGTACTTCCAGTAATTTCCTATTTTCTTCATGGGAAAGTTGATCATCAATGATCATAGGACACTTACCTTCCTTATCTAAAAATTCACACCTGAGCCCTGGGGGACAGGGTTTGAATACCAGAGGAGGTGGATCCTCATCTCCGTTTCTCTCTAGTTTCTTGAAATTCATCTTTAGGAAGATTCTCTACTTCAAGTGTGGTATCAAGGATATTGTCAAGATATTCTTTTGCAAAATCATTTGGGATTGACTCATTATTTGTTAGGCTTGTTTCCAATTTAGTTTGCCAGGTGCCAAATTAAATTGCTGCCAATTCTTCAATAGTATTTTCTTCCTTTATCTCAATCTTATTTTCATATGACAGCTTTTTGAATTGGTTGCACTTTACCTTTAGATATTTTTCTCTAAATTGGAAGGACACAACTTCTTTCTTGTCATTAATATCGATGTTTGTAGAATTGTAAAGAGGACTCGCAAATATAACAGGACAAAATAAATCTAATTGCATATCAATAATATGAGAGTCAACGATGTAGAAGAAGGTTCCTACAGAGATACAAGCATTGTGAAGAATTCCATAAGATTGCTGCAAGGTTCTATCTGAAAGCATGATGGTCGCATCAGTAGGTTCAAGTTCTGGTTCATCAAGATAGTATCATAATCCCTCTTAGATAGAGTAAGGAATAATGTCTATAGAAGAACTTAGATCACAAAGTCTTACATAAGTAGATTCACCAAAATTAAAAGGGATTTTCTATTTATCCTTGTACTTACCGTTAGGCTTACCTTCAATTATATCAGTGGATTCCCTACTTACCGTCATTACTTCATTTTCAATGAATTCAGGCTCTAGTAGATTTTTCACTATGCTCATATTCGTCTTGATAGTCCCCAGATCTCTTGTTAGTCTCCATATCCTTCTTGTACCTTCATTTTCATTCCTTCTCCTTTTTGTTAAGATAGTTTCATATTTAACTAGCAGCCTCTTCTCTATTCGTGAAAAACTGTCCTTTGGATCAGTCTTAGGGGGATTTTCGTCACAAGGTTACTTGTATTATTCCCACTCCTTTGGGATCTGCAAATGCTCAGCATAGGTTTTAACAATTTGAACAATCATACAATGATTGAGGTTGAAGGTTCCAAGTAATTTCTCTACTTTACCAGATGCTAGAAATTTTCTTAATCAATCATATTCTATAGGATGTTATTCTTCATTATGTGCTATTTGATACATCAGAAACGTATCTATAATTTTTGATGCTCCATGCTTATTTTGTATCTACTTTGCTTTGTTTTGTCTACACTTTGAGGTGTTTTTATATTTTTTCTGGAACTAACCTATTAACAAGTTTCCACAGTGCCTGTTGCCTGTTTTCTTCTGTTTTTGTTTTCAGAAAGGCAGAAAATCAATATTCTCGGAATTGTACGGGACAAAAGCCAAAGTCATTATTTTCCCGGAGCAACACGGAACCACGAAGCAGAGCCGGAGGGGGGCCATTGGGTGGCCAGCTCCCTAAGCGCGGGCAAGCCACGAGGCGCCACAGGTGTGGCCCCCTGGACCCCCACTGACCTTGATTCCTGCGCCTATAAGAATCCTCCGACCCAAAAACCCTAGGGCATCCAGAAGAAATCCACGAAAACCTCTGTAGTACCGCCGCCACCGAAGGGGAGATTTGGGGGACAGAAAGTCTCTGTTCCGGCACCCTGCCAGGACGGGGAAGTGCCCCCGGAGCCATATCCATCGATCTCCACCACCATATCCATCACCGTTGCTGATTCCCATGATGAGGAGGGAGTAGTTCTTCCTCGAGGCTAAGGGATCTACCGATAGCTATGTGTTCATCTCTCTCTCTATGCATGATCTTGTGGTCATGAGATTTGTAATCAAATAGATCTACCTTGCTACTCAAGTGCTTCATTAGATCTCTCCTCTCCCCATTTGTGTGAAAGTGACAGCGTGCACTCCATGGTGGAACTTAGGCTTGAGTCTACATAAATACTCTTTGTGATTTAATACATCTATGCTTTTCCCCACGTGTGTGAAAGTGACAGCGTGCATACCGTGTGTGGCACTTTGGCTAGATTGAATATTTGTTATGAGTTATATTTGGAGTTGGATGTCTCTATGAAATTGTGGTGTTTGTTGGAACCATCTAGCGCTCAAGGTGACAGTGTGGGGTTATCTAGATTGGGGAAGGCGGACTTTGAGGTGTGCTGTTATAGCCCTACCATGGATTAGAGTGTCCAATCGGAGAGTAGTTAAGAGTAGTATCATGAAGAGAGGATATTTATATGAGAGAGTGTTCACTAGTGAAAGTATGATCCCTAGGCCTTGTTTCTAAACATTGAAACACCGTTTGCTACTAGATCTGTTGCATGTTTGCTTGCTTCCTTCTTGTTGCCTTTAGTCTTTCCTCCACGCCATCAACTATTTTCTGGCACCGTTACCCCACATCAACAACAAGCCATAAGCTATTTTATGGCACCGTTACCACTTGTATTTCACTATCTCTTCGCCGAACTAGTGCACCTATACACCTGACAAGTGTATTAGGTGTGTTGGGGACACAAGAGACTTCTTGTATCGTGATTGCAGGGTTGCTTGAGAGGGAATACCTTTGACCACTTCCTCCTTGAGTTAGATAAACCTTGGGTAATCCACTTAAGGGAAACTTGATGTTGTTCTACAAACCTCTACACTTGGAGGCCCAACAACTGTCTACAAGAATAGAAGTGCGTAGACATCGAGCTCTTTTCTGGCGCCATTGCCGGGGAGGTAAGGTAAAAGGTACTCACATCCTCCGGTGTGAGTGCTCGAAGTTATTTCATTTAGATTCTGCAATTTTGTCTTTTTGTTTCTTTTTTTCACTAGTTAGGCTTAATGGAAAACAACAACAAAATTAGAGATCTTTATAGTGTTTATCTTGAGTTACGACAAGAAGTGTTTGAAGAGAAAATTAAAAAACCAATGGAGTTTTATTTGCATGCTAATAGCAATGTTATTAGTATGGATTTTTTGAAAACCATTGTTACTAATGGTATGGAAAAATCTAAGCTTGGGGAAGCTAGTTTTGATGAAAATGATCTTTTTAGTCCCCTAGCTTTGGAAGATAGCTATTCTATTGCTTATGATGATACTATACCTCCAATATATGATGATTACAATGATGAATATGATATTTTTAGTCCACCTACTATTGAGGAGGAAACTAATTGTGATTACAATATGCCTCCTATATTTGATGATTATGGTGATAAGAATAATAATGATAGCTATTTTGTTGAATTTGCTCCCACTACAATTAATAAGAATGATTATGCTTATGTGGAGAGTAATAATTATTGTATGCATGTGGATCATGATAAGAATGTTTTATGTGATAGTTATATTGTTCATTTTATTCATGATGCTACTGAAATCTATTATGAGAGAGGGGAACATGGTCTTATGTATCTCAACAATATTAAGTTTCCCCTCTTTATGTTCAAAATTTTGAAGTTGCACTTGTTTTGCTTTCCTATGCTTGTTGCTTTGTGCTTTCATGACTTATTACTTTACAAACTATGCATAGGAAGTGGGTTAGACTTAAATGTGTTTTGAATTTGGTTCTTGATGATCTCTTTTACTTCAATTCATATTTCTTATGTGAGCATCTTCTCAAACTTTCCAAGCCTAACTTAAAGGCCTTAAAGAAAAGTACTTGTTGGAAGATAACCCAAGAGTTTCCTTGAGTCTTGGAAGTTATTACTTCAGTAATGACCTCTCCTTATCCTTTTTGTTTTATTTTTGTGCCAAGAATGACCTCTAATGAGAGGGAAGTAAGATTTGGGGAGTTGCTGTCCCGAAACAGATTTTTGTCCTCCACCTCGTGAGGAGTATCTGTAAGTCGTATTGAGCTTAAAATTTACGAATAAATCCCCTAGTACGTTAGATAAAGTTCGTCAGTTCAACACTTTTTGATTTTAGCAACAGAAGATGTTCGAAAAAATCGGTTTCTACCTATGGTCTGTTTTGACAGATTTCTACCATTATTTGCATTTGATTCTTATTGATTCCTTTTTGAGTTATCTTTTGGGGAATTGAGCTTTTTGAAGGAGTTACTACAATATCTTGTGTTTTTAGTGAAAAGTTTTGCTGTTCCAAAGCTTTTCCTAAGGTCTAATATCTTCTGAATACACTAATGTTGCTAATGAAGATTGTGTGAAGTTTTGTATGAAGGAAAAATTTCAGGTGTAGAGAGAGAATGATGTAATGAGATGAAGAATAGACAAAAGCTCAAGCTTGGATATTTCACCCTGGTGTCACCCTAATAAATATCCAAGAGGTACAAGCGTCAAAGCTTGGGGATGCCCAAGGCATCCCCTTCTTCATCAATAAATATCTCAGGTCTTTCTAGACACTTTGTTTTTATTGTTTCATGCATTGTTGTGTTGTTCTTGGAGCATCTTAGTTTTCGTTTTTGGTTTTTGTTTGGTTAGTTTGCTTGAGTAAGTTGGTTGGTTACACCACACTTCTTTTGGAAAGATACACACTCTGTTTCCATTGCCTAGAACACTCTAGTTTTTACTCTTATTGTTTTGTGAGTGTTCACTTTTGCTAGCACTGCGTTCAACCTTAGTTTCTTGTGCTTTCAGCTTAGAACTTTTAGTTCTTGTTTGTGGATTTGTGAGACAAGCTCACTGATCTTTATTGATAATTATCTTTGTGAGTTGTTTCAAATAAGTTGATTGGTATTGGAAAAGAGTAGGAAAGTTCTTGCTTGTAAGTGCAAGAGGAGCTTGCATTGAGTGTGACTTAGACTTTAGAATGACATGCTAGGTGTTGTTTTGACCTTATGCTTAGTGATTATTGGTGTAGCATGTCTTGTTCCAAACAATTGGGATTGCTTAGTGTGCCTTGAAGAAATTATGCGTTGTTTTAGCATGCAAGAGCATAGTATTGTGGTATTCTCCTTTGATGCTTTGTTTGGGTGGACTTGGCACATGCTCACTCCATGTTATGACTATGACAAGTCACCATTAGCCTCTATGATCATTTATTCCTTGACTTATATTCTTTGATTAGTAATGTTTTGTCGCTCTGCATGATTATGACCATTATTGCTCTCTTAGTTGGTTGCTCCCTGTCTTTTGCTAGCCTCCACTTGTATGAGTAAGCTCTACTCATGCTTCCAACTCCCAAGAAACCAAGTTATTCCAAAGTGTCCACTGTAAACTCCTATGCATGGTGTGTTACACCATTCCAAGTATATTCTTGTTTTCATCTATCTTCCAATTAAAAAATATTTTGTTATGTGAAAACTTCGTGATTAAAGCCCTCACAAACTTGATGGCACACTTTATATTCCTTGCCCCTAATAAACTTGAACCATTGTGTCATCTATGTTGTATATTCTTGCACTTATACATTGGAATTAGCAGAACCGTGCTGTCACGGGGAACGTTTTCAACATTGCACTTGTACTTTGTACTCAGTTGATATCATGCTCTTCTGTCTATGGATGTCACCGGTGTCAAATAAAAAGGGAACTTGTAAGTCCATGAAGTTTGTATTTTGTGTTATAGAAACGCCTCGGCCGCTAGCCTAAGCCATGCCTAATCATGGTGGAAACTTGCAGCATCACCATAGTAACATCTATGAAGCAGTCTTCATATAAAAAAAGAGACACATTGAGAAAATAGGAAAGAGAGAAAAAACACCATATTTCCATGGTACATAAGAAGATTGCTGAGATGCTCATTGTCTGCTTACCTTGTCATTTTGGTTATGGGATAGGTCATGTACCATGTGTATGAAGGGTTTCGCGGCATAGTAAATCAAAATTTTCTACGGATGCGAACAGAGGGAAAGCCAAGATCTAATCTAGGAGATGCAAACAATGAGAGAGATTGGATTAGATCTTCATACCCTTGAAGATTCGCTGCAGTGAGCGTTAAATCCGGGCGTGGGTGATGTAGTCGTACTCGCTTCTCCTCCTCGCGATCCGATCCGATCTAGCACCACAAGTGGCGGTGCCTCCGTGAGATGCACACGTGCAGCACCTCGACGTCTCCTCCTTCCTCGGACCAGCAAGTATGGTGGAGAGATGGATTGGATCTACAACACGACGGCGTGGTGTATATGGTGGAGAATTTCTGCAGTAGGACTTCGCCTACAAACAGTCGGGAGGGAGAGAGGAAGGGCAGCAGGGCGGCTAGGGTTGGAGGGGAAGGTGTGTGGGGTTGGTGCGCCCCAGCCCTCTATATAGAGGGGTGGGCGCAGCCCCTCCCCAAGCCAAGGCCAGCGGCCCCAAGGAGGAAGAGTGGGGGGCAAGGAAACCCCCCCTTCTAGAAGCTCTATCTAGAGTTTAAACCTCTCTTGGCCGGCTGGGCCCTATGGGGCCTTGTGCCCCTGGCCCAATGCGGCCAGGGCACTCCCTCATAGGCCCATGCCCCCTCCCGGAAGGTGGGGCCACGTTGGTCCCCTTCCGGAAGGTTCTAGAAGCTTCCGGTACAGTACCGATTAACCCGGAACAATTCCGAACTCCAAAAACTGCATTGCCTTATATGAATCTTATTCTCCGGACCACTCCGGAACCTCTCGTGATGTCCCGGATCCCATCCGAGACTCTGAACATAAACTCATAAACAAATTATCCAATCTATCCTAGCGTCGAGACACGTTAAGTGTGTGACCCTGCGGGTTCGAGAATATGCAGACATGATCTTCTATCAATAATCAAGCGAGTGCAGAAACCCATATTGACTCCCACATTCATCGATGATCATATCGGATGAACCATGATGCCAGGATTCAATCAATCCCATATATATATTCCCTTCGTCTCGCGATATTTTACTTGCCCGAGATTTGATCGTCGGTACCGTCATACCTAGTTCAATCTCGTTCACAGCAAGTACTTTACTCGTTCCGTAATCCGATATAACTTTGTGATTAACTCCTTAACCACATTCTTGCAAGCGGTGTTGATATCGATTACCGAGTGGGCCCGAAGTATATCTCTCCGACTTGGGAGGGACAAATCCCATCTCGATACATACAACCCAACAGATAGTTTCCGATCACCTGAGAGACACCTTTATGATCACCCTCTCATAGGATGACGTTTGATGACCTCAAAGCTTTCTTCCGATACCAGGGAGTTGTATTATCTCATGGTCTAAGGAATACAATATTTGACATAAGAAAAGCTTCGCAAAGACGAACACGATGACACGATCTAATTGCTTCGCTTAGTTTGGGTCTGTCCACCATATCATTCTCCCAATGATATGATCTCATTATCAATTGACAACTCATGTCTATGGTTAGGAAACCTTAACCATCATTGATCAATGAGCTAGTCCTTAGAGGCGTACTAGGGACACGGTGTTGTTCACAAACCACACAAGTATTAAAGTTTCCGCTTAATACAATTCTAGCATGGAATATAAACATTATCATGAACAAGAATTATAATAATAACAGCTTTATTATTGCCTCTAGGGCATAATTCCAACAGTCTCCCACTTGCACTAGAGTCAATAATCTAGTTTACATCGGCAACAATCTCACACCCATGGCGAGGTGCTGATCATATTTACGTGGAAGAGGTTTAGTCAATGGATCTGCGACATTCAGATCTGTATGTACTTTGCTAATCTTCAGATCTCCATCTGCTATATAATCTCGGATTATATGAAACTTAGTTGATATGCTTGGTCTTTGGATGATATCTTGGTTCCTTAGCGAGTGCTATGGCGCCGATGTTGTCACACAATATCTCCGTGGGTCCAATGCACTTGGAACCACGCCAAGCTCGATGATGAAGTTCTGATCCAAACTCCTTCACTTGGCGCTTCTACCGCCATGTATTCCGCTTCTCTGTAGATCCCGCGATCACGCTTTGCTTGCAGCTTCTCCGACTCCAGCTCCTCCATTCAAAATATAAGCGTATCACTGCGAGATTTAGAATCATCCTTGTCGGTGTCGAAACTAGCGTCGACGTAACCTTTTACGACGAGCTGTTCATCACCCCCATAGACTAAGAACATTTCTTTAGTCCTATTTGGGTACTTTAGGATGTTCTTCACGGCTGTCCAGTGTTCCACTCCTGGATCACCTTGATACCTGCTCGTCAAACTAAGAGCATTAGACACATCCGGTCTAGTACACAACATGGCATACATGATAGAACCTATGGCTGAGGCATAAGGCACTTTGCTCATAGCTTCCCTATCATTTACCGTAGCTGGACACTAATCCTTGCTCAATATCTTACCTGACAACATAGGCACTGAACCTTTCTTTGCCTTATCCATTCTGAACCTTTTCAGAACTTTGTCTAGGTATGTACTCTGGCTTAAAGCTATCAGGCGTCTTTGTATATCTCTATAGATCTTGATGCCCAATATATAAGCAGCTTCACCTAGGTCTTTCATTGAAAAACACTTGTTCAAATAACTCTTCACATCGTTAAGCATGTTGATGTCATTTCCAATAATCAATATGTCATCCACATATAGTACCGAAGCGTCGAGCTCCCACTTACTTTCTTGTAGATGCAAGCTTCGTAGCAATTTGGAACAAATCCAAAGCTCTTGATCACTTGATCAAAACGAAGGTGCCAACTCCGAGATGCTTGCTTCAGTCCATAAATGGAACGCTGAAGTTTGCATACTTTATCAGCATCCTTAGGATCGACAAAACCTTCGGGTTGCATCATATACAACTCTTCATCAATGTTGCCATTGAGGAAAGCAGTCTTGACATCCATCTGCCATATTTCATAATCATGAAACACAGCAATTGCTAATAAAATCCGAATGGACTTAAACATCGCTACGGGAGAGAAAGTCTCATCGTAGTCAACACCTTGAACTTGTCGAAAACCTTTCGCGACAAGCCGTGCTTTATAGACGGTAACATTACCATCCGCGTCCGTTTTATTCTTGAAGATCCATTTGCACTCAACGGCCTTTCGGTCGCTAGGAGGGTCCACCAAAGTCCATACTTGGTTTTCGCTCATGGATCCCAATTCGGATTTCATGGCTTCTAGCCATTTCTCAGAGTCTGGGCTCATCATCGCTTCCTCATAGTTCGTAGGTTCACTGTCTTCTACTAACAAGACAGTCAAAGCAGGTTGCCGTACCACTCGGGGAACGCGACCTTGTCGACCTGACGTTCGATGCAACATCGTCCAAGCTTCATGATCCTTGTCATTATCTTCCTCTATTGTTGGTGCGGTGACCTGGAACAATTTCATGTGTTGTGGTACTATCCAATTCAAGAGAAGGTTCAATATCCTCGTCTAGCTCTACTTTCCTCCCTCACTTCTTTCGAGAGAAACTCCTTCTCAAGAAAGGAACCGTTCTTTTGACAAACACTTTGCCTTGGTTACGTGATAGAAGGTATACCCAACAGTTTCCTTAGGGTATCCTATGAAGACGCATTTCTCCGCTTTGGGTTCGAGCTTGTCCGGCATCAACTTCTTGACGTAAGCTTCGCACCCCCAAACTTTAAGAAACGACAACTTAGGTTTAGCACCAAACCACAGTTCATACGGTGTCGTCTCAACGTATTTAGATGGAGCCCTATTTAAAGTGAATGCAACGGTTTCTAATGCATAACCCCAAAATGATAACGGCAAATCAGTAAGAGACATCATCGATCGGACCATATCTAATAGGGTTCGGTTCCGGCGTTCAGACACACCATTGCGCTGTGGTGTTCTGGGTGGCGTGAGTTGTGAAACGATTCCACTTGCTTTAAGATGCGTGAGAAAATCATAACTCAAATATTCACCTCCACGATCGGATCGTAGAAACTTAATCTTTACTACGATGGTTCTCCACTTCATTCTGAAATTCTTTGAACTTTTCAAACGTTTCAGATTTATGTTTCATTAAATAGATATACCCATATCTACTTAAGTCATCGGTAAAAGTGAGAAAATAGCGATATCCACCGCGCGTCGAAACACTCATCGGTCCGCATACATCGGTATGTATGATTTCCAACAAGTCCGTTGCTCGCTCCATCATACCGGAGAACGGGGTTTTGATCATCTTGCCCATGAGGCATGGTTCGCATGTGTCAAATGATTCAAAATCAAGAGACTCTAAAAGTCCATCAGAATGGAGTTTCTTCATCGCTTTACACCAATATGACCTGAGCAGTGCCACAAATAAGTAGTATTATCACTATCTACTTTGCATCTCTTAGCCTCAATGTTATGGATGTGTGTTTCATCCCTTTAGATTTAGAAGAAATAAACCATTCACAATAGGTGCATGACCATAAAGATGTTACTCATAAAATAGAACAACCATTATTCTCCGATTTAAATGAATAACCGTTTTGCAATAAACAAGATCCGAAATAATGTTCATGCTCAACGCGAGCACATAATAACACTTATTAAGGTTTAAAACTAATCCGAAGGTAAAACTAAGGAGGCGTGCGACGCCATCACATCAACTCTTGATCCGTTGCCAGCATTGTCACCTCATCCCTATAAGCCACCCTATTCCGTAGCTCTGTTTGAGTTACAAATATTAGCAACTGAACCGGTATCAAATACCCGGGCACTACAAGGGCTAGTAAGTAAAACATCAATAACATGTATATCAAATATACCTTTGATGGTGCCGCCTTCTTGTCGCTAAGTACTTGGACAATTGCTTCGATGACCCTTGTCCTTGCAATAGAAGCACTTTCATTAGACTTAGGACCGGACTTGAGCTTCTTCTCAGCGAGGCGTCGCTTGACGCCGCCCTTCTTGAAGGGCTTCTTTGCTCCTTACCTTTCTTAAAGGTGGGCTTGTTGACCATCAACACATGATTATCCTTTTGATGTCCACTTCGCGGCCTTCAGCTTTGCGAAGAGCTCGGTGATCGTGTCGTGGAACCAATCTGATTATGAGTCACTACAAAACTTTTGTAGCTGGGAGGAGTGATTGCGAACCATCAATCTTGAGCTCCTCTGGAATCATGCATTCCAGTTGCTCAAGGCGTTGAGTGTAGCCCGTCATCTTAATGGCGTGCTCACTAACGGAACTCCCTTCCTCCATCTTGCAGTTAAAGAACTTCTCGGAGATCTCATATCTCTCAGAACGGGCCTGAGTCTGAAACATGGTTTTCAGCTCTTCTAGAATCTCAAAGGGCCCGGGATAGTCTTCAAAACGATTTTGAAGTTCCGGTTCCATAGAAAACAACATGGTGCTCTTAATCACACCATAATCATCTTTGCACGACTGATAGACAGCTTTCTCATCAGCCGGCGCAGTTGCAGCAGGGGGGTCACCTAACGCTTTCCCAAGGACATAGTCCTTTTGACTTGAGAGAATGATTCTTAGATTGCGGAACCAATTGGTGAAGTTAGACCCATTGTTTCTAAGCTTTTCCTTCTCAGCGAAAACGTTGAAGTTGAAGTTGGACTTAGCCATGTGATCTACAGTATTTGCAAGTACAAATTAGACTATGTTCATGATTACTAGTTCAACTTAATCAAATTACTAGATGAACTCCCACTAAATTCAACATCCCTCAAGTTGTTTAGTGAACACGATCCAAATTCACCACACCTAATCCGATCATCACGAGAAGAGATGTGGCTTCAATGGTGGACAACGAAGTGTCGATCATATCATTCATATGACTCATGCTTAACCTTTCGGTTCATGTGTTCCGAGGCCATGTATGTACATGCTAGGCTCGTCAAGTTAGACCCAAGTATTTCCGCGTGTGCAAAACTGGCTTGCACCCGTTGTATGTGAGCGTAGAGTCTATAGCACCCGATCATCACGTGATGCTTAGACACGACGAACTTTCGCAACGGTGCATACTTGGGGAGAACACAGTTTTTATCTTGATCTTTAAGTGAGGAATCATCTTATAATGCTACCGTCGCGACCTAAGCATAATAAGATACATAAAAGGGATAAACATCACATGCATATAACTTTATGTGACATGGTATAGCCAATCTTCGCGCAATGATCTCCATCTTGTGCGTGCCGGCATGATCTCCATCACTCCACCATGATTGCCTCCACCACGAATAGCAACTACAACTATTTCTAACTACTTAGCGATAAAGTGAAACTATTACATGGCGTATAAGAAGTTGACACACAGGTCATACACAATTATTAAAGACAACCATATGGCTCCTGCCGGTTGTGTAATCATCGACATGCAAGTCGTGAAACATTACAAAACATGATCATCGCATACATTATACACATCACATCTTGGGCCATACCATATCACAGAAAACACTCCCTGCAAAAACAAGTTAGACGCCTCTACTTTGTTGTTGCATGTTTTACGTGGCTTATGGGAGTAGATGCTAAGAACGATTCTTACCTACCGAAAGACACAACGGTGATACTATGGTTGCCAAACTCTGGTGTTAATCCCATGACAACTATAGTGAGAGAAACTGGCATCCACCAGCCGCATATGTGGAACAAGCCACACGTCAAGTGCGGGCGGTCTCATGACGGCGTCGCGTAAGGTTGGCCTGGACCGCTTCAATCTCACTATCCCGCGTCATAAGAAGAACACAAACAAGAGGCTTGCAACAGAAAACATCAACGCCCGCAACAACCATGTTGCGTTCTACTCGTGAAACACATCTACGCATAGATCTAGCTCTTATACCACTGAAGGGTTTCGCGGCATAGTAAATCAAAATTTTCTACGGATGCGAACAGAGGGAAAGCCAAGATCTAATCTAGGAGATGCAAACAACGAGAGAGATTGGATTAGATCTTCATACCCTTGAAGATTCGCGCAATGAGCGTTAAATGGAGCGTGGGTGATGTAGTCGTACTCGCTTCTCCTCCTCGCGATCCGATCCGATCTAGCACCACAAGTGGCGGTGCCTCCGTGAGATGCACACGTGCAGCACCTCGACGTCTCCTCCTTCCTCGGACCATCAAGTATGGTGGAGAGATGGATTGGATCTACAACACGACGGCGTGGTGTATATGGTGGAGAATTTCTGCAGCAGGGCTTCGCCTACAAGCAGTCGGGAGGGAGAGAGGAGGGCAGCAGGGCGGCTAGGGTTGGAGGGGAAGGTGTGTGGGGTTGGTGCGCCCCCAGCCCTCTATATATAGAGGGGTGGGCGTAGCCCTAGCCCCTCCCCCAAGCCAAGCTCGGCGGCCCCAAGGAGGAAGAGTGGGGGGCAAGGAAACCCCCCTTCTAGAAGCTCTATCTAGAGTTTAAACCTCTCTTGGCCGGCTGGGCCCTATGGGGCCTTGTGCCCCTGGACCAATGCGGCCAGGGCACTCCCTAATAGGCCCATGCCCCCTCCCGGAAGGTGGGGCCACGTTGGTCCCCTTCCAGAAGGTTCTAGAAGCTTCCGGTACAATACCGATTAACCCGGAACAATTCCGAACTCCAAAAACTGCACTGCCTTATATGAATCTTATTCTCCGGACCACTCCGGAACCTCTCGTGATGTCCCGGATCCCATCCGAGACTCCAAACATAAACTCATAAACCAATTATCCAATCTATCCTAGCGTCGAGACACGTTAAGTGTGTGACCCTGTGGGTTCGAGAATATGCAGACATGATCTTCTATCAATAATCAACAGCGAAGTGCAGAAACCCATATTGACTCCCACACATTCATCGATGATCATATCGGATGAACCATGATGCCAGGATTCAATCAATCCCAATATATATTCCCTTCGTCTCGCGATATTTTACTTGCCCGAGATTTGATCGTCGGTATCGTCATACCTAGTTCAATCTCGTTCACAGCAAGTACTTTACTCGTTCCGTAATCCGATATCACTTTGTGATTAACTCCTTAACCACATGCTTGCAAACGGTGTTGATATCGATTACCGAGTGGGCCCGAAGTATATCTCTCCGACTTGGGAGGGACAAATCCCATCTCGATACATACAACCCAACAGATACTTTCCGATCACCTGAGAGACACCTTTATGATCACCCTCTCATAGGATGACGTTTGATGACCTCAAAGCTTTCTTCCGATACCAGGGAGTTGTATTATCTCATGGTCTAAGGAATACGATATTTGACATAAGAAAAGCCAAAAGGCGAACACGATGACACGATCTAATTGCTTCGCTTAGTTTGGTGCATCACCATATCATTCTCCCAATGATATGATCTCATTATCAATTGACAACTCATGTCTATGGTTAGGAAACCTTAACCATCATTGATCAATGAGCTAGTCCTTAGAGGCGTACTAGGGACACGGTGTTGTTCACAAACCACACAAGTATTAAAGTTTCCGCTTAATACAATTCTAGCATGGAATATAAACATTATCATGAACAAGAATTATAATAATAACAGCTTTATTATTGCCTCTAGGGCATAATTCCAACAGTGTAAGGGGTACCCTGTTGGCGGTTCTCTATGATATGCAAATACTTACAATGACAAGAACTTATAGGTGACTGAAGTTGAGTAGCATGAGGTGTGGCCCTCGTATTCAAGGGACTTGAGATTTCCAACTTATACTTTGTCAAGCATATACTCCATAGTTAGTTCACTTTAACCTTAGTCACTTCAATATGCTTATGATAGGGGCAATGAGGGCTGAAAGCTAACAAGTATCATAATTTTTGGAAGCTCTTTTTGAAACTTGAAATTCCTGCTTCCTTTATAAAAGGCCTTTCCTCCACCACTATTGAGTCTCCACCTTCTACCTTTAGGCACCATTAAGAGAGCATAGTTGTCATTGTGTGTGCAGTGTCCCAAAACTTATTGATTGATGCATATTATTGATATTACTTGTTCTTGTGATATTTGTTTCTAGTCACCCTTGTGAAATTTGAAGGTGTCCTATGCATCTATTTGCTACTCTATGAGGGACAAGCTGATTGCCACTATGCCATGTTTTCTATATGTGAAACAAACAAACGTTTTTCAATGCATGTTATTCATGATATTTGTTTGTAGCCTTTCATGTTGCATGCATAGTTACTATGTACTATTGTTAGAACTGCATATTTTATGCACATGTTTAGAGTTATTTGATCCCAGCTTTCAATGCTTGCAAATGGTTTTATCTTGGTTTTTATGGTGCATGTCACCTCAAAAATTATTCTTTTTATCACTTACCTACTCGACGACGAGAAGGAGTTAAGCTTGGGGATGCTTGATACATCGGAAACGTATCTATAATTTTTGATGCTCCATGCTTGTTTTGTATCTACTTTGCTTTGTTTTGTCTACACTTTGAGGTGTTTTTATATCTTTTCTGGAACTAACCTATTAACAAGTTGCCATAGTGCCTGTTTTCTTCAGTTTTTGGTTCCAGAAAGGCAGAAAATCAATATTCTCGGAATTGGAAGGGACAAAAGCCAAAGTCATTATTTTTCCCGGAGCAACACGGAACCACGAAGCAGAGCCGGAGGGGGGCCACATGGTGGCCGCACCCACTAGGCAAGGGCAAGCCCTGGAGGCGCCCAAAGGGGGTATGGGCCCCCTGGACCCCCACCGATATTGATTCCTGCGCCTATAAGAAGCCTCCGATCCAAAAACCCTAGGGCATCCATAAGAAATCCACGAAAACCTCCGTAGCACTGTCGCCACCGAAGGGGAGATTCGGGGGACAGAAAGTCTCTGTTCCGGCACCCTACCGGGACGGGGAAGTGCCCCCGGAGCCATCTCCATCGATCTCCACCACCATCTCCATCACCGTTGTTGATTCCCATGATGACGAGGGAGTAGTTCTTCCTCGAGGCTAAGAGATCTACCGGTAGCTATGTGTTCATCTCTCTCTCTATGCATGATCTTGTGGTCATGAGATTTGTAATCAAGTAGATCTACCTTGCTACTCAAGTGCTTCATTAGATCTCTGCTCTCCCCATGTGTGTGAAAGTGACAACGTGCACGCCATGGTGGCACTTAGGCTTGAGTCTACATAAATACTCTTTGTGCTTTAATAGATCTATGCTTTTCCCCACGTGTGTGAAAATGACAGCGTGCATACCGTGTGTGGCACTTTGGCTAGATTGAATATTTGTTATGAGTTATATTTGGAGTTGGATGTATCTATGAAACTGTGGTGTTTGTTGGAACCATCTAGCGCTCAAGGTGACAGTGTGGGGTTATCTAGATTGGGGAAGGCGGACTTTGAGGTGTGTTGTTATAGCCCTACCATGGATTAGAGTGTCCAGCCGGAGAGTAGTTAAGAGTAGTATCATGAAGATAGGATATTTATATGAGAGGGTGTTCACTAGTGAAAGTATGATCCCTAGGCCTTATTTCTAAACATTGAAACACCGTTTGCTACTAGATCTGTTGCATGTTTGCTTGTGCAGTGACCCAGCATACCACTGCATGATGTAGTACACTATAGTCATTGACATAACACTAATGAAACACCGTTCACTAGTATTACATCCCTCGGAGTGGTACAACAGAAACACAGCAAGTCCAAGACATGACTATAGGTTATAACTCAACTCTTTACACAAGATCCAGAGAACACTGTAGGTTAAAGAGAGAGAAAGAAACTTCTTACAAATAAGAATAAAAAATAAACAAATCAAAAACAATCATACTAATCAGACTAGTATCTGAACTATGGGTCTGGCATTGCTTCTATTGCAATCACTCTAGAAATAGGTTCTATGGCTAGAGATTATATTCCTATCTAATCAATAACTTCGTCTTCACTTGAGTTGATGTATATTTTGACTTTGTTGACTTCATTGAAGACTTGAGATGCTGATGAAGTCTTCCTCGAGTAGAAGTTGATGTAGACGTCGTCTATATTCGCTTCAGAATCTAGCAAGGGTTAAGAAGATACGTTGAGTACGAGCGTACTTAGCAAGTTCACTAAAAAGGAGTGTTTGATGCACTATATCTACAGCCACAGACCATAGGTCGTAGGCAATGCAAGTTTTCATAAACATTTCTTCAAAGGTTGCTTTTATTCTGAAAAGCTATGTCCGTCAGCTTTCACGGGTTTACCAGAACATTCATGGATTTCCTTTCCCATCGCGTTCGTAGCTCCTTCCCGGAACAGGGAGTAACAAGTTACAGTTCTTACACTTTGCAGAGGTGCGTTACTTTACCCATGAGAGATCTTAGCTTTGTTGCACATCCGAGTTATAGGCTCGTTCACACTTCCTTGGTGTGAGGCCCAGACTAAGATCCAAGTCAATGACCGCCCTCTCCGCGACCCCATATGTCTCCATGATCCTTCGGGGCCGGCTCACCTCCGTTAAGCCCCCTTTTGGGCAGGCTAAAACCTTGATTGTTCCCGAAGACTCTATGACCTGGTGATGCCCTGGCAAGTGCCATATTGAATAGACTATACCACTAAACACCATTCATAGATAATCTAGACACTAAAAGTGTGGGGCGTAAGGGTGCCCACCCATATGTTGGATCCGCACAAGGAATCACAACGTCACATTAAGGTCGTCTTGCATCCATACAAGAGGAAAAGGATACAGCTGACTTCTCCGTACCATTACAAATCTCAGGGTTAACGCGTAATATACAGCGCAAGAATCACTGGCGACATTGGTTGTTAAGTCCTAGATAATATGTTCCTTTACCACCGGAACTTTCATAGTAGGTTATTACCTCATGGTAAATAACCTATAATCATATTATTATGAAAATAGTGTTTTCTGACCTTTTTCAAATGCAGGTGATGACAACACTTGATTCGCAAAATACTTTACAGAAAATAATCAAAGGACATGAGCAAGTGCGAACTTGCCTTTTGTGATTGCAAGATTATGCACTCACGGTCTTCGAGACAATATAAGATCCTATATCTAAAATCAGCATCATTGGTCCGGTAAGGACTAATGTTTAAAGAAGCAAGCTGCTATTATGCATAAGTAATGTAATGCAATTGATAAACACGAATCCCGGGGATAACATTGATCTAGGTTTTGTATACTGGTAATGGTTCCTTTAGAATGTGTTGTACTTTTAGATAAGCTTCACACTTGTGCTTCTTATTAAGGCTTGTGAGTGTATGTGAAACAACATGTGAGTATGTGAAATGTATCTGAAGACTATGTATATAAGGTTTGTTCACCATTTAGAGCTTTCATAAAAATGATTATGTGTTGCTTTATAATGTATCTGAAAAGAATAACTTTTGAAGAAAATCTTACTTAGCTAAGGAGAAGTATTTAAATTTTAAGTTAACCTTATTAGGTGTTCTTTCTAGTTATAGTCTTTAAGTAAAAAAGAATTACTCCATTTGAATAATGATATTAGTAGTATTTGAGACTTATCTATCTTGGTTTTTAACTTGGTTAGTTTGGTATTGAGATGCTTTATAACTTAATTATAACAGACCAAAGTTAACTATAAAACACATAACAAGGTCTTTAGCATAGTATTTAAAGTATTGTAAACTAAAGTTAACTTTAAAGACATAGATGGACTTAAGGTATATTGCTTATGTTATTTGTACCTTGTGTACTTTATAATGTTCCCTTAAAGTTACTTAAGAATGGTTATACTTTTATTTGGTGTAGTGGTTTCTTGATTTTATAATGGAATTGAATCAATTATCTTTTTGTGAATGAATGGTTATAATTTGTAATCAGGGAAATAACATTACTTTACTACTTTTGGTTTCACTATAGTATTTTGATTTGTTTATAAACTTGTGGTTGAGGTAAATAAAAAAAGTTTTATTTAATCCCAAATTATTCTTGAAGATTTTATACTTTATATAGCTCTTTTTAGAAAATTAACTACACATATGGATGAATGATAATTCAATAAAATTGTATTTAAAATGTGTTAAACCATTTTGACTTTATAATATCAATATTTAGGACTAATACTATTTATTAGACTCAATTAACTAATTTTATAAATACTAGCAATTTGTATTTACCCTTATCTTAATTACCAATTAAGGAAATAGGTTTAAATTCAAGTTGTTAAAGTGTTTTAAATTTTTATTTACCTCAAAAGTGGAATGTTTTATTTTTAACATGTAAGTATTATTTTTTGATCAATTTGGTATATTATATTTATTTTCATGATTTATCAATAATAAGATATGATTTTTATAAAATTTATTACTATATAAATACTTAATAAATAATAAATATTTAATTAAGTGAAATAGTAATGCATGATTATAGTTTTAAATTATAGTTCTTATTTTTCTAAAAAAATTGGTATTTTATTTATATTTTTAACATTTTCCAATATTAAAATATGAATTTTCAAAGTATTAATACGCATAAAATCTTTATTAAATAATATTTATTTAAATTGTTAACATAATAATGTTTGATAATAGTTTAATGTTATAGATTTTATTTTTCTGAAACTTTTCATATATTAAACATGTTTTTCTGAATTATAGAACAATAGTTATTGAATTTATAATGTTTAATCAATTTCTAAAAATATTAAAAGGAATTACTGCGTCACTGTGACATCAGCATGACACCACTGTTTGGATAAAACATTTTGTACCCAACATGAATCTACCCACACCAACACTGACTGGTGGGGTCTCCACCACGTTAGTACGCCACATCAGCGAAGCGGGACCCGACAAAGTTTGACTGGGCTTGACCACACGCGGTGACATCACCCTGGCGTCGTGATGACATCACCCCGCCGGAGTTCCTCCCCAGTCGAGCACGGACACGATGAGCTAGCGCACGCGATGCTTCCTGGCTAAGCGCGTAGGGTACAGGGGCGCGCGCTGAACAATAAAGGGGTGGCGCCGCTGGGTTTTGGTCACTGGAAGGTGGTGCACGACGGTGACTGACGGTTGTGCATGGCGACACACGGTGGTAGCTCGATACCGGAAGCTAACAAATCAACGGAAGGCAGTAGCACGCTCAGCAGCTCACCAGGAAGCTCGTGGAAGGCTCGGTGAAGGATATCACGGCCGAAATCAAGGTGGACGACGACGACTGGACTTCGGGAAGACAAGGTTGCCGCATCGATACAAGGCACCATTGTTCATTCCTTCGGCTAGGAGACTTAGGGGAGAAAGGCGAAGCCGTATGCTTGATCAATGGAGAACGGGAGAGCTCAAAGCAACGACAATCGACGGTGAACCTAAGCTAGGGTTTCGGCTAAATAGGGAAATTTGGGAGGAAGAAGGGAATTGGGGTCTAGGGTTCCTTGACAGCGGCGCTGAAGCTTTTATAGACGTTGATCAGCGACGGCATGAATCTGGACAGAGGCGGACGTCACGGCGCGGCGACGAACGGCGGTGATTTCGCTAGGCAGCTGCTTGTGACGTTGGGAGGAAGACGACGGCAGGCATTTAGCGGAAAACTCCCTGGCAAAAATTCAAACTCAACCCGCAGTCCTTATCGGTGTCCCACCCATCGGTCACTGTGGTGACGAGCTGGGCTCGTTGTTGGGTCGAAACTGGGCTACTGCGGGGTTCCCGTGGTGATAAATACGCAAGTGAAGAGATGGGCTGCGGCCAAAACTATTTTTTCTTTTTTTTTCTTTTCTGTTTTCTCTTTTGTTTTTAGATTTGTATCTTGCATTTGTTTTAAGTTTTTCAGAAATTCTTCTTTAGGAAATTCTACTTAAGATTCTGGTATGAATTATTATTATTTTATACTTTATTTATTTACTCTTTTTCTACTTTCTTATTCATAATCATATAAGAAGTTGTTATATTAAATGGAATAAGTAGAAACTAGGGTTTTGGTTTTTAGGATTTGTTTATGATCCTATAAAAATGATTTTATTATTTCCTCTTAATGAATGTAATTAGAATGGTTTAAGATAGTTAAAGATATGTAAAGAATATATCCATATTTATTATTATATAGCAATCATTATATAAGATTTTTTAATTATTAAAGGTCTTAATATGGTAACTTCTACTATCCAAATTTCACTAATAGGTGAATATTGTTTTAATAATCTTGGTTATGACCTTACTTATATATTGACAGTCATGATTGAAAATAGATGTTAGGGTTTTGAATTATAAATGTTTACCCTAGGGTTTAGGGTATTTAATATACTTATTTCTTTTGTTGATGTGAATAATGTAGGGTTCGCAGCATAGAAAACAAAAAAATTCCTACGATGAGAACTATGTACCAAGATCTATCTATTAGATACAAACAACGGGCGGATGTATATCCGTAGAGAACATACCCTTGAAGACCGACAAAGCTTAACTGTCACATCCCAAGATTTTCCAAATCTTGTAATGTGAAAAATAAATGAATAAAATAAAACTTTGTTGATTTTCAGGGTGAGAAGAAACTTTTTGAATTTATTTGAAAAACCTTCAAACCTATTTTGATAAAGATAAAATCCTAAAGGGGTTTAAAAAGATAAACATTTAATAAAGGGAAATAAAAATATTTAAAATTACTATTTTGGATCTTCTAATAAAAGGATTTGGTTTTCAAAAGAAAAGGTGGATTTATAAATAAAGATTATTTTATAGAGCCAAATTAAACCTTGGCCAAGCTTATGAAATAAAATGCTTTGTTTTGATAAAAATATTAAAGGTTTATTAAATAAAATAATAAGGATTTAATATCCAAGTTTATTAAAAATAAAAAGGTTTTACTATTTTAAAGAAACACTAAAACTTATTTATTTATTTTAAATAAGTTTTCTAAGTATTTTATATTTTCAAATAAAACCTACTGATTTGGTTTTTAAAATATTTAGTTTCAAATGGAGCTTTTTATTAAAATAAAACCCATTTGATTTATTAACTAATGTCCATTTTATTTAATTATAAATGGACTCTAAAATAAAAACATTATTTTATTTTTGGAATTGGTTTGTGTTGCTAAACAGAACCAGATTCAATTGCATTGTTTGGTGATTGTTTGAATCAATTTGAATGCTCGAGTGTTGTTTGAATTTCAAAACAGAAATTAGAATTGGAAAAAGAAAAACATTCAGGAAGGAAAAAAATAGAAACATGCAACAGCCTAGTCAACAAAGCCCACTAAGCCCAGTACCAGCCCAGCTTCCCTCTCCCCGAAAGAAAATGGTTCGCATTCAATTTTGAACCCACAGAGACGCTGACGAGTGGCCCCTTCCTTCTCTCCCACTCCCTCGCTAACTTCCGGACCCCACCCCTCCAGCTCACCTTCTTCCTCGCAACGACCACGCCGGCCGTTTCCTGCCGTTGATGCCGTGCGTAAATTCGCAGTAATGCCGCAGTGATTCTGCTCAGCAATCTCGCCCTCTTAAGCGCCCACTCTCTCGCTCCATTTCCCCTCTGTCGCCCCACCTCGACACGCCCCCCGGCTGCCAAATTTCGCTCAACACCACCCTCTGCTCCGACGAGGTCCGGTGCCGATTCCGGCGACTCAGCGCCACCCCTTGTCTCATTGACCACGCACACATACGCCCCACCTCCTGGCGCATCTGTCCGTGCTTCTCGTTCAACTGCGGGCGCCCCAGAACGTCGTCTTCGACAAGCTCCGAGCGCCGCCGCGTCTCGTTCTTCTCCGACGACCTCCCCCTGGTAAGCTAGACCACCCCGCGCCTCCTCCTTCACGCTCGCACCACCGCAATGACTTTGCGCGTCTAACGCACCCTCTACCTTGCTTCGGCATGCTCTGCAGCCTCGCCCTCGCCCACGACCACGCGCAACCGACGCTAGCAGGAACTCTGGCGAGCAATCCACGTCGGACCAGAGCGCCCCTTGACTCCTCGAGAACACGTTGAGCCTCCCCAGACTTCTGCGAACGCGGTGAGCACCTCCTCAGCCACTCTAGCTTCCTGTATCGCCGGCGCCGCCACCGTCTGGCCGCTCCGCCGCCAGTAGCCACCACAGTGCCGCCCATCTATGGCTGGCACGCTGTACACCGTAGGATTTTGATCCGACGCTCACGATAGATCTTTAGTCGAAGGGGTACGATTAGTTCTGTGCCGCACGATTCACTTTAGATCCTGCGGTCCACGTTGCTGATCCGAACGAACCGGTACCGCCCAATAGGAATATGAAGCATGGCCAGTATTAGATTTAAAAACAGATTTGAAATCAGATTGAGATGCAGATTTGAAAATCCTATAACTTTTGATCCACACGTCCAAAAATTACAAACTTTATATCATTGGAATCAGTGGAACAAGCCCTAGTCAACCATACAATTTGTTTAGTAAATAGTATCTGTTAGATTGTTGGTTTTTTCAGAAACAATTGTATGCTTGTTTGGATTAGAAAAATTGTTCAAAAATGTTTTTAGAGTTAAAAATCTTTGCAAAATGTTTTTTGTGAAGTTTAGGAATAAAAACTTGATATAGCCATTTCTAGCCAAATGAAAATATTGGTTTTGCTATGGAAATGACCTTGGAGTAAAAACCTTGGGAAAATGATTTAGAGCAAACCTACTGACCCAAAACACCAAGTTTTGTGAATTAGCAACTTATTTGGTAAAAGACATAAAGTTTTTGATTTGATAAAAACAATTTCCACCACATAAAATGTTGAATGGATTTAAAAATGGTTTGTAGATAAAACCCTTTTGCAAATGACTTTGCCACTTTGGAAAATGACCACTTTGGACTTTACAAAGATTAGAGCCTAGTAGAAACCATCTTTGCAAATAAAACAACCCCTTGCATGCATAACTTAGATCCTATTGTTTTATGTGTGTGAATTGTTTGATTGATTATTGGTTTGGAATGCTAGTTGATATTGTGTTTGCTTGATTGATTGTAGTGAAGTTAGAAAAGTGTGAGACTAGCAAGATCAAGGAGTGAACCAACATTCCTACCAAAAGAAAGGCAAGTGACACTATCATCTAAAGTCCTACTATTTCCATTATACTTAGTGGATTTTGAAACATGCATGAAAAGAATTTCTATACTTATGCTATGCTAAAATCCTAATAGGATACCCTATACATTCCTTAGAGAAAACAATGTAGTTGTTACATGCTTAGCCATGCTATATTTTGAAAAGAGATACATGTTGAGATTTTATGAAGTTGAGAAAAGGACTTGTGATTTTATATAATAAAACAAGGACTCAATGAACCACCTGGGTGGACAAGGACTTTGAGTTTTGGAGAAGGTGGCAACAAAAGGAACCATGTCTATGGCAATCCCTTTATGTTGTGCTCCAAAGGAAAACCACCAAGGAAACTTAGAGATTGAACATGTTGCTCCAATTGTGGCTTTCGTGTGCAACCACATGCTATTTATGGCTCTGGCTTAGTCAACTACATTGGGAAGACCCATGCATTGTCTTCAGTTTACTGGACATGAGGACCTGGAATCCTACATGGGTACTGAAGACAAGCTAGCAATGGTGTATGGGAGGACCCTCTGGAAAGACTTCGTCACATTCTCAATCTGCCGGTACTCCATCTTGGTGAGAACTAATCCAGTGGCCACTGGTGGCAACAAGATGGGATTGTGACATGTGGGTAAAGTGTACTACTTCTGCAGAAGATAATAAAATCTAAGTACTTAGCCGTGTCCCCGGTTATGGACAATACTGAGCAACTAAAGTTTGAAGCTATGGGAAATCTCGACATTCTAATTTCTAAAAGAAAACTTGATAAAACTTGATGCACTTGGGGTTACCAAGGAGCTCAAGAGATTTTGATAAAGCTTGATGCACTTGGGGTTTCCAAGGAGCTCAAGAGATTTTGATAAAACTTGATGCACTTGGGGTTACCAAGGAGATCAAGGGATTTTTGACAAGGACTTGAACACTTGGGAATTTTACCAAGGAGTTCAAGGGATTTTTGAAAAGGAGATTTGACAAAGGACCAAAACCATTTTGAAAAGATAGGATAAATTTTGCTTCTGCAAATGAGCCTTAAACCCTACTTAGCCAAATGTGCATGTAATGATAGGATCCACTTATATTAAACTTAGTAGTGAAACTTGCCAATACAATTCAAATGTATTGACCCTTGTGGCTGTAACTTGTAATGTTGCAGGTTTGATTGATTTTAGTGAAGATTGATTGATTAGGATTACAAAGTCTACAACCAACATGTCTGCCAGTGGCACTTTGAAGATGAAGGACCCCATGCTTATAGTTATTCCGCTACAATGTAATGTAATAGCCAAATGAGCTATGTAAGGTGTAATAAAATTATGTTATTCCTGGTTATAAAGTTATATTATGACCTTTGTTTCTTGATATTACATCTTAACTGTGGATGCTAGCTATTGATCTAGGGACTAGCATTGTAAACACAGGGGACTCCACCTTATATTGTTTAAAGGTTGGGACACTCCCTCTACATTAGCGAGTTTGACTCGTGGTTGATGTAGACGATCTCTTGCCGATCTCAAGATCGAGAGGAAGTCCTAGCGCCGCAAATCAGCAGCGCATCCGTGCTCGCACACACGTTTGAGGCACTGAGCAACCTCCGCCTCCTCGCTCCAGCAATGCAGCGGAAGCACAACTCTTTCTTGCCGAATAGCCAACCGGAACATGTATATCGCTAGTCCGAGACCATGGGGATAAATTCTAGAGGGGGAGAGAGATCCTTCACGAGGAGGTGTGAGTGAGAAGTGAGGAGAGGGGTGCATTTTATAGGAGAGGGGGGAACCCCAAGGGGGTGGCCGGCACATGGGGGCTGCCCCCTTGCCCTACCATCTTCATGTGGGTGGACACTCCACTCACAGAATTCCTTTAAATTCCCTCCACTCAAAATCCCACTCAAACTTGCCATTAAATTTCCACCAAATTTAATGCAAACTCTCATTAAATAAAAATCTTTTATTTTATTCAGAATTTTGTCAATTACTTTAATGACAAACATTCACAAATAACCCCTTGCTAGAATTCTATTTCACATGCATAACCACTTTATGCAATTTCACCCGAAAACCTGTTTTGGTATCTAGTGAAATAAATTCCTGCGCTTGTTTATTCTTTCGGCATGAAACTTTTGCTACAATTGGATGTCGGTGTCTCTTAAGTGTGTCACCCTATGGTTCGTGAATAATGCGGACATGATCGAGACCCCTCTCGCATCAATAATCAGAAGCAGGATCTGGAGTCCCATACTGACTCCCACACATTCAACGATGACTTTCTTGTGATCGTCGGAACCTTTTACGCTAGTATCTTAATCCCTTTGTTTCGCGATATATTACATGTCCGAGATTCGATCATCGGTATCTCCATACCTAGTTTGGTCTCATTTCTGACATGCACTCTTTTCTTGTTCCCGTGATATAACATTCTAGTGATCAAATCACTTGCTTGCAAGCTAACCAATGTGATATCACCGAGAGGGCCCAGAGTATATCTATCCGTCATCGGGATGAACAAATTCCACTCTCGATCGATGGGCCTCAACATAACACTTTATTAGTTCCGAATCCATCTTTATAATCACCCTGTTACGGTGTGATGTTTGATGTTATCAAGAAACTCTTCCGGTGTTAGTGATTGACATGATCTCATGGTCTATGGATTAGGATCACTTCGTAAGTTGTTATAGCAATATAAAATCAATGAATTTGATCATAATGCTATACTTCGGATGAATGTTCATCACACCATTACACTAATGTTGTGATCCCGTTATTAACAACATCTAATGTCCATGATCAGGAAACCTTGATCATCTTGTTAATCAACGAGCTAGTTTATGAGAGAGGCATAACTAGGAACTTTCTGTTTGTTTATTAAACACACATGTATTAACGTTTCCGTATTAATACAATTATAGCATGCAAAATAAACATCTATCATATACTTGGAATACACATAATAAACACTTTATTATTGCCTCTTAGGGCATATTCCCTTCAGTCTCCCAATTGCACTAGAGACAATAATCTAGTTACATAGTGATAAATCTAACACCCATTGAGTTCTGGTGTTGATCATGTTTTTCTCTAGGGAGAGTTTTACTCAACGGATCTGCTACATTGAGATCCGTGTGTACTTTACAAATATTTATATCTCCATCCTTGACATGCTCGTGGCTGGAGTGAAATCGGCGCTTAATATGCTTGGAATTCTTGTGAGACCTTGGCTCTTTGGCATTGGCAATGGCACCATTATTGTCACAATAGATCACCATTGGGTCCAATGCGTTTGCAACCACTCCTAGTTCAGATATGAACTCCTTCATCCAAACCGCTTCCTGAGCCGCTTCCGAAGCAGCAACATATTCGGCCTCTGTTGTTGATCCCGCCACCACAGGTTGTTTGGAGCTCCTCCAACTAACCACTCCGCCATTCATGAGAAATACGTATCCGGATTGAGACTTAGAGTCATCCGGATCGGTGTCAAAGCTAGCGTCAACATAACACTTAGCGACGAGCTCTTCTTCACATCTGTATACAAGAAACATATCCTTAGTTCTTCGTAAGTACTTAAGGATATTCTTGACTGCTATCTAGTGTTCCGAACCTGGATTCCGATTGGTACCTACTAGTCAAACTAATAGCATGTGCCACATCCTGTCTTGTACATAGAATGGCGTACATTATAGAGCCTATGGCTAAAGCATAGGGGACTTTGTCCATTATCTATCTTTCTTCCGCCGTAGCCGGACTTTGAGTCTTACTCAGTGTCTTGCCTTGCAACATAGGTAAGAAACCCTTCTTACTTCCGTCCATTTTAAACTTCTTTAAAATCTTATCAAGGCATGTACTTTGCGATAGCCCTATTAGGCGCCTAGATCTATCTCTATAGATCTTTATGCCTAATATGTATGACACTTCACCTAGGTCCTTCATTGAAAATTTGTTGTTTAGATAACTTTTAACACTGTTTAAAAGATCTATATCATTTTCGATCAATAATATGTCATCCACATATAATATCAGAAATGCCACATTGCTCCCACTCACTTTCTTGTAAATACAAGCTTCTCCATAAGTTTGGACAAATCCAAACTCTTTGATCACCTCATCAAAGCGGAAATTCCAACTTCGTGATGCCTGCTTCAATCCATAGATGGATCGTTGAAGCTTGCACACCTTGTTAGCATCCTTAGGATCGACAAAACCCTTTGGTTCTATCATATACAACTCTTCTTCAATATTACCATTGAGAAACGCGGTTTTGACATCCATCTGCCATATCTCATAATCGAAATATGCAACAATTGCTAAGATAATCCTAACTGATTTTAGCATCGCTACGGGAGAGAATGTCTCATCGTAGTCAACTCCTTGAATTTGTCGAAACCCCTTTGCGACAAGTCGAGCTTTATAGACGGTCACATTACCATCAGCATCAGTTTTTCTTTTGAAAATCCATTTGTTCTCCACGGCCTTTCGGTCGTGAGGTAATTCCACCAAGTTCCAAACTTGATTTTCATACATGGATTCCATCTTAGATTTCATGGCTTCTAACCATTTTTTGGAATCCGGGATCATCATCGCTTCTTCATACGTCGGAGGGTCATCATTTTCATCAACCATGAAATTCATGACAGGATTTCCGTACAGCTCGGGAGCTGCACGCGTCCTGCTAGACCTGCGAGGTTTGGTAATATTCTCTTTCGGAGTTTCATGATCATTATCATTAGTTCCCTCTTCAACTGGTGGAGCCAACTCCGGAATGTCTTCCAGCGCCGCGCTACTTGCCATACTTTGAAGAGAAGGTTCAATAACCTTTTCAGGTTCTACCTTCCGACTACTCACACCTTTCGCGAGAAACTCTTTCTCTAGAAAGGATCCATTCTTGGCAACAAAAACTTTGCCCTCAGATCTGTGATAGAAGGAATACCCAATAGTTTCCTTAGGGTATCCTATGAAGACGCATTTTTCCGCTTTGGGTTCAAATTTATCCGGTTGAAGTTTCTTCACATAAACATCGCATCCCCAAACTTTAAGAAATGTCAGCTTAGGTTTGTTTCCAAACCACAATTCATACGGTGTCTTTTCAACGGATTTAGATGGTGCCCGATTTAAAGTGAATGTAGCAGTTTCTAGTGCATAACCCCAAAATGACAACGGCAAGTCCGTCAGAGACATCATAGATCGAACCATATCCAATAAAGTACGATTACGACGTTCTGACACACCATTTCTCTGTGGTGTTCCGGCAGGTGTGAGTTGTGAAATAATTCCACACTCTTTCATGTGAGTGCTAAACTCGTAACTTAGATACTCACCTCCACGATCGGACCGTAGAAATTTGACCTTTCTATTACGATGATTTTCAACTTCATTCTGAAATTCCTTGAACTTTTCAAAGGTTTCAGACTTGTGTTTCATCAAGTAGATATAACCGTATCTACTCAAATCATCCGTGAAAGTAACAAAATAACGATATCCACCTCGCGCCGACACACTCATTGGACCACATACATCAGAATGTATGATTTCCAATAAATCTGTCGCTCGTTCCATTGAACCAGAAAATGGCGTTCTAGTCATCTTGCCCATAAGGCATGGATCACATGTATCAAATGATTCAAAATCAAGTGATTCCAAAAGTCCATCTGAATGGAGCTTATTCATGCGTTTAACGCTAATATGACCTAGACGGCGGTGCCACATATATGCAGATATATCATCATTAAGTTTAATCCTTTTAGCATCAACATTATGAATATGTGTAACATTATCATCGAGATCTAATAGCAATAAACCATTCATCATCGGTGCATGACCATAAAAGATTTCATTCATATAAATAGAACAACCATTGTTCTCGGATTTAAATGAATAACCACCTCACATCAAACACGATCCAGATACAATGTTCATGCTCAGTGCAGGCACCAGATAACAATTATTCAAGTTTATAACTAATCCTGACGGCAAATGGAGAGGTAGCATTCCGACGGCGATCACATCAACGCTTGATCCATTGCCGACACGCATCTTGACCTCACCCCTTTCTAGCGGTCGCTTGTTCCGCAGCCCCTGATTCGAGTTACAAACATTAGCAACTGAACCATTATCAAATACCCAGGTGCTACTGCGAGCACTAGTCAAGTACACATCAATAACATGTATATCATATATACCTTTGTTTTCCTTGCCGGCCTTCTTGTCTGCCAAATACTTGGGGCAGATGCGCTTCCAGTGGCCAGTCCCCTTACAATAGTAACACTCGGTATCAGACTTAGGTCCAACTCGGGGTTTCTTTTCAGGCACGGCAACCATCTTGCTGCCCTTACTTCCCTTCCGTTTTCCCTTCTTGCCTTTCTTGAAACCAGTGTTCTTATTGATCATCAACACTTCATGTTCCTTTTTGATCTCCACTTCTGTAGTTTTAAGCATTGAAACAAGCTCGGGGAGAGACTTCTTCATGCCTTGCATATTATAGTTCATCACAAAGCTCTTATAGCTAGGTGGCAGAGACTGCAGAACACGATGGATGCCTAGGTCAATGGGAATCGATATTCCCAAGGACACAAGCTTATCGGCGTAACCCGACATCTTGAGTACATGCTCACTAATTTGTGCTCTTCCATCATCTTGACTAAAGAACTTTTTTGAAGCATTGTAGCTCTCTACAGCAACATGTGTGTCGAAAATCATTTTCAAATCACCCATTGTATCAAATGAATTGCCGTTTTCGAAACGCTTTCGAAGTTCTGGCTCTAGCCCATACAATATGCCACAATGAACTAAGTTATGGTCCTCCTGGCGAGTCTGATAGACATTCTTCTCCTCGTCAGGGGCATCCTCAAAAGGTGTGGGGCCTAGCGGTGCTTCTAGCACATATTGCTTTTGTGCAGCAGAGAGGAGAATCCTCAAATTCATGGCCCATTCGGTAAAGTTGCTACCGTTCGTTGCAAGTTTCTCTTTCTTCATGAATAGATTGAAATTAAAAGCAGGTGGTTCCATCTACAACAGAATTTGTAAAGTTTAGACTAAGTTTATGATAGATTGAGTTCAACTAATCCATATTACGAATGAACTCCCACTCAAAAACGACATCCCTCGTGTCTTTTTGGCGATTACATGAACCAAATCCACTATACCAAGTTCGATCATCACGTGAGTCGGTATAGCTTCAAAGGCGAGCATCAAATGGTAATCATATCTACTATATGACTCATGCTTAACCTTTCGGTCCGTGTTCCGAGGCCATGTCTGTACATGCTAGGCTTGCCAAGTAAGAACCTTAGTATTCGCGTGTGTAACTGTCTTACACGCGAAATATGGTCGTGGATCCAAGAACACCCGATCATCACGTGATGTCTTGGAGCGACGAGAACATAATCGGTGCATACTAAAGGAAGAACACATTCTTATCTTGATATTTAAATGAGGGATTATCTTATTATGCTAATAAAACGCCAAACAAGCAATATAAGATGCTATCAAACATCACATGTTTATTAGTGGAATGATATGGTTCCCGCATATGATCTCTATCATGTGCACCGTGGTATGGTCACTATCATACCTATATGTGTAAGTCCAAGGTCTATGGAGATTACACGTTATGTGTGTTGTAAGAGTATCATCTCATACTTCTACTTACAACATCACCATATCATAACACTAGCCCAGCAACAATCTAAACTAGATGCCTCTAATTAATCCATTGCAAATTTTATGTGGCTTAGGGATTTCGAAGATAGAACCGTTCATACCTACGGACATGAACCACAACGAGGATAACAAAATTGTTGTCAAGTCGTCGCAAAATAGATATTGACTATAGTAGGAGAGACAGACACCCGCTAGCCACTTATGCAAACTAGTTGCATGTCAAGCGTGGAACAGGTCTCATGTGCGAGGACATGTAAAGTTTGTCCGGGCCGCTTCATCCCACTATGCCACCAATATCCAAAATTACAACTAAGGAGCAACAACATGATCGTCATCGCCCACATACTCATATGTGTACTACCCGTGTAAAGTATCTACGCATAGATCCTGCTCTGATACCACTATACGGTTCGCAGCATAGAAAACAAAAAATTTCCTACGATGAGAACTATGTACCAAGATCTATCTACTAGATACAAACAATGGGCGGATGTATATCCGTAGAGAACATACCCTTGAAGACCGACAAAGCTTAACGAGTTCGACTCGTGGTTGATGTAGTCGATCTCTTGCCGATCTCAAGATCGAGAGGAAGTCCTAGCGCCGCAAATCAGCAGCGCATCCGTGCTCGCACACACGTTCGAGGCACCGAGCAACCTCCGCCTCCTCGCTCCAGCGATGCAGCGGAAGCACAACTCTTTCTTGCCGAATAGCCACCGGGAACATGTATATCGCTAGTCTGAGACCATGGGGGATAAATTCTAGAGGAGGAGGAGAGATCCTTCACGAGGAGGTGTGAGTGAGAAGTGAGGAGAGGGGTGCCTTTTATAGGAGAGGGGGAACCCCAAGGGGGTGGCCGGCGCATGGGGGCTGCCCCTTGCCCTACCCTATTCATGTGGGTGGACACTCCACTCACAAAATTCCTTTAGATTCCCTCCACTCAAAATCCCACTCAAACTTGCCATTAAATTTCCACCAAATTTAATGCAAACTCTCATTAAATAAAACTCTTTTATTTTATTCAGAATTTTGTCAATTACTTTAATGACAAACATTCACAAATAACCTCTTGCTAGAATTCTATTTCACATGCATAACCACTTTATGCAATTTCACCTAAAAACCTGTTTTGGTATCTAGTGAAATAAATTCCTGCGCTTGTTTATTCTTTCGGCATGAAACTTTTGATACAATTGGATGCCGGTGTATCTTAAGTGTGTCACCCTACGGTTCGTGAATAATGCGGACATGATCGAGACCCCTCTCGGATCAATAATCAGAAGCGGGATCTAGAGACCCATACTAACTCCCACACATTCAACGATGACTTTCTTGTGATCGTCGGAACCTTTTACGCTAGTATCTTAATCCCTTTGTTTCACAATATATTACATGTCCGAGATTCGATCATAGGTATCTCCATACCTAGTTTGATCTCGTTACTGACATGCACTCTTTTCTTATTCCCGTGATATAACATTCTAGTGATCAAATCACTTGCTTGCAAGCTAACCAATGTGATATCACCGAGAGGGCCCAGAGTATATCTAGCCGTCATCGGGATGAACAAATTCCACTCTCGATCCATGGGCCTCAACATAAAACTTTATTAGTTCTGAATCCATCTTTATAATCATCCTGTTACGGTGTGACGTTTGATGTTATCAAGAAACTCTTCCGGTGTTAGTGATTGACATGATCTCATGGTCTAAGGATTAGGATCACTTTGTAAGTTGTTATAGCAGTATAAACTCAATGACTTTGATTGTAATGCTATACTTCGGATGAATGTTCATCACACCATTACACTAATGTTGTGATCCCGTTATTAACAACATCCAATGTACATGATCAGGAAACCTTGATCATCTTGTTAATCAATGAGCTAATTTATGAGAGAGGCATAACTAGGAACTTTCTATTTGTTTATTAAACACACATGTATTAACGTTTCGGTATTAATACAATTATAGCATGCAAAATAAACATCTATCATATACTTGGAATACACATAATAAACACTTTATTATTGCCTCTCAGGGCATATTCCCTTCAAATAATTGTTATTGGTTAAGACATATTGTCTTTATATTGGTGATCCTTAATGATATCATCCTTTAAAATAGAAAGTTATTTTCTGTAATATCTTATGGAAAAGAATTGATAAAGATAACTCCTAAGCACATATGGTTAGGATAATTGGAAATGACAAAGATGTGCTTAAATGATTTGCTATAGGAAAATATGCCTATATAGCATTGTGGAAATAAGATGATAGATCAATTATATGAAATGGATATTGTGTTCGGTTAAAGATTTAAAGTTGAGTGTTTACCAAGAATTCCTATCTTCCATAATTCACAATCCTGGACTTCTAATTAAGGAATTTCTTTCCTAGATATATTATTTCTTCCTATCCATCATCATGTGTTAACATGATGAGCTTTACTTCACAAGAATATTCTTATCCACCTTTTATTCTTCTAAATCCATTTATAAATCCAATGAGCTTAACACTAAAGCTTTCATAATCCTCTCATATCCATACTTGGTTATATCAACTACTTTACTGCTGATAACCCCCAATCCAACAAGTAGTTACTACTAACTCCATTCACACTCTTCCTTAATCATCCACCACTAATATTACTCTAATAGATTCATATATATATATATATCAAATCCTACTTCACCTCAAGTGTTTAGTATTTCCCAAGAGGAAAATACTACATCTATAATTCAATGTTGCTCTAACGTCATCCTAATCATACTATCTTATCTCTACTTGACTCCAATATCTTATACTCAAACTTCACATTATATCATGGTGACTTATCATGACTAACCTAGAATAACATATCTATATTAGGGTCCAATCATGTTCTATCCACCAATGTCACTTATACATGATATACGCATTCAATCTTGGTGACTAAAGCATGATCATTACAATCCTTTGATCCTTAATGGTTTAGGTTTCCAGTTATCTAATCAAGGCTTTCATCAATACAACATTAAATTTGTATTATAATTATCTTCTCAATATCTCTACCTAACTATGAGATATTACTCATTGACTATACCTACTTGATCCAATAGGATTACTCCTTGGTAACTATCTTCAGTATTCATCCTTATAATCCTCTTAGTTACCACATAGAAATATATCTTCTAGATAACTCTTCTATCCATTCAGGAGTGAATTAATTCCATCAATTATCATAATGATTTCATTATCTTCAAACTCTTCCATCCTATAGATGATATCTAAGACTAGCATTATCATCTATCTCTTCTTACTTCATTCCCTAAAGGACTTAGAGTGATTGTTATGATAAGGACAAGAGTTAATAGATCAGGAATTTATAGATTAAGAATTGGTGAATCAATAGTTGATTCATCAATGATACGTCGGAAACGTATCTATAATTTTTGATGCTCCATGCTTGTTTTGTATCTACTTTGCTTTGCTTTGTCTTTACTTTGAGGTGTTTTTATATCTTTTCTGGAACTAACCTATTAACAAGTTGTCACAGTGCTAGTTGCCTGTTTTCTTCTGTTTTTTGGTTCCAGAAAGGTAGAAAATCAATATTCTCGGAATTGGATCGGACAAAAGCCAAAGTCATTATTTCCCCCGGAGCAACACGGAACCATGAAGCAGAGCCGAAGGGGGTCCATAGGGTGGCCGCACCCCCTAGGGGCGAGCAAGCCCTGGGGGCGCCCACAAGGGGTGTGGGCCCCCTGGACCCCCACCGACCTTGATTCCTGCGCCTATAAGAGCCCCCTGATGAGAAAACCCTAAATCCTCTGGCGGAAATCCACGAAAACCTCCACAACATCGCCGCCACCGAAGGGGAGATTTGGGGGACAGAAAGTCTCTGTTCTGGCACCCTGCCGGGACGGGGAAGTGCCCCAGATCCATCTCCATCGATCTCCACCACCATATCCATCATCGTTGTTGATTCCCATGATGAGGAGGGAGTAGTTCTCTCTCGAGGCTAAGGGCTCTACCGGTAGCTATGTGTTCATCTCTCTCTATGCATGATCTTGTTATGGTCATGAGCTTTGTAATCTAGTAGATCTACCTTGCTACTCAAGTGCTTCATTAGATCTCTGCTCTCCCCATGTGTGTGAAAGTGATAGCATGCACGCCATGGTGGCACTTAGGCTTGAGTCTACATAAATACTCTTTGTGCTTTAATAGATCTATGCTTTTCCCCACGTGTGTGAAAGTGACAGCGGGCATACCGTGTGTGGCACTTTGTCTAGATTGAATATTTGTTATGAGGTATATTTGGAGTTGGATGTCTCTATGAAATTGTGGGGTTTGTTGGAACCATCTAGTGCTCAAGGTGATAGTGTGGGGTTATCTAGATTGGGGAAGGCGGACTTTGAGGTGTGCTGTTATAGCCCTACCATGGATTAGAGTGTCCAACCGGAGAGTAGTTAAGAGTAGTATCATGAAGAGAGGATATTTATATGAGAGAGTGTTCACTAGTGAAAGTATGATCCCTAGGCCTTGTTTATAAGCATTGAAACGCCGTTTTCTACTAGATCTGTTGCATGTTTGCTTGCTTACTTCTTGTTGCCTTTAGTCTGTTCCTCCACGCTATCAGCTATTTTCTGGCACCGTTACCCCACGTCAACAATAAGTCAGAAGTTATGTTCTGGCACCGTTACCACTTGTATTTCACTATCTCTTCGCCGAACTAGTGCACCTATACACCTGACAAGTGTATTAGGTGTGTTGGGGACACAAGAGACTTTTTGTATCTTGATTGCAGGGTTGCTTGAGAGGGAATACCTTTGACCACTTCCTCCCTGAGTTCGATAAACCTTGGGTAATCCACTTAAGGGAAACTTGCTGCTGTTCTACAAACCTCTGCACTTAGAGGCCCAAAAACTGTCTACAAGAATAGAAGTGCGTAGACATCAATCTCTTTTCTGGCGCCGTTGCCGGGGAGGTAAGGTAAAAGGTACTCACATCCTTCGGTGTGAGTGCTTGAAGTTATTTCCTTTAGATTCTACAATTTTGTATTTTTGTTTCTTGTTTTCACTAGTTAGGCTTAATGGAAAACAACAACAAAATTATAGAGCTTTTTAGTATTTTTCCTAAGTTAGAACTTGAGTGGTTTGAAAAGAAAATTAAAAAACCTATGGAACCTTCTTTGCATGCTAATAGCAATGTTATTAGTATGATTTTTTTGAACACCATTGTTACTAATGGTATGGAAACGTCTAAGCTTGTGGGAGCTAGTTTTTATGAGAAAGATATTTTTAGTTCCCCGGCTTTAGGGAAGAAAATTTGCTTTGATGATACTTTATCTCCCATATGTGGTAATTCTAATGATACTTGTGATCCACATACTGAAAGTGTCCCTTTTAAAATATCTATTGAAATTGTTGAACGTGTTATGAACAACTGTCCCTTTTGGAGATGGAACTGTCCATCCTAGTGATCATTTAGTCTTTATACATGAATTATGCGAGTTGTTCAAGTGTGCAGGTATTTCAATGGACCGATCTAAGAGGAAGCTATTCCCTTTCTCACTTAGGGAAAAAGCAAGGGAGTGGTATGAGATACTAGATGATCCTCATCATTTGGAGTGGAAGGAACTTGAATCTCTCTTTTATTCTAAATTTTATCCTCCTCATGAAATTCATAAAGATAGGAATTATATTTATAATTTTCATCCTCATGAGGGAGAAAGTATTTCCCAATCTTGGGGGAGACTGAAGTCACTAATGCTCAAATGTCCCATTCATGAGCTCCCCATTAATGTTGTTATCAATAATTTTTATGCAAGGCTTTCAGGACATTACAAGGACTATTTGGATACCTGTTTGGAGGGATTCTTCACAAGTAAGGAGGTCAAGTCTAAGTGGAATCTTCTTGAAACAATTCAAAGCAATACCGAAGATTGGGATAACAACAAAGGTAAAGAACCAGGTATAAACTATGAGTATGATTGCATTGAGTCTTTCGCTGAAACTGCTGATTTTCAAGAGCTTAATGCTAAATATGGTCTTGATTCTCGAATTCTTGTTAGATATTATAGAGCCTTTGCTTCCCATATTAATGCTCCTAAAGAAAAATTGGACATGTATCATGAACCTTTTAAAGAAACTTACATGGAAAATGAAAATGTTATTAATGATTGCAATAAACATGCTCAAACTTCTGAAAGTACTATTTCTTATAAGCATGTTAATTTTTGTGGTATGCATAGAACTTGTGAGAAGAATCAAATAGAATAAGAATATTGTATCACCCACTGGAATGAAAAAAACCAGAACATGGTATAAGGCTCTAAATGATCTTGGTAAAAAAATTTGTGCCCTCTACCCTTTTATTTGTGAACTCTGCTGTGAAGTGGGTCATTTCAATTTTCAATGCTCAGTCCATATGAGTACTGCAAGCTTGTATTGCGATAACACGATCACTGATAATCAACATGATGGACTTACATTGTTTTTGGGGTGTGAAGAGTTATCAAGAAAAACTTCTTTGGTAGACATGAGTGCTTTTGGTATGAATTGCGTCATGCATGGGTGTCATATTTATTGTGTTGATAATTGCCACACGAATACTTACATACAAAATATTATAAAATATGATATTTTACCAAAATATGACAGGACTAATATGAGTTTTGTTCTTATTAATGAAAAGGAGGAATCCTCCAAAGTTTCTTCTATTGTCTCTAACAATAAGCCAGGGTATGTGGAGAAGCTTCCTTTCAAGCCTCTCCCTCCTAAAGAGGAGAAGAAGAAGAATAATAAGAAGAAGAAGAGTAAAAGAAGAGAGGAAACGGTATCTTCCTCTAATCATGTTGCTCCTATCATAGTTTTTGCTGATGAGTCTAAACTAGATGATGTTCCTATGCCTGTTACCTATATTAGTGATCATGATTGGGGAAAGCACACTACTTTTGATATTGAAAATCTCTTTGGCACCAATTCTGAAAATGATAATATAAACAATTGTTGTGTTATTAGTGCTATCCATGTTCCTTCCAATGATGATATGTTTACAAATGAACACACTTGGGAAGATAGCTATTCTATTGCTTATGATGATACTATACCTCCAATGTATGATGATTATGATATTTTCAATCCACCTACTATTGAGGATAAAATTGATTGTGATTATGATATGCCTCCTATATTTGATGATTATGGTGATGAGAATAACAATGATAGCTATTTTGTTGAATTTGCTCCCACTACAATTAATAAGAATGACTATGGTTATGTGGAGAGTAATAATCATTTTATGCATGTGGCTCAGATAAGAATGTTTTATGTGATAGTTATATTGTTAATTTTATTCATGTTGCTACTGAAAGTTATTATGAGAGGGGGAAGCATGGTCTTATGCATCTCAAAAATATTAAGTTTCCCCTCTTTATGTTGAAAATATTGAAGTTGCACTTATTTTGCTTTTCTATGCTTGTTTCTTTGTGCTTTCATGACTTGTTTCTTTACAAGATTCCTATGCATAGGAAGTGGGTTAGACTTAAATGTGTTTTGAATTTGCTTCTTGATGCTCTCTTTTACTTCAATTGATATTTCTTATGTGAGCATCTTCTCAAAACTATCAAGCCTAACTTAAAGGCATTAAAGAAAAGTACTTGTTGGGAGATAACCCAAGAGTTTTCTTGAGTCTTGGAAGTTATTACTTCAGTAATGACCTCTCCTCATCCTTTTTGTTTGCTTTTTGTGCCAAGAATAGCCTCTAATGAGAGGGAAGTAAGATTTGGAGAGTTGCTGTCTCGAAACAGATTTATGTCCTTCACCATAAAAATTCGTGAGGAGTCTCTGTAAGTAGGATTGAGCTGAAAATTTACGAATAAATCCCCCAGTATATTAGCTAACTTTTGTTAGTTCAACACTTGTTTATTTGAGAGCCATAAGATGTTTGAAAACATCGGTTTTTACCTACTGGTCTGTTTTGATAGATTTCTGCCCTTATTTGCATTTGCTTGTTATTGATTCCTTTTTTAGTTCTCTTTAGGTGAATTGAGCTTTTTGAAGGATTTACTACAGTAGCTTGTGTTTTTAGTGAAAAGTCTTGCTGTTCCAAAGCTTTGCCAGAGGTCTAATATCTTTTGAATACACTAATGTTGCTAATGAAGATTGTGTGAAGTTTTGTATGAAGGAAAATTTGCAGGTGTAGAGAAAGAATGATGTAATGAGATGAAGAATGGACAAAATATCAAGCTTGGGGATGCCACCCCGTGTCACCCCAAAAAATATTCAAGAGGTACAAGCGTCAAAGCTTGGGGATGCCTTGGGCATCCCCTTCTTCATCAATAAAAATCTCAGGTCTTTCTAGACACTTCATTTTTATTGTTTCATGCATTGTTGTGTTGTTCTTGGAGCGTCTTAGTTTTTGTTTGCTTAGTGTGCTTGAGTAAGTTGGTTGGTTACACCACACTTCTTTTGGAGAGACACACTCTGTTATCATTGCCTAGAACACTCTAGTTTTCACTCCTATTGTTTTGTGAGTTTTCACTTTTGCTAGCACTGCGTTCAGCCTTAGTTTTCTTGTGCTTTCAGCTTAGAACTTTTTAGTTCTTCTCTGTGGATTTGTGATACAAGCTCACCTGTCTTTATTGATTATTATCTTTTTGAGTTGTTTCAAATAAGTTGTTTGGTGTTGGAAAGAGTAGAAAGCTTCATGCTTAAGTGGTACAAAAGGGAGCTTGCATTGAGTGTGACTTAGACTTTAGCATGACATGCTAGGTGTTGTCTTGACCCTATGCTTAGTGATTATTTTTGTAGCATGACTTGTTCCAAACAATTAGCATTGCTTAATATGCCTTGAAGGAATCATGCGTTGTTTTAGCATACAAAAGCATAGTATTGCGGTATTCTCCTTTGATGCTTTGTTTGGGTTGAATTGGCACGTGCTCACACCATGTTATGACTATGACAAGTCACCGTAGCCTCTATGATCATTTAGTCCTTGAATTGTAGTACCACTATATGCTTTGATTAGTAAATAAAAAGATTGCCGAGATGCTCATTGTCTGCTTGCCTTGTCATTTTGGTTATGGGAAAGCTCATGTACCATGTGCAAGGGGTACCCCGGTGGCAGTTCTCAATGATATGCAAATACTTACAATGACAAGAACTTACCTGGGCCTGAAGTTGAGTATGCACGAGGTGTGGCCCTCGTATTCAAGGGACTTGACATTGCCAACTTATACTTTGTCAAGCATATACTCCATCTTTGTTCACTTTAACCTTAATCACTTCAAGATGCTTATGATAGGGGCAATGAGGGTCGAAAGCTAACAAGTACCATAATTTTTGGAAGCTCTTTTTGAAACTTGTAATCCCTGCTTCCTTTACAAAAGGCCTTTCTTCCACCATTATTGACTCTCCAACTTCTACCTTTAGGCACCATTAAGTGAGCATAGTTGTCATTCTGTGTGTAGTGTCCCAAAACTTATTGATTGATGCATATTGTGATATTACTTGTTCTTGTGCTATTTGTTTCTGGTCACCCTTGTGAGCTTTGAAGGTGTCCTATGCATCTATTTGCTACTCTATGAGGGACAAGCTGATTGCCACTATGCTATGTTTTCTGTATGTGAAACAAACAAACGTTTTTCAATGCATGTTATTCATGATCTTTGTTTGTAGCCTTTCATGTTGCATGCATAGTTACTATGTCCTATTGTTGGAACTCCATCTTTCATGCACATGGTTAGAGTTCTTTGATCCCAGCTTTCAATGCTTGCAAATTGTTTGATCTTTATTGTGAAGGTGCATGTCACCTCAAAAATTATTCTTTTATCACTTACCTACTCGAGGACGAGCAGGAGTTAAGCTTAGGATGCTTCATATGTCAGAAACATATCTATAATTTTTGATGCTCCATGCTTGTTTTGTATCTACTTTGCTTTGCTTTGTCTTTACTTTGAGGTGTTTTTATATCTTTTCTGGAACTAACCTATTAACAAGTTGCCACAGTGCCACTTGCATGTTTTCTTCTGTTTTGGGTTCCAGAAAGGCAGAAAATCAATATTCTCAGAATTGGACGGTACAAAAGCCAAAGTCATTATTTTCCCCGGAGCAACACAGAACCATGAAGCAGAGCCAGAGGGGGGCCACAGGGTGGCCGCACCCCTAGGCGCGGGAAATCCCTGGGGGCGCCCACAAGGGGTGTGGCCCCCCTGGACCCCCGCCGACCTTGATTCCTGCGCCTATAAGAGCCCCCGATGAGAAAACCCTAAATCATCTGGCGGAAATCCACGAAATCCTCCACAGCGCCACCGCCACCAAAGGGGAGATTCGGGGGACATAAAGTCTCTGTTCCGGCACCTTGCCGGGACGGGGAAGTGCCCCCGGATCCATCTCCACCACCATCTCCATCACTGTTGCTGATTCCCATGATGAGGAGGGAGTAGTTCTCTCTCGAGGCTAAGGGCTCTACCGGTAGCTATGTGTTCATGTCTCTCTATGCATGATCTTGTTGTGGTCATGAGCTTTGTAATCTAGTCGATCTACCTTGCTACTCAAGTGCTTCATTAGATCTCTGATCTCCCCATGTGTGTGAAAGTGACAGCGTGCATGCCATGGTGGCACTTAGGCTTGAGTCTACATAAATACTCTTTGTGCTTTAATAGATCAATGCTTTTCCCCACATGTGTGAAAGTGACAGCGGGCATACCGTGTGTGGCACTTTGGCTAGATTGAATATTTGTTATGAGTTTGGAGTTGGATGTCTCTATGAAATTGTGGGGTTTGTTGGAACCATCTAGTGCTCAAGGTGACAGTGTGGGGTTAACTAGATTGGGGAAGGCGGACTTTGAGGTGTGCTGTTATAGCCCTACCATGGATTAGAGTGTCCAACCGGAGTTAAGAGTAGTATAATGAAGAGAGGATATTTATATGAGAGAGTGTTCACTAGTGAAAGTATGATCCCTAGGCCTTGTTTATAAGCATTGAAACACCGTTTGCTACTAGATCTGTTGCATGTTTGCTTGCTTACTTCTTGTTGCCTTTAGTATGTTCCTCCACGCCATCAGCTATTTTCTGGCACCGTTACCCCACGTGAACAATAAGTCAAAAGTTATGTTCTGGCACCGTTACCACTTGTATTTCACTATCTCTTCGCCGAACTAGTGCACCTATACACCTGACAAGTGTATTAGGTGTGTTGGGGACACAAGAGACTTTTTGATGTTACAGACTCTCCCCCTTAAAATCAACTTCGTCCCCAAAGTTCGTAAACTCTCACGTTTCGAAATGAGGAATTGTCCTGTATTGGTTACGACATTTCTCAACTTCATGGTAACCTCAAATGGAAATAATTGTAGTATTACTTATCCAGATCCTTTCCTTGAATTCTCATCATACTTGACAATCTCCAACTTGTTCTCTCCAATGTCCCAGAGTTCCTTTTACTTTACCTGCCTAGGGATATTTCCTTATTATGAACTCCTCAAATTGGGGTCTCTTCTTTAGTTCCTTATCCTGATTAGGTATCCTAATCCAAGTCCTTTAATTGACCATCGATCTTCCTTACAATATTATGTAAGGTCTAGGAAGTCTCACCAAAATAGGGTTTTAAACTCTATTAAACAATAACTATGGTCAAAAGACTAACTTTTGATTTGTTATTGTATGGTTTATACTGGTAATCCTCCTAAAGATTGGATTTGAACACATTTATTCCATACCCATTGGAATTTCTTGCTTCTATACACATGTACAATTGGATATGCTTTATTACTTCTTAAGGATCACTTAAGATTTACTTCTTCTAGAATTAGTTTTTAGGACTAGTCTATTTTATCAGCTTCAAGCTTTTACCTTAGCAAGCTTTTAGAAATTCTCTTGTTATTACCTTAAGTACTTCTTCAACTTCCACTTATTAGTTACCTCAAGGTTTGAGTACTACTACCTTGAAACAAGCTTCGATCTTTCATCCAAACATACTTCAGTGAGTACTTTTCTGATGATTTTCTTTTAACCTTATGAAAATAAGGCTTGCTGTTGTTGTAGGTTAGTCCTTCTTCTCCAACCTTTTGGAAAGTCAGATAATGATACTTTCATTTCTAATGTTTACTCTCCCCCTTAGGGTTTACTAATAGTCTTCAAACTGTCTATATAGTATTTATTGGCTTTATAATTAGAATATTGGTCTCTGTCCAGCTTATACTCTACCTAGTTAGGGTCTTATGAAAGATTGTAGGGTGTATCCACACAATTGTGGATCTTCGAAGTGAATCTTTCAGCACTATTTGTCTTACTTACAATTTGGACATTTTCTCTTTGATAGTTCTGACTTCGCGAAGCGCCTGGAAAGACGATCGCTTTAATTTTTATACTCATTGTGTCTTACTTAACTTAGGACAAGTTTTATGCTCTTTATGCAACAATCAAGATAATCTGGTTAACTAAGTCAACCAAATACTAGCTGCGGAAAATTACCAGCTGTGGACCATCCTATGGTGTATGAATTACCCTACAGTTTCTGACATTCTCTCTGAATTGTCAGAGCTTGAATACCATTTTGGTTCCAAAGCTACTTCTTTGTACTTATTCATGATACTTCCATGAACTTGGTACTACTACTCCATTAATTTCTGGCAACATCACTTATTTTGGGTGAACTTAAGTTCATTACTTCTTGTTGCTCCATATATTTCCTACATTAATCTTCCTTCTTTTTGCTGGCTAATAATGATCTCGGCTTGATTCATCCTTCAAATTGTGTTGATACTCCTTACACTTGGCTTCATTATTCATGTAAGTCTTCATCTTGGTATTTGAAACTCGTCACTCCCTTACACGAATTCCCATTTCTATCTAGGTCTATAACATCAAGTAATAACTGGATGTTGCAACATACATTTGCACTCCAAGTCAAACTTCATGTACAGATCCAGTCAATCAAGAAGATCTAATAAAAACCAATAAATCCAAATGTGGTACATATAACACACAATATTCTAAGCCCAAAGTATAGTAGTTGAGTATAGCATCTCTAGAATTCAGGCTTAGTTGTGTAGTATATGACACCTCCTCATATAGGTTTACTTTGTGATACTTAGCACATAGGGTTAAACTATTCTTTGTCTCAATAATTTACCCAAATTGCTCAATTGCAATAGGATAATCTTAAGCAAAGTGGTCTCAATTTGTTTTTGACTAACCTTTTGTCTCACTTTTGGAAGGATTAACTATAACCAACCTTTCTTTATTAGTAAAATAACCTCACCCGATCACTCCAAATGACTAATCAGATTATATTTGCTAGCTTAAACCAAAGATTATTGGAAATTTCTAGCACCTACGACTTCTATCATGGTTCTACCATGTTATTTCCTTACTTCTACATCAAGATAATTTACTAATTACTTTTCATATTATACTCTCATCACAGTTTCGAAGCTAATCTCACCATGATCTTGTTATATTATGACTATTTACCTCTTTATCATGATTTAAAAGTTAATCTAACCATGATGACTTTGTTTCTCACTATACTATCATTGATTCTTATCATAATTTTACTCCTTCACGTAGAATTCGCAAATGAATACCACATGATTTACAACCCATTACAACTATACATGAACTGATGGTCTTCATTATACTATCTAGTGTTATCAATTAACAATAAGGTTTGACTGTCCTTTGTAAATTTTATGATTAGGCTACACCATTAAGAGTACTTCAATTGATGTCTTAAACTTGATCCTAATCCACTGTGGCAACTTGGCTTTCCCAAAGTATCTTGCTGGGTTATGTCTCCTTCGAAAGACACTAAATAACACTTTACTAAGAGAATATGGACAACTATTTCTAAGAAATATGGTTATACACCTCGTGACAAGGTTACCCTCAAGTGGATACTCATCACAATTCATAAGATTATTTGGTTTAGATAATATGGCTCCTATAGTTACTATCCAACCTACAGATCTTCCTAAAAGGGTTTTAGTCCTAAGGTTAAAGCATATGCTCTGATACCAACTACGGTGACTTAGCATACCATTGCATGGTGTAGTACACTATAGTCGTTGGCATAACACCAATGAAACACCGTTCACTAGTATTACATCCCTCAGAGTGGTACAACAGAAACACAGCAGGTCCAAGACATGACTATAGGTTACAACTCAACTCTTTACACAAGATCCAGAGAACACTCTAGGTTAAAGAGAGAGAAAGAAACTTCTTACAAAGAAGAATCAAAAATAAACAACTCAAAAACTGACATACTAATCAGACTAGTATCTGAACTATGGGTCTGCCATTGCTTCTATTGAATCACTCCAGAAATAGGTTCTATGGCTAGAGATTATATTCCTATCTAATCAATAACTTCGTCTTCACTTGAGTTGATGTATATGTTGACTTTGTTGACTTCATTGAAGACTTGAGCTGCTGATGAAGTCTTCCTCGAGTAGAAGTTGATGTAGACATCGTCTGGATTGGCTTCAGAATCTAGCAAGGATTAAGAAGATACATTGAGTACGATCATACTCAGCAAGTTCACTAAAAAGGAGTGTTTGATGCACTATATCTACAGCCACAAACCATAGGTCGTAGGCAAGCAAGTTTTCGTAAACATTTCTTCAAAGGTTGCTTTTATTCTGAAAAGCTATGTCCGTCAGCCTTCACGGGTTTACCAGAACTTTCATGGAGTTCCTTTCCCGCCGTGTTAGTAGCTCCTTCCCAGAACAGGGAGTAACAAGTTATAGTTCTTACACTCTATAGAGGTGCGTTACTTTACCCATGAGAGATCTTAGCTTTGTTGCACATCCGAGTTATAGGCTCGTTCACACTTCCTTGGTGTGAGTCCTAGACTAAGATCCAAGCCAATCACTGCCCTCTCCGTGACCCCATATGTCTGCATGATCCTTCGGGGCCGGCTCACCTCCGTTAAGCCCCCGTTCGGGCAGGCTAACACCCTGATGAGTTCCCGAAGACTATGACCTGGTGATGCCCTCGCAAGTGCCATATTGAATAGACTATACCACTAAACACCATTCATAGATAATTTAGACACCAAAAGTGTGGGGCGTAAGGGTGCCCACCCATAGGTTGGATCCGCACAAGGAATCACAATGTCACGTTAAGGTCGACTTGCCTCCATACGAGAGGAAAAGGATACAACTAACTTGTCCATATCATTCCAAATCTCATGGTTAACGCGTAATATACGGCGCAAGAATCACTAGCGACATTGGTTGTTAAGTCCTAGATAATATGTTCCTTTACCACCGGAACTTTCATAGTAGGTTATTACCTCATGGTAAATAACCTATAATCATATTATTATGAAAATAGTGTTTCTGACATTTTTCAAATGCAGGTGATGACAACACTGGATTTGCAAAATACTTTACAAAAAATAATCAAAGTACATGAGCAAGTGTGAACTTGCCTTTTGTGATTGCAAGATTATGCACTCACGATCTTCGAGACAATATAAGATCCAATATCTGAAATCAACATCATTGGTCCGGTAAGGACTAATGTTTAAAGAAGCAAGATGCTATTATGAATAAGTAATGTAATCAATTGATAAACACGAATCCTGAGGATAACGTTGATCTAGGTTTTGTATACTGGTAATGGTTCCTTTAGAATGTGTTGTACTTTTAGATAAGCTTCACACTTGTGCTTCTTATTAAGGCTTGTGAGTGTATGTGAAACAACATGTGAGTATAATAAAGCACACACAATAATAGAATACTCAAGTGGGAAATGTATCTGAAGACTATGTATATAAGGTCTGTTCATCATTTAGAGCTTTCATAAAATGCGTATGTCCTTTATAATGTATCTTAAAAGAATAACTTTTGAAGAAAATCTTACTTAGCTAAGGAGAAGTATTTAAATTTTAAGTTAACCTTATTAGGTGTTCTTTCTAGTTATAGTATTTAAGTAAAAAAGAATTACTCCATTTGAATAATGATATTAGTAGTATTTGAGACTTATCTATCTTGGTTTTTAACTTGGTTAGTTTGGTATTGAGATGCTTTATAACTTAATTATAATAGACCAAAGTTAACTATAAAACACATAACAAAGTCTTTAGCATAGTATTTAAAGTATTGTAGACTAAAGTTAACTTTAAAGACATAGATGGACTTAAGGTATATTGCTTATGTTATTTGTACCTTGTGTACTTTATAATATTCCCTTAAAGTTACTTAAGAATGGTTATACTTTTATTTGCTGTAGTGGTTTCTTGATTTTATAATGGAATTGAATCATTTATATTTTTGTGAATGAATGGTTATAATTTGTAATCAGGGAAATAACATTACTTAACTACTTTTGGTTTCACTATAGTGTTTTGATTTGTTTATAAACTTGTGGTTGAGGTAAATAAAAAAAGTTTTATTTAATCCCAAATTATTCTTATTAAATACTTATAAAATCTTTATTAAATAATATTTATTTAAATTGTTAACATAATAATGTTTGATAATAGTTTAATGTTATAGATTTTATTTTTCTAAAACTTTTCATATATTAAACATGTTTTTCTAAATTATAGAACAATAGTTATTGAATTTATAATGTTTAATCAATTTCTGAAAATATTAAAAGGAATTACTCCGTCACTGTGACATTGTAACATCCCAAAAATATTAAACTAGAATCATCAAACTCTAATCACCAAAATTAGGATTAACAAAAACTTTTCTAAATAAAAATATGAAAGCATGCATGTGTGTATGCATCCCATTTAGAATTCTTTTGAGTTGCTTTGTTTATGTGTTTCTTTGCTTGTAAAATGATTCTTAGGTGAAATAAACATCATCTAAACATTTCCCAAACTTTTCCCAAAGACAAATAAATCAAAACAAACAAAATGAGTGAATGGTCACTTTGGCCAAATTAACTCCCATGCCTACTTTGGCTGTCTCTAACTTTCAGAACTTAACAGAAACTAGTTTGGATCTTTACACCCCTTGATAGTACTCATAACAAAGTATCAAGGCCCACTTTGTGATCATCCAAAAACATTTGAATGCATAGTTTAAAGGACAGTTCAAAATTGAATCTATATCATATGGGAAGATCCTAATTTTTCAAAAAATCACTCAAACAAGCTCAACTTTCAAAACCCAAGCATCTGCAGACTCACCAGCACCTGCCTAGCACACCCACCAAAAATCTTTTCAAAATTCAAAACTTGAACTCATGCGGCCATTTCATCAAACACCTTGCAGATGCAAATCAAATAAAATCCAAACACTATTTGGAGCAGTGATTTGAGCCTAACATGTTCCCTCTCTAGTCGCAACTAGGCTTTAGTAGATCATCTAGCTCATTTGTAAACGTCTAGCACCACTGTAAGCTTGGCAATGTCATCAATGGTGAACAGCCGAAGCCACCCATGCCACCCCAGTGTTGACAGGAAGCTAGGAAAGGAAATAGCCATGCCCACCTTGTCTAGGAGATCACCCATGCCTCACCGCCCCTCTCGGCTAGCCCTGCCTCGAAGACATCGACTAGAGCACCCAGGAACGCCGTGCCCGTGCCTTTGTCAACCATGCCGAGCGTGCGCCAGAGCGCCACCCTTGACACACTCCCACAGACCGCGCACCGCCCTCGCCGCGTGCATACACAATCACCACCATCCCAGGAGACCGCCAGACATCCCCGTTCGCCGCCCCATGCCTCACAGCCACCACTCGCCGTCGAAGACGCCACCTATGCCGCGCAGAGCATCACATGTTCCAGACCGTTTGCCACCGCCCCTACACACGCATTAAAGCCATAGAGCATCGCCAGGAGACCACCGATCGATCGCCACCGTCGGCCATGCCTCTAGCAGCCCGTAGCCATGTCGCCACCGTTGCCTGCCCATCCCGTTCGATCTTGTCGTCGAGACTATAAATAGAGGTCTCCCCCGCTCAAACTCTTCACACCATCTCACTCCCCTCTCCTCACTGATCGTTCCACCCCGTTCCCGGAGAAAGGCTAGCAGCGCATCGCCAGAATTTGGCCGGAGCAGGCCGCCTCTGGAGAAGAAGGGCGCCGTCGATTTCGTCCACCCCAGGAGGAGCTGCCGGTACCAGGAGGTTCGCCGTCGTCGACTTTGTTGTTCGCCCGCCTCGCCGACCCTCGCCTGAGCCCCAGTGAGCCCCCGACGACCCCCACCTGCCGCGTTAGGTTTCTGTCTCGCCGGCGCCGCCCGACGTGGACGATGAGTAGCAGCCGTTCGATTAGACTTAGATCATGCGGATGAGATTGCCCCATACCGCTTCGCGTTTAAAGAGCCACTGACTGGTGGAACCCCCCTGTCAGTTGAGCCCCGCTCCACGGAGTGACACCGGGCCGGCCCATTATCGTTTCCCGCGCAACCCAGTTGTTTGAATTTAACTTTTTCCATTTTAATTCAAACACAGTTCTGTACCTAGTTTCAAAAATCAACCCATCTCGATTCAGTAAACCAAATTAAATGAAACCAATTTTGTTAGAAAGGTCTTGAAATGCTGAATCCAAGCCCGTTGGATTTAAATCATTTGGATCTGTAGATCACCCTTGGTAAAAACAGCAAGGCATAACCTTTTCTGCATTCAAATATTTTTCAAATTTAAACCATAAAATCTTTTGAGTTGATTCCAACTCTCAAAAATGACATTTGATCATACCTTTCAGAATATATAAAAATATATGGGTTTACTTACAGAAATAATGTTCAAGTAATAAAAGAATGCCACATAGGCATTTCTAGTCACTTTATTTAATTAAAATAAAAGGTTAAACCTTATTAAATTGTGACACCACTTTAAATCACATTCCCATGGACTAAAATATGTGGTGATGACATGTGTCAACATGATCCCATGTTTGGTTTGGAGAATATTAAATCTTAAGTAGTTTTTTAATGAGTAGAAATTAATTTTCTAAAAATAAAAGAAATTAAACCAAGCTTTAATCTTGTAATGTTAGTGATGATGCTAGATCATCTATAGGACCCTTTTGTGTGATGATTGAAAGTAGTTAAGTATTGTTTGGTGATTGTGTACCTCGTATTTATTCATAGACGCTAGTACCGACCAAGGATACGAGGAGGAAGGAGGATACTACGAAGAATAAGCCGAGGAGAACTTCAACCACTTCTCTGCACAAGGCAAGCTATTAACCTTGCAAGCTAACACTTGCAATTTACCAAGCCTAATACTACTAGTTGAATGTGCAAGCTAACACTTGCAAGATACTCTACTTTAGCAAGCCTTACTAATCAAGTTGACCTATGCAAGCAAATACTTGCTTGTTACCAGGCCAATTATATGCCTTAAGCATATATGACCATAACCACTTGATAAACCAATCCTTGTTTTACTTACAAGCCTTATACTTTATTTCTTTATCAAAGCTAGTACTTAGAGCTTACTTAAGTGAATTGTAGATACTAGAAAGATAATTCAAGGTTGCATAAAGAGCATAAAATTTGCCCTAAGCTAGATAATCTTTATGTCATCCTAAGGCATGAGATTGAACTTAGTTAAACTCCACTAGTTTACCACCCCTCATTAGTACTTACCCCCACTTGTAGATGCTAGTGCTAAGCATAAAACTTGATCAACTTTAGATGGGAATACTTGGTGGAAAAATGGTTATGAAAACCTTGGAATAATGGATCATTGTATTGACATGTTTTGGACATGTGTTTCCGAACACCAGATGATTTATGGTGATGAAAATGTTGAGGCATGAGCCTTAGCCCTTTATAAAACTGATGGTTGTCTGGATGCGATACCATTCCAATTTTACCATACAACCACAATACCCGAGAATTGGGTAGGGCTTGACTGGAAGCTTATATACCTTAGTATTAGTTCCCTCACGACCAAGGTCTGAGCTGAGGCTACCTTGTGAAGATTGTCCACCTGTGCAGTACCCAAGATGACAGTTGGTCATGGTTGGGAGGCCAAACTCACAGGAGAGGTGCTTATACTAGGGCGTGTAATTGAAAGGTTAGGATTGATTATCCACATACTGAGTATGGTGAATTCATGATTTGTTCCTGACGGATGTATCGAATGTTGTGGTGAAAGTTTACAATCTCTGCAGAGTGTCAACCTATTCGAATAGCCGCGTCTGCGGTTATGGACAGTTGGAGTGGCCATACTGTTCCCCCGTCAGATGTTTTCAAAAATGACTTATGAAATGAATGGAGACTTTGACTTGACCACAACAGAGTTGTGGCATGAGATACAAGTTCCCACTTAGGTGTTATAAAATCTCAGATAGCTTTTCTGGCTTTTGAACCTAGTAGATGTAAATCTGGCTTTTTTGCAAAATAACCCTAGAGCTTAGTGTCCTACTACCAAAAACCCCTTTAATTGTTAGTATTAGTTTGCGAGTACTTAAAGAGTACTCATGGCTTTGTCCCTGGCTATTCCCATGGCCAGACTATGAAGAGGAGTACCTGGAGGATGGACCCCAGGAAGGTTACGACAACTAGGATCATCTCCCATCGTCAGCATTGCCTGTGACCCCGAAGATGGAGCTTCACCTACGCTACCGTTATTATTACGTATTTCTGCTACTTGAGTTGTATTAAGAACTGGATCATGAGATCCTTATTTTTGTAAGACCTTATGTATGGTTTGTAATGGATGATGTACTGTGGTATCCAGTTCTGTTATGTCTCGCAAAAATGGTAATCCTGGGATTGCGATGTATGGCATAACAGGCATCTGGGATTAAAAATCCAGGTGTTGACAAGTTGGTATCAGAGCCATCCTGACCATAAGAGACCCTAGTTATACTGGACGTTTGGAATCAAAAACTTAGTTTCAAAACCAAAGAAAGCAAATATTTACAAAAACTTATTCCCATTCTTATCACTTTGATTCTTTCATGAAAATTCATGCTCCTCAAAAACTCTTGCAAAATACATAAAATTTGACACACTTGATCACTCTACTAACTTACTCATCCTATATTCTTTTAGATGGACGTGAAGTACATCAAGTTTTACCAGTTGGGAAATGGAGGAGACCTTATCTTTGAGAGGAATTTGGACCAGCTTTCGGAACTTCTGGAGCGTCCGCACCTCGAGTTCTTCGGAGCTCAGCTCAATGATCAAGGAGGAGAAGATATGCAGTGGCTAATTGTTGCAAGTCTCCGAGGAAAGATTGAAACCCCCACTGCTGAGGGAATTCAGTTTATCTTAAGAGAGAACAACTGGCTCGATGGACTTGCCAGGGCCATGCAGGAAGCTCCTGCCCGTCTGTGTGGACAGAGTATCAACCAGATCAAGGGTACCCGCTTTGAGTGTTATCTAAGGCGTGATGCTAATGGACAAGCACTGGAAGCCCCATACCACCACGAGCTGAAGACTCAGTTGTACCACCTTATCTTCATGATGTACGATCGTCAATAGGAGTTGGATAATTGCCGTGACTACTTCAACCACAAGTCCGCCATTATCAAGATGAAAGATCAGACCATCGCCATGTTAGCGAAGGATCGCAAGTCTCACCGCCGTCAGCTCGACAAGAAGGAGCGCATCATTGCCCGTCTTCACCACCATATCTTGTCTTTGGAGGAGACCATCCACGAGAGAGACATGCAGTTGGAGGAAAGGGAGAATGCCGGAGAGGATCTTCGTGGAGACCCCTACTCCTATCTCAGCGATGATGATGATTTTCTGGAGGATCAGGCTATGGACTTCTTCACCGATGTGGATGATTTCGCCTTCATCGATGACGATGAGAACGATGAGGATGAAGACTACACCGACTCCGAGGAGTAGTAGCACTTGAGCACTAGCGTAGTGAGTAGTATTCGGTCCCACTGTATCGTAGTTTCCAGAATGGTTTTTAAAACCATCTTTTTTCCTTTGTTGTGGTGTGTGTTTGTATCGGGTGCTATGAATGAATGAATGAAAAGCAAGTTGCAAAAAAAATCTGAGTCAAACTTTAAAAACTTTTCAAAGTCCCTGAACCTTAGAAATTTCCCTCTTTTCTCATGATCTATCTCAAATCTTCAGATGCCACGCGGAGAAAGTGGTTCATCCCCGGACCCGATGTTGCAGATCCTGCAAATGTTGGTTTCTGACTACGAAGCTGAAAGAGCGGAACGTCAAGCCAACCTAGCCACCCTGCAACAGATAGCCCAGCTAGCCCACAACAATCAAGGCCACGGAAACCAGGACAACCTTGGATCTAAGCTCAAGAATTTCCAAAACACCAACCCGCCTATTTTCACTAAGTCGGAAGAGCCCTTAGACGCCGATGATTGGCTGCAAACCATGGAAAATAACCTAGAAGTCGCCGGAGTGGAAGCCAACGAGAAAGTTTTGTTCGCCACCCACTATCTAGCCGGAGATGCCAGAGCATGGTGGAACAGTGTTCGTGCCATGACCGGAGGACAGATGATGACCTAGGAGGAATTCAAGGTCAAGTTCAGCAGAAACCATGTGCCACCAGGTTTGATCAAGAGAATGAGAGATGAGTTCAGAGAACTGAAGCAAGGAAGGATGACTGTAGTGGAATACCGTGACAAATTCTTGTCATTAGCTAGGTATTACCCGGATGAGATCGACACCAAAGCCAAGAAGAAAGAAAGATTTCTGAATGGTCTGCATGATGAGATGGAGACTGTGTTAGTCAATATCCCCTTTGCTGATATTGAAGCCCTGGTCGACTCTGCCATCCAAATGGAAGGAAAGATCAACCAAGCCAATGAGAACCGCAAGCGTCGCATGATGCATCAGCCAGGAACCCATCAGACCCCAAAGTACCGTCCTAACCCATTTTCCGGATTTGCCCCGAGAACCAATAGAACCCCGATGAACCGTCCGACCTATCCCAACCGTGGAAACCCGAGGCCCGGAGGAAATCACAACAACCCCGGCAACTCTAGCAATTTCAACTGTGCCCCACCCAATATCAACAACAACAATGATACCCCCAACACCAACACTGCCCTGAGGACTAGAAGCAATGTTGTGCCTGTTGCAGCAAAGGACAAGTCGCAAGTGACTTGTTATGATTGTGGAAATAAGGGTCACTACTCCAACGAGTGCCCCAACAAGAAGAATGCCGTAGCCCCCAATGCAAATGCCCCAGCTCAGCAGCAGCGTCGTGTTCAACCAGGAAGAAGATTTGCCCCAGGGAATTCGCTCAACCGCAACGGCCGTCTTTTTCTCATGCATGCTGAAGAAGCTCAGGAAGCGCCAGACGTCGTGCTAGGTATGTTTTCTATTAATTCAGTACTTGCAAGAGTGTTGTTTGATTCTGGTGCATCGCATTCATTTGTCACCGAAGAATTTGCCTGCACTAGTAAGATTCAACCAACAAAACTGAAGCATGTTATGATCGTCCAAATTCCCGGTTCAACCACCAAGGCTAGGCAAATTTGCAAAGCCGTCCCTATCCGAATCCATGGCATAGATTTTTATGCTAATCTGATAGTACTCGGAACTAAAGGTTTGGAAGTAGTACTAGGAATGGATTAGATGTCCAAACATAAAGGATTGATTGACTGTGCCAAGAAAGCCATCACCATGACCATTCCAGCCGGAATATCAGTCGAGCATATATCTGAAACCTTACCTCATCAATTCAAGTGCAACAAGAGTATAGCCCAACCTACCATTGACCAAGTCCGGATAGTCTGTGAATACCCCTATGTATTTCCAGATGTTTTGCCCGGTATGCCCCCAGATCGGGATATCGAGTTTATCATCGAACTAATCCCCGGAACAGGACCCATAGCCCAGAGACCATATAGTATGAACCCGTCTGAACTAGCAGAACTGAAGAAGCAACTGGATTCCATGCTAGAAATTGGATTAATTCAACCCAGTGCGTCACCATGGAGATCACCTGTCTTATTTGTGGACAAGAAGGATGGAGGTAACCGTCTGTGTACGGATTATCGAAAGTTGAATGATGTCACCATCAAAAACAAGTACCCCTTTCCCAAGATAGAAGATTTGTTTGATCATTTGACCAGTGCCAAAGTGTTTTCTAAGATTGATCTTAGGACTGGCTATTATCAACTCAAAATTCGGGCAGAGGATATTCTCAAGACTGCCTTTACCACCAGATATGGATTATACGAGTATACCGTCATGTCTTTTGGATTAACCAACGCCCCCGCTTATTTCATGAATGTCATGAATACGATTTTTATGTACTTCCTAGATAAGTTTGTCGTTGTTTTCATCGATGACATTATGATTTATTACAAATCAGAAGAAGAACATGAGCTACACCTAAGGACCATTCTTGGAACCCTTAGAGAGCATCAGTTATATGCCAAGTTTAGCAAATGTGAATTCTGGTTACAGGAGGTAGGATTCCTCGGTCACATTATATCAGCCGGAGGAATTGCCGTTGATCCTGCAAAGGTGAAAGATGTCGAAGATTGGCAAGCCCCAACCACTCAAACCCAAGTTCGTGCATTTCTCGGATTGGCGGGACACTACCGCAAGTTCGTAGAAGGATTCTCGAGTATCGCCCGATCCATGACCCAATTGCTGAAGAAGGACAAGAAGTTTGAATGGACCGACAAATGTGAAGCGAGTTTTCAAGAACTCAAGAGGAGACTGATTTCAGCCCCAATCTTAATCATGCCGGATATCACGAAGCCCTTCGACGTGTATTGTGATGCATCCAAGATCGGTCTCGGATGTGTGCTAATGCAAGAAGGCAAAGTTATATATTATCTATCTCGACAACTGAAACAACATGAGAAAAATTACCCAACCCATGACCTCGAACTCGCAGTCGTAGTTTTAGCCCTGAAGACATGGAGGCATTACCTGATGGGAAATCGTTGTGAGATTTATTCGGATCACAAGAGCCTGAAGTATATATTCACTCAGAAGGAGTTGAATATGAGGTAGAGAAGATGGATTGAGCTAATCAAGGATTACGATCTGGACATTCACTATCACCCTGGTAAAGCCAATGTGGTAGCAGATGCCCTTAGCAGATTGTCGTGCCACTTGAACTCCATGATTTTGAAGGAGCAACCAAGCTTGCACAAAGAGATGGAAGATTTTCGAATAGAATTAGTGAGTGAAGGATTTTTGGCTAGCATAGAACTTCAACCCACTTTGATCAACCAGATCAAAGAGGCACAGAAAGGAAATGCTAGTATCGACGGAATCAAGCATTATATCGGTACAGGCAAAGTACCCGGATTCACCGAAGACGAAGAAGGAGTGCTGTGGTACAAAGGACGCCTTTGTGTACCAGCAGATTCGGAGTTGAAATAAGTTATTTTGAAGGAAGCTCATGATACTCTTTATTCTATCCACCCCGGAGGAACTAAGATGTATCAAGATTTGAAAGAGCAATTTTGGTGGCATAAGATGAAGAGAGAAATCGGAAGCTATATCGCCAAGTGTGATATATGTCAGCGAGTCAAGGCCGGACATCAAAGACCCCATTTGGATTGTTGCAACCATTCTGATTCCGAATGGAAATGGGATTCCGTTGGAATGGACTTTATCACCGGATTGCCTACTTCTAGTAGGGGAAATGACTCTATCTGGGTCATAGTGGACAGATTGTCCAAAGTCGCCCATTTCTTACCCGTCAAGACCACATATCAGAGTTTGAAGATAGCGGAGTTATACATCGCTAGAATCGTCAGTTTGCATGGAGTACCCAAGAACATCGTATCAGATCGAGGACTCAGTTTACCTCGAGATTCTGGAAGAAAGTTCAAGAAGGTTTAGGAACCCGTCTAGATTTCAGCACCGCTTATCACCCTCAGATCGATGGACAAACGGAGCGAGTAAATCAAATACTCGAAGATATGTTGAGAGCCTGTGAGTTAGACTATGGATCTAAGTGGGAAGACAGTCTGCCGTTTGCAGAATTTTCGTACAACAACAGTTATCAAGTAGTTTGCAAATGGCCCCATTTGAATTCATGTACGGAAGAAAGTGTCACACCCCTTTGAACTGGTCGGAAGTAGGAGAGAGTCAGATTTTCGGACCCGATATCCTACGAGAAGCAGAAGAGAAGGTTCACAAGATTCGTGAGCACCTCAAGACAGCCCAGTCCAGACAGAAGAGTTACGCCGACAAGAGATGTCGAGACCTCGCCTTCAACATAGGAGATTTTGTATATCTAAAAGTGTCGCCATTGAAGGGAATGCAGCATTTCCAACTCAAAGGAAAGTTAGACCCCAGATATATCGGACCTTTCAAAATTCTGAACCGTCAAGGAGAAGTGTCGTATCAATTGGAACTACCCGAAGAGATGTCAGCCGTGCACAATGTGTTCCATATCTCATTACTTCGCAAGTGCCTCGAAGTTCCGGAGAATACGAAAGTGTTCAAGAATATCGATCACCAGATCATAGAGATTAACCTGACCTATCCCGAAATACCCATCCGGATTTTGGAAGAAGCTTTCCGAACTACCCGAACCGGAAGCATCAAGTTTCTCAAAATTCAGTGGAGCAACCACACAGAAGAGGAACCTACCTGGGAGCGCGAAGATCACATCAGGACGGAGTTTCCCGATCTCTTCAAATCCTAGGTAATCTTTTCGTCCTTTTTCAAATCTCGGGACGAGATTTTGTTTAAGGGGGGAAGGTTTGTAACATCCCAAAAATATTAAACTAGAATCATCAAACTCTAATCACCAAAATTAGGATTAACAAAAACTTTTCTAAATAAAAATATGAAAGCATGCATGTGTGTATGCATCCCATTTTGAATTCTTTTGAATTTATTTGTTTATGTGTTTCTTTGCTTGTAAAATGATTCTTAGGTGAAATAAACATCATCTAAACAATTCCAAAACTTTTCCCAAAGACAAATAAATCAAATAAAACAATATGAGTGAATGGTCACTTTGGCCAAATTAACTCCCATGCCTACTTTGGTTGTCTCTAACTTTCAGAACTTAACAGAAACTTGTTTGGATCTTTACACCCCTTGATAGTACTCATAACAAAGTATCAAGGCCCACTTTGTGATCATCCAAAAACATTTGAATGCATAGTTTAAAGGACAGTTAAAAATTGAATCTACATCATATGGGAAGATCCCACTTTTTCAAAAACCACTCAAACAAGCTCAACTTTCAAAACCCAAGCATCTGCAGACTCACCAGCACCTGCCTAGCACACCCACCAAAAATCTTTTCAAAATTCAAAACTTGAACTCATGCGGCCATTTCATCAAACACCTTGCAGATGCAAATCAAATAAAATCCAAACACTATTTGGAGCAGTGATTTGAGCCTAACTTGTTCCCTCTCTAGTTGCAACTAGGCTTTAGTAGATCATATAGCTCATTTGTAAACGTCTAGCACCACTATAAGCTTGGCAATGTCATCAATGGTGAACAGCCGAAGCCACCCATGCCACCCCAGTGTTGACAGCAAGCTAGGAGAGGAACTAGCCATGCCCACCTTGTCTAGGAGATCACCCATGCCTCACCGCCCCCTCCTGACCAGCCCTGCCTCGAAGACATCGACCAGAGCACCCAGGAACGCCGCGCCCGTGCCTCTGTCAACCATTCCGAGCGTGCGCCAGAGAGCCACCCTCGACACATGCCCACAGACCGCGCGCTGCCCTCGCCGCGTGCATACGCAATCACCACCGTCCTAGGAGACCGCCAGACATCCCCGTTCGCCGCCCCATGCCTCACAGCCACCGCTCACCGTCGAAGACGCCGCCTCTGCCGCGTAGAGCATCACATGTTCCAGACCGTTTTCCACCACCCCTACACGCGCATTAAAGCCATAGAGCATCACCAGGAGACCACCGATCGATCGCCAACGCCGGCCATGCCTCTAGCAGCCCGTAGCCATGTCGCCACCGTCACCTGCCCATCTCGTTCGGTCTCGTCGTCGAGACTATAAATAGAGGCCTCCCTGCTCAAACTCTTCACACCATCTCACTCCCCTCTCCTCACTGATCATTCCACCCTGTTCCCGGAGCAAGGAGAGCAGCGCATCGCCGGAATTTGGCTGGAGCAACCCGCCTCTGGAGAAGAAGGGCGCCGTCGATTTCGTCCACCCCAGGAGGAGCTGCCGGTACCAGGAGGTTCGCCATCGTCGACTTCGTTGTTTGCCCGCCTCGCCGACCCTCGCCTAAGCCCCGGTGAGCCCCCGACGACCCCCACCTGCCGCGTTAGGTTTCTGTCTCGCCGACGCCGCCCGACATGGACGATGAGTAGCAGCCGTTCGATTAGACTTAGATCGTGCGAATGAGATTGCCCCGTACTGCTTCGCATTTAAAGAGCTACTGACTGGTGGAACCCCCCTGTCAGTTGAGCCCCGTGCCACGGAGTGACACCGGGCCGGCCCATTATCATTTCCCGCGCAGCCCAGTCGTTTGAATTTAACTTTTTCCATTTTAATTCAAACACAGTTCTGTACCTAGTTTCAAAAATCAACCCATCTTGATTCAGTAAACCAAATTGAATGAAACCAATTTTGTTAGAAAGGTATTGAAATGCTGAATCCAAGCCCGTTGGATTTAAATCATTTGGATCTGTAGATCACCCTTGGTAAAAATAGCAAGGCAGAACCTTTTCTGCATTCAAACATTTTTCAAATTTAAACCATAAAATCTTTTGAGTTGATTCCAACTCTCAAAATTGACATTTGATCATACCTTTCAGAATATATAAAAATATATGGGTTTACTTACATAAATAATGTTCAAGTAATAAAAGAATGCCACATAGGCATTTCTAGTCACTTTATTTAATTAAAAAAAAAGGTTAAACCTTATTAAATTGTGACCCCACTTTAAATCACATTGCCATGGACTAAAATATGTGGTGATGACATGTGTCAACATGATCCCATGTTTGGTTTGGAGAATATTAAATCTTAAGTAGTTTTTCAATGAGTAGAAATTACTTTTCTAAAAATAAAAGAAATTAAACCAAGCTTTAATCTTGTAATGTTAGTGATGAAGCTAGATCATCTATAGGACCCTTTTGTGTGATGATTGAAAGTAGTTAAGTATTGTTTGGTGATTGTGTACCTCGTATTTATTCATAGACGCTAGTACCGACCAAGGATACGAGGAGGAAGGAGGATACTACGAAGAAGAAGCCGAGGAGAACTTCAACCACTACTCTGCACAAGGAAAGCTATTAACCTTGCAAGCTAACACTTGCAATTTACCAAGCCTAATACTACGAGTTGAATGTGCAAGCTAACACTTGCAAGATACTCTACTTTAGCAAGCCTTACTAATCTCGTTGACCTATGCAAGCAAATACTTGCTTGTTACCATGCCAATTATATGCCTTAAGCATATATGACCATAACCACTTGATAAACCAATCCTAGTTTTACTTACAAGACTTATACTTTATTTCTTTATGAAAGCTAGTACTTAGAGCTTACTTAAGTGAATTATAGATACTAGAAAGATAATTGAAGGTTGCATAAAGAGCATAAAATTTGCCCTAAGCTAGATAATCTTTATGTCATCCTAAGGCATGAGATTGAACTTAGTTAAACTCCACTAGTTTACCACCCCTCATTAGTACTTACCCCCACTTGTAGATGCTAGTGCTAAGCATAAAACTTCATCAACTTTAGATGGGAATACTTGGTGGAAAATGGTTATGAAAACCTTGGAATGATGGATCATTCTATTGACATGTTTTGGACATGTGTTTCCGAACACCAGATGATTTATGGTGATGAAAATGTTGAGGCATGAGCCTTAGCCCTTTATAAAACTGATGGTTGTCTGGATGCGATACCATTCCAATTTTACCGTACAACCACAATACCCGAGAATTGGGTAGGGCTTGACTAGAAGCTTATATACCTTAGTATTAGTTCCCTCACGGCCAAGGTCTGAGCTGAGGCTACCTTGTGAAGATTGTCCACCTGTGCAGTACCCAAGATGACAATTGGTCATGGTTGGGAGGCCAAACTCACAGGATATGTGCTTATACTAGGGCGTGTAATTGAAAGGTTAGGATTGATTATCCGCATACTGAGTATGGTGAATTCAGGATTTGTTCCTGACGGATGTATCGAATGTTGTGGTGAAAGTGTACAATCTCTGCAGAGTGTCAAACTATTCGAATAGCCGCGTCCACGGTTATGGACAGTTGGAGTGGCCATACTGTTCCCCCGTCAGATGTTTTCAAAAATGACTTATGAAATGAATGGAGACTTTGACTTGACCATAACAGAGTTGTGGCATGAGATACAAGTTCCCACTTAGGTGTTAAAAAATCTCAGCTAGCTTTTCTGGCTTCTGAACCTAGTAGATGTAAATATGGCTTTTTGGAAAATAACCCTAGACCTTAGTGTCCTACTACCAAAAACCCCTTTAATTGTTAGTATTAGTTTGCGAGTACTTAAAGAGTACTCATGGCTTTGTCCCTGGCTATTCCCATGGCCAGACTATGAAGAGGAGTACCTAGAGGATGGACCCCAGGAAGGTTACGACAACTAGGATCATCTCCCATCGTTAGCATTGCCTGTGACCCCGAAGATGGAGCTTAGCCTACGCTACCGTTATTATTACGTATTTCCGCTGCTTGACTTGTATTAAGAACTGGATCATGAGATCCTTATTTGTGTAAGACCTTATGTATTATTTGTAATGGATGATGTACTGTGGTATCCAATTCTATTATGTCTCGCAAAAATGGTAATCCTGGGATTGCGATGTATGTCATAACAGGCATCTGGGATTAAAAATCCGGGTGTTGACAGACATCAGCATGACACCACTGTTTGGATAAAACATTTTGTACCCAACCTGAATCTACCCACACCGACACTGACGAGTGGGGTCTCCACCACGTCAGTACGCCACATCAGCGAAGCGGGACCCGACAGAGTTTGACTGGGCTTGACCACACGCGGTGACATAACCCTGGCGTCGCGATGAGGTCACCCCGCCGGAGTTCCTCCCCAGTCGAGCGCGGACACGGCGAGCTAGCGCATGCGAGGCTTCCTGGCTAAGTGCATAGGGTACAGGGGCGCGCGCTGAACAATAAAGGGGCAGCGCCACTGGGTTTTGGTCACTGGAAGGTGGTGCGCGATGACGACTGGCAGCTGTGCACGGCGACGCACGGTAGTGGCTCGATACCAGAAGCAAACAAATCAACGGATGGTAGTAGCACGCTCAGCAGCTCACCAGGAAGCTCATGGAAGGCTCGGTGAAGGATATCGCGGCCAAAATCAAGGTGGACGACGGTGGCCAGACTTCGGGAAGACAAGGTTGCCGCATCGATTCGAGGCGTCCTTGTTCAATTCCTTCGACTAGGAGACTCAGGGGAGCAAGGCGAAGACGTATGCTTGATCAATGGAGAATGGTAGAGCTCAAAGCGGTGACAATCGACGGTGAACCGAAGCTAGGGTTTCGGCTAAATGGGGAAATTTGGGAGGAATAAGGGAATTGGGGTCTAGGGTTCCTTGACGGCGGTGTTGAAGCTTTTATAGACGTTGATCAGCGGTGGCACGAAGCTGGACGGAGGCGGACGTCACGACGTGGCGGCGAACGGCGGTGATGCCGCCAGGCAGCTGCTTGTGACGTTGGGAGGAAGAAGACAACATGCATTTTGCAGAAAACCCCCCGGCAAAAATTCAAACTCAACCCGCAGTCCTTATCGGTGTCCCACCCGTCAGTCACTGTGGTGACGAGCTGGGCTCGTTGTTGGGCCAAAACTGGGCTACTGTGGGGTGCCCGTGGGTGATAAATAAGCAAGTGAAGAGATAGGCTGCGGCCAGAAGCTATTTTTTGTTTGTTTTTCTTTTCTGTTTTCTGTTTTGTTTTTAGATTTGTATCTTGCATTTGTTTTAAGTTTTTCAGAAATTCTTCTTTAGGAAATTGTACTTAATATTCTGGTATAAATTATTATTATATACTTTATTTATTTACTCTTTTTCTACTCTCTTATTCATAATCATATAAGAAGTTGTTATATTAAATGGAATAAGTAGAAACTAGGGTTTTGGTTTTTAGGATTTGTTTATGATCCTATAAAAATGATTTTATTATTTCCTCTTAATGAATGTAATTAGAATGGTTTAAGATAGTTAACGATATGTAAAGAATATATCCATATTTATTATTATATAGCAATCTTTATATAAGATGTTTTAATTATTAAAGTTCTTAATATGGTAACTTCTACTATCCCAATTTCACTAATAGGTGAATATTTTTTTAATAATCTTGGTTATGACCTTACTTATATATTGACAGTCATGATTGAAAATAGATGTTAGGGTTTTGAATTATAAATGTTTACCCTAGGGTTTACGGTATTTAATATACTTATTTCTTTTGTTGATGTAAATAAAGATTATTGGTTAAGACAGATTGTCTTTATAATGGTGATCCTTAATTATATAACCCTTTAAAATAGAAAGTTATTTTCTAGAATATCTTATGGAAAAGAATTGATAAAGATAACTCCTAAGCACATATGGTTAGGATAATTGGAAATGACAAAGATGTGCTTAAATGATTTGCTATATGAAAATATGCCTATATAGCATTGTGGAAATAAGATGATAGATCAATTATATGAAATGGTATTGTGTTTGGTTAAAGATTTAAAGTTGAGTGTTTACCAAGAATTCCTATCTACCATAATTCACAATACTGGACTTCTAATTAAGGAATTTCCTTCCTAGATATACTATTTCTTCCTATCCATCATCATGTGTTAACATGATGAGCTTTACTTCACAAGAATATTCTTATCCACCTTTCATTCTTCTAAATCCATTTATAAATCTAACGAGCTTAACACTAAAGCTTTCATAATCCTCTCATATCCATACTTGGTTATATCAACTACTTTACTGCTGATAACCCCCAATCCAACAAGTAGTTACTACTAACTCCATTCATACTCTTCCTTAATCATCCACCACTAATATTACTCTAATAGATTCATATATATATATCAAATCCTACTTCACCTCAAGTGTTTAGTATTTCCTAAGAGGAAAATACTACATCTATAATTCAATGTTGCTCTAACATCATCCTTATCATACTATCTTATCTCTACTTGACTCCAATATCTTATACTCAAACTTCACATTATATCATGGTGACTTATCATGACTAACCTGGAATAACATATCTATATTAGGGTTCAATCATGTTCTATCCACCAATGTCACTTATACATGATATAAGCATTCAATCTTGGTGACTGAAGCATGATCATTACAATCCTTTGATCCTTTATGGTTTAGGTTTCTAGTTGTCTAATCAAGGCTTTCATCAATACAACATTATAGTTGTATTATAATTATCTTCTCAGTATCTCTACCCGACTATGAGATATTACTCATTGACTATACCTACTTGACCCAAAAGGATTACTCCTTGGTAACTATCTTTAGTATTAATCCTTATAATCCTCTTTGTTACCACATAGAATTATATCTTCTAGATAACTCTTCTATCCATTGAGGAGTGAGTTAACTCCATCAATTATCATAATGATTTCATTCTCTTCAAACTCTTCCATCCTATAGATGATATCTAAGACTAGCATTATCATCTACCTCTTCTTACTTCATTCTTAAAGGACTTAGAGTGATTGTTATGATAAGGACAAGAGTTAATAGATCAGGAATTGATAGATTAAGAATTGGTGAATCAATAGTTGATTACTCAACATTGATGAACAACAGATATTAGAATATGATTCAATAGGAATGGTAAATATTGGTATGGATAGAAAGATACATGGTGAATGATCTTGACTTGATTTATTTCTTACTTAATCTCACTAAAGGGTTAAGGTCAGGTATTACCATGATGCTCATGGTATAAGTAGATGAGATTAATATGGATCAAGATTTAGTTGTTACATTCTTATTACTTAAGTTATATTTATAACTTGGTATTCATGGGTTGTGTAATGAATACTGGGATATGACTACTTAAGGATCAAATATAAATCATTAAACAATGTATGAGGGTTTAACTTTCATTTCATTTGATCTACCCTTAGATCAAATATCCTTTACCCAAAACAAGGTTTTAACAAAGTTCATATTGAAACTTATTGCAGTCAACTTGATGATCTACTTCAATTCCATCAAGTTAAGAGAAGCTTCAATCACTTTGACAAGTTTTGTTCAAAAGCGCGAAAATTATTCGGATTTTCTATGCATGAATGCAATGCACACATCTGGGTTCAGCTTAATTCTAAGTTCTAATGCTGGGATGTTACATCTTGCTTCCTTCTTGTTGCCTTTAGTCTTTCCTCCACTCCATTAGCTCTTTTTTGGCACCATTACCCCACCTCAACAACAAGCCAGAAGCCATGGCACCGTTACCACTTGTATTTCACTATCTCTTTGCCGAACTAGTGCACCTATACACCTGACAAGTGTATTAGATGTGTTGGAGAAACAAGAGACTTCTTGTATCTTGATTGCAGGGTTGTTTGAGAGGGAATACCTTTGACCACTTCCTCCCTGAGTTCAATAAACCTTGGGTAATCCACTTAAGGGAAACTTCCTGCTGTTCTACAAACCTCTGCACTTGGAGGCCCAACAACTGTCTACAAGAATAGAAATGCGTAGACATCACTATTCCACAATGGACTTCTTCCATCCTATGAAGTATATCTAGCAAATTCCAATCTCTTTCAATGCTAAATTTAGTAAATGATACATTAGAAAGAGAGTCTAATTCATTGAGTAACCTTCATAGAGGCTTTCCATGGGACCACCTTTGAAATTGGTGATCATATGTCTAGCTCCAAGACTTTTTGTCCTAGGGAAGAAATCAATTAAGAATGAAGAGGATAGCCTCTCCCAGGAGTTAGTAATTTTTGTAGGACATTGAATATACCAAGACCGGGCTTCATCAATAAGAGTTTGGCTAAAGAGAGTAGATTTAACATCATTCTCAGTAAAGATATTAAGACGAAAAGTTCCACAAATTTTCTTCAAAGAACCCTACATGATCCTTCGTACCATCCCATGCAAACTTTTTAGCATGCAGAAGATCCAGCAGTATGGGGTTAATGTCATACGCATCAGGGTTGTTGAATTTTAAATAAGCGTCCATGGGATTTATAGCTTCGAGCTGAATAATATGTTGTTACTCACCCATGGTGTTTACCTGAAACTAGTAAACAACTTTAGTAAAACAATTAGTTGGATTAGCAACTAAGAACAAAGACCAAAAGCGCTTATCTCCCTGGTATCGCCGCTAGAAAATAGCTTGATGACTGCAAGAGCACACTTGAAAGCTGCCTTTGATTTCAAGTAAAGGTTGTTTAAAAAGGTTTGTGTTTGTGTGCAAGAAAGTAAAGTAAACAAGTAACGAAGGTGTTGGGAAATAGTGTTGGAACTCAATAAGGCTAAAATGTTCTCGAGGATGTAGGATACGCCGCTAGCATATGACAATTATTCATGATTAGGATAATGTATTTCATTTGTCATGATATATGTGGAGAGATCTTCATAATAAGATGTTTACTACAAGACTCGTGAGCAGCCGCTTCTTGAATCAGTTATTGAGGTCATCTCTAAATAACCAATACGATGCCTATGAGCAACCACTCGTACAGACCACCACTATTAAGGGTTTCCCCATGGACATCGTAATAAGCTTAGTGAATCTCTCTTAATTCCCCTTGGACCATGTAGGTTATAAGCCAATGCTTGTATTCACAAAGTAACAGTAGACATACTCCTGCACACGTCCCAAAGGTATCTCCCTCTCTTTAGTCCAGTGGTAAAATGCTGTGTGGTTGACTTCACATACCATATAAAGAGAGAGCGATCTAACACAATATCATAGATCAATGGATCATGGACCAAAGTAATAGATCATCTTTATTTCATTTCATAATAATGCTAGGGTTTCTCCATCTCCTCAAGAACAAAGGAAACTACTCACACATGAAAGCAATCAACAACATCATCATATCCATATGGATGGAATGAAAGTGAAAAGATAAATCTAGTGCAAACCACAATTGTATTGGAATTACGGTAAGATCTAATGTATGGAAGAGGGCATGATAATGGTGATGGAGATGCAGCAGTTGATGATGAAGGGGATGACGTGATGTCCTCTGATGATCTGTGAAGCAACTAGGATTCACCCTTCTCCTAGTTCCTCCTCCAGATCCTTCTGTGGCGTGGTGTTTCGAAGCTAAAAGTTTCTATGAATGTCGGATCTCAGATCCGTCTTCATTTGGTGAGGGTATTCGACAAGGAGGACGCGCTGATAGGTGGTAGGGGTGGATGGTATGGGCATTGCCCGTACCACAGGTCGCTAAACCCTCAGTAGCTTCTCTTTGAATCCTCTCTTCTCCCAGGTGCATGGAAAAATCATTTAAATGACATTTATCACTTAGAAATATCATATTATTGCATAACATGACAGTCCCAATTAATATATTCACAAAGTACTTAGTAATTCGGGATCCTGTTAAAACAAGAACAAAAAGGTGTGTGTGAGCAAAGTAAAATACCAAAAATCTTACTCTACTTGTGCAAAAAACATAAGATAAATATGCTTCAAAATTGGACTCATCACACAACAATACATGGAACGGCGACTAGCGGCCAAGAGGGAGGGCCTGAGAACAGCATGGCATCTGTGGCAGAGATCAACAGGACGAGGGAGGTCTACAACGGGGATGGCAGGAGGATCGGGGCTGGGGAGCGGCAAAACTGAGAAATTGCACAAAACTAGGGCCTCAAATCCTTAAACTAGTATGTGTGTTGTCTTCTTTTGCGTGATAGGGTCCTCCTACTAGCATAACGACACAATCTTATTTATGGAACATGATCTGGAAAAAGCTAAGAATCTGAAACTAATATTATCAACATTCGAGCCGCTCTCTGTCTGAAAATAAACTTCCATAAGAGTGATTTGTATTGTTTTGGCGAGGCTCAAAACGAGACCCACCTATATGCTAAACTTTTCGGTTGTGGTCAGGGGCAATTTCTAATCAACTATTTAGAAATACCGATTCACTATCGACGTCTTACAATTACTGAATGGAAACTCGTTGATGAAAGACTCAAAAAACGTCTTAATAGTTAGAAAGGAAAATTGCTATCCCTCAGGAGAATACTTGTACTCATAAACTCAGTACTCACCAATATGGTATTGTATGTGATCTCATTTTTCAGTTACCAAAAGGTGTCTTGAATAAAGTGGATTATTTCCGATCAAGATTCTTGTGGCAGGGGTATAGTGAAAAAAGAAACATCGACTGGCCAGATGGAATGTGGTTTGCCGACCGAAAGAATACGGTGGACTTGGTATACATGATTTGCAAGTCAAAAAATACCGCGCTTTTGGGTAAATAGCTTTTCAAACTATTGACTAGAGATGGTGTCTGGCAAACCATTATATGGAGGAAATATGTGGGTCCAAAGTTGTGTCTCAAGTGGTTTGAAAACCCGGTGACACATTTTTGGGAAGGACTAATGACTTCTAAAAAACATTTCTTTCGTTTTGGTGCTTTTAATATTAAGGATGGATCGCAGATTAGATTCTGGGAGGATAAGTGGCTTGGCCAAACTTCTCTTTGCGAGCTCTATATTTGATTGTTAGAGACAAAGGGGATACACTTTCCATATTGATGAAATCTAATCCTTCCAATGTGTCTTTAGAAAGAGTATCATTGGTCCGTGACTGGCATCTTGGAACAATGTTTTATTATGTTTATCTACAATACAACTGTCAGACGGTGTGGATGAGTTCAAATGGAAATTACTAGAAAATGGTAAATTTTCCGTTGATTCATTCTATAGAGCATTGATTCAACATGATATTCCGGTTGATGATAATAGTAAAATTTGAAAATGAAAATACCCCTAAAAACGAAGATATTCACTTGGCATCTCCATGAGGGAGTAATCCTTATAAAAGATAATCTTGTAAAGAGGAATTGGCATGGAAGTACACAATGCATTTTTTGTCACCATGATGAGACAATCTGTCATTTATTCTTCCATTATAAATTTGCTCGACCTATACGGTGATTCACCCAAATAGCCTCTGGTTTATCTCCCCCATGTTCGGTGGCCAATATTTTTGGTAACTGGTTGCATGGGATAGATGATAAATTCAGGACTTTGTTTAGGGTGAGAGCGCTTTTCATCATTTGGTCGCTATGACTTTGTAAAAATGACAAGATTTTTAATAACATTATGTCTTTTCTCCTACAGGTTATTTATCGGGCAACGACTATCCTCCGATCATGGACTATTCTCTAAAGTATAGACTTTTGTGACTTATTTGTGGAGGGGTGTACGGGATTGGAGGCCACAGCGAGGGATATTATTTCCCGATATGGGTGGCCGCGTGATTTGCAGATTGATCTTTCATGGCCTGTAGCTGCTATTTTATGCATGATTTTTGTAATTCTCTAAAACTTTTTGTTTTCTCTTTCAGTGTGGTTTGTGCGGCTGTGTGCATCCTTAGTTATGCAGAGGTTGGATTAAACATTATTCAATAGTAATAAAAGCGCCCATTTTCCAAAAAATAAAATAACGAAGGGAGGTAACACATGTATAGAGACGGGTCAAACAAACGGTAAGTTAGCCAGAGCTGACAATAGCCGACGTGAAACAGATGGCAAGTTAGCCAGAGTAGCCGGCGTGAGACAGATCTGGATATAGAAGTAACGGGAGCGTTAGAACTAGTGGCATTCATCCAATTCACCAAATCGTAGTTATGCAGCCATAATATCTAAAGGAACAGGGGAGATAGCCATAATAAACCTAGCAAGTGAACCTATTTGATCAATGTATGCATAAATATATTGTGGATTGATCTAAATTTCAATTTGTATCATACCTAGAAGATGTGATCTTGGAAAGGCATACGGGATGAATGAATCGAAGCACCGCGTCCATACCGTCCAAATTACTTAAAGCTAGCTAGAACGATGCCATTGGAGATGTCTATCTGAGCAGAGGTTTTATTCTATTTTTCTAAAAAAAATGGCGTATCCGGCATAATGTGTATCAATTGATGCATACAGCTTTTATTACTTTATTGGTCAAGTTTACAAATATTATTACAGTTCATGGATCACAGAAGGTGAACATGTGTATCAGCAATCTAAACAACAATAGCAACATAAAATGCCTTCGCATCATCATGCTAAACATCTATCAAAAGACCAACCGAGTTGGCTGTACAAAGCTCGAACGACCATCTTCAATCAGGTGCACCCAGAATCCGTTCTATCGCTGAGTCGTCCTAGATGAAGAATCTCAAGATCGAGTCACCGCACAACGAGGAACACGAATGAATCATACTAGATCGAAGGAACCTATATATGCGCGCCTTGGTTGTCGACCTAGCACGCGCGCGTACGTTCTGATCCATCCAAATTCCCTTGAGGTTCTTTGGCGCCGTTGCGATAGAGTGCGATACATCAAAAGCAATATATGCTATACTATACCGTAGCAAAACGCGCGTGAGCATTCTTGTGTGACGGTGGTCGTCGCGGCAGTCGCAATCATGGAACAACACAACATGATGCATGACGGCTGGGTGGTCCAACGAGTCAACAACAAAGCCTGTGGATCCAGATGAACGATCAGGACCCATGCTCCCTTTCAGAAAAGGCGAAGTATCGATGCGATGCGATCGATATATGCCAGCTCTCCATGCCAAGACCAAAGCTTATCATCAGCAATTGAAATGAACATTCTTTCTCTGTTTGAGATGAACATTAATCTTTCTCTTGGTCTAACTATTATGGACGGACGGGAACAACCAAAGCTCTTAGTAACAAGGCACGAGACCTAAGAGAATTTCGGCGGCTGGGGAGAAAAGATGAGAGAACGACGTACGACCACTCCTCCTTATTCTCCTGCGCCCCCGTCGCTGTTGTAAGTAAAATCAAGTTACTTGGGGTAACATCAAGATTCAAGAACATGGCATACACGAGTTCTTCGCTTTGTCGTAGGATGGGAAGTCGTCAATTATCTCGTGAGTGGAGGAGTGGCAATACCTTTGCACGGTGATTGGTGAATGCGTAAACTTCACAGCTTTTCCGAGTCTCCTTTCGGCCTCGCTAGGTCGACACCTCGCTCTCGCAAGCGAAGCTACACCGGTATACAAATTCCTTTGATTGTAACCATCACCGTAGACGCCATGTGAGGGAGGTCCGACCTCTGATCGAACCCGCCATCCATGGTCGGAGGTGGAACGTACGTACACAGGCGAAGAACCATGGATTGGATGGATTGGATGGATTTTGGTCGCGCGCAATCATGTTTTTATCTGACTATTTGGTTTTACAGAGAGCTATACAAAGTTTTACAGTCTGTTGCTATTAGGGACATACTCTTAGTCCCATGATAAAGTCACTCGCGGAGAATGACATGCAAGCCAGGGTTCGAAGACAGGTAATGGTGGTTTGAATGTTGGTGACGATAAGGCTTTGGCTTGGTGTTCTGGGTCTTGGAGGAGCGACATCGTAAAGTGAAGGCGACAGTAGAGAAGGACTCTAGTATTCAAACTTGCAGGGTAAAAATTCAAGGTCTAGCTTTAATTGATTGTGTCTGACAATGACCTTGTTTTTTTTGCGAATAGGGCCCTGACATTAAAAGAAACATCGAACAATACAGAGCATCTCAATAAAAATGAAAATTACATCGAAATCCTTGAGAAGCCCTTCATCTTCAACCTCTAGACCGTGTCGACGGTGCGCTGCCGCTGCCGCTCCTGCCTAAGCCGGCCTGATATTGTTGGTTGCGGACGGGAAGTCGCCGAACAGGTCAAAAAGACCACATCCGTCTGAGAGATGAAGAAAAAGAACGAACTGCCGATGAACCTTCTTGACGATCCGAAGATCCCCATAGCCAGAAGTTCTCGAGGACCACACCACTCCCACAAGCTTTTTGATGCCACCGCCGAGATGGGACTGAAGCCGGGGAGACTTTATTGAATGAGGCAGCGCCGCCATCATCTGAGCGCCGCCCCAACAAACCTTAACCCTAACACCAAAAAAGGGAGCCCTCCCACCGACAAGGACCGAGATCCACCGCGCCTTGGCCCGAAGGCCACTGAGACAGGGCAGATCTGCAGCGGCGACGGGAGGCGAGGAACCCTAGTCCTTGGCTCTCTCTTGGAGGCGAAGGGGTACGTGCGTGTGATATGTGTATATTTGACAGGCTAATTGACGGTTGACAATGGCCTTATTAAAAGCATTGTTTTGTGATCGTGAACTTTCTTTAGGATGAAAAATCCATGATCGATGATTAGGACGATGACGGCGCTTGAACAATGTTCCCTTATTGGAGATGTATTTTAGAGAGGATGGATTTCTGATGTTGTCTTAGTGGTATTTGCTCCACTGGTGTAATGTACAGATCGCTGTAGCGGGACTTTTTCTATAATTTTTTTTAGTTGTGTGCATCTGTAATACTAATAAAGTATTGTGTGTTGTTGCATAGATTGGATATAATTGATACCTCGTATAATTAATATATCCTCCTTTAAAAGAACAGGCAAAGAACCGATGTTCGAGAAAGATGTGGTTGTCAACTTGCGGACACACAAACCGTGTAAATATTTGCGAATTTTATACGACCTAGTTCAAATACTGACCATCGTGACGGAACTCAACAATCAGAAAGTGTCGTCCACGTTCTTCAATCTCATTCGAGTGCATCCTGGCTTCTCTACTCTAGGATCAAAAAAAATCTAAACAACCGGAAGCCACACTCTCCTTGGAGTACTAGGCACAAAAAATTCACTGTACCAATTAGTGTGATGGGATCATTAAGGATGGTTCGATTAAAATAAAGATGAATGGGACCGTTCACCTTTTCTGAGCTTAAAATGTTTGATACTCCCTCTGTTTGAAAATATAACATATGTTTTAAGCTTATAAAAAAAATCTAGACTTATTTTAGTGTTTAGATTTATAAACATGAGTAAACCTATCTACTAAAAAAATCTAGATACATTTGATTCATAAAGATAAAACATCTTATATTTTAAAACGAAGGAAGTATTTATGTTTGGCCTAAGAGAGCAAACATGGACACGGCAAACAAATTTCGGATAATATTCCTCTACCATGTTGGACAGAGAGGGCTAGGCATTTTGGCTAGACGAGGGCTCCGGCCCTGGATGATCATGACCGTTAAGAAATGATTAGTAACAAATAACTTTTCTATTAGATTGTAATGGTAATCCAATAGTAGTGTTTGCTAGTTTGTTGGGAACATATCTACTGCTCTGATGCCTTGAGGTGCTACCTTGCTCCAAAGCTGTGGAAGCACAACCAAACAGTTATCAGAACATATGGTTTTCAGTGGATTAAAACATGTGTATTTATGATTTCACAATATTTCAAAAGAAAATTTCACAAACAAGTCGAAAAAGAAAGAGATTTGTAACCTAAATTGTAATCAAATGATACTATTCGGACCGAAATCTATCTTGTTTCTCTATTTGTTAATATGATTCGAATATGAATTTTTCAAAATAATTTTTTTGGCTCAATCCACTAAAATAGTTTTGGTTGTGCTCCATTACTAGATATCATGAGAGCTTGTTGAGTAGGCTTTATTTATGAGCTTCAAAATGGAGTTGTCACTGCTCATGGTCAAAGTTAATGCTAGGGAGACAACTGTTAAAGTTGTGATCCAAATTCATAAGAAGGCTAACATTTGACGAAGCAAAGCGAGGCCCATCGCCGGTAGGTTTAGGCCAAGTGTAGCGGAATGGATATTCAAAAGAAAGGAAGAATTGTCTCCTAACATTCGAGGTTTAAGACAAGGTTAGTGGCTAAAGGTTTTAGTCAAGTACCACATATTATAATGATGTGTTCTCTCTGGTCGTAAAGCATAGTTCCATTCGTAGAATTTGTTGGTATTGTTGCTATGCATGATCTCCATCTTGAGCAGTTAGATGTAAAGACAACTTTTTTGCATGAAGAACTTGAGGAGGATATATACACGGACCAACCTGAAGGGTTCATAATGCATGGTGAAGAGGATTTTGTGTGCAAGTTGAAGATGTCTCTTTATGGTATAAAGCAACCTCCAAGAAAGTTGTATAAAAAGTTTAATTCATTTATGGTCTCACATGGTGGTCTCAAGAGGTCACAATATGATAGTTGAGTTTACACTAAGCTTGTTAACAAATCACCTATGTGCTTGTTGTTATATGTTAATGATATGTTGATTACTTCCAAAAGCAACAAAGAAATCACTACAATGAAGGCAGACCTAACTAGTAAGTTTGAGATGAGAGATGTTGGTGCTGCTAAGATCTTTGGTATGTAGATTACGCGAGACAAAAATTCTGGTTGTTGTTTCTTAGTGAGAAAAGATAGATTAAGAAAGTTCTTCACCATCTTAATATACATGATGAAAAATCAGTGTACTCCTATTACTCTTCATTTTAAATTGGCAGTGTCTTGATGTCCTAATTCAGATGAAGAGTTTGAGTACATGTCAAAGTTTCATATCATAGTGCTCTAGGTTCTTTGATGTATGTCATGGTTTTTTCTCGCCCTTATTTATCATATGGAATGATTTAATCAGTAGATACATCGCTAATCATGGTAAAGAACATTGGAAAGTTGATCTGCGGGTTTTTAGGTACCTTCATGGCACTTCTAATGTTTATTTGAAATTCGACAAGACTGGAGAGAGACTTGTTGGCTGCATGGACTTAGATTTTCCTGCTAATTTGGATATTTACTATTGGTGGTTGTGCTATTAGCTGAAAGGAAACATTGTAGGCTATTGTTGTACAATCTACCAATAAAGTTGACTACATGATTATTTACGAAGTTGTCAAAGAATATGTTTGGTTGAAAGTTTGTTTGTAGAGATTTGTTGAGATGATTCTGGCATTAGTTTGTCTTGTGACAGTCAAAGCGCTATACATCTTACAAAGGATCAAATGTTTCATAAGAGAACAAAGCACATTGATTTCAAGTACCATTATATTCGAGACATTATTGTTCAAGGTAAATTGAAGGTATGCAAGATTAGTACCCATGATAATCCTAATGATATGATAAAAAACGCTTGTTCCTTATGCTAAATTTGAGCTTTGCTCAGAATTTTTTGGTATAACTATGAGTCCCTAGTGGACGTTAGCGCCAAAAGTGTTTTCTTTGTTCTCCATAGAGAATATTGTTGTTCATGCTACAAGATGAAATTTGTCTCAAGGATAGTTTGTTAAAGTTGTGACCCAAATTCATAAGAAGTCTAACTTAGATCATCACCACAATCTATTGTAAGCCCTGGCTAGGGTTATCACTTCATCAAAAACCCAGGGTGTTGTATAAACACTCTCGATATAGTGAAGTTTTGTTGGCTAGAGCCGTGATTTTTCCTCTACTCTTTGGAGAGCTTTTTCCACGTTAAAAATCTTGTCTCCCATGTGATTGGTTTGTTCTTTCTTTCTTTGCTTGTCGCATTGATAACAACAACATTGCTTCAGATTGATCTCACGAAAATGACACAACACTGAAATAGACTAGATATGTGATACGTCGGAAACGTATCTATAATTTTTGATGTTCCATGCTTGTTTAATATCTACTTTGCTTTGCTTTATATACACTTTGAGGTGTTTTTATATGTTTTCTAGAACTAACCTATTAACAAGTTGCCACAGTGTCAGTTGCCTTTTTCTGTTTTTGGTTCCAGAAAGGCAGAAAATCAATATTCTCGGAATTGGACGGGACAAAAGCCAAAGTCAATATTTTGTCGTGGGGAACACGAAGCAGGAGTACGAGACGGAGAAGGCCCACCAGGAGGCCACACCCTGGCCAGCTGGTGGGCCCACCCTGCCTCGCCTCTTCTCCTATAAGAAGCCCCTGATGCAGAAACCCTAGGCACCCGATCAAAACTCTACGAAACCGTCTATAGCCGCTGCCACCATCGTCCCTAGATCGGGGGGATCTGAAGTTCTTCCTGGCACCCTTCCGGAGGGGAGACCATGCTGAGGCCTTCTTCTTCATCATGCCAGCCTCCGGTATGAAGCGTGAGTAGTTCCACCTTGGACTACGGGTCCATGTAGTAGCTAGATGGTTGTATCTCATCCTTTGTGCTTTCATGTATAGATCTTATGGGCTCCGTTCATGATCAAGATCTAATCTATTTGTAATCATGCATGTTGTGTTTGTGGGGATCCGATGGATATTGAGATTACTGTGTCAGATTGATTAATGGTTTTGTCTATTTGATTCTATCATGTCTCTGTTGTTTGTGATCTTGCATGCTCTCCGTTGTTAGTAGCTATCTTGGACAAGAAGTTGCTAGTGACTCCAAGAGGGGGTATTTATGCTCGATAGTGAGTTCATGCCTCTAGTTTCCAAGGGAAGTGACAGAAATCTCTTTGGTTGTAGATGTGCTATTGACACTAGGGGGAAAACAGCGGTCTCTTGTTCATGGAACAAGTGGATTGTTTACCTTACACACTTTGCTTAAAGCAGTTGTCTGTTGCTTGCAACTTAATACTGGAGGGGGTTCGGATGATAACCTGAAGTTGGAATTCTAGTCATAGATGCAGTTGGATGGCGGTCTATGTATATTGTTGTATTGCCCAATCGAATCTCATAGGATCTTTTTGTCTAGTATTGCATTGTTATGCCTTGCTCAGTCCTATCAATTGCCCTGCTGTAATTTGTTTACCCAGCATGCCATGCTTGTTTATCTAAGGAGAACACCTCTAGTGAACTATGGACCCCAGTATAATCTTTACCATTGATACATCTTCCACTCTTACTGTTTAGTTGCTGCAAACCATCATCATCTTCCACACCATACAGTTAATCCTTTGTTACAACAACCGGTGAGATTGACAACCTCACTATTAGTTGGGGCAAAGTCTTGAGTTTGTGTTGTGCAGGTTTCCACGTTGCTTGCAACACCTTTGAGGCGTTTCCTTCCTCCTACTGGTTCGATAACCTCGGTTTCTTACTGAGGGAAAACTTGCTAATGTTCTGCATCATACCTTGCTCTTGGGGTTTCCCAACGGGGCGTTCAACAGGCATCAAGACTTTCTAGTGCCGTTGCCGGGGAGGCTAAGGACGTCTTCACAAGGGGAGTCCTCCTCAACCCTTCTCTTTACTTTGTTTTTAGTTTGCTTAGTTTCTTTCACTTGGTTTTGTTTGCCTCTTTTTATTAAAAACTCCAAAAAAATAGTTTAGTTTGGTTTGCTTTCTCTTATCAAAAACACAAAAAAATTAGTCCCTGCTCTAGTTGCTGTTCTGTTATTGCCTTGCTTGGTCATGCTTTCTATCAATGGATGGTTTCTTTGAATCTAGTTCTTATTGGCAAGGTGGGTTCACAGAAGAACAAAAGAATTATTATAAGGAACACTGTTTGTCACAAAAAGGGAAACACTTATGGGAACAAATTGATAAGTTGAATACTATTGCTAGAGACGTGTGCTCTACTTATAATGTTACTTATTGCTTTGATAAGTCTTGTTGTTGTAGGAGGTATAAACACCTTCCTATTCAATGTGAGTATAATGATAATGTTACCATATCTTCTTATGTTAAGGGAAATTATGACTTTTATGATGTGGAAATAATTGAAGAATTATTGCTTTCAAGGGTGTATTTGAACTTGCTAGTTTGCTTGAAAATACTGATGATGCACCTTATGAATATGAGGTTTATGAGATACTTAAATTTTGCTTTGATAATTACAAGGAAGAAAATGGCTATATTCTTGAATATTTTAATAGATGCTTTCCATAAATGGAAGAGGCTAATGCCTTGCAGGAGCCTATGGAAGAAGAAATTGCTGAAAGTGAAAGCTCATTAGATGAAAAAGAGGAGGAGAGTGATGGTCAAGAGGAGGAAGAATGGATCTACCCATGCCTACCTTTTAATGAGAGTAACTCTTTACCTCTTACATTATTTGATTGTCCCCCATGCTTACCAAAGGAGGATGAATGTTATGTTCCTGTGGATTCTTTTGAAATACCTACTATGGGTAAAACTTGTGATAATAGTTATACTCCTGTTATCTATGATAATCCTATATTTGTGCCTAACTTCGAAATGCATGTTACTAAAGAGTTTTGCTTAGAAAATGTTTATGATAAAGCTCTAGATGATGGTCCTATACTGAATGATCAGTCTTCTTGTTATAAAATTGTTAAGAGTGGGTTTGAAGGTTTTGATCCCACTATTTTTGAGCTTGATAAAAATTATGTGTTTGTAGATCATGAAAAGCATGATTTATGTGATGGTTATTTTGTTGAGTTTATTCATGATTCTACTAAAAGTTATTATGAGAGAGGGAAACATGGTCTTATGTATCTCAACAATATTAAGTTTCCCCTCTTTATGTTGAAAATCTTGAAGTTGCACTTGTTTTGCTTTCCTATTATTGTTGTTTTGTGCTTCTTTGATTTATTTTATTACAAGATTACTATGCATAGGAAGTGGGTTAGACTTAAATGTGTTTTGAATTTTCTTCTTGATGCTCTCTTTTACTTCAATTCATATTTCTTATGAGAGCATCTTCTCAAACTATTGTGCCTAATTTAAAGGCGTTAAAGAAAAGTACTTGTTGGGAGATAAACCAAAAGTTTCCTTGAGTCTTGAAAGTTATTACTTTAGTAATGATCTCTCCTTATCCTTTTTGTTTGCTTTTTGTGCCAAGAATGACCTCTAATAAGAGGGAATTAAGATTTGGAGAGTTGCTGTCCCGAAACAGATTTTTGTCCTCCACCAAAAAAATTCGTGAGGAGTCTCTGTAAGTCAGATTTAGCTGAAAATTTACGAATATATCCCCCAGTATGTTATCTAACTTTAGTTAGTTCAACACTTTTTGATTTGAGCAACAGAAGATTTTCGAAAAATCAGTTTCTACCTGCTGGTCTGTTTTGACAGATTTCTGCCATTATTTGCATTTGCTTCTTATTGATTCCTTTTTGAGTTCTCTTTTGGGAAATTGAGTTTTTTGAAGGAGTTGCTACAGTAGCTTGTATTTTAGTGAAAAGGTTTGTTGTTCCAAAGCTAAACCCAAAGGTCTATTATCTTTTGAATACACTAATGTTGCTAATGAAGATTGTGTGAAGTTCTGTATGAAGGAAAAAATTCAGGTGTAGAGAGAGAATGATGTAATAATACGAAGAATGGACAAAAGCTCAAGCTTGGGGATTCCACCCTTGGTGTCACCCCAAGAAATATCCAAGAGTTACAAGCGTCAAAGCTTGGGGATACCTTGGGCATCCCCTTCATCAATAAAAAGCTCAGGTCTTTCTAGACACTTCGTTTTTATTGTTTCATGCACTGTTGTGTTGTTCTTGGAGCATCTTAGTTTTCGTTTGCTTTTCTTAGTTTGTTTAGTTTACTTGAATAAAGTAGTTTGGACCCCCGTTCTCGCTGTGTTGTTTCAAATAAGTCGATTGGTGTTGGAAAGGAGTAGAAAGTTCTTGCTTGAAAGTGCAAGAGGAGCTTGCATTGACTGCGACTTAGACTTTAGCATGACATGCTAGGTGTTGTTTTGACCTTATGCTTAGTGATTATTGCTGTATGTAACATCCCAAAAATATCAAACTTAGATCATCAAAACACTAATCACCAAGATTAGGGTCAACAAAAACTTTTCTAAGTAAACCCATGAAGGCATGCACATGTGTATGCATAGTTTTTAAATTTCTTTAAAACCACTTTGTTTGTGTGAACCATTGCTTGTAAAATGTTTCTTAGATGAAATAAACATCATCTAAAACATTTCCCACACTTTTCCTAAAGACAAGTAAATCAAAACAAATATATTAAGTGAATGGTCATTTTGACCAATTTAACTCCCATGCCTACTTTGGCTGTCTCAAACTTTCAAAACCTAACAGAAACTTTTCTGGATCTTTGCACCCCTTGAATGTACTCATAACAGAGTATCAAGGCCCACTTTGTGATCATCTAGAAACTTTCAAATGCATAGTTTAAATGACAATTCAAAATTGAATCTTCTTCATATGGGAAGATCCCACTTCTCCAAAACCCACCCAAACAAGCTCAACTTTCAAAACCCAGGCATCTGCAGACTCACCAGAACCAATCTAGCAAACCCACCAAAAATCTTTTCAAAATTCAAAACTTGATTTCATGCGGCCATTTTATCAAACAGGTTGCAGACACAAATCAAACAAAACATCAAACACTATAGTGTGCAGTGTTTTGAGCCTAACTTGTTCCCTAGTTAGCTCACACACAACCCAGTAGATCATCTAGAAAGATTAGCCCAACACTAGCACTCCTGTGAGCTTGCCATTGTCATTAATGGTGAACAGCCGAGCACCCCCATGTCACCCCATTGTGGACAGCAAGCTAGGAGCAGCAACAAGCCTAGCCAAGATGTCGGGAGGCGCCACCGCCCACCGCCACTGCCTGTCCCAGCCGCGGCGTTGCCAAGCCGACCACGCTCGACCATCACCCACAGACTACGCGCCCGCCCTCACGCGTGCATACACGATCACCACCGACCCAGAGACCGCCAGACACCCCCGTTTGCCGCCTCTGCGTACAGCCACCGCCCGCCGCCGAAGACGCCTACTGCCAGCAAGCGCCGCCTGCTCAGACCAAACCGCGCCCCATGCCTCGCGATCATGTCGTTGAGCATCGCCAGACACAACACCGTCCCTACCTTGCCCATGCCATTAGCCGCTTGCAGAACGCCGCCTCGGCAGCTCACCTTGCGCCCCGACGGTTGCCTCGCTCGACTATAAATAGAGGCCACCCCCGCACGATTTCTTCACACCATCTCACTCCTCTCTCCCCATTGACCGTGCCACACCATCCACAGAGCAAGCCGAGCACCACCTCGCCGGAATTTCACTGGAGCCTGCCGCTGCCGGAGAAGAAGGGAGCCAGCGATTGGAGCCGCCCCAGGAGAAGCCACCGGTACCAGGAGGTTCGCCGTCGTCGACTTCGTCGTTCGCCCGCCTCGACGACCCTCGCCCGTACCCCGGTGAGCCCCCAGCACCCCCCACTAGTCGTGCTAGGTTTTGATCTCGCCGGAGCTGTCTCACGTCGACGATGACCCTCAGCCGTTGGATTAGAACTAGATCAAACGATCCACGTTGCCCCATACCGCTTCGCCCAGCCCCATGTCACTGACGAGTGGGGACACCCACTTAAGCAGCCCGCGGGAGCCCTGTGCTTAGCAGGCCGGCCCGTTAGAATTTCCCGCGCAGCCCAGCAATTCAAATTAAACCTTTTTCTTTTTAAATTCAAACACACTTCTATACCCAACTTCAAAAATCAACCCAGATCGATTCAGTACACCAAATTGGATGAAACCAATTTTGTTGGAAAGATCTGTGAATGCTTAATACAAGCCCGTTGGATTCAAGTCATTTGGATTTGTAGATCACCCATAGTAAAAATAACAAGGCAGAAGCTTTTCTGCATTCAAACATTTTTCAAATTTAAACCATAAAAGCTTTTGAGTTGATTCCAACTCTCAAAAATCACATTTAACCATACCTTTCAGAATATATAAAAATATATAGGTTTACTTGCAGAAATAATGTTCAAGTAATAAAAGAATGCTTCATAAGCATTTCTAGCCACTTTAATTAATTAAAATAAAAGGGTAAAACCTTATTAAATTGTGACACCACTTTAAATCACATTCCCATGGACTACAATATGTGGTGATGACATGTGTAAAAATGATCCCATGTTTAGTTTGGAGAATATTAAATCTTAAGTAGTTTTTCAATGAGTAGAAATTACTTTTCTAAAAATAAGAAGTTTTAACCCAAGCCTTAACCTTGTAAGGTTAGAGATGATGTTAGATCATCTATAGGACCCTTGTGTGTGATGATTGCAAGTAGTTAAGTATTGTTTGGTGATTGTGTACCTCGTATTTATTCATAGACGCTAGTACCGACCAAGGATACTACGAGGAGGAAGGAAGATACTACGAAGAGGAAGCCGAGGAGAACTTCAACCACTGCTCTGCACAAGGCAAGCTAGTAACTATGCAAGCTTATATTGACACTGATGCAAGCTCATACTATACCAATGCAAGCTAACACTTGAAAGATACCTTACTGAAGCCACAAACCCATACTTGTGATATGAATACTATATGCCTTAAGCATATGTGATCATACCCACTTGCTAAACCAATCCTAGTTTTATGGCAAGCTTCTTACTTTATTTCTTATTCAAAGCTTACTTAGAGTCTACCTAAGAGTTTGGTAGATACTAGACAGTTGTGCTAAAGGTTGCTTAAAGAGCATAAAATTTGGCCTAAGCTAGAAACCTAGATATCAGCCTAAGATATAATGTTGGACTTAGTGAAACTCCACTAGTTACCACCCCACCTGTAGATGCTAGTGCTAAGCATAAAACTTGATCAACTTTAGATGGGAATACTTGGTGGAAAAATGGTTATGAAAACCTTGGAATGATGGATCATTCTATTGAAATGTTCTGGACATGTGTTTCCAAACACTTGATGATTTTGGTGATGAAAATGTTGAGGCATGAGCCTTAGCCCTTTATAAAACGGATGGTTGTCTGGATGCGATACCATTCCAATTTTTGCGTACAACCACAATACCCGAATATTGGGTAGGGCTTGACTGGAAACTTATATACCTTAGTATTAGTTCCCTCCTGGCCAAGGTCTGAGCTGAGGCTACCTTGTGAAGATTGTCCACCTGTGCAGTACCCAAGATGACAGTGGTCATGGTTGGGAGGCCAAACTCACAGGAGAGGTGCTTATACTAGGGCGTGTAATTGAAAGGTTAGGATTGATTATCCACATACTGAGTATGGTGAATTCAGGATTTGTTCCTGACGGATGTATCGAATGTTGTGGTGAAAGTGTACAATCTCTGTAGAGTGTCAAACTATTCGAATAGCCGCGTCATGATTATGGACAGTTGGAGTGGCCATACTGTTCCCCCGTCAGACTTTTCAAAATGACTTGTGAAATAAATTGAGACTTTGACTTGACCACAACAGAGTTGTGACCTGAATTACAAGATCCCACTTAGGAGTTATAAAATTGTGACTAGCTTCGGAACTTAGTAGAGATAAATCTGGCTTTTTGCAAAACAACCCTAGAGCCTAGTGTCCTATTATCCAAAAAACTCCTTCTCTTGTTAGTATTAGTTTGCGAGTACTTAAAGAGTACTCATGGCTTTGTCCCTGGCTATTCCCATGGCCAGACTATGAAGAGGAGTACCTGGAGGATGGACCTCAGGAAGGTTACGACAACTAGGATCATCTCCCATCGTCAGCATTGCCTGTGACCCCGAAGATGGAGCTTCGCCTACGCTACCGTTATTATTACGTATTCCGCTGCTTGATGTTGTATTAAGAACTGGATCATGAGATCCCTATTTGTGTAAGAACCTATGTATCGTATTAATGGATGAAGTACTATGGTATCCAATTCTGTTATGTCACGCAAAAATGGTAATCCTGGGATTGCGATGTATGGCATAACAGGCATCTAGGATTGAAAAATCCGGGTGTTGACAAGTTGGTATCAGAGCCATCCTGACCATAGGAGACCCTAGTTAGATTGGACGTGGAACCAAAAACTTAGTTTCAAAACCAAAGAATAAAAATATTTACGAAAACTTATTCTCATTCTTACCTCTTTAATTCTTTAATAAAACTTCATGTTCCTCAAAAACTCTTGCAAAATAGATAAAAATTCGACACACTTGATCACTCTGCTAATCTACTCATCCTCTATTTTTATAGATGGACGTGAAGTACAGAAAGTTTTATCAACTCGGGAATGGAGGAGACCTTATCTTTGAGAGGGATCTGGATCAGCTTTCGGAACTTCCGGGCGTCCACACCCGAGTTCTTCGAGCTCAGCTCAATGATCAAGGAGGAGAAGATCTGTAGTGGCTAATTGTTGCAAGTCTCAGGAAAGATTGAACCTCCCACCGCGGAGGAATTTAGTTTACCTTGAGGAAAACAAGCGGCTCGATGGACTTGCGAGCAATGCAGAAGCTCTTTCCCGTGCGTATGGGCGAGCATCAATCAGATCAAGGGTACTCGCTTTGAGTTTTTCCCAAGACGTGATGCAAATGGACAACCACTGGAAGCCCCATACCACCCCGAGCTGAAGACTCAATTGGACCACCTTAGCTTCATGATGTATGATCGTCAACAAGAGTTGGACAACTGCTGTGACTATTGCAACCACAAGTCTGCCATCATCAAGACAAAGGATCAGACCATCGCCATGCTAGCAAAGGATCGCAAGTCTCGCCGCCGTCAGCTCGACAAGAAGGAGCGCATTATTGCCCGTCTTCGCCATCGCATCTCATCTCTGGAAGAGACCATCCACGAGAGGGACATGCAGTTGGAGGAAAGGGAGAATGCCGGAGAGGATCTTCGTGGAGACCCTAACTCCTATCTCAGCGATGACGGTGATTTTCTGGAGGATCAGGCCATGGACTTCTTCACCGATGAGGATGATTACGCCTTCATCGATGATCCTGAAGATGATGAAGCCACAAACTCCGAGGAGTAGTAGCACTGAGCACTAGCGTAGTGAGTAGTAGTCGGTCCCACTGTATCATAGATTCCAGAATGGTTCTTCAAACCATCTGTTTTTCCTTGTTGTGGTGTGTGTTGTATTGTATGCTATGAGTGAATGAATGAAAAAGCAAGTTGCTAGAAAACTTGAGTCAAACTCCAAAAACTTTTCAAAAACCCAAAACCTTAGCAATTTCCCTCTTTTCTCATGATCTATCTAAATCTTCAGATGCCACGTGGAGGAAGTGGTTCAGCCCCGGACCCGATGTTGCAGATCCTGCAAATGTTGACTTCTGACCGCGAAGCTGAAAGAGCGGAACATCAAGCCAACCTAGCCACTCTGCAACAGATAGCCCAGCTAGCCCACAACAACCAAGGCCATGGAAATCAGGACAACCACGGATCTAAGCTTAAGAATTTCTAGAATACCAACCCACCCGTTTTCACCAAGTCGGAAGAACCCCTAGACGCCGATGATTGGCTGCAAACCATGGAAAATAACTTAGAAGTAGCCGGAGTAGAAGCCAACGAGAAGGTCTTGTTCGCCACCCATTATCTAGCCGGAGATGCCAGGGCATGGTGGAACAGTGTCCGTGCAATGACCAGAGGCCAGATGATGACCTGGGAGGAATTCAAGGTCAAGTTTAGCAGAACCCATGTGCCACCAGGTTTAATCAAGAGAATGAGAGACAAGTTCAGAGAGTTGAAGCAAGGAAGGATGACTGTAGTGGAATACCGTGACAAATTTTTGTCATTAGCTAGGTATGCCCCGGACGAAATAGACACCGAAGCCAAGAAGAAAGAAAGATTCCTGAATGGTCTGCATGACGAGATGCAGACGGTGTTAGTCAATATCCCCTTTGTTGATACTGAAGCCCTTGTAGACTCTGCTATCCAAATGGAAGGAAAGATCAACCAAGCCAATGAGAACTGCAAGCGTCGCATGATGCATCAACCCGGAACCCATCAGACCCCAAAGTATCGCTAACCCATCTCCGTGATTTGCCCCAAGAACCAACAGACCCCCTATGACCCGTCCGACCTATCCCAACCGTGGAAACCCTAGACCCGGAGGAAATCACAACAACCCTGGCAACTCTAGCAATTTGACTCGTGCCCCACCCAAGTTCAACACCAACAATACTACCACCAACCCCAACACTGCCCCAAGGACTGGAAGCAATGTTGTGCCTATCGCAGCCAAGGACAAGTCACAAGTGACCTATTATGACTGTGGAAATAAAGGCCACTATTCCAACGAGTGCCCCAACAAGAAGAATGCCAAAGCCCCCAACGCCAATGTCCCAGCTCAGCAGCAGCGTCGTGTCCAGCCAGGGAGAAGATTTGCCCCAGGGAATTCACTCAACCGCAATGGCCGTCTTTTTCTCATGCATGCTGAAGAAGCTCAGGAAGCGCCAGACGTCGTGCTGGGTATGTTTTCTGTTAATTCAGTACTTGCAAGAGTGTTGTTTGATTCTGGTGCATCGCATTCATTTGTCACCGAAGAATTTGCCTGCACTAGTAAAATTCAACCAACCAAATTGAAGCATGTGATGATTGTACAAATTCCCGGATCAACCACCAAGGCTAGGCAAATTTGCAAGGCCGTCCCTATCTGAATCCATGGCATAGATTTTTATGCTAATCTAATAGTACTCGGAACTAAAGGTTTGGTAGTAGTACTAGGAATGGATTGGATGTCCAAACATAAAGGATTGATTGACTGTGCCAAGAAAGCCATTACCATGACCAGTACCACCGGAATATCAGTCGAGCATATATAAAACCTTACCTCGCCAATTCAAGTGTAACAAGAGTCTAGCCCAACCTACCATTGACCAAGTTCGGATAGTCTGCGAATACCCGATGTATTTCAGATGTTTTGCCGGTATGCCCCGGATCGATATCGAGTTTATCATCGAACTAATCCCCGGAACAGGACCCATAGCCCAGAGACCCTATAGTATGAACCCGTCAGAACTAGAAGAACTGAAGAAGCAAATGGATTCCATGCTAGAAATCGGATTGATCCAACCGAGTGCGTCCCCATGGAGATCACCTGTCTTGTTCGTAGACAAGAAGGATGCGGTAACCGTTTGTGTATGGATTATCGAAAGATGAATGATGTCACCATCAAGAACAAGTACCCCTTGCCTAAGATAGAAGATTTGTTTGATCAGTTGACCGGTGCCCAGGTGTTTTCTAAGATTGATCTTAGAACTGGCTATCACCAACTCAAAATTTGTGCAGAGGATATCCCAAAGACTGCCTTCACCACCATATATGGATTGTATGAGTATACAGTCATGTCTTTTGGATTAACCAACGCCCCCGCTTATTTCATGAATCTCATGAATAAGATTTTTATGGACTTCCTGGATAAGTTTGTCGTTGTTTTCATCGATGACATTCTGATTTATTCCAAATCAGAAGAAGAACATGTGCTACACCTAAGGACCATTCTTGGAACCCTTAGAGAGCATCAGTTGTATGCAAAATTTAGCAAATGTGAATTCTGGTTACAGGAAGTAGGATTCCTCGGTCACATTGTATCAGCCGAAGGAATTGCCGTTGACCCTGCTAAAGTGAAAGATGTAGAAGATTGGCAAGCCCCAACCACTCAAACCCAAGTTCGTGCTTTTCTCGGATTGGCGGGATATTACCGCAAATTCGTAGAAGGATTCTCGAGTATAGCCCGACCCATGACCCAATTTCTGAAGAAGGACAAGAAGTTTGAATGGACAGACAAGTGTGAAGCGAGTTTTCAAGAACTCAAAAGGAGATTGATTTCATTCCCAATCTTGATCATGCCGGATATCACGAAGCCCTTCGATGTGTATTGTGACGCATCCAAGATTGGTCTCGGATGTGTGCTAATGCAAGAAGGCAAAGTTATATCTTATCTGTCGCGACAATTGAAGCAACATGAACAAAATTACCCAACCCATGACCTCGAACTCGCAGCCGTAGTTCTAGCCCTGAAGACATGGAGACATTACCTGATGGGAAACCGTTGTGAGATTTATTCGGATCACAAGAGCCTAAAGTATATATTCACTCAGAAGGAGCTGAATATGAGGCAGAGAAGATGGATTGAGATAATCAAGGATTACGACCTGGACATTCACTATCACCCTGGAAAAGCCAATGTGGTAGCCGATGCCCTTAGCAGATTTCCGTGCCGCTTGAACTCCATGATTTTAAAGGAGCAACCAAGTTTGCACAAAGAGATGGAAGATTTTCGAATGGAATTAGTAAGTGAAGGATTTTTGGCTAGCATCGAACTTCAGCCCACTTTGATCAGTCAGATTAAAGAGGCGCAGAAGGGAAATGCCAGTATCGACGGAATCAAGCGTCGTATCGGTACAGGAAAAGTACCTGATTTCACCGAAGACGAAGAAGGAGTTCTGTGGTACAAAGGACGCCTTTGTGTACCAGCAGATTCGGAGTTGAAAGAAGTTATCTTGAAGGAGGCTCATGATACTCTTTATTCTATCCATCCCGGAGGAACTAAGATGTATCAAGATTTGAAAGAGCAATTTTGGTGGCATAAGATGAAGAGAGAAATTGAAAGCTATATCGCCAAGTGTGATATATGTCAGCGAGTCAAGGCGGGACATCAAAGACCAGCTGGATGGTTGCAACCTTTGCAAATTCCGGAATGGAAATGGGATTCTGTAGGAATGGACTTTATCACTGGACTACCTACTTCTAGTAGGGGAAATGACTCTATTTGGGTCATAGTGGACAGATTGTCCAAAGTAGCCCATTTCTTGCCCATCAAAACCACCTATCAGAGTTCGAAGCTAGCGGAGTTGTACATCGCTAGGATCGTTAGTTTGCACGGAGTCCCCAAGAACATAGTATCGGATCGAGGAACTCAGTTTACCTCGAGATTCTGGAAGAAAGTCCAAGAAGGTTTAGGAACCCGCCTAGATTTCAGTACCGCGTATCACCCTCAGACCGATGGACAAACGGAGCGAGTAAACCAAATACTCGAAGATATTCTTAGAGCATGTGTGTTAGAATATGGATCCAAGTGGGAAGACTGTCTGCCATTTGCAGAATTTTCCTACAACAATAGTTACCAAGCCAGTTTGCAAATGGCCCCATTTGAATTTATGTACGGAAGAAAGTGCCGCACCCCTTTGAACTGGTCGGAAGTAGGAGAGAGTCAGATCTTCGGACCCGACATCCTACGAGAAGCAGAAGGAAAGGTTCACAAGATTCGTGAACACCTCAAGACAGCCCAATCCCGACAAAAGAGTTACGCCGACAAGAGACGTCAAGACCTCGCCTTCAACATCGGAGATTTTGTTTATCTGAAAGTGTCGCCATTGAAGGGAATGCAGCGTTTCCAACTCAAAGGAAAGTTAGCCCCCAGATATATCGGAACTTTCAAAATTTTGAACCGTCGAGGAGAAGTATCGTATCAACTGGAACTACCTGAAGAGATGTCAGCGGTGCACAATGTGTTCCATATCTCGTTACTTCGCAAATGTCTCGAAGTCCCCGAGAAGACCGAAGTATTCAAGAATATCGATCACCGGACCATAGACATCAACGATGACCTAACCTATCCCGAAGTACCCATCTGTATATTGGAAGAAGCCTTTCGAACTACCAGAACCCGAAGCATCAAGTTTCTCAGGATTCAGTGGAGCAACCACACAGAAGAGGAGGCTACAGGAGCGAACGCCAAGATCACATCGAGCGGAGTTTCCAGATCTCTTCAAATCCTAGGTAATCTTTTCGTCCTTTTTCAAATCTCGGGACGAGATTTTGTTTAAGGGGGGAAGGTTTGTAACATCCCAAAAATATCAAACTTAGATCATCAAAACACTAATCACCAAGATTAGGGTCAACAAAAACTTTTCTAAGTAAACCCATGAAGGCATGCACATCTGTATGCATAGTTTTTGAATTTCTTTAAAACCACTTTGTTTGTATGAACCATTGCTTGTAAAATGTTTCTTAGATGAAATAAACATCATCTAAAACATTTCCCACACTTTTCCTAAAGACAAGTAAATCAAAAAAAATATATTAAGTGAATGGTCATTTTGACCAATTTAACTCCCATGCCTACTTTGGCTGTCTCAAACTTTCAAAACCTAACAGAAACTTTTCTGGATCTTTGCACCCCTTGAATGTACTCATAACAGAGTATCAAGGCCCACTTTGTGATCATCCAGAAACTTTCAAATGCATAGTTTAAATGACAATTCAAAATTGAATCTTCTTCATATGGGAAGATCCCACTTCTCCAAAACCCACCCAAACAAGCTCAACTTTCAAAACCCAGGCATCTGCAGACTCACCAGAACCAATCTAGCAAACCCACCAAAAATCTTTTCAAAATTCAAAACTTGATTTCATGCGGCCATTTTATCAAACAGGTTGCAGACACAAATCAAACAAAACATCAAACACTATAGTGTGCAGTGTTTTGAGCCTAACTTGTTCCCTAGTTAGCTCACACAACCCAAGAGATCATCTAGAAAGATTAGCCCAACACTAGCACCCCTGTGAGCTTGCCATTGTCATTAATGGTGAACAGCCGAGCACCCCCATGTCACCCCATTGTGGACAGCAAGCTAGGAGCAGCAGCAAGCCTAGCCAGCATGTCTGGGAGGCAGCCCACCGTCCACCGCCACTGCCTGTCCCAGCCGCGAGCGTTGCCAATCCCGGGACCACGCGCACGAGACACGCCCAGACCATGCCGAGCATGCGCCAGAGCGCCACCTTCGACCATCACCCACAGACCGCGCGCCGCCCTCACCACGTGCATACACGATCACCACCGACCCAGGAGACCGCCAGACATCCCCGTTTGCCGCCCCGTGCCATACAGCCACCGCCCGCCATCGAAGACGCCGCCTCTGCCGCGTAGAGCGCCGCCCGTTCTAGACCAAACCGCACCGCCCCATGCCTCGCGATCATGTCGTTGAGCATCGCCAGGAGACACAACACCGTCCCCTACCCTTGCCCATGCCATTAGCCGCCTGTAACGTCGCCCCCGACGAGCTCACCTTGCGCCCCGACGGTCGCCTCGCTCGACTATAAATAGAGGCCACCCTCGCACGATTTCTTCACACCATCTCACTCCCCTCTCCCCACTGACCGTGCCACACCATCCTCAGAGCAAGCTCAGCACCACCTCGCCGGAATTTCACTGGAGCCTGCCGCTGCCGGAGAAGAAGGGAGCCAGCGATTGGAGCCGCCCCAGGAGAAGCCACCGGTACCAGGAGGTTCGCCGTCGTCGACTTCGTCGTTCGCCCGCCTCGCTGACCCTCGCCCATACCCCGGTGAGCCCCCAGCACCCCCCCACTGGCCGTGCTAGGTTTCGTTCTCGCCGGAGCTGTCTCGCGTCGACGATGACCCTCAGCCGTTGGATTAGAACTAGATCAAACGATCCACGTTGCCCCATACCGCTTCGCCCAGCCCCGTGTCACTGACGAGTGGGGACACCCACTTAAGCAGCCCGCAGGAGCCCTGTGCTTAGCAGGCCGGCCCGTTAGAATTTCCCGCGCAGCCCAGCAATTCAAATTAAACCTTTTTCTTTTTAAATTCAAACACACTTCTGTACCCAACTTCAAAAATCAACCCAGATCGATTCAGTACACCAAATTGGATGAAACAATTTTTGTTGGAAAGATCTATGAATTCTTAATACAAGCTCGTTGGATTCAAGTCATTTGGATTTGTAGATCACCCATAGTAAAAATAACAAGGCAGAAGCTTTTCTGCATTCAAACATTTTTCAAATTTAAACCATAAAAGCGTTTGAGTTGATTCCAACTCTCAAAAATCACATTTAACCATACCTTTCAGAATATATAAAAATATATAGGTTTACTTGCAGAAATAATGTTCAAGTAATAAAAGAATGCTTCATAAGCATTTCTAGCCACTTTAATTAATTAAAATAAAAGGGTAAAACCTTATTAAATTGTGACACCACTTTAAATCACATTCCCATGGACTACAATATGTGGTGATGACATGTGTCAAAATGATCCCATGTTTAGTTTGGAGAATATTAAAGCTTAAGTAGTTTTTCAATGAGTAGAAATTACTTTTCTAAAAATAAGAAGTTTTAACCCAAGCCTTAACCTTGTAAGGTTAGAGATGATGTTAGATCATCTATAGGACCCTTGTGTGTGATGATTGCAAGTAGTTAAGTATTTTTTGGTGATTGTGTACCTCGTATTTATTCATAGACGCTAGTACCGACCAAGGATACTACGAGGAGGAAGGAAGATACTACGAAGAGGAAGCCGAGGAGAACTTCAACCACTGCTCTGCACAAGGCAAGCTAGTAACTATGCAAGCTTATATTGACACTGATGCAAGCTCATACTATACCAATGCAAGCTAACACTTGAAAGATACCTTACTGAAGCCACAAACCCATACTTGTGATATGAATACTATATGCCTTAAGCATATGTGATCATACCCACTTGCTAAACCAATCCTAGTTTTATGGCAAGCTTCTTACTTTATTTCTTATTCAAAGCTTACTTAGAGTCTACCTAAGAGTTTGGTAGATACTAGACAGTTGTGCTAAAGGTTGCTTAAAGAGCATAAAATTTGGCCTAAGCTAGAAACCTAGATATCAGCCTAAGATATAACATTGGACTTAGTGAAACTCCACTAGTTACCACCCCACCTGTAGATGCTAGTGCTAAGCATAAAACTTGATCAACTTTAGATGGGAATACTTGGTGGAAAAATGGTTATGAAAACCTTGGAATGATGGATCATTCTATTGAAATGTTTTGGACATGTGTTTCCAAACACTTGATGATTTTGGTGATGAAAATGTTGAGGCATGAGCCTTAGCCCTTTATAAAACTGATGGTTGTCTGGATGCGATACCATTCCAATTTTTGCGTACAACCACAATACCGAATATTGGGTAGGGCTTGACTGAAACTTATATACCTTAGTATTAGTTCCCTCCGGCCAAGGTCTGAGGCTACCTTGTGAAGATTGTCCACCTGTGCAGTACCCAAGATGACAGTGGTCATGGTTGGGAGGCCAAACTCACAGGAGAGGTGCTTATACTAGGGCGTGTAATTGAAAGGTTAGGATTGATTATCCGCATACTGAGTATGGTGAATTCAGGATTTGTTCCTGACGGATGTATCGAATGTTGTGGTGAAAGTGTATAATCTCTGCAAAGTGTCAAACTATTCGAATAGCCGCGTCATGATTATGGACAGTTGGAGTGGCCATACTGTTCCCCCGTCAGACTTTTCAAAATGACTTGTGAAATGAATTGAGACTTTGACTTGACCACAACAGAGTTGTGACCTGAATTACAAGATCCCACTTAGGAGTTATAAAATTGTGACTAGCTTCGGAACTTAGTAGAGATAAATCTGGCTTTTTGCAAAACAACCCTAGAGCCTAGTGTCCTATTATCCAAAAAAAACCTTCTCTTGTTAGTATTAGTTTGCGAGTACTTAAGAGTACTCATGGCTTTGTCCCTGGCTATTCCCATGGCCAGACTATGAAGAGGAGTACCTGGAGGATGGACCTCAGGAAGGTTACGACAACTAGGATCATCTCCCATCGTCAGCATTGCTTGTGACCCCGAAGATGGAGCTTCGCTTACGCTACCGTTATTATTACGTATTTCCGTTGCTTGATGTTGTATTAAGAACTAGATCATGAGATCCCTATTTGTGTAAGACCTTATGTATGGTTTGTAATGGATGATGTACTGTGGTATCCAATTCTGTTATGTCTCGCAAAAATGGTAATCCTGGGATTGCGATGTATGGCATAACAGGCATCTGGGATTAAAAATCCGGGTGTTGACAAGTTGGTATCAGAGCCATCCTGACCATAGGAGACCCTAGTTAGACTGGTTTTTTGAATCAAAAAACTTAGTTTCAAAACCAAAGAAAGCAAATATTTACAAAAACTTATGCTCATTCTTATCACTTTGATTCTTTCAGGAAAATTCATGTTCCTCAAAAACTCTTGCAAAATACATAAAATTTGACACACTTAATCACTCTACTAACTTACTCATCCTATATTCTTATAGATGGACGTGAAGTACAACAAGTTTTATCAGTTGAGGAATGGAGGAGGCCTTATCTTTGAGAGGGATTTGGACCAGCTTTCGGAACTTCTGGAGCATCCGCACCCCGAGTTCTTAGGAGCTCAGCTCAATGATCAAGGAGGAGAAGATCTGCAGTGGCTAATTGTTGCAAGTCTCCGAGGAAAGATTGAACCTCCCACTGTTGAGGGAATTCAGTTTACCTTAAGAGAGAACAACTGGCTCGATGGACTTGCCAGGGCCATGCAGGAAGCTCTTGCCCGTCTGTGTGGGCAGAGTATCAATCAGATCAAGGGAACCCGCTTTGAGTTTTGCCCAAGGCGTGATGCAAAGGGACAAGCACTGGAAGCCCCATACCACCCTGAGATAAAGACTCAATTGGACCACCTTAGCTTCATGATGTACGATCGTCAACAGGAGTTGGATAACTGCCGTGACTACTCCAACCACAAGTCTGCCATCATCAAGATGAAGGACCAAACCATCGCCATGCTAGTGAAGGATCGCAAGTCTCGCCGCCATCAGCTCGACAAGAAGGGGTGCATTATTGCCCGTCTTCGCCACCGTATCTCATCTTTGGAGGAGACCATCCACGAGAGAGACATGCAGTTGGAGGAAAGGGAGATAGCCGGAGAGGATCTTTGTGGAGACCCCTACTCCTATCTCAGCGATGATGATGATTTTCTGGAGGATCAGGCTATAGATTTCTTCACCGATAAGGATGATTTTGCCTTCATCGATGATGATGAAGATGATGAATCCACCGATTCCGAGGAGTAGTAGCAGTTGAGCACTAGCGTAGTGAGTAGTATTCGGTCCCACTGTATCGTAGATTCCAGAATGGTTCTTAAAACCATCTGTTTTCCTTTGTTGTGGTGTGTGTTTGTATCGTGTGAATGAATGAATGAAAAGCAAGTTGCTAGAAAATCTGAGTCAAACTTTAAAAACTTTTCAAAATCCCAGAACCTTAGAATTTTCCCTCTTTTCTCATGATCTATCGCAATCTTCATATGCCACGCGGAGGAAGTGGTTCATCCCTGGACCCGACGTTGCAGATCCAGCAAATGTTGGTTTCTGACAGCGAAGCTGAAAGAGCAGAACATCAAACCAACCTAGCCACCCTGCAACAGATAGCTCAGCTAGCCGACAACAATCAAGGCCACGGAAATCAAGACAACCATGGATCTAAGCTCAAGAATTTCCAGAATACCAATCCACCTGTTTTCACGAAGTCAGAAGAGCCCCTAGATGCCGATGACTGGCTACAGACCATGGAAAATAACCTAGAAGTCGTCGGAGTGGAAGCAAACGAGAAGGTTCTGTTCGCCACCCACTATCTAGCCGGAGATGCCAGAGCATGGTGGAACAGTGTTCGTGCAATGACCGGAGGCCAGATGATGACCTGGGAGTAATACAAGGTCAAGTTTAGCAGAACCCATGTGCCGCGGGGTTTAATCAAGAGGATGAGAGACGAGTTCAGAGAACTGAAGCAAGGAAGGATGACTGTAGTGGAATACCGTGACAAATTCTTGTCATTAGCTAGGTATGCCCCGGATGAGATCGACACCGAAGCCAAGAATAAAGAGAGATTCCTGAATGGTATGCACGATGAGATGCAGACTGTGTTAGTTAATATCCCCTTTGCGGATATTGAAGCCTTGTCGACTCTGCCATCCAGATGGAAGGAAAGATCAACCAAGCCAATGAGAACCGCAAGCGTCGCATGATGCATCAACGAGGAACCCATCAGACCCCCAAAGTATCGCCCTAACCCATCTCCAGGATTTGTCCCAAGAACCAACAGACCCTCGATGAACCATCCGACCTATCCCAACCGTGGAAACCCTAGGCCCGGAGGAAATCACAACAACCCCGGCAACTCTAGCAATTTCAACCGTGCCCCACCAAAGTTCAACAACAACAATGCAGACACCAACACCAACACTACCCCTAGGTCTGGAAGAAATGTTGTGCCTGTAGCAGCAAAGGACAAGTCATAAGTAACTTGTTATGACTGTGGAAATAAGGGTCACTACTCCAACGAGTGCCCTAACAAGAAGAATGCCGCAGCCCCCAATGCAAATGCCCCAGCTCAGTAGCAGCGTCGTGTTCAGCCCAGAAGAAGATTTGCCCCAGGGAATTCGCTCAACCGCAACAGCCATCTTTTTCTCATGCATGCTGAAGAAGCTCAGGAAGCGCTAGACGTCGTGCTGGGTATGTTTTCTGTTAATTCAGTACTTGCAAGAGTGTTGTTTGATTCTGGTGCATCGCACTCATTTGTCACCGAAGAATTTGCATGCACTAGTAAAATTCAACCAACCAAACTGAAGCATGTTATGATTGTTCAAATTCCCGGATCAACCACCAAGGCTAGACAAATTTGCAAAGCCGTCCCTATCCGAATCCATGGCATAGATTTTTATGCTAATCTGATAGTACTCGGAACTAAAGATTTGGAAGTAGTACTAGGAATGGATTGGATGTCCAAACATAAAGGATTGATTGACTGTGCCAAGAAAGCCATAACCATGACCAAAGATATGGAATATCGAGCATATATCTGAAACCTTACCTCGCCAATTCAAGTGCAACAAGAGTATAGACCAACCTACCATTGACCAAGTCCGGATAGTCTGTGAATACCCTGATGTATTTCCAGATGTTTTGCCCGGTATGCCCCCAAATCGGGATATCGAGTTTATCATCGAACTAATCCCCGGAACAGGACCCATAGCCCAGAGACCATATAGTATGAACCCGTCGGAACTAGAAGAACTGAAGAAGCAACTGGATGCCATGCTGGAAATTGGATTGATTCAACCAAGTGCGTCACCATGGAGGTCACTTGTCTTGTTTGTGGACAAGAAGGATGGAGGTAACCATTTGTGTACGGACTATCGGAAGTTGAATGATGTCACCATCAAGAACAAATACCCCTTGCCCAAGATAGAAGATTTGTTTGATCAGTTGACCGGTGCCAAAGTGTTTTCTAAGATTGATCTTAGAATGGGTTATCATCAACTCAAAATTCGTGCAGAGGATATTCCAAATACTGCCTTTACCACCAGATATGGATTATACGAGTATACTGTCATGTCTTTTGGATTAACCAATGCCCCCGCTTATTTCATGAATCTCATGAATAAGATTTTTATGGACTTCCTGGATAAGTTTGTCGTTGTTTTCATTGATGACATTCTGATTTATTCCAAATCAGAAGAAGAACATGAGCTACACCTAAGGACCATTCTTGGAACCCTTAGAGAGCATCAGTTGTATGCCAAGTTTAGCAAATGTGAATTCTGGTTACAGGAAGTAGGATTCCTCGATCACATTGTATCAGCCGGAGGAATTGTCGTTGACCCCGCAAAAGTGAAAGAGGTAGAAGATTGGCAAGCCCCAATGACTCAAACCCAAGTTCGTGCATTTCTTGGATTAGCGGGATACTACCGCAAATTCATAGAAGGATTCTCTAGTATCGCCAGACCCATGACCCAATTGCTGAAGAAGGACAAGAAGTTTGAATGGACCGACAAGTGTGAAGCGAGTTTTCAAGAACTCAAAAGGATATTAATTTCATCCCCAATCTTGATCATGCTGGATATCACGAAGCCCTTCGACGCGTATTGTGATGCATCCAAGATCGGTCTCGGATGTGTGCTAATGCAAGAAGGCAAAGTTATATCTTATCTATCTCGACAACTGAAGAAACATGAGCAAAATTACCCAACCCATGACCTCGAACTCGTGGCCGTAGTTCTAGCCCTGAAGACATGGAGGCATTACCTGATGGGAAAGCATTGTGAGATTTATTCGGATCACAAGAGTCTGAAGTATATATTCACTCAGAAGGAGCTGAATATGAGACAGAGAAGATGGATTGAGCTCATCAAGGATTACGATCTGGACATTCACTATCACCCTGGTAAAGCCAATGTGGTAGCAGATGCCCTTAGCAGATTGTCGTGCCGCTTGAACTCCATGATCTTGAAGGAGCAACCAAGCTTGCACAAAGAGATGGAAGATTTTCGAATAGAATTAGTAAGTGAAGGATTTTTGGCTAGAATAGAACTCCAGCCCACTTTGATTAGTCAGATCAAAGAGGCACAGAAGGGAAATGCTAGTATCGACGGAATCAAGCGTCGTATCGGTACAGGCAAAGTACCCAGATTCACCGAAGACGAAGAAGGAGTTCTGCGGTACAAAGGACGCCTTTGTGTACCAGCAGATTCTGAATTAAAAGAAGTTATTTTGAAGGAATCTCATGATACTCTTTATTCTATCCACCCCGGATGAACTAAGATGTATCAAGATTTGAAATAGCAATTTTGGTGGCATAAGATGAAGAGAGAAATCGGAAGCTATATCGCCAAGTGTGATATATGTCAGCGAGTCAAGGCAACACATCAAAGACCCGCTGGATTGTTGCAACCATTGCAGATTCTGGAATGGAAATGGGATTCCGTTGGAATGGACTTTATCACCGGATTGCCTACTTCTAGTAGGGGAAATGACTCTATCTGGGTCATAGTGAACCGATTGTCCAAAGTCGCCCATTTCTTACCCGTCAAAACCACATATCAGAGCTCGAAGCTAGCGGAGTTGTACATTGCTAGGATAGTTAGTTTGAACGGAGTCCCCAAGAACATTGTATCGGATCGAGGAACTCAGTTTACCTCGAGATTCTGGAAGAAGGTCCAAGAAGGTTTAGGAACCCGCCTAGATTTCAGCACCGCATATCACCCTTAGACCGATGGACAAACGGAGCGAGTAAATCAAATACTCGAAGATATGCTGAGAGCCTGTGTGTTAGAATATGGATCTAAGTGGGAAGACTGTCTGCCATTTGCAGAATTTTCATACAACAATAGTTATCAAGCCAGTTTGCAAATGGCCCCATTTGAATTCATGTACGGAAGGAAGTGTCGCACCCCTTTGAACTGGTCGGAAGTAGGAGAGAGTCAGATATTCGGACCCGACATCCTACGAGAAGCAGAAGAGAAGGTTCACAAGATTCGTGAGCACCTCAAGACAGCCTAGTCCAAACAGAAGAGTTACGCCGACAAGAGACGTCGAGACCTCGCCTTCAACATAGGAGATTTTGTTTATCTGAAGGTGTCGCCATTGAAGGGAATGCAGCATTTCCAACTAAAAGGAAAGTTAGCCCCCAGATATATCGAACCCTTCAAGATTCTGAACCATCAAGGAGAAGTATCGTATCAATTGGAACTACCAGAAGATATGTCAGTCGTGCACAATGTGTTCCATATCTCATTACTTCGCAAGTGTCTCGAAGTTCCAGAGAAGACCGAAGTGTTCAAGAATATCGATCATCAGACCATAGAGATCAACGATGACCTGACCTATCCTGAAGTACCCATCCGTATTTTGGAAGAAGCTTTCAGAACTACCCGAACCCGAAGCATCAAGTTTCTCAAGATTCAGTGGAGCAATCACATAGAAGAGGAAGCTACCTGGGAGTGCGAAGGTCACATCAGGACGGAGTTTCCCGATCTCTTCAAATCCTAGGTAATCTTTTTCGTCCTTTTTCAAATCTCGGGACGAGATTTTGTTTAAGGGGGGAAGGTTTGTAACATCCCAAAAGTACTAAACTTGGATCATCAAACTCTAATCATCAAAATTAGGGGTAACAAAAACTTTTATAAATAAAAGTATGGAAGCATGCATGTGAGTATGCATTTCATTTTGAATTCTTTTGAACCACCTTGTTTGTGTGTTTCTTTGCTTGTAAATGGATTCTTAGGTGAAATAAACATCATCTAAACAATCCCCACACTTTTCACAAAGACAAATAAATCAAAACAAACAAAATAAGGGAATGGTCATTTTGGCCAAATTAACTCCCATGCCTACTTTGGTTGTCCCAAACTTTCAGAACTTAACAGAAACTTGTTTGGATCTTTACACCCATTGATAATATTCCTAACAAAGTATCAAGGCCCACTTTGTGATCATCCAGAAACATTCAAATGCATAGTTTAAAGGACAGTTCAAAATTGAATCTTTATCATATGGGAAGATCCCACTTTTTCAAAAACCACTCAAACAAGCTCAACTTTCAAAACCCAAGCATCTGCAGACTCACCAGCACCAACCTAGCACACCCACCAAAAATATTTTCAAAATTCAAAACTTGAGTTCTTGCGGCCATTTCATCAAACACCTTGCAGATTCAAATCAAACAAAATCCAAACACTATTGTGAGCAGTGATTGAAGCCTAACTTGTCCCTTCTCTGGTTGCAACTAGGCTTTAGTAGATCATCTAGCTCAATTGCAAACCTCTAGCATCACTGTAAGCTCGGCAATGCCATCAATGGTGAGCAGGCCGAGTGCACCCTTGTCACCCCCATGTCGACAGCAAGCTAGGAGAAGAAACAAGCCTAGCCAACATGTCTGGGAGCAAGCCAACACCCCACCGCCACTCCATGTCTAGCGCTCGAACCTTGCCAACCCCTGGACCACACGCACGGACCATGCCAAGCTCGCCAGCAACCATGCCGAGAGCGTCTGTCGCCACGCCGACCGACGCCACGGCATCATGCTGATCTCGTTGCGTGCATATGTGATCACCACCATCCCAGCAACCCCCCAGACACGCTCGTTCGCCGCCGCGCGGACCACGCATGATGTGCGCATTAAAAACCTCCGTCGGGCACGCGCATAGCACCGCCGCGTTCCGACCAAACTGCACTTCCCCATGCCTCGCCACCATGTCGTTGAGCATCGCCAGGGAGCACCGCACCGCCCCCTACCGTCGCCCACGCCGATAGCCTTCTGTGCCGTCGACTACGACGAGCTCAGCTTGCGCCCGTCGGTTCCCTCTCCCCACTATAAATAGAGGCCACCCCCAGCCGAATTGAGCACACCATCTCACTCCCCTCTCACTCAGAACCACCTCGCCTCAGTCCCGAAGCAAGGCGAGCAGCGCTTCGCCGGAATTCCACCGGAGCCTGTCGCTGCTGGAGAAGAAGGGGGCCAGCGATTGGAGCCGCCCCAGGAGAAGCTGCTGGTACCAAGAGGATCGTCGTCATCGACTTCTTCGTTCGCCCGCCTCGCCGACCCTCGCCTGAGCCCCGGTGAGCCCCCAACGACCCCCACCTGCCGCGTTAGGTTTCAGTCTCGCCGGCGTTGCCCAACGTCGACGATGACCCTCGGCCGTTAGATTAGAACCGGATCCCACGGCTCACATCGCCCCATACCGCTTCGAACCCCCTCGTCTCACTGACGCGTGGGTATAGCAACTTAACTAGCCCGCGTAAGCGCTGTGCTTAGCAGGCCGGCCCAATACCGCTTCCCGCGCAGCCCAGTCATTTGAATTTAACCTTTTCCATTTTATTTCAAACCCACTTCTGCACCTAGATTCAAAACTCAACACAGATCGATTCAGTGGACCAAATTGAATGAAACCAATTTTGTTAGAAAGGTCTTGAAATGATGAATCCAAGCCCGTTGGAATTAAGTCATTTGGATATGTAGATCATCCTTAGTAAAAATAACAAGGCAGAAGCTTTTCTGCATTCAAACATTTTTCAAATTTAAACCATAATAGCTTTTGAGTTGATTCCAACTCTCAAAAATCACATTTAACAATACCTTTCAGAATATATAAAAATATATAGGTTTACTTACAGAAATAATGACCAAGTAATAAAAGAATGCCACATAGGCATTTCTAGTCACTTATTTAATTAAAATAAAAGGGTAAAACCTTATTAAGTTGTGACACCACTTTAAATCACATTCCCATGGACTAAAATATGTGGTGATGATATGTGTCAACATGATCCCATGTTTGGTTTGGAGAATATTAAATCTTAAGTAGTTTTTCAATGAGTAGGAATTACTTTTCTAAAAATAAAAGGAATTAAACCAAGCTTTAATCTTGTAATGTTAGTGATGATGCTAGATCATCTATAGGACCCTTTTGTGTGGTGATTGCAAGTAGTTAAGTATTGTTTGGTGATTGTGTATATCGTATTTATTTATAGACGCTAGTACCGACTAAGGATACGAGGAGGAAGGAGGACACTACGAAGAAGAAGCCGAGGAGAACTTCAACCACTGCTCTGCACAAGGCAAGCCAATACTTGCAAGCTAACACTTGCAATTTAGCAAGCTTATACTCATACTGATGCAAGCCTAATACTACTAGTTAAATGTGCAAGCTAACACTTGCAAGATATTCTACTGATGCAAACAAACCCTTACTTGTTACCATGCCCACTATATGCCTTAAGCATATGTGATCATACCCACTTGATACCAATCCTAGTTTTATTTGAAAGCTTTCTACTTTATTTCTTTATCAAAGCTACTTCCTTAGAGTGTACTTAAGTAACTTGTAGATTCTAGAAAGATAACTGAAGGTTGCATAAAGAGCATAAAATTTGGCCTAACCTAGATAATCTTGATGTCATCCTAAGGCATGAGATTGAACTTAGTTGAAACTCCACTTGTTTACCACCCCTCATTAGTGCTTACCCCCACTTGTAGATGCTAGTCCTAAGCATAAAACTTGATCAACTTTAGATGGGAATACTTGGTGAAAATGGTTATGAAAACCTTAGAATGATGGATCATTCTACTAAGATGTTTTGACATGTGTTTCTGAACACCAGATGATTTTGGTGATGAAAATGTTGAGGCATGAGCCTTAGCCCCTTTATAAAACTGATGGTTGCCTGGATGCGATACCATTCCAATTTTACCATACAACCACAATACCCGAAGATTGGGTAGGGCTTGACTGGAAAATTATATACCTTAGTATTAGTTCCCTCACGGCCAAGGTCTGAGCTGAGGCTACCTTGTGAAGATTGTCCACCTATCCAGTACCCAAGATGACAGTTGGTCATGGTTGGGAGGCCAAACTCATAGGAGAGGTTCTTATATTAGGGCGTGTAATTGAAAGGTTAGAATTGATTATCCGCATATTGAGTATGGTGAATTCAGGATTTGTTCCTGACGGATGTATCGAATGTTGTGGTGAAAGTGTACAATCTCTGCAAAGTGTTAAACTATTCGAATAGCCGCGTCCGCGGTTATGGACAGTTGGAGTGGCCATACTGTTCCCCCGTCAGATATTTTCAAAATGACTTGTGAAATGAATTGAGACTTTGACTTGACCACAACAGGGTTGTGATATGAAATACAAGTTCCCACTTAGGAGTTATAAAATTGTGATTAGCTTCTCTTGCTTCTGAACTTGGTAGAGATAAATCTGGCTTCTTGCAAAACAACCCTAGAGCCTAGTGTCCTATTATCAAAAAACCGCTTCACTTGTTAGTATTAGTTTGCGAGTACTTAAAGAGTACTCATGGCTTTGTCCCTGGCTATTCCCGTGGCCAGACTATGAAGAGGAGTACCTGGAGGATGGAGCCCAGGAAGGTTACGACAACTAGGATCATCTCCCATCATCAGCATTGCCTGTGACCCCGAAGATGGAGCTTTGCCTATGAAAGGATATGGATGTCGCCTAGAGGGGGGTGAATAGGCGATTAAAACTTTTCCTAGAGTGGCTCAACAAAGGCGGAATAAAACTAGTGTTTACTTTGTTGATGTTGAAGCAAACAATGTTGGCCGGATTCTTGACTTGATCTTGGCCATTCTTCTTGTTGTCCTTGTGCTTCAACTTGATAGTGGACTTTTTCTTGGCATTGGAGTTGAATCCAAGCCCACTCTTGTCATTGGGGGATTGTTGCACACTCAAGATTTTGTTGAGTGCGGCCTTCCCTTGATGACCCTTTTTCAAGTCATTTCTCAAAGAAGTGACTTGAGCCTTGAGCTCTTTTATTTCCTCTACATGGTTAGTTTCAACAAAAGTACTAGAGAAAGCAGATGCTACATTGTTAGAGCAACAAGGCATGGAATGTAATTCATCACGAGATATAGCATGGTTGTGAGAGGATGAATTACAAGGACTAGCACATGGCAATATAACATTTGGAGTAGATATAGTGCTAATGTCCACATGAGGCCCACTAGATGTTACCTTTGACACGATGGCCTCATGAGCTAACTTTAGCCTACCATGGGAGAATAGAAGATCCTCATGCGAGCTTGAGAGCTTAACATGACTTTCTTCTAATTTCCCATAGTTGCTAGTTAGCAAAGCAAGTTGAGCCTTTAGCTCAACATTCTCCTTCAAAATAGATGCTTCACAATAAGTGGAGTTAGTAGCACAAGCATCATCATTATTAGCAAGAGGTGAGGGCAACTTGGTAAGCTCTTTTGAATATGAAGCTTTAAGTTTCTCATGTGACTCGGTGAGTTTGATGAGCTCACCCTTGATGACCCTAGAGACATTTTTGAGGTGCTAAAAATCCTCAAGGAGTTTAGCATAAGCACCTTCAAGTTCATCATTTTTAATCTTGAAGGAGTTTGCCACCGCAAGTTCTCTATCATGGTATTCCTTTACTCTAGATAATTCTAGAGTAAAAGTCTCCTCAAGAGATTCTTTGGTGGTTTGTTCTTCTTCAAGAGTGTCCTTTAGTTGTGCAAATTCATTAGCATACTCACGCTCAAGAGCAAACTTTTCATCAATTAAGTTTTCTTGCTCCTCAATAAGATCATTGCCTTCTATAGCACAATTCAAGATTTCAAGAAAGTTGGAGGAAGCAATTTTATTTTTGAAGAGAGCGCTATAGACAACCTCTCCCATTTTCTTAATAGAGGTAATATCATACTTACTTCGATAATCATCATTATCGTTCTCAACCTCATCATCATCATCATCATCATCATGAGATACAATGGGATTCAAAGAGGTTACCTTTGTTCCCTTGGCCATAAGGCATATGTGCGAACCGGAGGAAGGTGATGATGAGATTGCACTTGTAGCTCTATTCAAGACCTTGTCTTGGCCCATAGAATCTTCATTTTCCTCTACATGGTTAGTAACACAAGCAATAGAGGAAATAGAAGCATTTTTATCATGGCAACAAGACAACACAAGCATATCATCATGAGATTTATTCAAGTCATTTCTACATGATATGCAAGGACGATTAACACAAGCATGTTAGAAATTGGTAGTGCTAGAAGTGTTAAAGTCCAAAGATAGATCATTGCAACTAGATAGGAATGAGGGATTACAAATAGTAAGCACACTATCCAAGTTGCAATTTCTATCACCACTCACCATATCATTACCTTGTGAAAAGTCACATGTTGGTGAAGTGGTAGAGGATGAGAACTCATCTCGACTCGAAGTGGAATCAACACAATCATCCTCAATAATGTTGGACACAACATATTTATCTTGAAGTTTTGTCCATAACTCATGAGCGCTCAAAAAAGGAATGATTGAAGATGTAACTACATAGCTCAAAGCATTAACAAGCACATTAGAAGCTTGAGCATCAAGATATAAGTTTTTCTCATCCTCACAAGATAGATTTTTGAAATCCATAGGAGGAGAAAAACCTATATATACAATACGCTCCAAATTTGGGTCCATGTCCCGAAAATGAATAAGCATACGAGTTTTCCATATATCATAATTTGTGCCATCGAATATGAACATGTCATTATGCACTAATCCTCCAGCCGACATCTTTACTCTCAAGGCGGTGAAGCCTAAAATGAGAGACCGGGCTCTAATACCAATTGAAAGGATATGGATGTCGCCTAGAGGGAGGGTTAATAGGCGATTAAAACTATTCCTAGAGTGGCTCAACAAAGGCGGAATAAAACTAGTGTTTACTTTGTAAAGCACAACCTAGAACAACTAAGGTTCACCTATGTGCACCAACAACTTATGCTAAGCAATACAAGCAACAAAGTGATAGCAAGATATATATTACTTCAAGCATGAAGGCTATAACAATGTAAAGTGCATAAGTAAAGAGCTCGGGTATAGAGATAACCGAGGCACGTGGGGACAACGATATTTTACCTTGTTCCTCCCAACATGGAGTACGTCTCGTTTGGAGAGGGGGTGGTATCAAACCACCAACGCCACAAAAGGCCTCCCTTATTCTCCGGTGAATCTCACCCCAATGGGATCGATCCACGCTTCCACTATCGGTGCACTTGTCGGTGGCAAACCGGAACCTCTCACAAGGTTGGGGCACTTCTCCACAACTTAATTGGAGGCTCCCAACAAACGCCACCAAGGCCACAACCTGCAACACCAACAAACCGTCTAGGGTTCCAAGAACCCAAGAGTAAAAAGCTTCTCAACTTTCACTCACCAAATCCTCCGGGGAGAACTCAAACCGATGCACCAAAATGCAAATGGCAAGAAGACAAGTAGTGCTCAAATCCTTCTCTCCCAAATTCCACCAAAGCTACAAAAGCTTGTGGGGGAATAAGAGGGGAAGAACAATGGAGGAAATCCACAAAAGACTCCCAGATCTAGATCCCAAGATGTTCCCCTCACTTAGAGGAGAGATGGATTGGTGGGATTGTAGATCTAGATCTCCTCTTTCAAATCCCTAAAGTATATGCAAGAATCAAGGGAGGGATTGAAGGGGGAGCAAGCTCAAGAGGGTCAAGAATGGAGGAGAAAGCCTGTAAAACTCGAGCCATTGCATTGGGGAAGAAGGGCCCCTTTTTATATGCCCACAGATTTTTGACCGTTTTCTTCCCGTTGGGGAAAATTCAGACCGGAGACTCCGGTCTACACCGGAGATTCCGGCCCAAACTCCGGACCAGCCTCCGGACCGCCCATCTGAATGACCTGGGCCATCCAAGACCCAATAAGACCGGAGACTCCGGTCTTCCAACACTAGAGACTCCGGACTGAGGAAACACCGGAGACTCTGGGTAGCCTCCGGACCTGGCTCCGGACCCCCATACAGTATGTCCCAGCCCTAATTCTGAAGTCACCACCGGAGACACATCCGGAAACTCCGGACCACACCGGAGACTCCGGTCTAGGAAGACCGGAGACTCCGGTCTGGACCAAATAAGAGGCAAACTTCAAATGGCGATATCTAGAGTTTGAAAACTCCGATTGACCCGAAGCCAATTTTGTTGGAAAGAGGACAACAAGGGCTACCCAACAAAAAGTGGAAATATTGGATACCACCAAGAGAGAACATTTCATGTATTATAATGTGAGATACCTCTCTTGGTGAGAAACCGTAAAACCTCAAAGATCAAAAACGCAATATGATATAAAAGGGAAATCCGTTTTTGATGAACTAGAGCTTGTTATGAATATTACCACAAGCTCTAGAACCTCACATGGATAATATCCAAATAACAACCAAGAAAGTATGATGCTAAGTATGCAAAGGTTTGAGCTCTCTCTGAACGATATGATCGAGTTACTCACTTGGGAGCCCCTCTTGATAGTACGGTTATCTATCCTATAAACCGGTCTCCCCAACTAACACTACGAGACCGGTAAGAAGGAAACCCTATCAAGATCATACCTTTGCCTTGCGCATATTCCACTTGATTATGATGTAGACGGTCTTGTCCTTCTCAAGATGGAACACATTTCTTGATTGCTCTTGTACGCACTTGCTTGATGAAGGCTTGCAAGTTACTCCCCCATACAACATGGGGAAACCTTTACTTTGACCTTGTCTTCATTGATCCATGATCATCGAGGATGGTAAGATTTAAGCATGAGATCTTCTAGATATTGCACATATTAAGCTTGCACATCATTTCTTCTTTTCTTCATTATGTTGATGCCTTGAAGGTACACCATAGATATCACTCCATCTTATTATTCAAGACATACTTGTCATAGCTTTAACTCTCACATGACCAATCTGTGGACCATTCTTTGAACACCTTGGTCACCACATGATCCTCTTCACTTCTTATCCAAACCTTGAAGCCAACATATGGTTCAAGCATTGCCTATGGACAATTCCTACAAGTACAACTTGATACAAGCATTAGTCCATAGAGATTGTCATTAAGTACTAAAACCACACATGGGGGCCCACATGTTCTTTCAATCTCCCCCATTTTGGTAATTGATGACAATCCATTTGAGAGGGTTTATATAAGGAATTTAACAAATAAAATGGTAGCGCCAATATCAAATACTACACAAGTATGTGATATTGGTACCATCACCATATATAGAGCAAACTCCCCCACAATCTCTGCATGTGTGATCAACTTGAATTTCATTGCATATATTGCCAATCAATATCATTGGTGGAGTGTCACATCCCAAGATTTTCCAAATCTTGTAATGTGAAAAATAATGAATAAAATAAACTTTGTTGATTTTCAGGGTGAGCAGAAACTTTTGATTTCCAATTGGAAACCCTCAAACCTATTTTGATCATGATAAATCCTAAAGGGATTTAAAAAGATAAACAAATAATAAAGGAAAATTTAAATATTTGGAATTACTATTTTGGATCTTTTAATAAAAAGATTTGGTTTTCAAAGGCAAAGGTAGAAAAATAAATAAGGATTATTTTATAGAGCCAAATTAAACCTTGGCTAAGCTTTTGAAATAAAATAGTTTGTTTTGATTAAAAGATTAAAGGTCTATTTAAATAAAATAATGAGGATTTATTAATATCCAATTTTATTAAGGTTTTACCATTTTTAATTAAACATCAAAACTAGTTAAATTATTTTAAGCAAGTTTTCCAAGTATTTTATATTTGCAAATAAAACCTACTGAATGGTTTTGGTACTATTTAGATTTCAAATGGAGATTTTAATAAATCAAAACCTATTTGAATTAATAACTAAGGCCTATTTTATTTAATTATTAAATAGATCCTAAAAGAATAAAAATATTATTTTATTTTGGGACTTGGAATATTTCTGTTAAACAGAACCAAAACTCAAGGCAAAGTTTGGAGGAGTTTTGAATTTATTTGAATGTTTAAATTGTTGATTGAATTTCAAAACAGAAAATCAAATTGGAAAAAGGAAAAAGTTTCAGTACAAAAAAAAAACTAAAGGACTCGACCCAATTGAGCAGGCCCAGCAGCCCAGCTCCAGCCCACCAGCTCGCCCTCAGCGAAGCGTTTTCCTACTCAACCGCGAACCCGCAGAGTCCCAGACAGGTGGCCCCTCTCCCTATCCCTCTCCCTCGCTGACAGCAAGGCCCCACCCCTCCTGTTCGTCGTCTCCACCACGACCCTGTCGCCCCTGCCGTTGCAGCCAGTAACGCTGGCGTTGATTACGCGTTGATGGAGGCCTTGATTCCTCCCGGTAACCGCGCACATTTAACCGCCCGCGGCTTCTCTCTCTTTGCCCCCAAGCAGCCCCTACCCTCTGCCTCCAGGCTGCGACAATTTCGCCTCGCATTCCCACTGACTCCGGCGAGTGCCGCAAGCAATTACGGCCAGTAGACACCGCCCCTTGCCTCATCGACCAAGATCACACACTCCCCAGACCTAGGCGCACCTCCCCGTAGCATTAGCTCGCTCGCGCGCGCCCTTGAGACTCGACAACGACGACAACCTGAGCGCCGCCGCGTCTGTCTTTTTCCGGCGACCTCCCCTAGTAAGTCTCGACCGCCCCGGCGCCTCCTATTGATGCTCACTTCATCAGCAGATCAAACCGCGTCTAACCATGCCCTTATTCTTCCTCGGGGTGATCTGCAACGTCGCCCTCGATGACCTCCAGAGCCGCCTGACGCCGCCACCTACTCCGGCGAGGAATCCCCGTCGCGTCTGAGCGCCCCTTGCCAAGCTGACCAAACGTTGAGCATCACCGCGACTCCGCGAATCTGGTAAGCATCTCCCCTACTCCTCTCGCTTCCCGTAGCCATCGCACCCCCGCTAGCAAAGCGCCGCCACCGTGCGCCACCATCGTCGCGCCGCTAGTTCTTGGCAAGGTGATAGGAGCCGTTCGATCCAAATCGTAGTGACGCGATAGAGTCACTTAACGACGAAGGGGTATGCAATATGAGCCGCGCGATCTGTTTAGATCCAACGAACCACAGAGCGCGATCCGTGCGAACCGGTACGCGCCAGTAGGAACAAGACACGTGGCCTGTAGTTGATTTAAAAGACAGAAACATTTCTATTAGAGGTTTGAATTTGTAAATTTCATAACTTTTGATCCACACGTCCAAAATTTGCAAATTTTATATCAATGGAATCAGCAAGACAAGCCCTAGCCAACCATGCCATTTGTTTAGTAAAAAGTTTCTGTTAAATTGTTTGTTTTTGCAGAAACATGTGTATGCTTGTTTAGGATATAAAATTTATTCCAAAATGATTTTGAGGATGAAATCTTTGCAAATTGGTTTGTTGTGAACCTACTGACCCTAGTAACCAACTCATGGATTTAAAAATGTATTTTGTGAAGATTAGGATTGAATAATTGAATTAGCTCATTTCTAGTCAAATAAAAATATTGATTTTGATATGGAAATGATTTTTGATAAAAACCTTTGGAAAAAGTGTTGATTCAAACCTACTGACCCTAAAGACCAAGTTTTGTGAACTAACAACTTATTTGGTGAACAATATAAAATTGTTACTTTGCTAAAAACATTTTCCACCACATAAAATAATGATTTGATTTAAAAATGGTTTATAGATAAAACCCTTTTGCAAATGACTTTGCCACTTTATAAAAATGACCACTTTTGAACCTTACAAAGTATAGAGCCTAGTAGAAACCACCTTTGCAAATAAAACTATCTTTTGCATGCTTGCATGCATGACTTTGTTTCTATTATTTTTTTTGTGTTAAATTGTTTGAATATTGGTTGGAATGCTACTTGAATCTATGTTTGCTTGATTGATTTGTAGTGAATATTAGAAGAGTGTGATATTAGCAAGATCAAGAAGTGAACCAACATTCCTCTACCAAAAAGGCAAGTGACACTATCATCTAAAGTCCTACTATTTTCATTTAGTGGATTTGAAACATGCATGAAAATGGATTTCTATACTATATTGCCATGCTAAATCCTAATAGGATACCCTTATATATTCCTTAGTGAAAACAATGTAGTTGTATTATGCTTAGCCCTGCTAAATTTTTTTGAGAAGAGATACATGTTGAGATTATGTGAGGTTTTGAAAGACTTGTGTTTTATATAATAAAACAAGTACTCAATGAACCACCTGGGTGGACAAAGATACTCAAGTTTTGGACAAGGTGGCAACAAAAGGAACCATGTTTATATGGCAATCTCTTTGTGTTGTGCACCAGAAGAAAACCACCCAGGGACTTAGAGATTGAACATGTTTCTCGTACAGTGGCTTCCGTGTACAGCCACATGCTAAATGGGCACTGGCTTAGTCAACTACATAGTGGAAGACCCATGCATTTGTCTTCAGGTTAACTGGAAATGAGGGAACTAGGAACCCTACATTGGTGCCTGAAGACAAGCTAGCATTGTGTATTGGGAGGACCCTATGGAAAGACTTCGTCACATTCTCAATCTGCCGGTACTCCATATTGGTGAGTACTTATCCAGCGGCCACTGGTGGCAACAAGATGAGATTGTGTCATGTGGGTAAAGTGTACAACTTCTGCGGAAGATTAAAAATCTAAGTACTTAGCCGTGTCCCCGGTTATGGACAATACTGAGCAACTAAGGCCTGAAGCTATGGGAAATCTCGACATTCCAATTTCTAAAAGTAAGACTTGAAAATGACAACAAAAGACTTGTAGCACTTGGGGTGTACCAAGGAGCTCAGAAAGTTTTTAACAAAAGATTTTAAGCACTTGGGGTGTACCAAGGAGCTCAGAAAGTTTTTAACAAAAGATTTGAAGCACTTGGGGTGTACCAAGGAGCTCAGAAAGTTTTTAACAAAAGATTTGAAGCACTTGGGGTGTACCAAGGAGCTCAGGAAGATTTTGACAAAAGATCAAAACTATTTTGAAAAGATAGGAAGAACATTATTGCTTTCTACAAACAAGCCTAAACCCTACCTAGCCAAATATGCATGTAATAATAGGATTCACATATTTCCACTTAGTAGTGAAACTGGCCAATACAATTCAAATGTATTGACCCTTGTGGCTGTAACTTGTTATGTTGCAGGTTTGTTTGATATTTGTGAAGTTGATTGATTAGGATTACAAAGTCTACAACCAACATGTTTGCCTGTGGCACTTTGAAGATGAAGGACCCCATGCTTATAGATATTCTGCTGCAATGTAATGTAATAGCCAAATGAGCTATGTAAGATGTGATAAAATTATGTTATTCCTGGTTATAAAGTTGTATTATGACCTTTGTTTCTTGATATTACATCTTAACTGTGGATGCTAGCTATTGATCCAGTGACTAGCATTGTAAACACAGGGATCTCTACCTTATTAAAGGTTGGGACCTCTACAGATGGTATCAGAGCATTGTGTTGCCTGTAGGATTGTAACCCTAGGATTGGACAAAACCCCTTAGAAAAAAAATAGGAGTTGTATTTGTTCCAAAACTTATTTACAAACAAACTTGTAAACTCTTTCCTCAACCATTTTGGTTTTGATTCTACATCTCTTCTATTTCAAACTTGATGGATAAAAGCCTACCCATGGCCAAAGACTTCACCATGTACAAAGGCCTCCATCAACTCCAATGACTTCAACATCTTCAACTCTAATGACTTCAACATCTTCAGCATTTTCACCAAGGATTTCAACCTTGGATATCACTAAGGACAAGTGAGACAAGAAATCTTGCTCAAGATTTGAAGACTAAGGAAACACAACTTAGAAGGAGCCATCATCACCTTTGAAATTTTGTGACCAAGAGTTTTCCCAAGGAAACCATGATCTCATGCAAGAAGAATCAACCAAGAAGAATGGAAAGGTCACAAGTGAACCATATAGATGGACCACCATATTTAGCTAAGTCAAACACACCAACTTATGTGGTGTAACAAAAAAAAATTTGTTGCATAAAATGTTGGAGATATGCCCTAGAGGCAATAATAAATGTAGTTATTATTATATCTTTGTGTTTATGATAAATATTTACATTAATGCTATAATAGTATTAACAACGAAACATTAATACTTGTGTGATTTGTAAACTTAATTTGAAGTCCCTAGTAAAGCCTCTATATAATACTAGCTTGTTGGTTAATAGATGATTGTGGTTTCCCTATCATGAACATTGAGATGTTATTAACAACAAGATCATATTGTTAGGAGAATGATATGATGGACATACTCCAAAAGATAAGCGTAGCATAAAGATCAAGTCATTTTAATAGTTCAATTGCTATATGCTTTCTGATACATAGTAATCTGATTCCTTCGACCATGAGATCATGCATATCACCTTTACCGGATGGATGCTTTGGTGACATCAAACACCACACCGTAACTGGGTGGTTATAAAGGTGGCATTGAGTGTTCGGAAAGTATTGGTTGAAACACATGGATCAAGAGTGGGATTTGTCCATCCATATGACGGATAGATATACTCTGGGCCCTCTCGGTGAAATGTCATCCAATTAGCTTGCAAGCATGTGGACTCACAAGGGATCACATATCACGGGAACGAGAAAAGAGTACTTATCGGTAACAAGGTTGAACTAGGTATGCAGAGATACCGACGATCATAACCTCGGATAAGTAAACTATCGTGAGACAAAGGGAAATTGATATCGTATGTGAGTGGTTCATTCGATCGCAAAGTAATCGTAGAAATATATGGGAGCCATATGAATTTCCAGATTCCTCTATTGGTTATTGTTCGAAGAAGTGTCTCGATCATGTCTGCATAATTCACAAACCGTAGGGAGACACACTTAAGGATTCGACGTTGTTTTGAGTAGTTATGGAATGATGAGAAAGAGACCGAATGTTGTTCGGAGTCTCGATGGGATCTGGGATATCACGAGGAGATCCGGAATGGTCCGGAGAATAAGATTCATATAAGGAAAGTCCCATTTCGGAGTTGGGGAATGGTTCCGGTGTTTTCATCGGGAATGTTCTAGAATGTTCCGGAATGTCCGGCACTCCGGAGGGGAAGGGTACATGAATGTGTTGTATCAAGTTGGTATGATTGCATCATGTACTAAGTGTCATCGCTGTACCAAATAAAGGATTAATTCAAATCCTAGTTTGAAAAGTCAAATAGCTAGTTTGAAAAGTCAAACGGCTAAATTTGGAAAGAGGAAAAGAGGAGGAAGGGGGAAACCGAGTTGGGGAGTTCCTCCTCCAACCGGCCCACCTCCAAGCCAAGTTGGGAGGGACTCCTCTCCCTCCCTTGGCCGGCCCCTCCACCTATATAAGGAGGCAGGGCTCCCTCCTAGAGACACACAAGACCCTCTCCTTCAAACCCTAGTACCAAGCCGCCGCCTCCAAGCCGCCGCCCTAGGGCACTGGCCGCCACCTAGGTAAAACCCTAGCCTGGCACTAGCCCCTCCTCGGCGTGTCTAAACCCTAGATCGTCGAGGGACTCTCTCATACTCCACCATACTGCACCGGCTTAAGGCGAAGCCCTGCGAGATCTCCCCTCTACTTCCGGTACCACGCCAGTTGTCGGAATCGCGAGAGAGTGCTACAACCTCCGCTGCCTGCTAGAACAAGGAGAGGAAGGTCTTCGTCAGTACCGACGTGTGACCGACTCACGGAGCGCCTTAACGCAGCGCCATAAGGATCGCCACGCGATCTTGAGATCGGGAAGAATCGACTACATCACCCATGAGAATCCGCTCTCGTTAAACACTTTGGAATCTTCGAGGGTGAGTTATTCCATCGACTCGTTGCTACAATCTAGTAGATAGATCTTGGCTCGTTTGTTTGTATGCGGTAGAAAATGTTTGTTTTCCATGCTACGAATCCCTCAAGGGTATCGAGCCGTGTCTACATGTAGATCTGTTGCGAGTAGAACACAATGGTCATTGTGGGCGTTGATGCTTTTATTGTCGATTGCTTCTTGTGTACTTTGCATCTTGCGGATGTTGGGATGAAGCGGCCAGGCTAACCTTACATGACATCGTTCATGAGACTTGCTCCACGCTTGACATGCAACTTGTATTGCATAAGTGGCTTTAGGTGCCTGTTTCTCCTAGCATAGTTAAGATCCAATTTACAACGGTGATTAACAATACTAGTATCAATGTTGTGGTTCTTGTTCGTAGTTAGAACGACACTTATTGAAAGCCCCAAACCACGTAAAACATGCAAAGAAAGTAGAGGCGTCTAACTTTGTTTTGCGGGGGTGTCGTGATGTGATATGGCCATGATTGTGATTATATTTGATGTATGCAATGTTCCTTATTGTAAGTTGGCAACGGCGAGCCATATGGTTGTCTTTAATTTATGTTAAGACCCGCGTGTCTATTCAAAGTAGTTGTAATAGTTGAAGCCGGTGGACGACAACCATGGAGAAGCGTCATTGACCTTGATGCAATGCCGGTGATGATGGAGATCATGTTCGTGCTAGAAGATGGAGATCGGAAGCACAAAGAAGAAAGGCCATATCATATCACATATTATGAATTGCATGTGATGTTAATCCTTTATGCATCTTGTATTGCTTAGTAGACAACGGTAGCATTATAAGATGATCCCTCATGCACATGAATTTCAAGTCATAAAGTGTTCACCCTTAGTTAGCACCGTTGCTAAATCTTGTTGTTTCGAAGCACCACGTGATGATCGGGTGTGTTAGATTCCGCAAGTGTATACAACGTGAGCAAGCCAGATTTTCTCATGCGGAAACTAAGGTTTGATCTTGACGAGCCTAGCATGTACAGACATGGTCTCGGAACACGGATCACCGAAAGGTAAAGCATGAATCATATAGTACATATGATGAACATGTCGATTGTTTGCCATTGAAACTATATCAACTCTCGTGATGATCGGTATTGATGTGGTGGATTTGGTTCGTGTGATCACTAAAACAATGTGAGGGATATTGTTTTGAGTGGGAGTTCACCTAGATTAAATTTATTAATTTGAACTCAATTTGTCATAAACTTAGTCTAAACTATTGCAAATATGTTGTAGATCAATGGCAGCCCCTACCATCAATTTTAATGCGTTCCTAGAGAAAGAAAAGTTGAAAAACAATGGAAGCAACTTCGCGGATTGGTTCCGCAATTTGAGGATTATCCTCATAGCTGGTAATTTGACCTATGTGCTGGATGCACCGCTGGGTGACCCACCTGCAGCTGATGCTTCCGATGAAGTAAAGAATATTTACCTCACTCGGAAAACTCAGTACTCCACAGTTCAGTGTGCTATCTTGTATGGTTTAGAATCGGAGCTTCAGAAAAGGTTTGAGAATTCAGACCCATATGATATTGTCGAGGATCTCAAATTGATCTTTGAGACTCATGCGGCAATTGAAAGCTATGAGGCTTCTGAAAAGTTCTTTAACTGCAAGATGGAAGAGGGCAACTCCGTCAGCGAGCATGTGCTTAAGATGTCTGGGCACGCAAACAAACTTCAAAGCTTGGGTATTGTGATTCCTAATGCTTTGGGGATTTACCATGTCCTCCAATCACTACCACCAAGTTACAAGAACTTTGTGATGAACTACAACATGCAAAACATGAACAAGACATTGCCAGAACTCTTTGCCATGTTGAAGTCTGCAGAAGTGGAGATCAAGAAAGAGCACCAAGTGTTGTTGGTCAATAAGACCACCAAATTCAAGAAAGGCAAGTCTAAGCAGAAGGGACACTTCAAGAAGGGTGGTAAGAAAGTTACCACTTTACGAAGAATACCAAGGCTGGACCTAAGCCCGATCTTGAGTGCTTTTCGCAAGGGAGAAGGTCACTGGAAGCGGAATTGCCCAAAGTACTGGGCGGATTTGAAGAACGGCAACATCAAGATGAAAGGTATATCTGATATACATGTTATTGATGTGTATCTCACTAGTACTCGTAGTAGTGCCTGGGTATTTGATACTGGTTCGGTTGCTCATATTTGTAACTCGAAACAGGTGCTGCAGAATAAACGGAAGCTAGCGAGGAACAAGGTGACGATGCGCGTTGGAAACGGATCAAAGGTTGATGTGATCGCGTTCGGCACACTACCCATTCATCTACCATCGGGATTAGTTTTATACTTAAATAATTGTTATTTGGTGCCTGCGTTAAGCATGAACATTATATCGGGATCTTATTTATTGCGAGACGGTTACTTGTTTAAATCCGAGAATAATGGTTGTTCGATTTATATGAGTAATATGTTTTATGCACATGCACCTTTGATAGATGGTCTATTCTTATTGAATCTCGATAGTGGAAATACACATATTAATAACATTGAGGCTAAACGTTTGAAATCGAGCAATAACTCGACCTATATGTGGCATTGTCGTCTTGTTCACATTGGAGTGAAGCATATGAAGAAACTCCATTCCGATGGACTTCTTGAATCACTTGATTTCGAATCACTTGATAGATGCGAAGCATGTCTGATGGGTAAAATGACTAAGACTCCATTTTCTGGTATGATGGAGCGAGCTACGGACTTATTGGAAATCATACATACCGATGTGTGTGGTCCAATGAGTGTAGCATCGCGCGGTGGTTATCGTTATGTTCTTACCTTCACGGATGACTTGAGTAGATATGGGTATATCTATTTCATGAAACATAAGTCTGAAACTTTCTAGAAGTTTAAGGAATTTCAAAGTGAGGTAGAGAATCAACGTAACAAGAAGATTAAATTTCTACGTTCTGATCGTGGAGGTGAATATCTAAGTTACGAGTTTGGCGAGCATTTGAAGAAATGCGGAATACTTTCACAATTGACACCGCCGGGAACACCACAACGTAATGGTGTGTCCGAACGTCGTAATCGAACTCTCTTAAATATGGTTCGTTCTATGATGTCACTTACAGATTTACCGCTATCATTTTGGGGTTATGCATTAGAAACAGCCGCATTCACTTTAAATAGGGCACCATCTAAATCCGTTGAAACGACACCGTATGAATTATGGTTTGGGAAGAAACCTAGACTGTCGTTCCTTAAAGTTTGGGGGTGCGAAGCCTATGTAAAGAAGTTACAGCCGGACAAGCTTGAACCCAAAGCGGAAAAATGCGCCTTCATAGGATACCCAAGGAAACTATTGGGTATACCTTCTATCATAGATCCAAGGCAAAATCTTCGTTGCCAAGAATGGATCCTTTCTAGAGAAGGAATTTCTCTCGAAAGAAGTGACTGGAAGGAAAGTAGAACTCGACGAGGTTGTCGAACCTTCTCTCGAAATTGCGAGTAGCGCATCACCTGAAGAAGTTCCTGTGGTGCCTGCACCAATAAGAGAGGAAGCTAATGATGATGATCATGAAACTTCGGTTGAAGTTGCTACAGAGCCTCGCAGGTCAACGAGAACTCGTACACCTGCATTGGTATGATCCCGTTATGAGTGTCATGTTGGTGGACAACACCGATGACCCTGAGACATATGAGGAAGCGATGATGAGCCCAGATTCCAATAAATGACAAGAATCCATGAAATCCGAGATTGGATCCATGTACGAAAACCAAGTATGGACTTTGGTGGACTTACCGGATGGCCGAAGGTCACGAGAACAAATGGATCTTCAAGAAGAAAACAGATGCCGATGGTAATGTTATCTGTTTATAAAGCTCGACTTGTCGCAAAAGGGTTTCACAAATTCAAGGAGTTGACTACGATGAGACTTTCTCACCAAAGAGCGGCTAAAGTCTGTGAGGATTATGTTAGCAATCGCTGCATATTACGATTATGAGATATGGCAGATGGATGTCAAAACAGCATTCCTCAATGGAGACATTGATGAAGAGTTGTATATGATGCAACCCAAAGTTTTTGTTGATCCTAAAGATGCTAACAAGGTATGCAAACTTCAACGGTCCATCTATGGATTGAAGCAAGCATCCCGAAGTTGGAATCAACGCTTTGATAAGGTGATCAAAAGTTTTGGTTTTATACAAACTTATGGAGAAGCTTGTATTTACAAGAAAGTGAGTGGGAGCTCAGGCATTCTTAATACTATATGTGGATGACATATTATTGATTGGGAATGATGTAGACCTTCTTAATAGTGTCAAGGAATATTTGAATAATAGTTTTCAATGAAGGATCTTCACAAGCAGCTTACATATTAGGCATAAAGATTTATAGAGATAGATCGAACGCCAAATATCATTGTCACAGAGTACATATTTGGACAAAGTTCTAAAGAGGTTTGAATGGAAGATAGCAAGAAAGGGTTCTGCCCATGTTGCTAATACGACCTTGAGTAAAACTCAAAGTCCGACATCGGCGTAAGATAGAGAAAGGATGAGTAAGACTCCTATGCCTCAGCCATAGGATCTCTAATGTATGCCATGCTATGTACTAGACCCGACATTGCATATGCCGTTAGTTTAACTAGCAGATATCAAAGTGATCCAGATCGGATCATTGGACAATGTCAAAAACATCCTTAAGTACTTGAGAAGAACTAAGGATATGGTTCTTTCTTATGGAGGTGATGAACAGCTCGTTGTTAATGGTTACACCGATGCTAGTTGGAACACCGATCCGGATGATTCTAAATCACAATCTGGATACGTATTTATTTTGAATGGTGCGGCAGTTAGCTGGGAGGAGTGCAAAGCAAAGCGTTGTGGCGAGATCTTCAACTGAATCGGAATACATGGCTGCTTCGGAGGCTTCACAAGAAGCGATATGGATGAAAGAGTTCATTACAGAGCTGGGTGTGGTTCCTAGTGCGCTGGACCCAATGTCTATCTACTGTGATAACATGGGCGCCATAGCCAATGCGCAAGAACGAAGGTCACACAAGAAGCTGAAGCATATCAAGCTACGTTTTCACGCTATTTGAGAACATATCCAAGATGGGGATATAAAGATTTGCAAAGTACACACAGATCTGAATGTGGCGGATCCGTTGACTAAACCTCTCCCGAGGGCAAAACATGACCAGCACCAAACTGCCATGGGTGTTCGGTATATTACCATGTAATCTAGATTAGATGACTCTAGTGCAAGTGGGAGACTGTTGGAGATATGCCCTAGAGGCAATAATAAATGTAGTTATTATTATATGTTTGTGTTTATGATAAATGTTCACATTCATGCTATAATAGTATTAACAAGGAAACATTAATACTTGTGTGATTTGTAAACTAAATTTGAAGTCCCTAGTAAAGCCTCTATATAATACTAGCTTGTTGGTTAATAGATGATTGTGGTTTCCCTATCATGAACATTGAGATGTTATTAACAACAAGATCATATTGTTAGGAGAATGATATGATGGACATACTCCTATAGATAAGCGTAGCATAAAGATCAAGTCATTTTAATAGTTCAATTGCTATATGCTTTCTGATACATAGTAATCTGATTCCTTCGACCATGAGATCATGCATATCACCTTTACCAGATGGATGCTTTGGTGACATCAAACACCACACCGTAACTGGGTGGTTATAAAGGTGGCATTGAGTGTTCGGAAAGTATTGGTTGAAACACATGGATCAAGAGTGGGATTTGTACATCCATATGATGGATAGATATACTCTGGGCCCTCTCGGTGAAATGTCATCCAATTAGCTTGCAAGCATGTGACTGGCTCACAAGGGATCACATATCACGGGAACGAGAAAAGAGTACTTATCGGTAACGAGGTTGAACTAGGTATGCAGAGATACCGACGATCATAACCTCGGATAAGTAAACTATCGTGAGATAAAGGGAAATTGATATCGTATGTAAGTGGTTAATTCGATCGCAAAGTAATCATAGAAATATGTGGGAGCCATATGAATTTCCAGATTCCTCTATTGGTTATTGTTCGAAGAAGTGTCTCGATCATGTCTGCATAATTCACGAACCGTAGGGAGACACACTTAAGGATTCGACGTTGTTTTGAGTAGTTATGGAATGATGAGAAAGAGACCGAATGTTGTTCGGAGTCCCGGATGGGATCCGGGATATCACGAGGAGATCCGGAATGGTCCGGAGAATAAGATTCATATAAGGAAAGTCCCGTTTCGGAGTTGGGGAATGGTTCCGGTGTTTTCATCGGGAATGTTCTAGAATGTTCCGAATGTCCCAAGACTCGGAGGAAGGGTACATGAATGTGTTGTATCAAGTTGGTATGATTGCATCATGTACTAAGTGTCATCGCTGTACCAAATAAAGGATTAATTCAAATCCTAGTTTGAAAAGTCAAATAGCTAGTTTGAAAAGTCAAACGGCTAAATTTGGAAAGAGGAAAAGAGGAGGAAGGGGGAAACCGAGTTGGGGAGGAGTTCCCTCCTCCAACCGGCGGCCCACCTCCAAGCCAAGTTGGGGAGGGACTCCTCTCCCTCCCCTTGGCCGGCCGGCCCCTCCACCTATATAAGGAGGGGCAGGGCTCCCTCCTAGAGACACACAAGACCCTCTCCTCCAAACCCTAGTACCAAGCCGTCGCCGGCCCTAGGGCACTCGCCGCCGCCGCCTAGGTGAAACCATAGCCGCCGACACTAGCCCCTCCTCGGCGTGTCTAAACCCTAGATCGTCAAGGGACTCTCTCATACTCCACCATACTCGCTCCGGCTTAAGGCGGCTCACGAGATCTCCCTCTACTTCAGACCACTGCCAGCCGGAATCGCGAGGAGAGTGCTACAACCTCCGCCATCATTGGAACAAGGGAGAGGAAGGTCTTCGCCGAGTCGAACGCAGTGACCGATCATGGGAGCGCTGCCGGAACGCAGTGCCAGAAGGATCGTCTACGCGATCTTGAGATCGGGAAGAGTACGACTACATCACCCACGATAATCCGCTCTCGTTAAACACTTTGGAATCTTCGAGGGTGAGTTATTCCATCGACTCGTTGCTACAATCTAGTAGATAGATCTTGGCTTGTTTGTTTGTATGCGGTAGAAAATTTTTGTTTTCCATGCTACGAATCCCTACATAAAAATGTGCTTGAACTTGTTGTTTGAAAGAAGTGTTTGTTTGTGATTGCTTGCACATTGCTTGAGTGAATTGTGATATGTGTGATTAGAATTATTTCCTTAGAAATATCTTGCCTATTCTAATCTCAATCCAATCCAAACAGATGACCACTCCAAGAGACTCCAACATCAAGGTTGATGACAACAACAACAACCAAGAGGACAACATGAGAGAACTCATAGGAACCCAAAACCAGTTGAACCAAATGACAGCTCAATTCATAGCCAACACCAGTGGGGAAGATCCAACCATGCAAGGATTTTTGGAAAACCAAGCCCAATTGTTGCATAAGGTGACAGATCAAATGCTCAACATGGAAAGCAACTTTTCCAAAGGAGTTTGTGACAACAAGGATGACAAAGATATCATTCTAGAAGGAACCAAAGCTTGCAATATTTGTGGAGACAAGGATCACACTTCCAAGGAGCATGGAGATCAATGCCCCAACTGTGAGGAGAAACATCCAGTTGGCCAATGTCCCACATCTCAAGCTACTTGTTACCTATGTGAAGGAAATAATCATGTCCCTATCCAATGACCCATCTACTCCATAGTTGAACAAAGGAACCAAGGTGGAGTGCAACAACTGATTGCAAACTATCAAGAGGGAGCTAAGTCTACCAAGAAGGATGTGGACAAAGGAAAATCTCCACTTATACCCCCATGCAATACAACCCAATTTAAAGGACCAAGGAAGAGACATATGAATTTTCCAAGGAGCAATAGAAGGTCAAAGAAACAAGTAGACATTCCTACCTATAAGATAACATATGAAGAACATGAACTAGAAGCACTCCTAGCTTTGGAGAAACCCAAGAAAAAGAAGGACAAAAGCCATGTACAATGTAATCATTATAAAGAAATGGGACACTATTCTAGTGAATGTCCAGAGAAACAGAAGTATAAGGAGATTGTCCAAGTATGGTGCAACAACTGCAAAGAGCTAGGCCATTATGTAGCAACCTGTCCACAAGAGATACGTGAAGAACTCAAACTTATCACATGTTACAATTGTGGTAACCAAGGACATTATGCAAGCAACTGCCCAGAAAAGATGAAGCACAAGATAAACAAGCCTATGAAGGATCTCAGCTTTGTCACATGTTTCAAGTGTGGAAACAAAGGACACTATACAGATGTTTGCCCAGAGTAGTTTCTCCAAGATCCCAAGCAAGCCAATATGTAATTTAGTTGGAAAATTTTTAAGGGTGGTAGTACCCTAGATGCTTTGAGCCTTCTTGTAACCCTAGCCTTCCCAAATCTCGGGACGAGATTTATTTTAAGGGTCGTAGCCTGTCACATCCCAAGATTTTCCAAATCTTGTAATGTGAAAAATAATGAATAAAATAAACTTTGTTGATTTTCAGGGTGAGCAGAAACTTTTGATTTCCAATTGGAAACCTTCAAACCTATTTTGATCAAGATAAATCCTAAAGGGATTTAAAAAGATAAACAATTAATAAAGGAAAATTTAAATATTTGGAATTACTATTTTGGATCTTTTAATAAAAAGATTTGGTTTTCAAAGGCAAAGGTAGAAAAATAAATAAGGATTATTTTATAGAGCCAAATTAAACCTTGGCTAAGCTTTTGAAATAAAACAGTTTGTTTTGATTAAAAGATTAAAGGTCTATTTAAATAAAATAATGAGGATTTATTAATATCCAATTTTATTAAGGTTTTACCATTTTTAATTAAACATCAAAACTAGTTAAATTATTTTAAGCAAGTTTTCTAAGTATTTTATATTTGCAAATAAAACCTACTGAATGGTTTTGGTACTATTTAGATTTAAAATGGAGATTTTAATAAATCAAAACCTATTTGAATTAATAACTAAGGCCTATTTTATTTAATTATTAAATAGATCCTAAAAGAATAAAAATATTATTTTATTTTGGGACTTGGAATATTTCTGTTAAACAGAACCAAAACTCAAGGCAAAGTTTGGAGGAGTTTTGAATTGATTTGAATGTTTAAATTGTTGATTGAATTTCAAAACAGAAAATCAAATTGGAAAAAGGAAAAAGTTTCAGTACAAAAAAAAACTAAAGGACTCGACCCAACTGAGCAGGCCCAGCAGCCCAGCTCCAGCCCACCAGCTCGCCCTCAGCGAAGCATTTTCCTACTCAACCGCGAACCCGCAGAGTCCCAGACAGGTGGCCCCTCTCCCTATCCCTCTCCCTCGCTGACAGCAAGGCCCCACCCCTCCTATTCGTCGTCTCCACCATGACCCTGTCGCCCCTGTCGTTGCAGCCAGTAACGCCGACGTTGATTACGCGTTGATGGAGGCCTTGATTCCTCCCGGTAACCGTGAACATTTAACCGCCCGCGGCTTCTCTCTCTTTGCCCCCAAGCAGCCCCTACCCTCTGCCTCTAGGCTGCGATAATTTTGCCTCGCATTGCCACTGACTCCGGCGAGTGCCGCAAGAAATTACGGCTAGTAGACACCGCCCCTTGCCTCATCGACCAAGCTCACACACTCCCCAGACCTAGGCGCACCTCCCCGTAGCATTAGCTCGCTCGCGCGCGCCCCTGAGCCTCGACAACGACGACAACCTGAGCGCCGCCGCGTCTGTCTTTTTCCAGCGACCTCCCCTAGTAAGTCTCGACCGCCCCGGTGCCTCCTATTGATGCTCACTTCATCAGCAGATCAAACCGCGTCTAACCATGCCCTTATTCTTCCTCGGGGTGATCTGCAATGTCTCCCTCGACGACCTCCAGAGCCGCCTGACGCCGCCACCTACTCCGGCGAGGAATCCCCGTCGCGTCTGAGCGCCCCTTGCCAAGCTGACCACACGTTGAGCATCACCGCGACTCCGCGAATCTGGTAAGCATCTCCCCCACTCCTCTCGCTTCCCGTAGCCACCGCACCACCACTAGCAGAGCGCCGCCACCGCGCGCCACCGTCGTCGCGCTGCCAGTTCTTGGCAAGGTGATAGGAGCCATTCGATCCAAATCGTAGTGACGCGATAGAGTCACTTAACGACGAAGGGGTACGCAATCTGATCCGCGCGATCTATTTAGATCCAACGAACCACAGAGCACGATCCGTGCGAACCGGTACGCGCCAATAGGAACAAGACACGTGGCCTGTAGTTGATTTAAAAGACAGAAACATTTCTATTAGAGGTTTGAATTTGTAAATTTCATAACTTTTGATCCACACGTCCAAAATTTGCAAATTTTATATCAATGGAATCAGCAAGACAAGCCCTAGCCAACCATGCCATTTGTTTAGTAAAAAGTTTCTGTTAAATTGTTTGTTTTTGCAGAAACATGTGTATGCTTGTTTAGGATATAAAATTTATTCCAAAATGATTTTGAGGATGAAATCTTTGCAAATTGGTTTGTTGTGAACCTACTGACCCTAGTAACCAACTCATGGATTTAAAAATGTATTTTGTGAAGATTAGGATTGAATAATTGAATTAGCTCATTTCTAGTCAAATAAAAATATTGATTTTGATATGGAAATGATTTTTGAGAAAAACCTTTGGCAAAAGTATTGATTCAAACCTACTGACCCTAAACACCAAGTTTTGTGAACTAACAACTTATTTGGTGAACAATATAAAATTGTTACTTTGCTAAAAACATTTTCCACCACATAAAATAATGATTTGATTTAAAAATGGTTTATAGATAAAACCCTTTTGCAAATGACTTTGCCACTTTATAAAAATGACCACTTTTGAACCTTACAAAGTATAGAGCCTAGTAGAAACCACCTTTGCAAATAAAACTATCTTTTGCATGCTTGCATGCATGACTTTGTTTCTATTATTTTTTTTGTGTTAAATTTTTTGAATATTGGTTGGAATGCTACTTGATTCTATGTTTGCTTGATTGATTTGTAGTGAAGATTAGAAGAGTGTGATATTAGCAAGATCAAGAAGTGAACCAACATTCCTCTACCAAAAAGGCAAGTGACACTATCATCTAAAGTCCTACTATTTTCATTTAGTGGATTTGAAACATGCATGAAAATGGATTTCTATACTATATTGCCATGCTAAATCCTAATAGGATACCCTTATATATTCCTTAGTGAAAACAATGTAGTTGTATTATGCTTAGACCTGCTAAAAAAATTTGAGAAGAGATACATGTTGAGATTATGTGAAGTTTTGAAAGACTTGTGTTTTATATAATAAAACAAGTACTCAATGAACCACCTGGGTGGAAAAAGATACTCAAGTTTTGGACAAGGTGGCAACAAAAGGAACCATGTTTATATGGCAATCTCTTTGTGTTGTGCACCAGAAGAAAACCACCCAGGGACTTAGAGATTGAACATGCTAAGCAACAACAAAGATGCAAGAGCATGAAAGGCAAAATGCTTAAGAACAAACTCAAGGCATAAACCATTTCCCTTAAACCCTCTAAAACCTCTCCCCCATTGGCATCAATTGCCGAAATGGGTGACAAGTTCTAGAAGACCAATATAGTGATAAATCCTCCAAAGGTGTGCATTCGCACATATCCAATGATGAATACTTGGGAGGAAGTAGAACTATATCGAGTACCCAAAGATTGCCAAAATAAATAAAATAAAAGAAGCATCAACAAATGATGTAAGCAATCACAAGATCCGACAAACCAATTGAAAACAACAAATGAGTCCAAATGGAAACAACAAGATATTATGATACGAGTAGATGAGTGTTTTAAATAACAAATAGAGAAGCTCCCCAAGATTTGTGTACAATTTAAAATAAATGCATTGGAATACATAATGCACAAATATGGAATACTTTCTCCCCCATAAGTATTTAAACCACAACAAATGAAAGATCAAATGAATGCTTAAATAAAATAGAGAAGCTCCCAAGATTTGTGCATACTTTAAAATCGGCGTATTTCAATACAAAAAATGCACAAATATGGAATCCTCACTCCCCTATAAACATTTAAGGCACAATAAATGAGAAAGAAGACAAATGAGCATTACTAAATGAATTAGATGAGCTCCCCAAAGATAATGCACCAATTATGATAATTGCATTTGGGAACAAAGTGCGTAATCATGGAATCCTCACTCATCCAACTCCATGTTAACAATACAAGGCATGAGAGAACAAATATGATAAGCACAAAGTGATGCTATAAATAAAATTAGGAAGCTCCCCAAGGTATCTGCAACATTAGGTTTTTGTATGTGAATACAATGTGCACAACATGGAATCCTCACTTCCTCTATTTTACTTATAAAACAACTTAGTGCAAATGAGCAAATACCAAGGCATAAAATTTGCAAGAAACAAATGGTTGAGCAATAAGTAAGAGACAACATATTAGCGGGCTCAACCATAAGGATGTGTGAGATGCATGACAAAGCATATTATAAGACTAGTACAAGGATGATCATTGCGTATCCACATAGTCTTCAATGAATTATATTGCTTAGTATGACCATACAACACACACGAAACAAGATATCAAGAAAAAATGAGTAACCTCTTTCATGTGTATAAGTTTCTAAGTAGACAAACTTGCAAAGATATTGATCCACAAAGAAACATGTACACACAAAGTAGATACTTAGAATCAATAGAGAAAGATATCCAAAATGAAGTCATGACAATAACAATAAGTTTTTTCTTAAAAGCATGGCCAAAAGGCTCAAATATCTTATTGTACATCGATGAGCTTCAATAACCAACACACCCCATACATTACAACTATCACCAAGGGAAAAGGAGAAATTTGGAATATATGGATAAAGGCAACAAGTATCACAAGGAGAAATCAACTAGCAAAATTTCACTATTGCACATGAGAGAAGTTGAGGAAAAGATAGGCAATAAAATTGCTAGATTGACATATTTGGGATTGGTGGATCATATGCATGATTTTGTATAGTCCCAATTATATGCACTCATCTCAACTTATGCACATATACAATAGAGAGTCCTATTAATACCATGGCTAGAGATACAATCAATAAATATAATAACAAAAATTCATGCCAAGATGCAACCTACAAAAGGTTGGAAGCAATATAAATATGCATGAGGAAGAGATATTTGTTACCGAGATATAATTGGTAGGATGTATAGGATAGGAATTCGTTGATCATCCTACAGCTTGCCTCAAATTTTCTTGTAAGCACTACTTCTTAAAAATCGAGAGACAAGCATCCAATATATCTCCAATGTACCTAAAACACATTTAAGTACAAAATGGTCCCCAAACTTATTGGGTCCAAAGTAGTTAGTGCAACTACAATACATAGGAGAGACTCCACATAATTATGTGCATACTGATATGAAATTGAATTTCATGCACAACTTAGCCGATGGGAATCGGTGGAGTTTCCTCTATATATTGGATTAAAGAAAGCAAACATGCCTTAATATAAACATATAGTAAATATGCATACATAAAGCTTTCATGAACCAAAATTGAGGTACAATTTGAACAAAAACACCAAGTAAACCGAGTTGGCACACACAAGAGTGTGACAAGACAAGCGGTGTCCAAATTGTATAAAATAACCAATTCAACACATGAAAGAGCATAAGTTCAAAAATGAACTAGGCAAAAGCCAAAGAGCAAAAGATAGAGAAAAATACAAATGCTCTAGGATTTATCTCATTCTAAAATGGTCAAAGTGTGAAACAAGGAATGAGACAAAACCAACTCCCAAAAAGAGTAAGGTTCTAACAAGTAAACCAAACTCTCCAAACTTTTCATGATGGCACAAAATACCAAAACAAAAAGATCAAACTTCCAAGCACATAAAACCCGATATGGATCAAACAAGGAAGCATAAAAGGATTGTTATAGATAATATAGGAGAGCTCACCCATAAGTAGTACATTATATAGAATTTTGCTTTTGAATGCAAAATGCACACAAATGAGATCATCACTACTACCTACATTAAATAAAACACATGAGAATACCAATAAAATAAGAAGATTCATAAGAGGCAAGGAAGGAGTGGGAGCACACAAACCATTTACTTGGCCAAAGATATGACATGGTTAAGCAAAGGCCAAAGTGACTATGATCAATAAATTCTACCATAACTTGAGTACTCATTGTCCAAGGACAAGAAATTTGGGAATAATTTTCCCAAGGTAGCTTTCATGGATATCCAAGATCATAGTCACAACAAGAAGCAAATAACAAAATATAAGAATTGAGCATGATACTTCAAGCAAGATTCTTGGTAGCTTCCAATAGTCACACAATCACTAGTGATTAGAGTAACTTGAAGCAAATGGTTTCCATGCGAATATATATATATCTAAATATGAGGAAACACATACCAAGAATCATTCTCATATACAAGATCCAAAATAAGATCAATAAAGGCATTCAAGCAAATTGGAACTTGTATGAGCAAATGTGTCACATAGGTGCTAGATAATTATCAATATCAATTCTTAAGTGACACAACCTCGAATATTCACATTTTCTAGGATTTTACTATGCACTAAGCATATGACTCCCCCATAATGTGAAACTACCATAAAACCAACACGAGGCAAAAGGATACAAATAGAGATAATTAATGGACATTATAAAACTTAAATTTCTCATGAGGATTATACCACATAGAGATTAGACAATACTCCAATATAAATACTAGGTGGTATTCCTCATGTACACATAATTTTAGGATTGTGGAATGCCCAAGCATAACACTCCCCCAAAATGGGATAATCCATTAATCTCTCATAAGAGCCAAATAAGGTACCAAATATGACCAAGTAAGGCTCAAACACAAGAAACACACATACATGGTGTGCCACCTAATTATACACAAATATGCTTGATACATGAAGATAATTAAGTGGAAAACACAACATGTACAAAAGCATGGAAGATACAAAACCAACACATGCACAAGGGGGCGAGTAACTTTCAATGTAATGAGTTAAGCATATGTTACCGCAAAGAGGAACATTGGATATATAATATAATCATGATAATCCAAATGGCTTAGCTTGACAATAATAATTGATGAAGATCCCTCAATTCTTCATAATGTAGCCAAGTCTCCAATGCCCTCCATAACACACCTATTGATAAAGTTTTGGCTTGTTGGTCCCCAACCAAGTTGGGTCCTAAGAAGTTAGTCACAATAGGCTTGGCAACCCAAATGGATCTTTTCTTGACACCACATTGGGCACCAAAAAATTTGGCAAACACATTGCCAACCTCATCCTTATAAAGAGAATAAGCATCATGAATAATGATAGGGTTGGATGAGAAGATACCAATAGTGCATGAGGAAGAAATGTGCCCTTTCTTACGGCAAATGTAGCAAGTTCTTCTCTTGCCATCTTTATTTTTGGATGAAGCAACAACTTGAGGAAGATCTTGAGTCTTCTTGGGAGGAGGCCCATCTCTAACAAGATGTAGAGCTTGAGGCCGCTTCCCTTGTTGCTTCTTGCCAAGGGACTTCTTCTTTAATGGGAAATGTTTGACATGATGCCCTTCTTCCTTACACTTGAAGCAAACAATGTTGGCCGGATTCTTGACTTGATCTTGGCCATTCTTCTTGTTGTCCTTGTGCTTCAACTTGATAGTGGACTTGTTCTTGACATTGGAGTTGAATCCAAGCCCACTCTTGTCATTGGGGGATTGTTGCACACTCAAGATTTTGTTGAGTGCGGCCTTCCCTTGATGACCCTTTTTCAAGTCATTTCTCAAAGAAGTGACTTGAGCCTTGAGCTATTTTATTTCCTCTACATGGTTAGTTTCAACAAAAGTACTAGAGAAAGCAGATGCTACATTGTTAGAGCAACAAGGCATGGAATGTAATTCATCACGAGATATAGCATGGTTGTGAGAGGATGAATTACAAGGACTAGCACATGGCAATATAACATTTGGAGTAGATATAGTGCTAATGTCCACATGAGGCCCACTAGATGTTACCTTTGACACGATGGCCTCATGAGCTAAATTTAGCCTACCATGGGAGAATAGAAGATCCTCATGCGAGCTTGAGAGCTTAACATGACTTTCTTCTAATTTCCCATAGTTGCTAGTTAGCAAAGCAAGTTGAGCCTTTAGCTCAACATTCTCCTTCAAAATAGATGCTTCACAATAAGTGGAGTTAGTAGCACAAGCATCATCATTATTAGCAAGAGGTGAGGGCAACTTGGTAAGCTCTTTTGAATATGAAGCTTTAAGTTTCTCATGTGACTCGGTGAGTTTGATGAGCTCACCCTTGATGACCCTAGAGCCATTTTTGAGGTGCTAAAAATCCTCAAGGAGTTTAGCATAAGCACCTTCAAGTTCATCATTTTTAATCTTGAAGGAGTTTGCCACCGCAAGTTCTCTATCATGGTATTCCTTTACTCTAGATAATTCTAGAGTAAAAGTCTCCTCAAGAGATTCTTTGGTGGTTTGTTCTTCTTTAAGAGAGTCCTTTAGTTGTGCAAATTCATTAGCATACTCACGCTCAAGAGCAAACTTTTCATCAATTAAGTTTTCTTGCTCCTCAATAAGATCATTGCCTTCTATAGCACAATTCAAGATTTCAAGAAAGTTGGAGGAAGCAATTTTATTTTTGAAGAGAGGGCTATAGACAACCTCTCCCATTTTCTTAATAGAGGTAATATCATACTTACTTCGATAATCATCATTATCGTTCTCAACCTCATCATCATCATCATCATCATCATCATGAGATACAATGGGATTCAAAGAGGTTAACTTTGTTCCCTTGGCCATAAGGCATATGTGCGAACCAGAGGAAGGTGATGATGAGATTGCACTTGTAGCTCTCTTCAAGACCTTGTCTTGGCCCATAGAATCTTCATTTTCCTCTACATGGTTAGTAACACAAGCAATAGAGGAAATAGAAGCATTTTTATCATGGCAACAAGACAACACAAGCATATCATCATGAGATTTATTCAAGTCATTTCTACATGATATGCAAGGACGATTAACACAAGCATGTAAGAAATTGGTAGTGCTAGAAGTGTTAAAGTCCAAAGATAGATCATTGCAACTAGATAGGGATGAGTGATTACAAATAGTAAGCACACTATCCAAGTTGCAATTTCTATCACCACTCACCATATCATTACCTTGTGAAAAGTCACATGTTGGTGAAGTGGTAGAGGATGAGAACTCATCTCGACTCGAAGTGGAATCAACACAATCATCCTCAATAATGTTGGACACAACATATTTATCTTGAAGTTTTGTCCATAACTCATGAGCGCTCAAAAAAGGAATGATTGAAGATGTAACTACATAGCTCAAAGCATTAACAAGCACATTAGAAGCTTGAGCATTAAGATATAAGTTTTTCTCATCCTCACAAGATAGATTTTTGAAATCCATAGGAGGAGAAAAACCTATATCTACAATACGCTCCAAATTTGGGTCCATGTCCCGAAAATGAATAAGCATACGAGTTTTCCATATATCATAATTTGTGCCATCGAATATGAACATGTCATTATGCACTAATCCTCTAGCCGACATCTTTACTCTCAAGGCGGTGAAGCCTAAAATGAGAGACCGGGCTCTAATACCAATTGAAAGGATACGGATGTCGCCTAGAGGGAGGGTTAATAGGTGATTAAAACTATTCCTAGAGTGGCTCAACAAAGGCGGAATAAAACTAGTGTTTACTTTGTAAAGCACAACCTAGAACAACTAAGGTTCACCTATGTGCACCAACAACTTATGCTAAGCAATACAAGCAACAAAGTGATAGCAAGATATATATTACTTCAAGCACGAAGGCTATAACAATGTAAAGTGCATAAGTAAAGAGCTCGGGTATATAGATAACCGAGGCACGCGGGGACAACCATATTTTACCGAGTTCCTCCCAACATGGAGTACGTCTCATTTGGAGAGGGGGTGGTATCAAACCACCAACGCCACAAAAGGCCTCCCTTATTCTCCGGTGAATCTCACCCCAATGGGATCGATCCACGCTTCCACTATCGGTGCACTTGTTGGTGGCAAACCGGAACCTCTCACAAGGTTGGGGCACTTCTCCACAACTTAATTGGAGGCTCCCAACAAACGCCACCAAGGACACAACCTGCAACACCAACAAACCGTCTAGGGTTCCAAGAACCCAAGAGTAAAAAGCTTCTCAACTTTCACTCACCAAATCCTCCGGGGAGAACTCAAACCGATGCACCAAAATGCAAATGGCAAGAAGACAAGTAGTGCTCAAATCCTTCTCTCCCAAATTCCACCAAAGCTACAAAAGCTTGTGGGGGAATAAGAGAGGAAGAACAATGGAGGAAATCCACAAAAGACTCCAAGATCTAGATCCCAAGATGTTCCCCTCACTTAGAGGAGAGATGGATTGGTGGGATTGTAGATCTAGATCTCCTCTTTCAAATCCCTAAAGTATATGCAAGAATCAAGGGAGGGATTGAAGGGGGAGAAAGCTCAAGAGGGTCAAGAATGGAGGAGAAAGCCTGTAAAACTCGAGCCATTGCATTGGGGAAGAAGGGCCCCTTTTTATATGCCCACAGATTTTTGACCGTTTTCTTCCCGTTGGGGAAAAGTCAGACCGGAGACTCCGGTCTACACCGGAGATTCCGGCCCAAACTCCGGACCAGCCTCCGGACCGCCCATCTGAATGACCTGGGCCATCCAAGACCCAACAAGACCGGAGACTCCGGTCTTCCAACACCAGAGACTCCGGACTGAGGAAACACCGGAGACTCTGGGGTAGCCTCCGGACCTGGCTCCGGACCCCCATACAGTATGTCCTAGCCCTGATTCTGAAGTCACCACCGGAGACACATCCGGAAACTCCGGACCACACCAGAGACTCCGGTCTAGGCAGACCGGAGACTCCGGTCTGGACCAAATAAGAGGCAAACTTCAAATGGCGATATCTAGAGTTTGAAAACTCCGATTGACCCGAAACCAATTTTGTTGGAAAGAGGACAAAAAGGGCTACCCAACAAAAATTGGAAATATTGGATACCACCAAGAGAGAACATTTCATGTATTATAATGTGAGATACCTCTCTTGGAGAGAAACCGTAAAACCTCAAAGACCAAAAATGCAATATGATATAAAAGGGAAATCCGTTTTTTATGAACTAGAGCTTGTTATGAATATTACCACAAGCTCTAGAACCTCACATGGATAAGATCCAAATAACAACCAAGAAAGGATGATGCTAAGTATGCAAAGGTTTGAGCTCTCTCTGAATGATATGATCGAGTTACTCACTTGGGAGCCCCTCTTGATAGTACGGTTATCTATCCTATAAACCGGTATCCCCAACTAACACTACGAGACCGGTAAGAAGGAAACCCTATCAAGATCATACCTTTGTCTTGTGCATATTCCACTTGATTATGATGTAGACGGTCTTGTCCTTCTCAAGATGGAACATATTTCTTGATTGCTCTTGTACGCACTTGCTTGATGAAGGCTTGCAAGTTACTCCCCCATACAACATGGGGAAACCTTTACTTTGACCTTGTCTTCATCGATCCATGATCACCGAGGATGGCAAGCTTTAAGCATGAGATCTTCTAGATATTGCACATATTAAGCTTGCACATCATTTCTTCTTTTCTTCATTATGTTGATGCCTTGAAGGTACACCAGAGATATCACTCCATCTTATTATTCAAGACATACTTGTCATAGCTTTAACTCTCACATGACCAATCTGTGGACCATTCTTTGAACACCTTGGTCACCACATGATCCTCTTCACTTCTTATCCAAACCTTGAAGCCAACATATGGTTCAAGCATTGCCTATGGACAATTCCTACAAGTACAACTTGATACAAGCATTAGTCCATAGAGATTGTCATTAATTACTAAAACCACACATGGGGGCCCACATGTTCTTTCAGCCTACACTACTGTTATTATTACGTATTTCCGCTGCTTGAAATTGTATTAAGAACTGGATCATGAGATCCCTATTTGTGTAAGACCTTATGTATGGTTTGTAATGGATGATGTATTGTGGTATCCAATTCTGTTATGTCTCGCAAAAATGGTAATCCTGGGATTGCGATGTATGGCATAACAGGCATCTGGGATTAAAAATCCGGGTGTTGACACGTGGCATTCGCACGGTTCCTGGCAGTACCGCACTATGTGTACCTGCTACTCAAGATGCCAAGACCTAGGGGTGTCATCACGGTCCACGGGAGCTTCACCCGATCAGATCACTGCGACAGGGACTTTAACAGAATCTCCCAATCATTCGGCATACAGGAGGAGCTCATAAGGCTCTGAGAGGTGACAGACAATGGGGCACCCCCAGTCTCAAGGCAGAACGCACCTGACATGTCGTTCGACTCAACAGTCAACGCGAAGAAGGTGCATGTCCACCCGACGGACTCCTCCAAGAGGGTGCTGATCGCCAACGACCTCAGCCCTGCATAGGAAAGCACGCTCGTCTAATTCCTCCGTGAGCGCTGGGAAATCTTCGCCTGGTGTCCTGCGGACATGCCAGGAGTTCCCAGGGAATTCGCCGAGCATGCATTCAACATGTTCCCAGATGCCAAGCCCGTGAAACAGTCCATCCGACGATTGTCCGAGCCACAGGACGAATCCATCGGAGTCGAAGTCAACAGACTACTCGATGCCGATTTCATCAAGGACATGAAGGAAACCGAGTGGCTGGCCAACACCGTGATGGTCCCTAAAAAGGACACGGACATCCTGCGGATGTGCGTGGACTTCACCTCGCTGAACAAGCACTGCCCGAAGGATCACTTCCATCTCACTTGGATCGATTAGATCATCAATTCGACTGCAGGATGCGAGAAAATCTCCTTCCTCGACGCCTATTCAGGCTACAACCAGATTCGACTGAAGGTCGAAGACCTGGAAAAACAGTGTTCATCACGCTGTTCGGAGTATTCTGCTATAACACAATGCCCTTCGGGCTGAAGAACGCAGGTGCCACGTACCAGCGATGCATGCAGGCATGCTTGAAGAGCCAGATCGGCCGCAATATACAGGTCTATGTCGACGACATAGTAATCAAAACAAGGGAGGCCAAGACACTGATCGACGATCTCCGCGAGACGTTCGACAACCTTGATCGCTACAAGATCAAGCTGAACCGAGAAAAGTGCGCCTTCGGCGTCCCATCTGGCCAACTGCTTGGCTACTTCATCTCCCAGCGAGGGATTGAGGCGAACCCGAAGAAAATCCGGGCCATAATGGACATGGAGAAACCGAAGAACCTCAAAGGGTCCAGCAGATCGCTGGATGCATCGCGGCACTGAGCAGGTTCATCAGCCGCATGGGTGAAAAGGCCCTGCCTTTCTACCAACTGCTACACAAAGTAGACAAATTCGAGTGGACGCCTGAATCGGACGACGCATTCGAAGATCTGAAGCGGCTGCTCTCCACCTCGCCCGTCCTGGTCACGCCAAAGGAACGCGAGCCCTACTGCTATACATAGCAGCCACGCATCAGGTGGTAAGCACCGTGCTCGTGGTCGAATGACCCAAAGACGGCAAGACCCACGGGGTCCAATGCCCTATATATTACCTCAGCGAGGTATTGACGCCGACAAAACAGAGGTACCCTCACTACCAAAAACTCGCCTACAGAGTGTTCATGACGGCACGTCGGCTGAGCCACTACTTCTAGGAGCATCAGGTGATGGTCGTCATCGAGGCACCCCTGAACAGCATCCTGAACAACTCGGAGGCCACAGGACGCGTGGCCCTGTGGGGCATCGAGATGTCCCCTCTAGACATAGTCTACGAGAAACGCCATGCGATCAAATCGCAGGTCCTACCGGACTTCCTCATCCACTGGATGGAGTTGCAGCTGCCGGACACCCCGGACATGACACAGTCATGGACAATGCACTTCGATGTATCCAAGCGCGAAGCAGGAGCCGGGGTCATACTGACATCCCCGCAGGACGAAAAGATAAAGTACGTCCTTCGGATGAAATTTCGAGCTTCCAACAATGAAGCCGAATACGAGGCCCACATCCATGGCATGAGGATGGCCAAGATCTGCGGCACAATGCGCCTGGTCATCTACGGTGACTCGAACCTCGTCGTCCAGCAGACGATAAACGAGTGTGATGCGCATGCCGCCAACATGATCGCGTACCGCGCGCTCTACAATTCACTCGAAGGAGACTTTGACGGCTGCGAGCTTCGGCACGTTGGAATAGAAAGCAACAAAGAGGCCGACAGACTCGCCAACATCGGCTCCACCTGCGCACGGGTTCCACCAGGTGTGTTCCTCGAACAGATCTGTGTGCCATCCATCAAAAGGAAATTCCCCAAGGGATCACCAGAAGAAGCAGAGCACTCGGGGGCTGCGCTACCCGAAGGACAGGAAGGACCCGAAAAGCTCGACACAGAGGTCGCAGTGGTCAACCTGATGCAGGTCATGGCAGTAGAAGAAACATGGACGCAGCCGTACCTGCGGTACCTAATAAATAGGGAACTGCCTGATGACCCGACAGATTTCCGGCGCATATCTCGCCGGTCCAAAGCCTTCACCATCATCAATGGTGAGTTGTACAAGCGTAGCATTTCGGGTGTGCTCCAAAGGTGCGTTACCATCGGTGACGGCAAAACTATCCTCCAAGACATCCATGAGGGCATCTGCGGCCATCATGCGGGCAGCCGCGCCCTCGTCGCCAAAGCTCTACGAGCCGGGTTCTACTGGCCAACGGCCATGAATGACGCCAAGGACATCGTCCAAAGGTGCAACGGGTGCCAGAGGTTCGCGGACAAACCGCACGCACCAGGATCGGAGCTCAGGCCCATACCCTTGGCCTGGCCCTTTGCCCAATGGGGTCTCGACATGATCGGCAAACTGCCCAAGTCCTCGAAAGGAGGCCACGTCTACCTCCTGGTCGTAGTCGACAAGTTCATCAAGTGGATCGAAGCCATTCCCATCACCAACCAAAAGGGTAAAACACCGTGAAGTTCTTCCAATCCATCGTCTACTGGTTCGGCGTGCCGCACAGCATCATCACCGACAACGGGTCGAACTTCATCTCCAAAGAATTCCAGGACTTCTGCGAAGCCCTCGGGATCAACATATCATACGCCTCTGTGGCGCACCCACAAACCAATGGACAGGTCGAAAATGCCAACGGCCTCGTCGGCGGCAGCATCAAGAAGCGCCTATTGAGCCCACTCGAGCGGCTCGTGGGAGCATGGGCAGAAGAGCTACCCTCCGTCCTCTGGATCCTACGCACAACGCCAAACAGCTCAACTGGCTACACGCCCTTCTTCATGGTGCATGGAGCCGAAGCCGTGTTGCCTGCAGAGGTACGCCATAAGGCCCCACGGGTCATTGCCTACAGCGAAGCCGAATCGACGGCCGCACTCGAAGACGCCGTCGACACACTTGACGAGGCACGCGACATCTCCGCGGCTCGATCAGCGGTCTACCAGCAGAGCCTCCGCAACTATCACAGCCGTCGGTTGCACCCAAGGTCCTTCGTTGAAGGAGACCTCGTCTTACGACTCAAGCAAGATCGGACAAAGAAGATCGAGTCACCCTGGGAAGGACCCTACGTCGTCACCGAAGTCATCCAAGGTGGCGCCTATCGCCTCAAGCATGTGGAGTCTGGAGTCGCATACTCCAACCCATGGAACATCGCACAACTACGACGCTTCTACCCCTAGCTACCCCCCTTTACTTTCAATAAGGCTATTCAGCCGAACAATGTATCTCCTCATTATGATATGAATAAAGCTAAGTGTCTCGCCCCAAAATTTATCTTTTTATCGCATTCCTTTATGCTACAAACACACTCGAGGGCTCCCCCTCACCTCACGACTTCGTCGACTGAGGATAACGCATGTACACCTGAGTAGCTGATCACGTCAAGCTAACGAAAAGGGCATGCATACAACCAAGCACAACGTGCTAAAAACAATGAACCTTTACAACAAAGGGCACAACACGCCCAGTCAAAATATATACAAATTATACATCTATCTTTTTATAGGTCCTACCTATTCTGAAGGATCACCTGCGCACGATGCTCAAAGAGATCTACAACTTCCTCAGCATACTGCCTCACAGTCGCATAGTGTGGGCGCATGTCCCATAGGCCACCATCTGGTCGAGGGGGCAGCCCAGCCGCCACAGCCACAAGATTTACGTCAGGGCGATGCTGCCACACAAGGGAAAGAGCGGCCTTCACCCCCGCAACTAACTGGTGCCACACCAGCTCCCTGACATGGCGCACATCTCGAAACTTCGCCAACAAGCCCCAGAGCGTCGATGGCGCCTCATCGAGGGGAAACATGACATGCAGGATCGACACCAAGGAAGTATTCACCTGCCGCAGCACCCGTGACACTTGGTGGGCACGATCCTGCATAGTCGCAAGGACCATGGCACGGTCGCGATCCATCCAGAAAAAGCCACCAGCCTCCATATCTTGTTGGGTTAGGAAATTGATCCGAACTGTAATGCGCTCCTTCTCCTTCCTCGGAACAAGGTTAGCACCTGCGACATTTACAAAGTAAGATGGCCCGCCAACAGGCGCATCCAAAAATGAGAAGCAGCTCGAAGAAACTTACACTACAGCTGTTCGGCCAACTGCCGCAGCTCCCCCATTAGATATTCCTCTCTGGCGGTGCCCCGCTCTGCCTTCGATTTCCAAACGTCCGCGTGGCCTCGGATGCCAAGCAACTCCTTCTCAAGACTGCGGACGCGGTCACGAAGAAAAACAAGCTGTGACGCATCATCCAAGGATGGTCGCGGCTGTGGAGCAGACGAAGTATCGACGGGTTCATGACCCGAAGGGCCCTAAAGGAAAACAGACAAGGATATGAACAACACACGATTGAAGAACAACATGAAGGCTCATTATATACAACAAAAATCCACTGCATGGCACAAGAAGTGTTCATCAAGACATTCCAGCAAAAGTCTATGACAACTACCCTACAACTAGAACGACATAGCCTAAGCATCCTGAGTGGCCTCGGAACCAGAGCGTCTGCCCTTGACCTCCTCCTGCTTCTTCGCCGCATACTCCGCGAGCAGGTCAATCAACTTCGTCCCATAGCGCTTACAGCGAGCAGCATAGAGAGCGAAGGTTACCTCGGAACCGTCGGGATCCATTGGCATCTGGGAGGTGACCTGATGAAGATCCAGCTCCGCTCCGGACGCCATGGCCATCGCCAGCCCCATGGACGCGCTGATGCCCTTTTGTTTGCGCTTGTACGCCGCAGGCGCATCCGCTGACAGCGCATCCTCCAACAAGTCGACATCCTCAAGGGCAACGCCCTTGGGGACGAGCTCCTTGTAGAAGCACCCGAGAACCTCCTTGGCTTTGGCGAGAGAGCCAACCACAGTACTGCACCGGTCTTCAACCGTCGCAGTAGCATCATCCAGAGCACTACCGTGCTCCAGGGCATTGCGGTTGAACTCAATGCCTGCGGCATCTAGAGAAACGGAAAAGGTAGAGTAAGAATCAAGCAAAGGCAGATAGACAAGGAAGCCGGAATAGAACATACAGGCGAAATTACTCACCCAAAATAGCTTTGACAGCAGCCATCAGCTTCTCGGCCACCTCCTTCTCGCGTGAAGCCGTGGCGGTAGCAAGCTGCTCCTCGCGGTCCGTGGCTTCTCATTGCAGGCGCTCCTTAGCAGCGGTTGTGTCGGCCAGCTCCTGCTCGAGGCGCTTCTTCGCCCCAACGGCATCCTTAGCCTTTTTCTCCGCTTGCCCAAGGCTCTTTTTGAGAGCATCAAGCTCGCGGAGGGCGGTGTTATTTTCATCTACAAAAAGCAACAAGAGCATGGATGAGCTTCACAAGCCAGCAGGCAGACGAAGAAGTAGAGGATCTAGTTAAGAATGCAACTTGAAGCCGCTGCAAGCTGGCCTCCAACGCTAGGTGTTGCTTCACCAGCTGGTTGGCGCCTTTCACAAAAGGCTGCAAGAAGAAGCAACTTGTCAGGAAAGGGCTCGGGGGCTGCGCCCAAGAAACGAGCAAAAATAAATCAAACACACGAAAAACACTCGGGGGCTCCTCCCGAGACACGCACAAAACAGAAGTAAATATCAGTAGATCACACGAAAATGGGGCTCGGGGGCTCCCCCCACGGCAAGAAGGGAAACACTTACATGATCAGACGGAGACTCTGAAGGTCCGGCTGTAGTCTTTTGGGAGACGATCACCCGAACCTCCTGCGGAGAAGGGTTCGGAGCAGCGCCCCCAGAGGTGGCCACCGTCTGAGAGGGAGGAGGCGTCACTTTCGACTCCCCCACCATCTCCTGAGTGGCATCGCTAAAAGAGCCCTCAAAGGAGTGGCTGCAAAGGAAAACACCAGTCAAATACAAGCAAACAACAAGAAAAGGTAGCAAAAAGCATCCGAAGGAACTTACGAGTCCATATTGCTCAAGTTGAAAACAGGCAAGGCCCTCTTACCCTTCTTCCCTCCCTTCTTCTCTTCCTTCTTTTCTTCCTTCTTCCGCTTCGCCGGTGGCTGTGGCGGTACAACCCGCACAGGCATGGCCGGAATGGGGGAGGAAGAGGCACCATCACCTCCACCGCGATGGACAAGTCAAGGCGGGTCCCTAGGAGTTAGCGGAGTCGAGGCATCCGAAGATTCACTCGAGCTCCGTGCCGCCAGGTCCGCCTCGCCGCCTCGGGCTTCCTCGATCGGATCGCCACGGAAGCTCGGACACGGAGTCCACGATTTGATTGTCCGGCGCATCCAGAAACCGTTCGGGTAGAGGGGGTACCATGCCAGGCACCTTGAACTCCTACACAATAAAGAAGAAAGTTTCAGAACAAATAACTGCAAAGAAAACGCACTCTAAAATAGCGCTACGTGCATGTCCCAGATCTACACCTGCGGAACGGGCCGAGAAGCACTGAACGGAGGGGTCCGCGACTTCCCCGGAAGGTCATCGTCAGCTTTGTACTTCAGCAGCGGCCAAAGGACTTTGGAGAGATCCTCAGCCGCAACTCTCGTTGGGTCATGGCGGCCATAATAAAGGAACATCGGGTGCGCCCTAGCCTGGAGCGGCTGCACCCGACATTTTAGGAAGGTGCGGATGATATCCACACCGTTCACCTCCTTCTCCCAAATCACCTGGAGGTCCTCCACCCGACGATAGAGCTCCTCTATCTCCTCCACCTCACCCTCTAGGATATGGTTCTTCCAGGATCTCTTAGGCTAGATTTTCTAGGTGGAGTCGAAAGGGGCAAGACCAAAGTTTTGCCCGTCCACTGTGGAGTCGCGGATATAAAACCACTTCCTCCGCCAGTTCTGGACGGACTCGGACATAGAGAAAGAGAAGAAAATAGCAGTGGATCAAAGAGAAATGACGCAGCCGCCAATCGGATAAACTTCGTCGGAGCCGGATTGCCTCTTCACGGAATAGAGCTTCCGGAAAAGGCCAAAGTGCGGCTCAATGCCAAGCCAGCACTCGCAAAACGCAACAAAGCAAGCGATGTGAAGAATGGAATTGGGGGAAAGATGGTGGAGTTGAATGCCATAGAAGAACAACAGCCCACGAAGAAAGTCGTGGACTGGGAAAGAAAGGCCGCGAATAATGAAGGTGATGAACATCACCCGAAACCCTGTGGGAGGACGGGGAAATACCTCGTCGCCAGGGACCTTGATGGCCTCCTTGTCCTGCGGGATTAAACCCCACTCACGAAGCTTGCGCAGGTCGCCCTCATGCGTCTCCGTGTGCCGCCACCCACCATCGGTGACACGAGTGGCGGCGGTGCCCTTCTTTCCGCCGGCAGCAGCACTAGTGGAGGTCTTTTTCGGTTCCCCCATGGCAGCGCGACGACAGCGGCAGTGCAAGCGCATGAAGGATGAGGGGAATGATCGGAGAACTTCTAGCGCGCGGCGAGAAAATCTCAAGAAAATGGACGCAATAGAAAGCAAGTGGCTGTGGTGAAAACAAACAAAATCTTTCCCCACAGTTATAAGGACGAAGAAGATGAACAGGGACCGTTCATCGGGAAGCCCTAGCGCCAGCATCAAATCCAACCGTCCACATGTCAGCACAGCAGTGAACCGTCGCTCGCATGCCGTCCACTACGCACGGAAAACAAGGAGACGCCGTAATTATCGCCACGTCGCTCGTGACCAGTTAACTCCAAGTCAGAAAGTGGGACCCACGTTCGTCCAGTCGCGTCACCTCTGGCGCCGCAGACGCTTGAGGTCACCGATCATCAGCACTGACGTCATCAAAGCTATACTAGCAGCGGTTACAAATTTTCGGCTAAACAGCTAAAGTACTCACTCGAATCTACGATTTGAGCAATTACTCGGGGGCTACTCCTATCAGGAGCGCTGTCCGCGCACCCGAAGCATGAATAGCGTACTGCTCCAATGATCTATTTCTTAGAGTCCTATGTCGAGTCTACGACTCCACTACAAACTCGGGGGCTACTCTCATAGGGAGGATTGATTCAAGCATTCGAAAAAATTGTGTCCTACGGACCTGAAGAAAACAACGGCTGAATTAAAGTCTCTACTCGAGTCTACGACTCGAACAGACACTCGGGGGCTACTCCCATAGGGAGCGCTGGTCGCGCACCCTATGAATTCTTCGACTGGGATCCTTCGGATCAGAATGCAAAAACTATTTGGCAACTTTTCCCCAATCAACGCTAAGTGATTAACATCCTCCTTGGCCACCTGAAACACCTCCACGATGATAAAATTTTGGATGATGTGTCTGCGACGCAAAGATAATACCTACAGATATCATCTGATGGCCTGGCAACGCACACGACTGCGCTTTGCTAGTGAAAATCCGTGCTAACAGGCGCGATGAAAATCCTGACGGACGCGTTGGGTACATCATTCGAAAACTACTGGGATTCCACTCCTGTAAGACCTCAACGGCCTGAGTCGAATTACGCCAGCACATGTTCCGGGTTCGAGTCGAGGGACTCGAATCTGAAGAAGATCGTGTTGTTTTTTCATAAGACAGTTAACTGACCCTGATGCGTTAGGAGAGTCAGGCACACACATCAACAATCCCTACACACTAAAATCATTCTCTGATGAACAGAAACAGCTGCACCCGAAAGATTGAAGAGTCCTCAGCTGAATCTATGATTCGACTAAACACTCGGGGACTATTGACATGGTTATACCCTACGGGTACACGACATCAGCATACCTGGTCCATCCCAAGGAAGGCCCACAAGAATATACGCGGCCCATGAAGATTTTCGGGTGGCCCAAGCCCATGATATCTTCGGATCCTTGGAGAGAAAGACTAGAATAGATAGAATATTCAAAGGAGCAAACCCTAAACCTGTAACCGACTCGATCTATGCCCGGGACCTGCCTACCTCTATATAAAGGCTAGGAGGGCACGATGAGGAGGGCATCCCTCATACCACCGCATACACACCTCCACGCCAGATTGTATCTGCGCACCCCTGGCACCCCCATCTTCTCCAAAACCCAAGATCATAACAATGGGCATTGACGAGAACAAACCTCGTCAATGTCACCTCAAATATTATTATTTTATCACTTACCTACTTGAGGACGAGCAGGAGTTAAGCTTGGGGATGCTTGATACGTCGGAAACGTATCTATAATTTTTGATGGTCCATGCTTGTTTACTATCTACTTTGCTTTCCTTTGTCTACACTTTGAGGTGTTTTATATGTTTTCTGGAACTAACCTATTAACAAGTTGCCACAGTGCCAGTTGCTTGTTTTCTTCTGTTTTTGGTTCCAGAAAGGCACAAAATCAATATTCTCAGAATTGGACGGGAGAAAAGACAAAGTCGATATTTTGTCGTGGGGAACACGAAGCCGGAGTACGAGACGGAGAAGACCCACCAGGGGCCACACACCCTAACTAATGCTCGTCCTCGAGTAGGTAAGTGATAAAAAGAAAAAAAATTGAGGTGACATGCACCATCAAAATCAAAATCAAACCCTTTGCAAGCAATGAAAGTTGGGATCAAATAACTCTAAACACGAGCATGAAAGATGGAGTTCTAACAATAAGACAAAGTAACTATGCATGCAACATAAAAGGTTACAAACAAAGATCATGAATAACAATGCATTGAAAGACGTTTGTTTGATTCACATATAGAAATCATAGCATAGTGGCATTCAGCATGTCCCTCATGGAGTAGCAAATAAATGCATAGGACACCTTCAAAGTTCATAAGAGTGACTAGATACAAATAGTTCAAAAAAAGCAATATCAACAATATGCATCAATCAATAAGTTTTGGGACAATGCACATAGAACTAAGAATGGCAACTATGCTCTCTTAACTGGTGCCTAAAGGTAGAAGATGGAGACTCAATATAATAGTGGAAGAAAGGCCCTTCATAAAGGGAAGCAGGGATTTCAAGTTTCAAAAAGAGCTTCCAAAAATTATGGTACTTGTTAGCTTTCAGCCCTCATTGCCCCTATCATAAGCATCTTGAAGTGATTAAGGTTAAATTGAACAAACTATGGAGTATATGCTTGACAAAGTATAAGTTGGCAATCTCATGTCCCTTGAATACGAGGGCCACACCGCATGCTACTCAACTTTAGTCACCTGTAAGTTCTTGTCATAGTAAGTACATATGTATCATAGAGAACCACCAACGGGGTACCCCTTGCACATGATACAGGAGCTATCCCATAACCAAAATGACAAGGCAAGCAGACAATGAACATCTCAGCATTCTTCTTATTTACCATGAGAATATGGTGCTTTTTTCTCTCTTTTCTCATTTTTTTTCTCTTTTTCTCAATCTCCTTTTCTATCTCTTTTTTTATAAGAAGAATGCTTCATAGATGTCACTATGGTGATGCTGCAAGTTTCCACCATGATTAGGCATGGCTTAGGCTAGCAGCCCAGGCGTTTCTCTAACACACATACATAACTCCATGGACTTACAAGCTCCCCTTTCATTTCACACCGACGACATCCATAAACAAGAGAGCATGATATCAATTGTGTACAATGTACAAGTGCAATGTTGAAAGTGTTCCGCATGACAGCATGGTTTTGCTAATCCCAACGTATAAGTGCAAGCATATACAACATAGATGACATAATGGTTCAAGTTTATTAGGGGCAAGAAAAATAAAGTGTGCCATCAAGTTTGTGAGAGCTTTAATCACTAAGTTTTCACATAACAAAATACTTTTTAATTGGAAGATAGATGAAAACAAGAATATACTTGGAATGGTGTAACACACCATGCATAGGAGTTTATAGTGGACTCTTTGGAATAACTTGGTTTCTTGGGAGTTGGATGCATGAGTAGAGCTTACTCATACAAGTGGAGGCTAGCAAAAGACTAGGAGCGACCAACTAAGAGAGCAATAATGGCCATAATCATGCAGAGCGACAAAACATTACTAATCAAAGCATAAAGTGGTATTACAAGTCAAGGACTAAATGATCATAGAGGCTATGGTGACTTGTGTAACACCCCCAGTCATCTGGACCGACGGCTGTCACTTCTGGCAGCTCAATAGGATCTCTAGACTAAACCCACAAACCAACACTAGTCTTTTATGCGCACTTTGTCCTTACTCGTGCGCACCCGGTACCCACTTCCCGGTTGGTCACCCATCCTAGAATTGCTCTAGGCCAAGCACACTTAACCTTAGAGTTTTTTCAGATGAGCTTTCGGAAAATAAGTTGCAAGTTGTTGGTATGGGTTTCCTATCAATCCTATTGAGCCATGCGCTAGGGTATCACATACACCCACCCTTAGAAGATCGACGTCCTCGTCGATCAACCACAAGCCAGGAATGTCCCCTCTTGGCACACGTCTGTGCGTCCAGTGCTGGCACATTGCCATGTCGTGTCCACTCTGGGCCACACGCGCCATGCTACACATGTCCGCCACTAGCCCGCACACGCCCATGTAACCGCGAGGGTCGGCTCTGATACCACTTTGTAACACCCCCGGTCACTCTGGACCGACGGCTTTCACTTCTCGCAGCTCAATAGGATCTCTAGACTAACCCCACAAACCAACACTAGTCTTTTCTGCGCACTTTGTCCTCACTCGTGCGCACCCGGTACCCACTTCTCGGTCGGTCACCCATCCTAGAATTGCTCTAGGCCAATCCCACTTAACCTTAGAGTTCTTTTTAGATGAGCTGCCAGAAAAGAAGTTACAAATTGTTGGTATGGGTTTCCTATCAATCCTATTGAGCCATGCGCCAGGGTCTCACAACTTGTTCATAGTCATATCATGGTGTGAGCATGTGCCAAGTCAACCCAAACAAAACATCAAAGGAGAGTACCACAATACTATGCTTTTGTATGCTAAAACAACGCATGATTCTTTTAAGGCACATTAAGCAATCCTAATTGTTTGGAACAAGTCATGCTACAGCAATAATCACTAAGCATAAAGTCAAAACAACATATAGCATGACATGATAAAGTCTAAGTCACGGTCAAAGCAAGCTCCTTATTGTACCACTATAAGCATAAAGCTTCCTACTCTTTTCCAACACCAATCAACTTATTTGAAACAACTCACAAAGATAATAATCAATAAATACCAGTGAGCTTGTCTCACAAATCCACAAAGAATAACTAAAAAGTTCTAAGCACAAAGCACAAGAAAACTAAGGCTAAACACAGTGCTAGCAAAAGAGAACACTCACGAAACAATAAGAGTGAAAACTAGAGTGTTCTAGGCAATGAAAATAGAGTGTGTCTCTATCCAAAAGAAGTGTGCTGGGATCCAACCAACTTACTCAAGCAAACTAAGCAAACGAAAACTAAAAACGAAAACTAAGACGCTCCAAGAACAACACAACAGTGCATAAACAATAAAAACGAAGTGTCTAGAAATACCTAAGCTTTTTATTGATGAAGAAGGGGATGCCTTGGGCATCCCCAAGCTTTGACGCTTGTACCTCTTGAATATTTCTTGGGGTGAAACGGGGTGGCATCCCCAAGCTTGAGCTTTTTTCCATTCTTCATCTCATTACATCATTCTTCCCTTACACCTAAAATTTTTCCTTCATACAAAACTTCACACATCATTAGCAACATTAGTGTATTCAAAATATAATAGACCTTTGGGTTTAGCTTTAGAACAGCAAAAGTTTCACTAAAAACACAAGCTACTGTAGCAATTCCCTCAACAAGCTCAATTTCCCAAAAAGAACCCAAAAAGGAATCAATAAGAAGCAAATGCAAATAATGGCTGAAATCTATCAAAATAGACCAGCAGGTAGAAACCAATTTTTTCGAAGACCTTCTGTTTCTCAAATCAAAAAGTGTTGAACTAATTCAAGTTATCTAACATACTGGGGGATTTATTCAAAAAATATTAGCTCAATCTGACTTACAGAGATTCTCACGGATTTTTACGGTGGAGCACAAAAATCTTTTTCGGGACAGCAACTCCCCAAATCTTACTTCCCTCTCATTAGAGGTCATTGTTGGCACCAAAAGCAAACTAAAAGGATAAGGATAGGTCATTACTGAAGTAATAACTTCCAAGACTCAAGAGAACTCTTGGGTTATCTCCCAACAAGTACTTTTCTTTAACGCCTTTAAGTTAGGCACGATAACATGAGAAGATGCTCACATAAGAAATATGAATTGAATTAAAGGAGATCATCAAGAAGCAAATTCAAAACACATTTAAGTCTAACCCACTTCCTATGCATAGGAATCTTGTAAAGAAACAAGTCATAAAAGCACAAAGCAACAAGCATAGGAAAGCAAAACAAGTGCAACTTCAAAATCTTCAACATAAAGAGGGGAAACTTAATATTGTTGAGATACATAAAACCATGTTTCCCTCTCTCATAATAACTTTCAGTAGCTTCATGAATAAAATTAACAATATAAATATCACATAAAACATTCTTATCATGAGCCACATGCATAAAATAATTATTACTCTCCACATAAGCATAGTCATTCTTATTAATTGTAGTGGGAGCAAATTCAACAAAATAGCTATCATTATTATTCTCATCACCATAATCATCAAATATAGGAGGCATATTGTAATCACAATTGAATTTCTCCTCAATAGTAGGTGGACTGAAAATATCATATTCATCATTGTAATCATCATATATTGGAGGTTTGGTATCATCATAAGCAATAGAATAGCTATCTTCCAAAGCTGGGGAAATAAAAAGATAATTTTCATAAAAACTAGCTTCCCCAAGCTTAGACGTTTCCATAGCATTAGCAATAATGGTGTTCAAATAATTCATACTAATAACATTGCTATTAGCATGCAAATAAAGTTCCATAGGTTTTTTAATTTTCTCTTCAAACCCTTCATGTCCTAACTCAAGATAAATGCTATAGAGCTCTCTAATTTTGTTGTTGTTTTCCATTAAGCCTAACTAGTGGAAACAAGAAACAAAAAGACAAAATTGTAGAATCTAAAGGAAATAACTTCGAGCACTCACACACCAAGAGGATGTGAGTACCTTTTACCTTACCTCCCGACAGCGCGCCTCGGAAAATAGCTTTTTACGACCTGTTGTCGTGGGGTAACGTGTGTGAGTGCTTTTTAACTTTCCTCCCCGGCAACGGCGCCAGAAAAAGCTTGATGTCTACGCACTTCTATTCTTGTAGACAGCTGTTGGGCCTCCAAGTGCAGAGGTTTGTAGAACAGCAGCAAGTTTCCCTTAAGTGGATTACCCAAGGTTTAACAAACTCAGGGAGGAAGTGGTCAAAGGTATTCCCTCTCAAGCAACCCTACAATCAAGATGCAAGAAGTCTCTTGTGTCCCCAACACACCCAATACACTTGTCAGGTGTATTGGTGCACTAGTTCGGCGAAGAGATAGTGAAATACAAGCGGTAACGGTGCCAGAAAATAGCTTGACGGTGAGGTAAAGACTAAAGGCAACAAGAAGGAAGCAAGCAAACATGTAACATATCTATATGCAAATGGTGTTTCAATGCTTAGAAACAAGGCCTAGGGATCATACTTTCACTAGTGAACACTCTCTCATATAAATATCCTCTCTTCATGATACTACTCTTAACTACTCTCCGGTTGGACACTCTAATCCACGGTAGGCTTACAAAAGCACACCTCAAAGTCCGCCTTCCCCGTCTAGATAACCCCACACTGTCACCTTGAGCGCTAGATGGTTCCAACAAACACCATAATTTCATAGAGACAACCAAATCAAAATATAACTCATGAATATATATGTAATCTAGCTTAAGTGCCACACACGCACGCACGCTGTCACTGTCACACACATGGGGAAAAGCATAGATCTATTAAAGCATGATGAGTATTTATGTAGACTCTAGCCTAAGTGCCACCACGGTATGCACGCTGTCACTTACACACACGTGGGGAGAGCAGAGATCTATTAAAGCACTTGAGTAGCAAGGTAGATCTACTTGATTACAAATCTCATGACCACAACAAGATAATGCATAGGGAGAGAGATGAACACATGGCTACCGGTAGATCCCTTAGCCTCGAGGAAGAACTACTCCCTCCTCATCATGGGAATCAGCAACGGTGATGAAGATGGTGGTGGAGATCGATGGAGATGGCTCTGGGGGAACTTCCCCATTCCGGCAGGGTGCCGAAATAGAGACGTTATGTCCCCTGAATCTCCCCTTCGATGGCAGCGGCGCAGCTGAAAGGATCGTATGGGCACCTAGAGGGGGGGTGAATAGGTGCAACTTCAAATTTTCTCCTTTTTCAAATTAAGGTTTGACAATAAGGTAAATTCTCTAGATAATGCACTAAGGTGAATTTACCTATATGACAATTATGCAAGAGCTACGACAACACAAAGTAGGAACAAGTAAGTAAAGTGCAGTAAAGGATAGAAGTAACCAAAGTGGTGGACGTGGAGACACAAGGATTTGTTTCCCGTAGTTCCTTCCTTTTGAGGGGAAGTACGTCTATGTTTGGAGAGGGGGTGGTTTCAAACCACCAACGCCACGAAAGGCCTCCCTTGTTCTCCGATGAATCTCACACCAACGGGATCGATTCACCTTCCACTATATCGGCAACCTTCAAGGTGGAAGCCGACACCTTTACAAGTTTGGGGCACACATCAAAGACAAGCTTGTAAGAAGCAAAACAAGAACTAGGGTTTCCAAGAAAACACTAGAACAAAGGGGCCCTCAATGAAATGAGGGGGAAATGAAGATCTCTTTTGGTGAAGTAGTAGATCGGGTCCTCCTCCTTCGATTCCCCAAAGATCAAAGACTTTGGGTGCTGGAATGAGGAGATCTTGAAGATTGGTGGCTCCAATGGTGGTCTTGACTTTAATGTGGATGAGCAACTTGTCCCAAGGTAGGTGGAGGGGTATTTATACCCCTCCAAGAAATCTGGCCGTTGGAGACTTTAATACAGCGGTAGTACAGGAAGTTCAAGCGGTACTACCGGAGAACTCCGGTACTATCGGACCTGGTACCGGACATGGTACCGGAAGACCAATATTCAAACTTCATAGGCCCTGGCCACAGCGGTACCACACTTGGTGCTACCGTAAAGCGGTAGTACCGCAAGTGGCAACCGGTACTACCGGAGATGCAGTGGAATCAGCAACTTGGTCGAAAAAAATCTCTGCCACGCCAGGTAGCAAAATGCGGTACTACTGCATTTTGCTACCTAGGCAGCCAGTGCCTTTTGCCAACTTACAAAAGGCTACTACCACGCCAGGTACTAAAATGCGGTACTACCACATTTTAGTACCGGGGTGAGCAGTGGCCTTTTAAAGGTTGGAAAAGGGCTCAGACACGCACGGTAATAAAATCCGGTACTACCGCATTTTAGTACCGGAGCGAGCAGTAGCTTTTGACAAGTGGTTAAAAAGCTACTGTCATGCTAGGTACTAAAATGTGGTACTACCGCTTTTTAGTACCTAGCCCGGCAGTGGTCTTTTACCACCTGATCTCAACTACTGCAGCATCCGGTAGCAAAAAGCGGTATTACCGCTTTTTGGTACCGCACCAGGCAGAAAGTTTCTGGACAGTTGTTTAACCGTTGCCAAGCCTTTTTCAATGCACCTGCGATACACTTGACAAATAATTAGTCTGAAATGTTTTTTGTTATAAAACACCAAAATCACTATGGATAGGAAATGCTCTTTCAATCTCCCCCTTTTTGGTGTTTGATGACAACACAAATTTTGCAGGGTAAACCATTGACAACAAGATAGAGATGGGGCTCCCCCTGGATATGTAGAATCAAGCCACATACTATCAATAAGTTACCTGGGAGTAGAAGTCGCACATAGAGCACATACCTTTGCTAAATAACATGTGATGACCAATATTGATAAGGAATGGGGAAGGTCGTCACATACACCACATAAGATGGATCCAAATGAGAATAGCCATATTACACACAAGATGGATCCATATGATAACCACACAGTCTCACCATACATAGCACAAATAGTTAGTTCACACATAAGAAGAGGCAAGTAAATGAAGTTCACAAGCGACTAAGAATCAATGGCAAGAACAAGCTTGTGACTTTTCCCACGCAAATCCCGCATGCCTAATGTGCAACTTCTCCCTCTTTGGCATCAAGACGCCAAAAAGGGGACAAGAGCAACACTAACGTCCTGGAGATCACTCGTCCTCATCATCATCCCATGCATCATCATGAGTAGGCGGGACACGGAAGGAGGAGGTGGCATCATCATCATCCCAGTGGCTGTGCTTGGAGATCCATTGGTCTTCTGGTGTAATGTTGTTCTCGGAGCCCTTGGAGACGGTCAAGCCTTGAGCCTCCATCATTTCCTTCTGACGAACAACTGATTTTTTGGCATAGACATGGGCCTCGTACATGTGTTTCTGATTGTCCACTTGGAGGCAGAATATCTTCTTGAGTTTGGCCTCAAATCTCTTGGCCCAAGATGGCTGAGCGGACTTGCGGCGAGAGACCACATAGTCAGTATCCTGTTGAGCATCATCAGCATCACCGGATTCCTCCACAACGGGGTTCCCATCCTCATCAACAATCTGACCATCAGCATTGTGTGGTTTGAGATGGGTCTTGATCAACAGATTCTTGTGGCGGTGAGTGACAAGGCGAAGATAGGGCAAGTCACGGGCAATCACAGGGAACTTGCTAATAATGAGAGCCATGATGTACGGAGCAAAAGGAGGCACCCTCCTTTGAAAAGTGGCACATACCATTTCATTCCAAATAACATCCATCACATCCATGGGAAGTCCAGAGTCACAGTGGTGGAAGGTGGCAAGCATAATATCCACCATGAAGGCATGTATCTCATCAACATTCCCAGCATGGGGGGCGACGGTCTCACGGAAGATGCGATGCAAGATGTCATATGTAGGTAGAAGTCCTTTGATCTTTCCAGGGATACCGCGCCCCCAGATGTACAGTGGTGCAAGAGCATCCTTCTTCTTGGGGCGATCATTGTCATGGCACCGAAAACCAACGGGAGTGTCTTTGCCACGGTCTTCGTACCCGAGAATGTCCGCGAACTCAGCCAACGTTGCTTGCTTGACAACACCCTCGGTCATCCAGGTGAGAGTCCGAGTCTGATTCTTGGCAAAGTGAACGGTTGCATAGAACTGAGTAATGAGCATTGGGTCATAATTGCACCGAAACTCCATAATGGGAAGCAAGCCAATGTTGGTGCAAATCTCAAGAGCTTCACCAAAGTAGTTCAGGTTCTTCCTCACATGATTCATCTTGATCCACTTTTGAGGAACCACCATTTTGTCATCTTTCATGAGGATCTCATGGAACACCCGCTCTTGGAAGTCCGTGTAGAAGAGGCTACCTTCCCGAGCATGAGAGCGAGCAGCCACATAGGGATTGGCAATCCGCGGGTCATGAAATTCTGTCTTAGACAAGTCAGATAGCAGCTTTGGCCCAGATGGCCCTGAACTGTGGCTCTTGCGAGGGCCGGAGGGAGGAGGAGATGGAGGAGCTTTACCACGACCAGCAGTTTGCTTGACCCCCCCCCCCCACCCCGACGACCACGAGTTGCTTGTAGTTTTAGACGAGCGCTGGGTTGAGGCATGACCTCCTCTTCTGACTCAATCTCTGACTCTGACTCATAGTCCTCGATCTCATGGTGAGCTTTGGAGCGTTTACGCGATCCCCGGGAACCCCCTGCACCTGTGAACGAATGAGAGAGATAGCATAGGGGTAAGGGCACAAGAACCCGAGACAAAACAAGGATGGAACTCTTGGTATAAAAAAATTGCTGTCGATCTGGCGGTAGTCTGGGACACCTGCTTTAGTAATCGGAAAAAGATTCCCGGTACTACTGGCCCGTGACCACAGGGCAGATATGAGACATGGATCCATGTTCGGGCAGTAAATTTGTTGTAAAACAAGAATTCCATCGGACAAAGTGGTAGATCCGGTAGATAGCACACAGTACAACCTCAAGGATACATGTTTTAGCCAAGAATCAAAGTTGCCCTAGATTCAATGGAGAAAACAAGTGAGAAGAGGAGGAGGGCGGTAGTACCGGTGCTCATGGCGGTGGAGAGTGAGTAGGAGCCCGCGAGGAGGCCGGATCCGGTGTGGATCCGGGGGAAGAAGGAAGGGGGCGGGGATCCGGCAGCGTGCTCGTGCTCCTGGGTGGTGCTGGTGAGGAGTGGAGACGGGGAACTAATGAGGCACTGAGAGGTGCCTCTTCCCCCTCTCCAATCTTAACCGAAACGCACAAGCGGTAGTACCGGAGCCGCTAGCGGTAGTACCGCTATCTTGATGCCGAAACAACGACGGTAATCGCACTTTGGGAAGTTTCCAGACAGGGATCTGGAAACAGATCCAGGAGCGGTAGTGCCGCTAGTAATTTCCGATAGTACCGCCAGTGAGAACCGGTAGTACCGTAACCATCAGGACATAGAGCCATGATACAAAAGGCGGAGGGTTCTTGTGCAGAGTAGATGAGTTTTGTCGGGGGATAAGAATGGCATGGGTTTAGAGAGTCACACTGATATGGGCCAATGCACTCAAAAATTACCAAAGAAAAACATATGGAGAGCCAAATGTGAGTGCATGACCAAACGAACAAAAAAAACCAACTAGAGGATGACAAACACGAGTAAGCAGATCAACCTCTCGATTGAGAGGGGAGCGGTGGCCTAGGCCACCATATTTGAGTATACTCGGCTTGGCACCACGAAGATATATCTTGGGTCCATTACCGAAACTCAACATTAAGCTCACATATTACAAAATGATATTAAGAGGAATGATTTTGTTTACTTTGCGCATAATGGGGGGAGGGATGGTCCAATCAATTAGGACCGCACTCCCCCTATGTCCATGCCTACACCTAAACCAGATATGGGTCGAGTATTAGGTGAGAGTGCAATATAATAAAGTCAACCTCCTTGAATCTATGATATTTATTTCATTCCTCAAGTAGCAAAATCTTGCTTCATCAAGTGGCTTCATGAAGATATCGGCAAGTTGATCTTTGGTTGAAACATAGGATAGATCAATATCACCTCGAGCAACATGATCTCTAATGAAGTGATGACGAATCTCAATATGCTTTGTCCTTGTGTGATCCACCAGGTTGTATGCAATTTTGATGGCACTTTCATTCTCACATAGAAGAGGCACTTTGTCACAATGCACACCGTATTCCTTTAAAGTTTGCCTCATCCATAGCAATTGAGTGAAAGCACTAGCGGCAGCAACATACTCGGCTTCGGTGGTGGAGAGATATATACAATTTTTCTTCTTAGAAGACCAACATACCAAGGACCTACCAAGGAATTGGAAAGCCCTGGATGTTGACTTTCTATCATCCTTGTCCCCCGCCCAATCCGAATCCGTGTATCCACAAAGAGCAAATGTTGAGCCTCGAGGATACCAAAGACCATAAAGTGGGGTATGAACTAAATATTGAAAGATTCTCTTGACCGCCATTAAATGGATTTCCTTAGGAGCCGCTTGATATCTTGCACACACACCTATACTCAACACAATATTGGGTCTAGATGCACAAAGGTAAAGCAAAGAACCAATCATGGACCGGTATACCTTTTGATCCACATCTTTACCATTTGGATTTTGTTCTAGATGAGTCTTTATAGCCATGGGAGTAGGAGCTCCATTTAAATCTTGCATTTTGAATCTCTTGAGCATATCTTGAGTATACTTGGCTTGATTGAAGAATGTCCCTCCTCTAACTTGCTTGATCTCAAAGCCAAGAAATACTCTCAACTCTCCCATCAAAGACATCCGGAACCTACTAGTCATAAGCTTTGAGAATTCATCATTAAAAGCTTTGTTAGATGAGCCAAAGATAATATCGTCAACATATATTTGGCATACAAAAAGCTCCCCATTGACCCTCCTAGTAAAAAGAGTGGGATCGATTTTCCCAACCTCAAAGCCACGGTCAAACAATAACTCTCTAAGGTGCTCATACCACGTGCGTGGGGCTTGCTTGAGCACATAGAGCACCTTATCAAGTTTGTAGACATGGTTTGGGAATTTGGGGTCCTCAAATCTCGGGGGTTGCTTAACATATACCAATTCGTTTAAAGGACCATAAAGAAATGCACTTTCTACATCCATTTGTTGCAACTTAAAGTTATGATGTGTCGCATAAGCAAGAAGGATACGGATGGACTCAAGGTGAGCCACGGGTTCATAAGTCTCTCCATAATCAATGCCTTCAATTTGAGAATACCCTTGTGCAACCAATCTAGCCTTGTTCCTCACTATAATTCCATGCTCATCTTGCTTGTTCTTGAATATCCACTTTGTTCCAATAACATTGCGGCAATCCTTTGGCTTCTCAACTAACTTCCATACTTTGTTTCTCTCAAAGTTGTTGAGCTATTTGTGCATAGCTTCTAACCAATCTGAATCTTCAAGAGCTTCCCACACTTTCTTTGGTTCAATCATGGAGATGTGTGCTTGGTGTTCACTGAACCTCTTCAATTGAGCTCTTGTGGAGATACCTTTCCTTAGATCACCAACTATATTTTAGAGGGAGTGGTCTCTTAACTCCAACATTCTTTCCTTTCTAGCTTCGCGGCGAGTGTGGATCTCCGTATTGTTTCTTGGAGGACCCTCTTCATCATTTTGATCCTCGTCTTGACTATCATCTTGACCTTGATCATCATTGGAATCAACCTCTATAATTGGAGGCAAAGATTGACCTTGGTCTTGATCAAGTGCTCTTCTAGCGTCAATTTGAGCTTGTCTCAAAACAGTTTGTATGGATCTTCCTTGACAAATTGACTTGGCACCACTTGACAACCCGTCGAATGGGCCAAGCACCCCTTGACTAGAGTTGACACTTTGATCACCATGTTGAGGGTCCACATCTTGTCTTAGCCTTGAGTCAATGTCCTCTTCGGTGGATGGAGCATGTTGAGGTTGTGAAGATGAGGGTTCCACTTGAGTGGAGCATAGTGTAGGGTTTCGTATCATGGAAAACAAAAAAATTCTACCGCATACAAACAAACAAGCCAAGATCTATCTACTAGATTGTAGCAACGAGCCGATGGAATAACTCACCCTCAAAGATTCCAAAGTGTTTAACGAGAGCGGATTCTCGTGGGTGATGTAGTCGTACTCTTCCCCATCTCAAGATCGTGTAGACGATCCTTCCGGCGCTGCGTTCCGGCAGCGTTCCCGCAGTCGGTCACACGTTCGGTACTCGACGAAGACCTTCCTCTCCCTTGTTCCAGCAGGCAGCGGAGGTTGTAGCACTCTCCTCACGATTCCTAAGGCAACGTGGCGTGGTACCGGAAGTAGAGGGGAGATCTCGCAGGGCTTCGCCTTAAGCCGGAGCGAGTATGGTGGAGTATGAGAGAGTCCCTCGATGATCTAGGGTTTAGACACGCCGAGGAGGAAGCTTGGCCGGCGGCTAGGGTTGCTAGGCGGCGGCGGCTTGACCTAGGTTGGCGGCGGCGGCAGTGGAGGTGGCGGAGCCGGCGGCTAGGGTTTGGAGGAGAGGATCTTGTGTGTCTCTAGGAGGGAGCCCTGCCCCTCCTTATATAGGTGGAGGGGCCGGCCGGCCAAGGGGAGGGATAGGAGTCCCTCCCCAACTCGGCTTGGAGGTGGGCCGGTGGTTGGAGGAGGGAACTCCTCCCCAACTCGGTTTCCCACTCCTCCTCTTTCCTCTTTCCAAATTTAGCCGTTTGACTTTTCAAACTAGGATTTGAATTAATCCTTTATTTGGTTCAGCGATGACACTTAGTACATGATGCAACCATACCAACTTGATACAACACATTCATGTACCCTTCCCCTCCGGAGTGCCGGACATTCCGGAACATTCTAGAACATTCCCGATGAAAACACCAGAACCATTCCCCAACTCCGAAACGGGACTTTCCTTATATGAATCTTATTCTCCGGACCATTCTGGATCTCCTCATGATATCCCGGATCCCATCCGGGACTCTGAACAACATTCGGTCTCTTTCTCATCATTCCATAACTACTCAAAACAACGTCGAATCCTTAAGTGTGTCTCCCTACGGTTCGTGAATTATGCGGACATGATTGAGACACTTCTCCGAACAATAACCAATAGAGGAATCTGGAAATTCATATGGCTCCCACACATTTCTATGATTACTTTGCGATCGAATGAACCACTTACATACGATATCAATTTCCCTTTGTCTCACGATAGTTTACTTATCCGAGGTTATGATCGTCGGTATCTCTGCATACCTAGTTCAACCTCGTTGCCGATAAGTACTCTTTTCTCGTTCCCGTGATATGTGATCCCTTGTGAGCCAGTCACATGCTTGCAAGCTAATTGGATGACATTTCACCGAGAGGGCCCAGAGTATATCTATCTGTCATATGGATGGACAAATCCCACTCTTGATCCATGTGTTTCAACCAATACTTTCCGAACACTCAATGCCACCTTTATAGCCACCCGATTCAGTGTGGTGTTTGATGTCATCAAAGCATCCATCCGGTAAAGGTGATATGCATGATCTCATGGTCAAAGGAATCAGATTACTATGTATCAGAAAGCATATAGCAATTGAACTATTAAAATGACTTGATCTTTATGCTACGCTTATCTATAGGAGTATGTCCATCATATCATTCTCCTAATGATATGATCTTGTCTAATAACATCTCAATGTTCATGATAGGGAAACCACAATCATCTATTAACCAACAAGCTAGTATTATATAGAGGCTTTACTAGGGACTTCAAATTAAGTTTACAAATCACACAAGTATTAATGTTTCCTTGTTAATACTATTATAGCATGAATGTAAACATTTATCATAAACACAAAGATAAAATAATAACTACTTTTATTATTGCCTCTAGGGCATATCTCCAACACATAGTTCTTCTCGATCCGCCATAAGGGGTTCCTCAACAGGGCGGATATATCCCACACCCATTCTTCCTATGGCATCCTGAGGCATTTCATCATCTGCATCACAAGCACCAACACGCCCCCCTTGGGGACCATCATATTCTTCGAAGGTCACACTACAAGATTCTATGATGGCTCTGGAGATCTTATCATAGATTCTATAAGTGTGAGATTCAATACCATAGCCAACAAAAATACCCTCTAATGCTTTAGACTCGAATTTAGACAAACGAACACCTTTTATGAGATAGAAACACTTACAACCGAACACCTGGAAGTAAGATATATTGGGCTTGTTACCGGTAAGTATTTCATATGGAGTCTTGTTGATTTCTTTGCGGAGGTAGAGCCTGTTTGAAGCATGCAAGCGGTGGAGATGGCTTCGGCCCAAAAGTTGTATGGAGATTTAAACTCCGCCAACATGGTCCTAGCCATCTCAATAAGAGTCCGGTTCTTCCTTTCGGCCACACCATTTTGTTGAGGGGTGTATGCAGCGGAATATTGATGTTTAATCCCCTCATCACTAAGGAAATCATTCAAGGTGTAGTTCTTGAACTCGGTGTCGTTGTCACTTCTTATAATCAACACGGGAACATTGTATTGCCGTTGAACCAAGTTGATGAAGTCGATAAAAGTATTTTGAGTCTCACTCTTCAACTTGAAGAAATAAACCCAAGAGTATCTTGAAAAGTCGTCAACAATCACCAAACAATATTTCTTCCCACCAAGACTTGCATGAGATGGAGGACCAAATAGGTCCACATGGAGGAGTTCCAAGATCTTGGTAGACTTGATTCGGTTCTTAGGCTTGTGAGGAGCATCATGCATCTTCCCTAGAACACATGCCCTGCAAACACGATCTTTGGCAAAGGAAACATTTTCTTTTAGTCCAACTATATGGCCCTCTTTATGGAGACTTTGCAAAGTTCTCATATTGACATGGGCTAGTCGGCGATGCCATAGCCAACCCACATCGGCCTTTCCGAATAAGCACATCGGACCTGTAGTGGTTTGCTCCGAAAAGTCCACCACATACAAGTCATGTTCGACGTACCCAACGAAAGAGACCTTGAGGGACTTGCTCCACAAGAGGACCACAATATCAACATCAATGAAGACGGCAAAGCCCATCTTACCAAGAGCAAGGACAGAAAGTAAATTGTATCCAAGGGTCTCAACAAACATGACGTTCACGAGTGTAATGTTGTGAGCAACCCCAACCTTGTCGAAACCCACTACCTTAGACTTTGATTTGTCGGCATATGTCACGGTGATTTGATCATCATTTGGCTTTAACTCCTTGACAATAGACGAGCTTCCGGTCATATGAATTGTGCAACCACTATCAAGCACCCACTTTGACCCTCCGGAAGCATAAGTCTACAAAAGATCAAGCTAATTTTTAGGTACCCATTTTTTAATGGGTCCTCTTTTGTTAGCAACAAGGGTATTGGTAACCCAAATAGACCAAGCAATATAACCATCATAAGGGCCAACATATTGAGCATACACATCACCATAATAATCACGCATTAGAACATAGTGAGGGTTAGTACTTCCCGCAAAGTCATCGTGTGACATAGTTTTACCACTTGTGGTCTTACTCTCCATAATGGTCTCTTGTGCGGGCTTGGCCTTCTTCTTCTTATTGTTCTTCTTCTTGGTTTTGGAAACAAAACCAATGCCCCCTTTATCACCACTACGCCTTTGCTTGCTCAATAGATCATCAATGGACTTGTTGCCTTGTGGAAATGTGGCCTTAGCAAGCTCCCCCTTCAACCTAGCATTCTCTTCAAGAATAGTTGTGCTACTCGATTGAATGAAGTTACTAGGTGAAGGAATATTGGCCAATTGAGTTTGAAGCGTTTCATGGGACTTTGTGAGTGACAAGAGTTCACTCTCCAAGGCCTTGTGAGCCTTGTTAAGCAAACTAAAGTCCTCGGCAAGTTTTTCATGAACCACACCAAACTCAATCTTGTCCTTTTTAGCCCTTTTGTATTTAGCAATAGCATGATCACGCTCTTTGATGAGTTTGTTAACAATAATGTCATTGGCCACATCAAGCCCTTCAAGTTTTAACTCAACTGACAACCTAGTTTCTTGTTCTTCTTCTAGAGCATTGTTTAAAGCCTCTAGCTCAATCATATGTTCATGCCCAAGTTTACATCTTACATCTAGAAGCTCTTGAGTATGTGAGAGTTGATCTAAGATGTTCCCAAAATGTAGCTTAGCACCACCTTCTAGGTTAGTCATAAACTCATCAAAGGCAATTAATTCCTTTTTAACACCAAGAGACATTTCATCATCAATTTCATCATTATCTAAGTCAGTAGAACGGGATGATGAGGATACCTCTGTTCCTCTTTCCATAAGGCAAGTGACGTTCTTGGTGGAAGAGTTCTCATTTGGAGAATCGAAGAGTGAGAATGTAGGAGTGGAGGTGGTGGCTAGAGCAGCCACACCATGAGAAGTTTCTTCTTCCTCATCTTCATCATCTTCATTGTCGGAGGAGTACTCTTCATGAGTGATCAAGACAATTTCTCCCGACTTCTTGTTGACGGGATTCTTTTTGATGAAAGATTTCTTGTAAGGTGCCTTGAGAGTCTTCTTCAACACAAGCTTACCACCATGATCTTCTCTCTTCTCATAGGGGCAGCTTGCCACAAAGTGATAGCGGTCACCATAATTTAAGCAAGTTCTCAACCTAGTGGTATTCTCTCTTTTCCCATTTGGATTACTTCTCCGTTGCATTTCCATCTTGGCCTTGGCGGGGTTCTTCCAAAAGTTCTTTGCATAGAAAGCCATATATTGACCATGAGAAATCTTGACTTCATCGGGATGGTCCATGGAGAGTCCTTCATCACTATCATCTTCATCCCCATGATCCACAACTTTGGCCTTCAAAGCAACATTGACAATATTGCTCATACCAAGGGCACGAGCATGTGCGTCTTTGGCATTCTTGGTGGCAACCTTGAAAGCGGCCATCTCTTGCATAACTTCATTGGAGGTCATGAGATGGTAGTTGTGTCTACCTTGCAAGCTCTTCAAGTCCGTGGGCTCAAAGGGCATGAGTGCGCTCACATATTTCCTTTTTATCCATGCATCATCCACATGTGAGGCACGCACATTTCTAAAAGCGGTGGTGGTGGTTTTGAGCCTTTGGTACATGTCTTCGTGATCTTCACCTTCTTTCATGTAGAAGCCTTCGGCTTCATTGATTAAAGCATCATATCGGTTCCTTCTCATACTCTCATTTCCAACAAACAATACGGTGAGGGCATCCCAAGCTTCCTTGGCAATGCTCAAGTGCTCAATGTGTGGATAATCCTTTGTCCCCAATCCTTGTTGAATCATATGCAAAGCAGTGGCATTGAGTTGACTATTGACAACCTCTCTTCTTGTCATGTTGTTTGGAACCCCAATAAAGAGTCCATGCTCGATGATGTTCCATAGTTCAATGCAAGAGCTGCGCACATGAGTTCTCATTAGTGATTGACATTGAGCAAAAGTAGCCGACTCTTCAAGCTTAGGTGGGTCACCTCTATTGTACACATGAGGGTGAGGGATGGGAGGATCGGGAGAGTACCAAGAATCACGGTGCTCACCCTTCCCCCCATCAAGTTGTGTGGAGGAATTAGCGTGGTCTTGTTTACCCCCCACCATCATACCCTCGGGGGATACCGACGTATTCCCTTTAGGTAAAATGGATGGTTGATCCTCTTGAGCAGATGGGGGTGATGAGCCTTCTTTGTCTTTAAGAAGTTGCTCAAGCATCTTCTTGACTTCGTTGACCAAGGAAGAGCTCAATCTTATTTCCAAGTTTTTGAGATCTTCCATGGTCACCGGTGTTGGCTCACTACCACCATCCCCTTCGCCGCTACCCATATTCTCTTAGGCGGTAAATCCTGAATAAAGAGTCGAGGCTCTGATACCAATTGAAAGGATCGTACGGGCACCTAGAGGGGGGTGAATAGGTGCTACTTCAAATTTTCTCCTTTTTCAAATTAAGGTTTGACAATAAGGTAAATTCTCTAGATAATGCAACTAAGGTGAATTTACCTATATGACAATTATGCAAGAGCTACCACAACACAAAGTAGGAACAAGTAAGTAAAATGCGGTAAAGGATAGAAGTAACCAAAGTGGTGGATGCGGAGACACAAGGATTTGTTTCCCGTAGTTCCTTCTTTTTGAGGGGAAGTACGTCTACGTTTGGAGAAGGGGTGGTTTCAAACCACCAACGCCACGAAAGGCCTCCCTTGTTCTCCGATGAATCTCACCCCAACGAGATCGATTTACCTTCCACTATAGCGGCAACCTTCAAGGTTGAAGCCGACACCTTTACAAGTTTGGGGCACACATACACAACTTAATCGGGGGCTCCCAAATACAAGAAAGTTGTCAAAGCAATCAAAGACAAGCTTGTAAGAACCAAAACAAGAACTAGGGTTTCCAAGAAAACACTAGAACAAAGGGGCCCTCAATGAAATGAGGGGGAAATGAAGATCTCTTTTGGTGAAGTAGTAGATCGGGGCCTCCTCCTTCGATTCCCCAAAGATCAAAGACTTTGGGTGGTGGAATGAGGAGATCTTGAAGATTGGTGGCTCCAATGGTGGTCTTGACTTTAATGTGGATGAGCAACTTGTCCCAAGGTAGGTGGAGGGGTATTTATACCCCTCCAATAAATCTGGCCGTTGGAGACTTTAATGCAGCGGTAGTACTGGAAGTTCAAGCGGTACTACCGGAGAACTCCGGTACTACCGGACCTGGTATCGGACTTGGTACCGGAAGAGCAATATTCAAACTTCATAGGCCCTGGCCACAACGGTACCACACTTGGTGCTACCGTAAAGCGGTAGTACCGCAAGTGGCAACCGGTACTACCAGAGATGCAGTGGAATCAGCAACTTGGTCGAAAAAACTCTCTGCCACGCCAGGTAGCAAAATGCGGTACTACCGCATTTTGCTACCTAGGCAGCCAGTGCCTTTTGCCAACTTACAAAAGGCTACTGCCACGCCAGGTACTAAAATGCGGTACTACCGCATTTTAGTACCGGGGTGAGCAGTGGCCTTTTAAAGGTTCGAAAAAGGCTCGGACGCGCACGGTACTAAAATCCGGTACTACCGCATTTTAGTACCGGAGCGGGCAGTAGCTTTTGACAAGTGGTTAAAAAGCTACTGTCGCGCTAGGTACTAAAATGCGGTACTACCGCTTTTTAGTATCTAGCTCGGCAGTGGTCTTTTACCACCTGATCTCAACTATGGCAGCATCCGGTAGCAAACCGCACCAGGCAGAAAGTTTATGGACAGTTGTTCAACCGTTGCCAAGCCTTTTTCAATGCACCTGCGATACACTTGACAAATAACTAGTCCGAAATGTGTGTTGTTATAAAACACCAAAATCACTAGGGATAGGAAATGCTCTTTCAGCAGCGAAACTTTTCGTGGCTTTCTGGTGGATCCCTTAGGGTTTTCGGGTTGGAGGCTTCTTATAGGCGAAGGAGGCAAGGTCGGTGGAGGGGCAGGGGGCCCACACCCCCTATGGGCGCCACCAAGGCTGGCCCGCGCCTAGGGGGTGTGGGCACCCTGGTGTCCTCCTCCACCTCTGCTCCGTGGTTCCGTGTTGCTTTGGGAAAAATAATAACTTTGGCTTTTGTCCCGTCCAATTTCGAGAATATTGATTTTTTACCTTTTCTGGAACCAAAAACAGAAGAAAATAGGCAACTGGCACTGTGACATCTTATTAATAGGTTAGTCCAGAAAAACATATAAAAACACCTCAAAGTGTAGACAAAGCATAAGACAAATGATACAAAAAACAAGCATGGAACATAAAAAATTATAGATACGTTTCTGGTGAATCACCCCTTGGCCGCGCGGGTGGGCCCGCCCCGCGCCTAGGGGTGCAGCTGCCCTGGTGGCCACCCTGCGTCGCCTCTTCTCCTATAAGAAGCCCCTGATGCAGAAACCCTAGGCACCCGATCAAAACTCCAAGAAACCGTCTGTAGACGCCGCCACCATTGTCCCTAGATCAGGGGGGTCTGAAATTCTTCCCGGCACCCTGTCGGAGGGGAGATCATCCCGGAGGCCTTCTTCATCATGGTAGCCTCTGGTATGAAGCGTGAGTAGTTCCACCTTGGACTACGGGTCCATGTAGTAGCTAGATGGTTGTATCTCCTACTTTGTGCTTTCATGTATAGATCTTGTGAGCTCCGTTCATGATCAAGATCTAATCTATTTGTAATCATGCATGTTGTGTTTGCGGGGATTCGATGGCTATTGATATTACTATGTTAGATTGATTAATGGTTTTGTCTATTTGATTCTATCATGTCTGTGTTGTTTGTGATCTTGCATGCTCTCCGTTGTTAGTAGCTATCTTGGCCAAGTAGTTGCTACTGACTCCAAGAGGGGGTATTTATGCTCGATAGTGGGTTCATGCCTCTAGTTCGAAGGGAAGTGACAGAAATCTCTTCGATTGTAGATGTGATGTTGCCACTAGGGAGAAAACAACGGTCTCTTATTCATGGAACAAGTGGATTGTTTACCTTACACACTTTGCTTAAAGTAGTTGTCTGTTGCTTGCAACTTAATACTGGAGGGGGTTCAGATGATAACCTGAAGGTGGACTTTTAGTCATAGATGCAGTTGGATGTCGGTCTATGTATATTGTTGTATTGCCCAATCGGATCTCATAGGATCTTTTTGTCTAGTATTGCATTGTTATGCCTTGCTCAGTCCTGTCAATTGCCCTGCTGTAATTTGTTTACCCAGCATGCCATGTTTGTTTATCTAAGGAGAACACCTCTAGTGAACTATGGACCGCGGTCCAATCTTTACCATTGATACATCTTCCATTGTTACTGTTTACTTGCTGCAAACCATCATCACCTTCCACACCATACAGTTAACCCTTTGTTATAGCAACCAATGAGATTGACAACCTCACTGTTAGTTGGGGCAAAGTCTTGAGTTTGTGTTGTGCAGGTTTCCATGTTGCTTGTAACACCTTTGAGGTGTTTCCTTTCTCATACTGGTTCGATAACCTCGATTTCTTACTGAGGGAAAACTTACTGCTGTGCTGCATCATACCTTGCTCTTGGGGTTTCCCAACGGAGCGTTCAACACGCATCAATATGTTAATTAATACTCTTCACCACTGGCAGATGATCAAGCACGATCACAATACATTCTATCCTTAAGCCCATCACCAATGGATTAGTATGTTGTGTGTCATGGATTTAGATTTACCGGGTCAAAAGGGTTATAGATAACTACCACGGAAGCTCCCTATGAAATACCAAGTCCCGGCACACTGGTGGAATTGCCCGAAAAGGCACTAGAGGATTATCTTCATTTTATGTAGGAGATGAAGTTGCATCAACAATAAATTTTATGTGTCAAGATATTGGTTGTGGCTCGAGAGACATCTTTAAGTTAGGTTTTCTGATTTTATTGGAATGATTTATGTTTGATAAAAAATATTTTTTCAATAATAGGCTCGATTTGAGTTTGGTCGTTATGGATTGGAACCAAGATCAATTCTAGGTAAGAATACCTAATTTTAACATATGGTACAATAACAACGAAAAATGGCTCCCTAGCGGGTGAATGACATAGTCACCCTTCTTTTATTGTGAAAAATAAAAAAAATGCACAATCTGTGCTACCATTTTTTTATATAAATATAAAAATTTCAAAGTGGTTGAATCTACAAAAAATCAGCATATCATCGAAGTCTTGTATTCATTGGTTTAGATTGTATGCATCTTTTATATGTAGCGACCGGATATAAATCTTTTTGTCTATTGGCTTATATGGCACTAGAATTAATATAATGATGGGATTTGACCCTTGGGGTTGGCCCATCTTCATGGATTTATAGGTGATTTGAGGGAGGAGATGAAAAATACGAAGAACCCAATACAAACACACACACACACCACATCCGATATAATCGGTTATCTCACGTTGTCTCGAACCACCAAACCAATAGAATCACAAGACAATGACCAAAGGTATAATCCTTTGTGAAAGATTGACAAAACCTTGATAGAATATAAGTAAGGAAGAGAGTGCAAATTGATAGTGGCCCAAAGGGAGAGATCAATAGCAATAGAGATCCAACCCAATAGAAAGATCAAGTTCTTGGAGAGATCTTGTGCAACTCCAAAGTACACATAGGGAGCCCTTGGTATCAACATGGGGATCTTCTCCACAAGGGGAGGGATGATGGGAAGTTCTTTGCTCTAACTTGGGGTCACATAAGGAGGTGGGGGATATATATAGGCCAACCATGAAAAGTAAGTTGGGGGATAAGGCTACATGGCCAGGGGCCATTTCTACACATAGGCACGCATGATGGCAGTATTACCGTCCAGCTGGCAAGCTGCGGCATCTCGTAGGCGTTGTGGTGGTAGTACCGCTTAAGGTCGACCTGGGGAGATATTTGTTGGTAGTAGAGACAGTAGTACCAACGATAGGGAGTAAGCGGTAGTACCATTAATGGGGAAGTGGTAGTACCACTCCCGAAGCTCGTCTGACTTCTCTTAGTGCGATGATGCTGGTGGAGCAGTAGTACCGCTGAGTGTCGGCTATAGTACTGGCCCTGGAGGTTTATTAACCCTTCTAATCCATGCTTACGTCTTGTTGGACTTCAGTCCACGAGTGCTTGTAAATTTCTCATATTCTCATGTACTCCTCATCATTAACCTAACATATCATGGGACGGGGTATGAATTAGCATACTATTCAAATGGATAGGAATTGGATCGCATAGGGGATATGATTCATCTTTGAGGTCCATGTTGACTTGGCATATTTTAGAGAGCTTGATAATGTGTCGTGTCACATCATAAGGTTTTCATTGATAATAGATGTGGTGTGGCATGTGGGCTTCTTGCTATTCAAAAGCAACACTTGGAGGGTGCACCGAGAATTCTACTAACAAGCAACATCAGTAGCATGTCCTTTGTCCTTTCGTAAAAACATCAGTAGCATGTCCACCTTGCACATGGAAGCGAGTAAAATCAGGTAATCTCTAGAAAAACCCAATCTTTGTAGAGATTTGTTTGTTTTCTTTCTAATTGTGGCATGTGTATTGTGTCATGTTTGATAAGTGTCGCAGTGGTAAAGTTTTAGTTGGTTTTTTGCTCTAACGTGTGGGATGCAAGGAGGTTGTAAGTGTATTTTTTTGGGATCAAAATTTCAAAATAAAGTGTCTTTAGAACCGTTTGTGTGAAGTGCGAACCATTTTCTCTATTGTATTTCTTGCTCCGAAATTTTTGAAATAGGTTTTCATAAAATTGTATTATGTACTTCCAATTCCAAAACTAGTACGCTTGTTCTGTAGGTTTCAATGTACTTGTACTATGGTTTTCGGTGTGCGGGTTCTCCTTGCAAGCTGATGACGTGCGGGTGCTTTCCTCGCAACACGTGGTAGCGTGATTAGGGGATAAGTGGGAAGAACCGTGAGAATTTCCAAGATTTGTGGCTGGATGGAGGCGATCCATTTTTCTTTTATGTTGAGATTAAACTTTTTAAAATAAAATATTTTCAGAACTATTGGTTCGAGTTACTAGTGGTTTCACCATTGCATTACTCGCATCGAGATATTCAAAATTAGAACATGTTGATAATTTTCAATGGACATTTTTTGTACTTATAAAACTGGTAGGGTTGTCTTGGGCTTTCAACTGTACTCTGACTCAGTACTTGTACTCGATTTTCGGTGTACTTGTACTCTTTTCTTATTGTACACATACTTCCTTTTTTAGTTTGTTTGTGTCTGGTTTCTGATGTGCACTGTAAAATACATGTGTAAGTACACAAAAAATGCGTGACTCATGTGTAGAAAAAGTTTTTAAAAAGTAATAAAAAATTCTCTGTGTGCGGCACTTTTTTTTTGAAATCACAATATATTAAACATGCAAGCCGTCTCATTAAAACCTTCCAGTCCCCTTAGGTACCCTGGTAAGGAAAAATAGTACGTCTAAAACTTGCAACCCATCAAACAAGTGTTACATCGTTTACAAGGAATTTCAAAACAAAGCTAGGGGCTTCCAAGACCCAATTACAAGAAGATTTATGTAGAAAGCTATCCCTAGCTAACTCGTGGGCGACTTCATTTGCTTCCCTCGGGCAGTACCGGAAAGAAACACTCCCTATTTGCGATACCAGGTCGATGCAGTCAGCGAACACCGCCGAAGATTCACTCCACCAACTTTGTTCACCGGTACATGCCTGGATAACATCTATCTGTGGAACCCGACTCAGCAATAATATTGTTGCATCCCACCTGGAGAGCAAGGCTTAAACCTGCCCTCATTGCCGAGGCCTCAGCCATCAGCGGCGAAGCTGTATGGGCTATAAAGCTAGATCTTGCTGCTACAAAGTTTCCCTGGTAGTCCCGTATTACCGTACCAACTGATCTTGAAAACGATTCCACATAAAATGACGCATCAACATTGAGTTTCATTTGTCTAGGATTCGGTTTGCACCATCTCGCTGTAGCATTTGAGGACCGGCTAGAATTCGCCTTTGCAGCATTTCTGGTAATAGCTAATATAGACATTTTGCATTAGAACGTAGGAGGGACAGGTTCATCATGGGTACGCTATGATGTGGACATCCCATCTATTGATACAACCATTGTACCTACAGCTACATACATACAAGGACCTATCACTCGATCTCGTGCCAAACAACTTAACTATCAGGTACTTTCGTTTCTTGGAACTATTTCTCACATACATGAGAATATGATGCTGCCTAAATCAGATGTATTTCTTACTCTTAGGAATGATGGACCAAGCATGGATGAGAGGGACAAGCATTGGAGCATGGCCATGCATGGAGATGGCAGCGAGCATGTGATGATTCAAGAGAAGGCCACGGATGAAGATTTCAGAACTTTGAGGCCTCCATAATAAAGAAAGAAGGCTTGGACGAAATATTCAAGATTAATACTTCACAAATTCGTCCATAGCTTAATATGGTACCGTGACACCTTTATTTTGGGCCAGGCCCATGTAATTTTCGCAGGATTTTAAATAGCCACTTTTTAGAGTCCGTATTTGAGGAGAAAAGGACTTCTAGGGTTGGATTCGGCCACCACTTCCATGGCTGGCCGAAACCCCACATTTTCCTCCTTAAATACTCCCCATAGCCGTCACCATAGACTCGGATTTTGTTTAGATATTAAGTTATCCATCATAGCAACTGCCAAGGCTCGAGCGTCGCAGAGGCCTCTTGTACTTCGCACCTATACATGATCCCACCTTTCAATAAATCTTTCATCTTAATCCGCAATATCTTGATTGCAATATTGGTTCTTACTTGTTCTCGATTTCAGGTAGGAATTAAGACCCTCGCTGGTCAGGCTGATCGTGTTTCCGCAGGATCGGTAACCTCCAGGAGATTGGCCTAGCGATTGCATTGGCGCTCGTGCTTGCACGTGTAGTCGGATTGTCAAGCCCGAACTCCACCAAATCGATTATCACCATCTCATCGAAAGATCGGACACCTTTGCCCTATCAAGTGGTATCAGATTTCAGGTTGCTCGGTGAGATTTTACTGCTTTCGTAGATTAGATATGTTTTACCTATAACCCACGAAAAATCCAAAAACACAGTTAGAGTTTAGATCCATCCCATCACCAATCTACGCCTCGCATTATCTTTTCAGTTTTTGCATTGTTGACTTTGTGTCTGCAGCGTCGCGTCGAGTTGCTGGTCTTAGTGTCTCGTCCCTTAGAGTTTCGAGTTCTGATCACAGTAGTCACCGCCACACTCGCAGATCAACGCCACCATATTCCGCCGCCATAAACCCTAAAACTCCGCCACCGCCTTCCTACCGCGACACGGATCCGATCACCTTTCCTGCCGCGACACGAGTCCGAATTGAGTTATTGTTTCCTAGTTTTCTTTTTACTTTCCTTCCTTATTGTTTCCGTATTGAGCTAAAGTCCGTGTCGAGTTAGAAGTTCAGCCGTAAGTCCAGAAGGAGAGCAAAAAAAGTCTGGAACCGCCTCCGAATTTTTTTTCTGGCTATACTAGTTTTCGGCCCCGGGGATCACTATTCTCCATCGGCCGTTATAGCGATATTTTTTTGGCGCCTGCGCGCTTTCTAGAGCATAATACAAAATTTTCAAAAAAAAAAATGGGGCTAACTTGTTTTTAGACCCCGTAGATCAGTTTTAGACACTCACCATCATAGTGATTTTCAGCATCTCGGTTCGCTTCTCAGGGTGCCATATCATCATACATTGCTTGTTGTGTCGCTCGTGACATTGTTGGTGATCTAGGCTCGTGTCTCTAGTACGGTCTAGCCTAGGACCAGCACAGTACCGTCGTTGAGCATTCTTTCAACATTTGCATTGCTGTTTTGATAATTGCTAACCCCCTTGCTAAGCCTTCCCAGAGCTCCACAGATTTCTCCACGTGCGGTGTCTCGACTCCTGGTAATCGCTCGGTTCAATCTCTGGACTCACTGATCCTCGCGGTTGCACATTGCCTTTTCCTGCTATTTGGTAAGAACTTGTAAGAGCTTCTATATTGCTTGACGGATTACGCGTGCCTTCCACCATATTTCTGTAGTATATACATGTGCTTTTTAAAGGACTAACCATGACAGATACTTCGCGGAACCCTGCCACAATGACGAACCAAGAACTACATGCCCACTTCTCCGAGCCCTTGGTCGGTCGCGCTGAAGATGTGGATGCGCGCCTAGGGGAATTTGACACCAAACTCACCAACGCCATGGACAAGATCGATGGACTCGAGAAATCCTTCAACGACAAGCTTGACGCTCGATTCAAGGAGGTTTTGGACAGATTGTCGGCACCCACACCCGTGTAGGGTTTCATAGCATGGAAAACAAAAAATTTCTACCGCATACAAACAAACAAGCCAAGATCTATCTACTAGATTGTAGCAACGAGTCGATAGAATAACTCACCCTCGAAGATTCCAAAGTGTTTAACGAGAGCGGATTCTCGTGGGTGATGTAGTCGTACTCTTCCCGATCTCAAGATCGCGTAGATGATCCTTCCGGCGCTGCGTTCCGGCAGCGCTCCCGCAGTCGGTCACACGTTCGGTACTCGACGAAGACCTTCCTCTCCCGTGTTCCAGCAGGCAGCGGAGGTTGTAGCACTCTCCTCGCGATTCCGGCAGCACAACGGCGTGGTACCGGAAGTAGAGGGGAGATCTTGCAGGGTTTCGCTTTAAGCCGGAGCGAGTATGGTGGACGATGAGAGAGCCCTCGACGATCTAGAGTTTAGACACGCCGAGGAGGGGGCAAGCCGGCAGCTAGGGTTTAGCTAGGCGGTGGCGGCGGTTTGCCCTAGGGCCGGTGGCGGTAATGGAGGCGGCGGCGGCTTGGTACTAGGGTTTAGAGGTAGGAACTTGTGTGTCTAGGAGGGGAGCCCTGCCCCTCCTTATATAGGTGGAGGGGGCTGGCCAAGGGGAGGGGAGTCCCTCCCCAACTCGGCTTGGTGGTGCGCCAGCGGTGGGAGGAGGAACTCCTCCCCCAAGTCGGTTTCCTCCTCCCTCTCCACTTCCCAAAACTAGCCGTTTGACTTTCAAACTAGCCGTTTGACTTTTCAAACTAGGAGTTGAATAAACCCTCTATTTTGTTCAACGATGACACCGAGTACATAATGCAATCATACCAACTTGATATAACACATTCATGTACCCTTCCCCTCCGGAGTGCCGGACATTCCGGAACCTTCTAGAACTTTCCCGATGAAAACACCGGAACCATTCCCAACTCCGAAACGGGACTTTCCTTATATGAATCTTATTCTCCGGACCATTCCGGATCTCCTCGTGATATCCCAAATCCTATTCGAGACTCCGAACAACATTCGGTCTCTTTCTCATCATTCCATAACTACTCAAACAACGTCGAATCCTTAAGTGTGTCTCCCTACGGTTCGTGAATTATGCGGACATGATCGAGACTTCTCAACAATAACCAATAGAGGAATCTGGAAATTCATATGGCTCCCACATATTTCTATGATTACTTTGCGATCGAATGAACCACTTACATACGATACCAATTTCCCTTTGTCTCACGATAGTTTACTTATCCGAGGTTATGATCGTCGGTATCTCTGCATACCTAGTTCAACCTCATTACCGATAAGTACTCTTTTCTCGTTCCCGTGATATGTGATCCCTTGTGAGACAGTCACATGCTTGCAAGCTAATTGGATGACATTTCACCGAGAGGGCCCAGAGTATATCTATCCGTCATATGGATGGACAAATCCCACTCTTGATCCATGTGTTTCAACCAATACTTTCCGAACACTCAATGCCACCTTTATAGCCACCCAGTTACGGTGTGGTGTTTGATGTCATCAAAGCATCCATCCGGTAAAGGTGATATGCATGATCTCATGGTCGAAGGAATTAGGTTACTATGTATCAGAAAGCATATAGCAATTGAACTATTAAAATGACTTGATCTTTATGCTACGCTTATCTATAGGAGTATGTCCACCATATCATTCTCCTAACGATATGATCTTGTTGTTAATAACATCTCAATGTTCATGATAGGGAAACCACAATCATTCATTAAACAACAAGCTAGTATTATAAAGAGGCTTTACTAGGGACTTCAAATTAAGTTTACAAATCACACAAGTATTAAAGTTTCCTTGTTAATACTATTATAGCATGAATATAAACATTTATCATAAACACAAAGATATAATAATAACCATATTTATTATTGCCTCTAGGGCATATCTCCAACAGTCTCCCACTTGCACTAGAGTCATCTAATCTAGATTACATGGTAATATACCGAACACCCATGGCAGTTTGGTGCTGGTCATGTTTTGCCCTCGAGAGAGGTTTAGTCAACGGATCTGCCACATTCAGATCTGTGTGTACTTTGCAAATCTTTATATCCCCATCTTGGATATGTTCTCGAATAGTGTGAAAATGTAGCTTGATATGCTTCAGCTTCTTGTGTGACCTTGGTTCTTGCGCATTGGCTATGGCGCCCATGTTATCACAGTAGATAGACATTGGGTCCAGCGCACTAGGAACCACACCTAGCTCTATAATGAACTCTTTCATCCATATCGCTTCTTGTGAAGCCTCCGGCAACCATGTATTCGATTTAGTTGAAGATCTCGCCACAACGCTTTGCTTTGCACTCCTCCAGCTAATCGCACCATTCAAAATAAATACATTATCCAGTTGTGATTTAGAATCATCGGATCGGTGTTCCAACTAGCATCGGTGTAACCATTAACAATGATCCTTCATCACCTCCATAAGAAAGAACCATATCCTTAGTTCTTCTCAAGTACTTAAGGATGTTTTTGATCATTGTCAATGATCCACTCCTGGATCACTTTGATATCTGCTAGTTAAACTAACAGCATATGAAATGTCGGGTCTAGTACATAGCATGGCATACATTAGAGATCCTATGGCTGAGGCATAGGGAGTCTTACTCATCCTTTCTCTATCTTCTGCCGATGTCGGACTTTGAGTTTTACTCAAGGTCGATTAGCAACATGGGCAAGAACCCTTTCTTGCTATCTTCCATTCCAAACCTCTTTAGAACTTTGTCCAAATATGTACTTTGTGACAATGATATTTGGCGTTTTGATCTATCTCTATAAATCTTTATGCCTAATATGTAAGCTGCTTTGCCAAGATCCTTCATTGAAAAACTATTATTCAAATATTCCTTGACACTATTAAGAAGGTCTACATCATTCCCAATCAACAATATGTCATCTACATATAGTATTAAGAATGCTACAGAGCTCCCACTCACTTTCTTGTAAATACAAGCTTCTCCATAAATTTGTACAAAACCAAAACTTTTGATCACCTTATCAAAACGTTGATTCCAACTTCGGGATGCTTGCTTCAATCCATAGATGGACCATTGAAGTTTGCATACCTTGTTAGCATCTTTAGGATCGACAAAACCTTTGGGTTGCATCATATACAACTCTTCATCAATGTCTCCATTGAGGAATGCTGTTTTGACATCCATCTGCCATATCTCATAATCATAATATGCAGCAATCGCTAACATAATCCTCACAGACTTTAGCTTTGCTACTGGTGAGAAAGTCTCATCGTAGTCAACTCCTTGAATTTGTCAAAACCCCTTTGCGACAAGTCGAGCTTTATAGACAGTAACATTACCATCAGCATATGTTTTCTTCTTGAAAATCCATTTGTTCTCGACAGCCTTCCGGCCATCCGGTAAGTCCACCAAAGTCCATACTTGGTTTTCGTACATGGATCCAATCTCGGATTTCATGGATTCTTGCCATTTATTGGAATCTGGGCTCATCATTGCTTCCTCATATGTCTCAGGGTCATCGGTGTTGTCCACCAACATGACACTCATAACGGGATCATACCAATCTGGAGTGGTACGAGTTCTCGTTGACCTGCGAGGCTCTGTAGCAACTTCAACCAAAGTTTCATGATCATCATCATTAGCTTCCTCTCTAACTGGTGCAGGCACCACAGGAAATTCTTCCGGTGCTGCGTTACTCGTAATTTCGAGAGAAGGTTCGACAACCTCGTCGAGTTCTACTTTCCTTCCAGTCACTTCTTTCGAGAGAAATTCCTTCTCTAGAAAGGATCCATTCTTGGCAACAAAGATTTTGCCTTCGGATCTATGATAGAAGGTATACCCAATAGTTTCCTTCGGGTATCCTATGAAGACGCATTTTTCCGCTTTGGGTTCAAGCTTGTCCGGCTGTAACTTCTTTACATAGGCTTCGCATCCCCAAACTTTAAGGAATGACAATCTAGGTTTCTTCCCAAACCATAATTCATATGGTGTCGTTTCAACGGATTTAGATGGTGCCCTATTTAAAGTGAATGCGGCTGTTTCTAATGCATAACCCCAAAATGATAGCGGTAAATCTGTAAGTGACATTATAGAACGAACCATATCTAAGAGTGTTCGATTACAACGTTCGGACACACCATTACGCTGTGGTGTTCCCGGTGATGTCAATTGTGAAAGTATTCCGCATTTCTTCAAATGCTACCCAAACTCGTAACTTAGATATTCACCTCCACGATCAGAACGTAGAAATTTAATCTTCTTGTTACGTTGATTCTCTACCTCACTTTGAAATTCCTTAAACTTCTCGAAAGTTTCGGACTTATGTTTCATGAAATAGATATACCCATATCTACTCAAGTCATTTGTGAAGGTAAGAACATAACGATAACCACCGCGCGATGCTACACTCTTTGGACCACACACATCGGTATGTATGATTTCCAATAAGTCCGTAGCTCGCTCCATCATACCAGAAAATGGAGTCTTAGTCATTTTACCCATCAAACATGCTTCGCATCTTTCAAGTGATTCGAAATCAAGTGATTCAAGAAGTCCATCGGAATGGAGTTTCTTCATGCGCTTCACTCCAATGTGACCAAGGCAGCGATTGCCACATATAGGTCGAAGTTATCGCCGATTTCAAACGTTTAGCCTCAATGTTATTAATATGTGTATTTCCACTATCGAGATTCAACAAGAATAGACCATCTATCAAAGGTGCATGTGCGTAAAACATATTACTCATATAAATCGAACAACCATTATTCTCGAACTTAAACAAGTAACTGTCTCGCAATAAACAAGATCCCGATATAATGTTCATGCTTAACGCAGGCACCAAATAACAATTATTTAAGTATAAAACTAATCCCGATGGTAGATGAAGGGGTAGCGTGCCGACCGCGATCACATCAACCTTTGATCCGTTTCCAACGCGCATCGTCACCTTGTTCTTCGCTAGCTTCCGTTTATTCTGCAGCACCTGTTTCGAGTTACAAATATGAGCAACCGAACTAGTATCAAATACCCAGGCACTACTACGAGTACTAGTGAGATACACATCAATAACATGTATATCGGATATACCTTTCTTCTTGATGTTGCCGTTCTTAAAATCCGCCAAGTACTTTGGGCAATTCCGCTTCGAGGACCTTCTCCCTTGCGTAAAAGCACTCAAGATCGTGCTTAGGTCCAGCCTTGGTCTTCTTCGTCGGCGTGGTAACTTTCTTACCACCCTTCTTGAAGTGTCCCTTTTGCTTAGACTTGCCTTTCTTGAATTTGGTGGTCTTATTGACCAACAACACTTGGTGCTCTTTCTTGATCTCCACTTCTGCAGATTTCAACATGGCAAAGAGTTCTGGCAACGTCTTGTTCATGTTTGCATGTTGTAGTTCATCACAAAGTTCTTGTAACTTGGTGGTAGTGATTGGAGGACGCGGTAAATCCCCAAAGCATTAGGAATCACTATACCCAAGCTTTGAAGTTTGTTTGCGTGCCCAGACATCTTAAGCACATGCTCACTGACGGAGCTGCCCTCTTCCATCTTGCAGTTAAAGAACTTTTCAGAAGCCTCATAGCTTTCAATTGCCGCATGAGTATCAAAGATCAATTTGAGATCCTCGACAATATCATATGGGTCTGAATTCTCAAACCTTTTACAAGCTCGATTCTAAACCATACAAGATAGCACCTGAATTGTGGAGTCTTGAGTCTTCCAAGTGAGGTAAACATTCTTTACTTCATCGGCAAGATCAGCTGTGTGGGTCACCCAAATGTACATCCAAAGACATAGGTCAAATTACCAGTGAGGACAATCCTCAAATTGCGGAACCAATCCGCGAAGTTGCTTCCATTGTTTTTCAACTTTTCTTTCTCTAGGAACGCATTAAAATTGATGGTAGGGGCTGCCATTAATCTACAACATATTTGCAATAGTTTAGACTAAGTTTATGACAAATTGAGTTCAAATTAATAATAAAATTAATCTAGGTGAACTCCCACTCAAAACAATATCCCTCACATTGTTTTAGTGATCACACGAACCAAATCCACCACATCAACACCGATCATCACGAGAGTTGATATAGTTTCAATGGCGAACAATCGACATGTTCATCATATCTACTATATGATTCATGCTTTACCTTTCGGTGATCCGTGTTCCGAGACCATGTCTATACATGCTAGGCTCGTCAAGATCAAACCTTAGTTTCCGCATGAGCAAATCTGGCTTGCTCACGTTGTATACACTTGCGGAATCTAACACACCCGATCATCACGTGGTGCTTCGAAACAACAAGCTTTAGCAACGGTGCTAACTAAGGGTGAACACTTTATGACTTGAAATTCATGTGCATGAGGGATCATCTTATAATGCTACCGTCGTCTACTAAGCAATGCAAGATGCATAAAGGATTAACATCACATGCAATTCATAATATGTGATATGATATGGTCTTTTCTTCTTTGTGCTTCCGATCTCCATCTTCAAGCACGAACATGATCTCCATCATCACCGGCATTGCATCAAGGTCAATGACGCTTCTCCATGGTTGTCGTCCACCGGCTTCAACTATTACAACTACTTTGAATAGACACGCGGATCTTAACATAAATTAAAGACAACCATATGGCTCCTGCCGGTTGCCAACTTACAATAAGGAACATTGCATACATCAAATATAATCACAATCATGGCCATATCACATCACTGCACACCCCTGCAAAACAAAGTTAGACGCCTCTACTTTCTTTGCATGTTTTACGTGGTTTTGGGGCTTTCAATAAGTGTCGTTCTAACTTACGAACATGAACCACAACATTGATACTAGCATTGTTAATCACCCGTTGTAAATTGAATCTTAACTATGCTAGGAGAAACAGGCACCATAAAGCCACTTATGCAATACAAGTTGCATGTCAAGCGTGGAGCAAGTCTCATGAACGATGTCATGTAAGGTTAGCCCGGGCCGCTTCATCCCAACATCCCGCAAGATGCAAAGTACACAAGAAGCAATCGACAATAAAAGCATCAACGCCCACAATGACCATTGTGTTCTACTCGTGCAACAGATCTACATATAGACACGGCTCTGATACCACTGTAGGGTTTCGTAGCATGGAAAACAAAAATTTTCTACCGCATACAAACAAACAAGCCAAGATCTATCTACTAGATTGTAACGAGTCGATAGAATAACTCACCCTCGAAGATTCCAAAGTGTTTAACGAGAGCGGATTCTCGTGGGTGATGTAGTCGTACTCTTCCCGATCTCAAGATCGCGTAGACGATCCTTCCGGCGCTGCGTTCGGCAGCGCTCCCGCAGTCGGTCACACGTTCGGTACTCGACGAAGACCTTCCTCTCCCTTGTTCCAGCAGGCAGCGGAGGTTGTAGCACTCTCCTCGCGATTCCGGCAGCACAACGGCGTGGTACCGGAAGTAGAGGGGAGATCTCGCAGGGCTTCGCTTTAAGCCGGAGCGAGTATGGTGGACGATGAGAGAGCCCTCGATGATCTAGAGTTTATACACGCCGAGGAGGGGGCAAGCCGGCGGCTAGGGTTTAGCTAGGCGGCGGCGGCGGTTTGCCCTAGGGCCGGCGGCGGCTATGGAGGCAGCGGCGGCTTGGTACTAGGGTTTAGAGGTAGGAACTTGTGTGTCTAGGAGGGGAGCCCTGCCCCTCCTTATATAGGTGGAGGGGGCCGGCCAAGGGGAGGGGAGTCCCTCCCCAACTCGGCTTGGTGGAGCGCCGGCGGTGGGAGGAGGAACTCCTCCCCCAAGTCGGTTTCCTCCTCCCTCTCCACTTCCCAAAACTAGCCGTTTGACTTTTCAAACTAGGATTTGAATAAACCCTCTATTTTGTTCAGCGATGACACCGAGTACATAATGCAATCATACCAACTTGATATAACACATTCATGTACCCTTCCCTCCGGTGCGGACATTCCGGAACCTTCTAGAACATTCCCGATGAAAACACCGGAACCATTCCCCAACTCCGAAACAGGACTTTCCTTATATGAATCTTATTCTCCGGACCATTCCGGATCTCCTCGTGATATCCCGAATCCTATTCGAGACTCTGAACAACATTCGGTCTCTTTCTCATCATTCCATAACTACTTAAACAACGTCGAATCCTTAAGTGTGTCTCCCTACGGTTCGTGAATTATGCGGACATGATCGAGACACTTCTCCGAACAATAACCAATAGAGGAATCTGGAAATTCATATGGCTCCCACATATTTCTACAATTACTTTGCGATCGAATGAACCACTTACATACGATACCAATTTCCCTTTGTCTCACGATAGTTTACTTATCCGAGGTTATGATCGTCGGTATCTCTGCATACCTAGTTCAACCTCATTACCGATAAGTACTTTTCTCGTTCCCGTGATATGTGATCCCTTGTGAGCCAGTCACATGCTTGCAAGCTAATTGGATGACATTTCACCGAGAGGGCCCAGAGTATATCTATCCGTCATATGGATGGACAAATCCCACTCTTGATCCATGTGTTTCAACCAATACTTTCCGAACACTCAATGCCACCTTTATAGACACCCATTCACGGTGGTGTTTGATGTCATCAAAGCATCCATCCGGTAAAGGTGATATGCATGATCTCATGGTCGAAGGAATTAGGTTACTATGTATCAGAAAGCATATAGAAATTGAACTATTAAAATGACTTGATCTTTATGCTACGCTTATCTATAGGAGTATGTCCACCATATCATTCTCCTAACGATATGATCTGGTTGTTAATAACATCTCAATGTTCATGATAGGGAAACCACAATCATTCATTAACCAACAAGCTAGTATTATAAAGAGGCTTTACTAGGGACTTCAAATTAAGTTTACAAATCACACAAGTATTAATGTTTCCTTGTTAATACTATTATAGCATGAATATAAACATTTATCATAAACACAAAGATATAATAATAACCATATTTATTATTGCCTCTAGGGCATATCTCCAACAACCCGCACCCGCCCCATTGGCACCTCGGCATGGTGCACGACGCATTCCGATCACGGGTCGTACTGCTGGTTCGCTGCCAAGACCTCAGCGGCTATCTGCAATTGAGGCACCTCAGACTTCCACTGCTGCGACATTGGGGATGTATTATCGTACTACTCGACGACGGGCACCTACTACTTCCGACCCGAATGATGATCTATTTGACGAGGAGGTTGAACAACCTCCACACCCAGCGGGCCGTCCCCGACATTACCACCGCAATGCTCGACCACCGGTACGTGATGATGATCATGTTGCAAAGCTTAAATTAAATATTCCATCTTTTGAGGGTAAATATAATCCTGATGCATATCTTACATGGGAGATGGAAGTAGAACAACATTTTGCATGTTTAAAATATCCTGAGAATATGCGTATTAGTGCTGCTACATGTGAATTTACTAAATTTGCTTCCCTTTGGTGGTCTGAGTATTGTCGTTTAAATCCTACTACTATTCCTCATACTTGGACTGCTTTAAAAACTGCTATGCGTGTTCGTTTTGTGCCTCCCACTTATCAACGTGATTTACTAAAGAATCTGACACATTTGGAACAAGGGAAAAAATTTGTAGAAGAGTATTATCAGGAATTGCAAACGTGGATCGTTCGGTGTGGTCTTGTTGAATCTACTGAACAAATGCTTGCACGTTTATTTGGTGGATTAAACAAGGACATTCAACATATATTATATTATAAGGAATATAATTCTATCACCCGTTTGTTTCATCTTGCTTGAAAAGCTGAACGTAAAGTGCAGGATCGCCAAACACCATGGAGGAGGACTAATAATTCTGCAGGTCGCACATCCACTTGGACATCTCGACAGTCAGCGCCTCCTTCTCGTGATTCGCCACCAGCTACTACCACATCCAAGGCCACCACAAGATTTCCAGCTGCTCCTCCACCGTTATCCAATGCTCCTGCTCGTAGTGCATCTTCTATGGCTTCCACGGGTAAAACAAAGGATATAGAATGCCGCAAGTGCTGGGGTTTTGGTCATATTGAGAGACAGTGCACAACACAACGTGTTATGATGGTGCGTGATGATGGTCAATATGATTCAGCGAGTGACTTTGATGAAGATACATTAGCCCTTATTTCTGCTCGAGATGGAGACAATTGTGATTCTGATGAAGAGATAGAGGTAATGGGAGATGAAACTGCTGATCAATACAAGAGCCTAATTACACAACGTGTGTTGAGTGTGCAGTTGAGCAAATCTGAGCAAGATCAACGCCATAACCTGTTCCAAACACGTGGTGTTGTTAAGGAAAGAGCTATCAGGATCATCATTGATGGAGGGAGTTGTAATAATCTGGCTAGTGTTGACATGGTAGAAAAGCTTGCACTTCCAACAAGACAACGCACACATTCATATTACATCCAATGGTTTGAGAGTTCTCGCAAGATCAAGGTAACAAGAACGGTACGCGTGCATTTTACTATTGGTACATATTCTGATTTTGTTGATTGTGATGTTGTACCTATGCAAGCTTGTTCTTTGTTACTTGGTAGACCATGGCAATTTGATAGAGAATCTGTTCATAATGGCAAAACTAATCACTATTCTCTTATGCATGATGGAAAGAAAATTGGTCTAAAACCTATGACTCCCGAACAGATTTTAAAAGATGATCTTGCTAGAGCTAGTAGAGCTAAAACTGAGGAGAAAAATAAAAGTGAGAATCAGATTGTTGCTGCAGATTTTGTACCACCAAAGAACACTAAATCTGATTCTAAACATGCTACTGAAATTCGTTTGAAGAGTCCATGTATGATTGCAAATAAAATTGATATTGCTGAACTTGATGTAAACAATACTCAATGTTATGCAATTATCTGCAAAGAGGTTTTGTTTTCATTTGAGGATATGCCTCCTTCTTTGCCACCCGCTATTGCTAACCTTTTGCAGGAATATGAGGACGTTTTTCCGGCGATGCCACCAGGACTACCTCCTATTAGAGGAATTGAGCATCAAATTGATCTAATTCCTGGTGCTACATTGCCCAACCGCGCGCCATATAGAACCAATCCAGAGGAGACAAAGGAGATACAATGCCAAATCTAGGAACTACTCGATAGAGATCATATTCGTGAGTCCCTTAGCCCCTATGTTCTTCCTATTATTTTGGTACCTAAGAAAGATGGTTCTTCGCGTATGTGTACTGATTGTAGAGCTATCAATAATATTACTATTCGATATCGTCATCCTATTCCACGTTTAGATGACATGCTTAATGAGTTGAGTGGCTCTATCATGTTTTCTAAGGTTGATTTGCGTAGTGGTTACCACCAGATTCGTATAAAATTGGGAGATGAATGGAAAACAGCATTTAAAACTAAGTTCGGTTTATATGAGTGGTTAGTGATGCCGTTTGGTTTAACTAATGCACCCAGCACTTTTATGAGATTAATGAATGAAGTTTTACGTGTTTTCATTGGACGTTTTGTGGTAGTCTACTTTGATGATATTCTAATTTATAGCAAATCTTTAGAGGATCATTTGGACCATTTACGTGATGTTTTCAATGCTTTACGTGATGCACGTTTGTTTGGTAATCTTGAGAAGTGCACATTTTGCACCAATTGAGTTGCGTTTCTTGGCTATGTTGTTACATCACAGGGTATTGAAGTGGATCTAGCCAAGATTGAAGCTATTGAGAATTGGCCGCAGTCCAAGACAGTTACACAAGTGAGGAGTTTTCTTGGCCTCGCTGGTTTTTATAGGCGCTTTGTCAAAGATTTTGGATCAATTGCCGCGCCGCTGAATGAACTTACCACGAAGGATGTGCCCTTTGTTTGGGGTGATGCACAACAACAGGCCTTCGTCATATTGAAAAATAAGCTAACACATGCTCCCTTACTCCAACTTCCTGATTTTAATAAGACTTTTGAGCTTGAATGTGATGCTAGTGGAATTGGTTTGGGAGGTGTGTTATTACAAGAGGGAAAACCTGTTGCATATTTTAGTGAGAAATTGAGTGGGGCTAGTCTGAACTATTCTACTTATGATAAAGAATTATATGCGTTGGTTCGGACTTTAGAAACTTGGCAACATTATCTCTGGCCTAAAGAATTTGTTATAAATTTGATCATGAATCTTTGAAGCATATTCGTAGTCAAGCTAAGTTGAATCATCGTCATTCAAAGTGGGTTGAATTTATTGAGTCTTTTCCTTATGTTATCAAACACAAAAAGGGTAAAGATAATATTATTGATGATGCTTTGTCGCGCCGTTATACTTTGTTATCTCAACTTGACTTCAAAATATTTGGATTGGAAACTATTAAGGAACAATATGTGCATGATGCTGAATTTAAAGATGTGTTGTAGAATTGTAGAGATGGTAGAACATGGAACAAGTTCGTCTTCAATGATGGATTTGTGTTCCGTGCTAACAAACTATGCATTTTAGATAGTTTTGTTCGTCTTTTGTTGTTACAGGAGGCGCATGGAGGAGGATTGATGGGACACTTTGGTGTCAAGAAGACGGAGGATGTTCTTGCTGCACACTTCTTTTGGCCACGTATGCGTCGAGATGTTGAGAGATTTGTGGCACGCTGCACTACTTGTCAAAAAGCTAAGTCTCGCCTTAATCCACATGGTTTATATATGCCTCTTCCTGTTCCTAGTGTTCCTTGGGAGGATATTTCTATGGACTTGTTTTGGGATTGCCACGAACACAGAAGGGGAGGGATAGTATTTTTGTTGTTGTGGATCAGTTTTCTAAGATGGCACACTTTATTCCTTGTCATAAAACGGATGATGCTGCGCATATTGCTGATTTGTTCTTTCGTGAAATTGTTCGTTTGCATGGTGTGCCAAATACTATTGTTTCTGATCGTGATACTAAATTTCTTAGCCACTTTTGGAGATATTTATGGGCTAAGTTGGAGACTAAATTGTTGTTTAGTACTATATGTCATCCCCAAACCGATGGACAAACTGAAGTAGTAAATAGAACTTTGTCTACTATGTTGCGGGCTGTTTTAAAGAAGAACTTAAAATTGCGGGAAGAGTGTTTACCTCATATAGAATTTGCTTATAATCGTTCGCTGCATTCTACCACAAAGATGTGCACGTTTGAGATCGTGTATGGTTTTGTTCCTCGTGCACCTATTGATTTATTGCCTTTACCTTCTTCGGTGCAAAATAATTTGGATGCTACACAACACGCTGAAATGATATTAAATTTTCATAAGACTACTAAAGATAACATTGAACACATGAATGCTAAGTATAAACTTGCTGGGGATAAAGGGAGAAAGCATGTTGTGTTTGATGTTAGAGATCTTGTTTGGTTACATTTGCGTAAAGATTGTTTTCCTGATTTATGCAAGTCTAAGTTAATGTCGCGTGCTGCTGGTCCCTTTAAGGTGTTAGAGAAAATAAACGATAATGCATATAAACTTGAGTTGCCTGCAGACTTTGGTATGGTTAGTCCTACGTTTAACATTGCAGATTTGAAGCCTTACTTTGGTGAGGAAGATGAGATTGCGTCGAGGACGACTTCAATTCAAGAAGGGAAGCATGATGTGGACATCCCATCTATTGATACAACCATTGTACCTATAACTACACACATACAAGGATCTATCACTCGATCTCGTGCCAAACAACTTAACTATCAGGTACTTTCGTTTCTTGGAACTATTCCTCACATACATGAGAATATGATGCTGCCTAAATCAGATGTATTTCTTACTCTTAGGAATGATGGACCAAGCATGGATGAGAGGGACAAGCATTGGAGCATGGCCATGCATGGAGATGGCAGCGAGCATGTGATGATTCAAGAGAAGGCCACGGATGAAGATTTCAGAACTTTGAGGCCTCCATAATGAAGAAAGAAGGCTTGGACGAAATATTCAAGATTAATACTTCATAAATTCGTCCATAGCTTAATATGTTGCTGCGACACCTTTATTTTGGGCCAGTCCCATGTAATTTTTGCAGGATTTTAAATAGCCACTTTTTAGAGTCCGTATTTGAGGAGAAAAGGACTTCTAGGTTTGGATTCGGCCACCACTTCCATGGCTGGCTGAAACCCCACCTTTTCCTCCTTAAATACTCCCCATAGCCGTCACCATAGGCTCGAATTTTGTTTAGATATTAAGTTAGCCATCATAGCAACTTCGCCAAGGCTCGAGCGTCGCAGAGGCCTCTTGTACTTCGCACCTATACAGGATCCCACTTTTCAATAAAGCTTTCATCTTAATCCGCAATATCTTGATTGCAATATTGATTCTTACTTGTTCTCGATTTCAGGTAGGAATTAAGACCCTCGCTGGTCAGGCTGATCGTGTTCCCGCAGGATCGGTAACCTCCAGGAGATTGGCCTAGCGATTGCATTGGCGCTCGTGCTCGCACGTGTAGTCGGATCGTCAAGCCCGAACTACACCAAATCAATTATCACCATCTCATCGAAAGATTGGACACCTTTGCCCTATCACGCTATCTCCTTAACCACCAAAGATACCAGCTTGTCACACAAATGACTTCTTGAAGACCAACAGTATCGCACCCAGACATTGTCGTATCGTGGCCTCTCAAGAGAACTTCCAGGACCGCTGATCCATCCCGATCAGCCATAGTAGCTTCATGAATAATATCTAGAATTTCCAAATTTCTCCACATAATCTTAGCTTCAGGGCATTGTAACAGTAGATGCATAATATCTTCAGGTCCCTAATTACACACGGGACAGCCACCCAACGCACCAACATGGCGATTTACTAAAATGTTTTTAAGCGAAATTATACCATGAAGTGCTCTCCAGACAAAAATCTTTACTTTTCCTGGAATCTTCAGCTTCCACGGCCGTTTCCATATAGGATTCATCAAAGAGCTTCCCGGACTTGACATCTGACTAGCCATATGGCCAAATTGGTGGCGCCAATGAACATGGTACCCGGAACGTACAGTATATATATCGCTATTGGTATATTTCCATGCAATGAAGTCATCAAAGCCCTGAGAATTAAGCGAAATCTGAAGGATCCGCACGGCATCAATAGATAAAAACAGGCTTCTTACTAGATCTTCGTCCCATTGTCCTGTTAGTTGGCTAATTAGCTCACTAACTCTTATAAGAATCGCACCCCGCCATGGAGAGATAATCTTCCTATTCAGACTTGCTGGGATCCAAGGGTCTTCCCAAAACTTTATTATCTCCCCATTACCCACTCTCCAAATATAGCTGCACTTGTAAGATGGGAGTGGTCTGCGCTACACAAAGAGACTTTATCAACAGTTTACTAGTCCTGCCGAGTAGGTCCCATTTGAGTTAGAGCTATTTTTTTATGTACTCCGGTATTTAGTTCGAATTTAAAATAAATACTGGAGCCCACACAAATAATCCCATCCATTCCAAACAGGACCTTAATTTGTAAGTAGAAGTTTGTTTTTAGAAAATAGATTTTTTTTGTAGGGAAAATAGGATCCCTATTAGCACGGCCCATCCTACTGACTCTTACGGCTGACAGGGTCGCAGCCCCATGACTCCTGGAGGAGCGTAAGTGGCAGCCCAAGTGTGGCAGCCCAAAGAAGTGCCAGCCACCACACACATACACACAGAGAGACAGGCAGACAGCGGCCGCCTCCACTCCCCGCCGCTTCTCGTCGCGGTCACCCCGCGACCGCAACGCAACAGCTGCTTCCTCCTCCCCCATTCCCCTTCCGGAATGAAGCGAAGCGAAGCAATCCCACGCGTTTGAAACCCTCCCTCGTCACATTACCTCTACGGCTACTCCCATTCCCACGACGCAGCTCATCTCGCCCGCCCGCCTCCTCGGCTGAGCGGAACCCTGGATCCCGGAGCCCTCGACGAAGAGGGTTTCGTCCTCGCCGGAGACCCGCTTCTCGCCACCAGCACCACCACTACCACCACCGTCGTACACGAGGTCGTCAGCTCGACGCGCTTGTGCGTGAGGTAACTGATCGCCCCCGTCTCGCTTCACCGGGTTTGCTTTTCCGCTGCGTTGGGCGCTCGGTAATCCTATCCGCGGATTTCTTCGACCAATTTACGACTGGATTCGCGGATTTAGATGCGGGCTCCTATCTATCCGTCAGTATTACGTTTTAGTGGGAGTCTGTGGACGCGATTGGTTGCGAGATTTTCAGGTTGTTTCCGACTTCGCTGTGGGTTTTTGGAGCCGTGCACGAGATGGTTAGGTTTTGCAGTCAGAGCTTGCTGAGGCTTCGATTGCCCCCCTCATGGGGTAAGTGGGCGAGTACTTAGCTAGTTTTACAGGTGAAAATTGGTCCCTATGTTTCTATGGTCCCATTGGTGATGTGTGGTTTGAGTTATGAGTCCGAAAGTTGATCTGCTGTTGAGCTCTTATGGTGCCTAATCTGTGAGTTGTTGCTGTAAACGTTTGGTTCTGAAGAATGTAGTGCAATTTCTTCGTACATGGAGATCATATATTGTGTCTGCTTAGTTCTGCACCGTTTGGTGCTCTGGATGCTAGCTTAATCTAAAGTGATAGTACTCACGATCTAAAACTTGAACAAAATTATGATATTGGGTTATTTTGAAGTTGTGTGATTTTGAATTATACTTTCTTCCTTTGCTGGAGATCATGAGAGTAAAATTTGACATGTGGACTTATTTGAAGCAAGTTGGATTATGCTATTTAGCTTCCCAATAAAAAATTTGTTCTTAGGCTGTGGTTCCTGCCTCCTGCAAGAGTTTATGGATTCAGATTGTTAAGTAGGAGTTGAATGTTGTGGAATGCAGAAATAGATCTAACTGCATATTCCTTTTATGCATTTGTGAACTCTTATCTCTGCTATGTAGTAGTAGAGAGAAGTTGTAGAAGTCCCTAGAGACCATAAATGTTACCTTTTATTATCAGTCTTTGTTGCCGCTGCCGCTTCTATCATAGTGGATTTGACTGAGTACATATACAAAGATATTGTAGCTACTTAGAAGCTCTAAGAAAGCTTGTCTACTTGATTAAGCTTACAAACTCAGTCGAATAGGTAAGCTAGGTTACAATATAGATGAAATGGTACATCGTGTCTTCTTTATATATCTAGCATTCCAGTAAATCTACTATTTTGAAGGCGGTTGTTAGCGTTACTCTTGGTATATTTTGTACATAACTGAATGGAAAATTTGAATTAATAAAATACACTTGTTTTAGATAGGAACTCAAGTGGCCCAGTTATATTACATGTTCATTTCAATCTGTGTTTCTGGTTAGGAAGTCATCATGACAAGCTGCTTTTCTAAAGACTGGATATATGAGCGTTAAGTTAATGACACGTACGGTTGAAGGGTTAAACAGCAATTGTTGAAACCTGAAACTCATAAGTACTATAACAAATGTGATACAGAACACTTGAAGAATATCTAACGGACCCTTCTCTGTCCTTTTAAAAGTATATTTATGCTTCTTTGTTAACGGAGTTCAAGGGGTAAACTAACGATTCTTAGGTTTCCTGTTTCAGAATAGAAATATACCTTTCCTCATCTCTTATCTGTGATGTATAGTCCAATTCAGTTTAGTCAAACGTAAGGTAATGTTTAACTGGGCTTATAGAAACTGTGTGCTACACTTCAATGTAAGCCTGTTTGTTTTGTCATTTTCATTTTATTATCTTGTTTGCAACTATAGTTGAAATAATTAATGTATTGCTGTACAGTTTCATGGTGCAAAGGTATCACTGTTAACCGTGTAATACAAAAGCACAACTAAAATGTGATTCACTGTTAAATTTATTATTCAGAACTTATAAACTCTAGAAGACAGGGCATTTTGTTACGCAAATGTCTGCATGACTAGACATGCTATCAAGTTAAAACAGTAAATAGAGTTATTTTTGCACTCAGTTTGTGTATTTGCACTAATCATGCATTTTGGTGCTTCTTAGCCTGTTAAGTCTGATCTTTTTTCCTTTGGATTTAGTGCTGTACTGCAGAGTGCATGTCATATATCTGTGTTTCTACCTGCAGGTTTTGGCTGAAGCACAAAATGAAATGTAACGCTTGCTGGCGGGACTTGGAGGGGCAAGCCATATCAACAACATGTGGCCATCTCTTATGTATGCCTGCAATCTGCTATCTCTCTCTGTTTCATCCGATTCTAACTATAAAGAAGTTAAAATTCATTACTGCAGAATACGTATTTGATTTTAACTGAATACCTCTTGTGCAGGTACGGACGATGCAAAGAAAATACTCAGTAACGATGGTGCATGTCCAGTTTGTGATCAAGTGCTTTCAAAATCGTCAGTTGTTAACTCTTAATATAAACATCTTTTGTGCAAGCTACATTTCTCTTGTCCTGCATCAGTTTATGGTATCTAATGATGCAAGAGTACCTATGAAACATCATCTCTCATGCTTAGTTCACATTCTATATTTTCTCATAGTGAGGAACTTAAATATTTGTATCACCTTTTAACATATTACTGTGGATTGTTTAATAGTTTCCACATCTGAGATTAACATTAATATCAATGTTTGACTATGCTGATATCATCTAAACTTCATATTTTGTTATTTCTCAGCCATATGAAGCCGATCGACATAAATCCAAGTGATGAATGGACGAATGTAAGTATCCCTTTGAATTTTATTCAAAATGACATATGTAGTCTATTTTCCTGTAATTCAGATGTTCTGATAACTTCATCTGTTACCTCAGATGTCAATGGTTGGAGTTTCTCCACAGATACGTATCCTTAATATTTTTCCACTGGACCTACAGTGGGATTATTCTTGTGTTGTTTTGTTTAATAACAGCTCTGTCTGCCATGTGAAATCTAGTGCCTGATTAACCTCCTGTGTCAGTATTCCAGTAATTCGAACAACCTAAGATTGAAAAAGAAAACTGCTAAAGTGAGACAATAATGTCACTTTTTATGCTACTACTCCTACTTTCCAAGGTTATTCTTTTGTTACTAGTATGGTAATCATTTAGCTTTTCCTTAAACATGATATAAATCAGTTATGAAAAGTGCATACAGGAGTGTCATGTTTTATATTGGACAAAAGGACCTGGAGATGCAATACAAGATGAACAGAATTGTTGGTCAATGTAGGCAAAAGTGTGAACTTATGCAGGCAAAATTCTCTGAGAAAATGGAAGAAGTGCATACTGCATACCAGAAGATGGCCAAAAGATGCCAGTTGATGGAACAAGAGATTGAAAACTTGACGAGGGATAAGCAGGAGCTACAAGAAAAATTTGCAGAGAAATCCAGGTTAGTCTAGTGCGCCATTGTTTTCCTTATTGGACAACATTCTACTTGATGCAAGATGTATGAACTGATTGCACTTCCTTTCCAGGCAGAAGAGGAAGCTTGACGAGATGTATGATCAGCTGAGAAATGAGTATGAGTCGGTAAAACGTTCAGCCATTCAACCTGCAAACAACTACTTCCCAAGAGCTCAGCCAGACTTGTTCCAAGGCATGCCCAACATATTGGACGGCGGTGACCCTCTGAGACAAGGTAATTTGTGGCATCATGAACTCCTTTCATTTAGTTGTTGAGATATCACTCATAAGCAATAAAGCATTTGATCGAATACTTTGCCTTTTAGAGGCTATTGTAGGAGCTGCTTTTGCTATACATTCAACCAGGAATATGTTAAACACATTACTTTTTCTTTCTACAAGCTATTAAAATGCTTTTAGCTCTCCACAAAAACAGCTCATTCACTGGTTGCAGGGTCGATTGATCCTCCTGAAACCCCAGGGCGCAGAGACGAGGGGTGGGCTGCACAGCCAAGGCAAAGACCCCAGACCTCTAGTCCATTTGAGCTGTCTGCAGGATCTCCTGGTCATACTGCAGCACCTCCAATGGATATGAGATCCAGACAGCCACCACGGTCCGTCTTTGGAGCCAACTTGAACAACTCTTCTGCAGCTCTGCGAAATATGATAATCTCACCGGTGAAGCGTCCTCAGCTTTCCCGTAACCGCCCACAGATGTTCACGTAAGATTCTCTATTTTGCTCACGTGATATCTTAATGATTGGGTTTTGGAAGGGAAGCTAGTATGCAATTGGCTGTGGAGCTAATAGTTTCAAGTGTGACACTGGATACCTATGCCTGTCCCTGTACTGTACTGCATGTACTTACTGCTTAAACTTCGGTATGCCAGGTTGTAGAGCTGAGGAGACGTTCTGCTTCTGAATCTGTTTTAACCTTGTCATGGAAGTGCTTACGGCTTAAACTTCGGTGGTTGTAGAGCTGGAAGAGCCGAGGAGGCGTTCTGCTTCTGAATCTGTTTTAATCTTGTCATGGAAGCGAGGAAATGTTCAGTGTAAATGCCGTAAGATCAATCTGTCTCCCTCCCCTCCCTGTTATTTTGGCATTTCGTTTCGTGCACAAATGTTCTAGATCTGTCAATAACGTAGTTGTACCCTGGATATGTGATCTTTGCATAATCGGTATATAAATGCACTTCTTCCTGATTGCTGTTACACGTATGGGAGGGAGACAAAATTCCAACATACGCGAGTAACCAAAATTTCGGGCGGATGTCCTCTGATCATGAAATAACCACCGTGTAATTTACTACTGCTCCAGGGGATCAGCCTCATTCTTACTGTATATGTTCTGATTCAACTTCTGCTATGGGCCCACTTAAATTGGTCCATACTTCAGGATTTTGTTCTGTAACTGAAAGTTACAAGACATTTTGGTCCCTGTGGTGTGTCGTGTAACCTTGGCATGGGTCCACCTGGTACTTAAAGCTGAAATACTGAAACCACCACATCTATTCATCCACGGTTACAGTCATATAAATACAGGGGAGTCTCGATCGTGCGGAGCACCGATCGGATCAGGAGATGGTGAGTTTAACTAGTGCTATCCTAAAGACTAGGGCTTGCTGTTACTCAGTACCGTTACAAAACGTTACATACACATATACACATATGACACGATATACAAATATACTTCAACAGCCCCCCGCAGACTGAACGTTGCTCGGCAAGATGTTCAGGCTGTCTCTGAAGTCAGTGAAGATCGGCGTTGGCAGCCCCTTGGTGAAAACATCAGCGAATTGGGATGTCGAGGGTACATGGAGCACCTTTGCCTCGCCCAGGGCCACTCGATCGCGGACAAAATGCAGATCGATTTCAACATGCTTTGTGCGCTGATGTTGCACGGGATTTGTCGACAGGTACATGGCAGAGACATTGTCACAATACACAACTGTTGCTCTGTCAGGTGGTCAATGGAGTTCAGTCATCAACTGTCGGAGCCAGCAGGATTCAGCGATACAGTTTGCCACCGCTATGTACTCCGCTTCAGCGCTGGAGCGGGAAACCGTTTGCTGCCGTTTGGCTGACCAGGAGACAAGGTTGCTGCCGTGGAAGACGCAAAACCCTGAAGTGGATTTTCGGGTGTCAGGGCAGCCGGCCCAATCGGCATCACTGTAAGCAACAAGGTCATGAGAAGCAGAGCGGAACAGTTGCAACCCAAGGTGTGATGTGCCTTTTAGGTACCGCAGCACGCGTTTGATCAGCTGAAAGTAGGAAGTGGTGGGGTGCGTGCATGAACAGGCAGATCTGTTGAACTGTGTAGGCTATGTCAGGCCGAGTGAGGCATAGGTACTGGAGTGCTCCTGCAAGGCTGCGGTATAAAGAGGGGTCGGAGAATGGGGTTCCATCGCTAGCAGAGAGTTTGGAGCGTGTGTCGATGGGAGTGGCAATTGGATTGCAGTTTAGCATGTTGGCGCGCTCTAGGGTCTCTAGGGTATATTGTTGCTGCGAGAGAAACAAGCCAGAGGTGGTGCGATGTACATTAATGCCAAGGAAGTGGTGCAGCTCCCCGAGGTCGGACATGGAAAATTCAGATTGCAGGGAGGTAATAATGGCTCGAAGAAGGAGAGTTGTATTAGCTGTAAGGATTATGTCGTCAACATATAGGAGTAAATAAGCAGTTTGTGTCCCTCGGCGAAAAATGAACAGGGAAGAGTCGCACTTGGAGGAAACAAATCCAATGGAGATAAGGAAAGTGGTGAAGCGATAAAACCAGGTCCGAGGGGCTTGCTTGAGCCCATATAAGGATTTGTTGAGCCGACAAACATAGTTGGGAAAGCGAGAATCAGAGAAACCCGAGGGTTGTTGGCAAAAAACAGTCTCATGGAGATTACCGTGTAGGAACGCATTTTCAACGTCCAGTTGATTGATGTCCCAACCTTAAGAGACAACGATGGAAAGGACCACCCGGATTGTTGCTGGCTTGACAACTGGGCTAAACGTCTCACCATAGTCGATCCTTGCTTGTTGTGTGAATCCACGAACCACCCATCGTGCTTTGTAGCGGGAGAGAGAGCCATCTGGGTTTGTCTTGTGCTGAAAAATCCATTTGCCAGTCACGACGTTAACACCTGCAGGACAAGGAACCAACGACCAAGTGTCATTATGCAACAAAGCCTGAAATTCGTCTAGCATTGCAGCGTGCCAGTTTGGGTCTTTTAGGGCCGTTTTGTAGGAGGAAGGGATGGGAGAAATACGTGTGGTCGAGATAGACAGGTCAAACAACTTGTGAGGCATGAGAAATCCTGTTTTGGCACGCGTGGTCATGCAGTGTAGGTTCTCGGGTGGATGTACCGGGGCGGCATGCGGGGGCAGGGGTTGCAGACGTGGCGGAGCAGGAGTGGTGGGCGGGCTGCTACGAGAGGAATCAGGCCCAGAGCTGATGATTGGGGAGGGGGACAGATCAGTGGTGGGGTGGGAAACCGAGGGGGATACGGGCGACGTGGGGGAGGTGGCAGAGGGATCAGGCGACGATCCCGAGGAGGATCCTTGTCGGGCGGGGACCAGCGGTACCTGGGAACAGATCTCGGAGAGGATAGGGGCCAGCGGAACTGGATTTTCTGCGGGCGTGTGGATCGTGGTAGGTTGTGTGGCTGCTGTGGGTGGAGCATATGTGAATTGGGACTCATCGAACGTGACATGTCTGGACACGATAACACGGCGTGTGGCTAGGTCGAGGCAGCGGTACCCTTTGTGCTCTCGGGGATAGCCGATGAAGACGCAACGGACGGAGCGAGGGCTAAGTTTGTGCGAGGAGGTGGCATACAGGTTCGGGTAGCAAAGGCATCCAAAAGTTCGTAGGTGGCTATAGGATGGATGGTGGCGGAAAAGAAGGAAGTGGGGCGTGTTGTGTTTGATGGCGCGTGAAGGGCGAATATTGATGAAGTGTGTGGCAGTGTGCAAAGCTTCGACCCAAAACGGTGGAGGAAGATTGGCTTGAAGAAGGAGGGTCTGAATCACGTCGTTGGTGGTGCGCAAGAGTCGCTCAGCCTTACCATTTTGCGTAGAAGTATGTGTGCAGGAAAGCCGATAGGTAATCCCATTGGCAGAGAGGAAGGAGCGAAGATCGTGGTTGACAAACTCACCGCCGTTGTCACATTGCAGACACTTGATGAGAACATTGAATTGAGTTTTAATGTAGGTGAAAAATCGTTGGAGGGTGGAGGAGGTGTCGGATTTGTTTTTGAGGGGAAAGGTCCAGGAGTAGTGAGAGAAATAATCAAGAATTGCCAAGTAATAGTCATATCCAGAGAAACTAGAAATCAGGGACGTCCATAAATTACAATGTATTATTTGAAAAGGAGCTGTGGTTACACTGGAGGATGCAGAAAAAGGTAAACGAGGATGTCGGCCCAATTGGCATGCTTCACAAAGGGAGGTGTCGGGCGTTTTATTACAAGAATCAAGGAAACTATGGGAAATCCTAGACAGAGTAGCAGTTCCGGGGTGGCCTAAACGACGATGCCACAGATCTTTGGTTGTGGTGACGATGAGGGCAGCGGCAGATCTATCATGGTCGCTGGAAAAGGGGTAGAGGTCGCCGCTGCTACTGGAGCGAAGGAGAAGCGTCCGGGTAGCCAAATCCTTCACAGAGACCGTATGGGTCAAATTCAATTGAGCAGGAGTTATCACGAGTAAATTTTCGTACTGATATGAGATTTTTGACTAGGTTGGGAGAATAGAGAACATCATTAAGGCCTCGTTCGGTAGTGCAGGAACAAATCCAACGCATGGAACTGAGCCCCACAGGGATTTGGTTGATCCATGTGTTTCACCCAATCCCTGCCGTGTTTAATTATCATAATCCACGTCTTTATTTTTTCGTTCGGTTACTGGAAAACGTCCCGTCGCCATGCGCTGGCAAAACTGTCGTCATCTTCAGTTTCTCTCGCGTGGAAATAATTCCATACGTCTCTTGGCGAGATTTTTTTTCCAAACCCAGACAGAGAAAAATGGATGGGATGAACTGGGCCAAAAAACAGGCCAGGAGTAAACGAAGACATCAAATCTGCTGAGCTGGAAATTCTACCAAACCGGGCTGGATAATCGGGTTTGGGTTGCAATCCAGGCTAATCCATGCATTTGAGGGACTAAACGAACGGGGCCTAAGTTGAAAGGTGGAATTGGGGAGAGAGGTGTTGCCGACAGAGTAGATAGGAATTTTAGACCCGTTGCCCACTACAATACTATGCGAAGTCAGCTTTGATGGGGAATGAGACGAGGTGAGGATACCTTGATTGTTGGTGACGTGCGTGGTGGCGCCGGAGTCGACGACCCATTCCGGCGGAGGTTGGTGGTGCTGATGGCTGGGCGCGTGGTGGAACATGGCAGAGTAGTCGTAGGAGCCGTGGAGGGTCGGGGCGTACATGGAGGGCGCCAGAGGTGATGGGGAAGAGTGCATCACGGGATACGCCTGGGTGTGGATGCCGGGGCGCGGGCCGAGGACGTCGGCAGCGTTGGGCAGCTGGTACCCCTGCTGGTACGCCGGGCGGGGCGGCTGGTACCCCTGGTGGTGGTTGCCGGGCCCTTGCTGAAAGTGGCCGTAGCCAGGCTGATAGCCGCCACCGCGACCACTGTTGTCACCGCGGCCGCGACCGCGGCCACGCCCACGCCCACGATCATCGCCACCGCGGTTGAAGTTGTGCCACTGCTGGCCTTGATGAGGTTGCCCGTAGCCGTGCTGTCCGCCGCCACGGCCCTGCTGTTGGCCGTAGTCGTGCCCGCCCCCGCCGCGAGTGCAATCACGGGCAAGATGCCCGGGCACACCGCAGGTGTAGCAGGTGTGCGTCTCAGGAGCGTTGTTGCCGTTCACGTGCAGGATCTGTGGGGTTGCCTTCTTCTTGGCCTTGAGCTTGATCTCGGCGAGCTGCAGCCGGGATTGGGCCTGCGTAAAGGATGGAAACGGCTTGAGGGACTCCAGAAGCTCACCCTGCGACTGAAAACGCTCGTCGAGGCCGTCGATGAGCCTCATGGTCAGCTTCTTGTCGCTGACTGGGGCGCCCACGTCGGACAGCTGATCGGCCAGCGCCTTGATCTTGCGGCAGTAGGCCACCACGTCCAGATCGCCTTGAACAATGGAGTTGAACTCCTTGGACAGGTGGATCTCGCGGCCTTCCGCGTTCTCGGTGAAGAAGTGGTGAAGCGCTTGCCACGCCTCGTACGCGGTGCTGTCGGCGGCGAGGATGATGTCCTGGAGTTCATCGGAGATCGTGGCGTAGATCCAGAGGACGATGTCGACGTCCGCCGAGCGCCACTCCTCGGTGGCGAGATGCGGCGAGGTTTCCTCCTCGACGTGCTCGCGGACGTTGTACTTGGAGAGGACCTGGAGGAAGAAGGTGCGCCACTTGTTGTAGTTGCCGGTCGCTGCGTCCAGCTTGAACTTGATGTACTTGCAGATGTCGACGTTGCCGGTGGAGAGGGGGGAAGGGATCAGCTGGAGGGTGGAGTTTGTCGGGTGAGAGAGAGAGAGAGCGCGCGCCAGAGGCCTCGGTGCCGAAGGAGGAGGTAGCCATGGGAGACAAGGGGAAGGCTCTGATACCAAGCTGAAATACTGAAACCACCACATCTATTCATCCACGGTTACAGTCATATAAATACAGGGGAGTCTTGATCGTGCGGAGCACCGATCGGATCAGGAGATCGTGAGTTCAACTAGTGCTATCCTAAAGACTAGGGCTTGCTGTTACTCAGTACCGTTACAGGAAAACGTTACATACACATATACACATATGACACGATATACAAATATACTTCAACACTTAATGTCGTACATGCCTTTTTTAGTTTAATCCCCGCTTATCAAGTCATCACTCTTATGGCCTTTATACCTGCTTGTAGAATGTTAAGCCCCAGATTATGCCATCCATGGCTGTTTCGTGAGACCGGTAGCCTGGTGAGTGTGTTTTGTTAAATGATCTTGGCCCAGCCGTGCTGGAACTTCGTCGTTGGCCTCGTATACTTGGACAGCATTAGCTGACAGGTGTTGCGATTGTAGCGTGACTGCAAGATTGATTTCGGCCACTTTTTTGTGTAGAGCGGGGAGAATAGTGAGTCCGGTTTTATAAGGGTGTCTTACTGCACATGTTTCAGTTGTGTATTTTAATTTCAAGTTTAAAAAACAAGTGTTCTAATTTTCTGACTTACTCCTAGCGTATGTCATATGTGGACATCAGGTTTCGTACTACTCCCTCAATTCCAAAATAGATGTCTTAAATTTGTCAAAATTTAGATGAATCTAGACACTATTTAGGATATAGATTTATCTAAAATTTGAAAAATCCAAGACATCTATTCTTGAACGGAGGGAGTACATAAGTTTGGTGGGGCATTTCTAAATTTATTCAGATAAATCTTTGACTTGCTGGTTGGGGTGCGTCGACTTATTTGTGGGCAGCTTAGACGAGATATCATTTCCCCACTGTTAGAATAAGACGATTTAATTCAGAAGAAGAATTTTGTTCTGGATCAAAAGGAAAATGGGCTTTTATATGGTCTGGCAGAAATAAACAGACTGCGTCTGAACCATTACTGTTCTTAGCAAGGCTGACAGAAGAAGAGATTAGGTCTCCCCGAACGGCTTCATCGTGCTAACATTGCCGTGAGAAGCAACGGAATTCCGTGCGCTAAAGAGATGGTATTGAAAGTTGGAATTTTAAGTACTCCTACAAGAAAACTACCACTCACTGAAAACTCCACACCGCTAGTCCAAAGACAGCCACTAGAAAGAAAACAAGGACATGTCCTAGGCTAAGCAACAAAGCCGCCTCTCCACTGAGCGTGGGACGCCTTTGAAAAACAACAGCTCCAAAAAGAACTCTCCTCGTTGATGCACCATCTAGAGGAGATAGATTGTGGAACTTGGCCGGTCTAGAAAAGGCATCGTCTTGGACTGGTGATCCATGACATGCATAGTGCCCCTAAAGATCAACCTTGCACACCGGCGAGCACCATCTAACAAAGGGGCGGTGTCGACTGTCGAGAGTGTCGCGCTATCCGACATTGAACCTAGGCTTTCACCCGGACACACTACCAACCGCAAGTGAGAGAGAAAGAGAGAGACTACCAATCGCGAATGAGGGATGCATAGTGCCCTTGAAGATCAACCTTGCACATCGGCGAGCACCATCTAACAGAGGGACGATGTCGACTGTCGAGGACGCCGTGCTATCCGACTTTGAACCTAGGCTTTCACCCGGAGACACTACCAACCGCAAGCGAGAGAGAAAGACACTACCAACCGCGAGTGAGAGAGGGGGATGCCGACACACCTCGGTGGTGCCTCCAAGCAAGGGAGCGACACCATGAGCGTCGTCTGTATTGTAGCCGCTCTCCTCCGCCTCCAAGCACCGCAAGAAGAACCCTTGTCCACACGAAGTCGGCTTGTTAAACCCCTTGTTTGTGCAAACTCGGCCTGCCAAGGCACACCGTCCCCCTCCCCTGCCTTCGACGGACGACCAGGGGCTCCAGTGATGGCCAGGGAGGTACGGGGTTGGAGGAGGCTTGCCGCTAGGGTTTGTACCCTAGGGGTCTCCTGCTGGCGGGAGGGGAAAGTTCGCTGTTCCCAAATTCAAATTGTACACAAATGTTCAGTGTCGCTGTCTACTGTCTACAATAAGCCATCACATTTGCTGCCAAAAAGAAAGTAGCGACCTCATCTTATAACAAACTTATTAAGCGCGCGCCTGTATAGCCGGATGGTGACCCACAAGTCAGGCGCACACCGAAAGGAGAACCTGACTGGTACAGCAGCCTAGTACTCTAGCCTACCTAGCTTTCCTTTCTTTACAAAGCGGTCCGTGACGGACGGGGGCAATTCGCCACAAAATACGTACACAAATCGGTGGGCGAAAGCGCACCCGCCGGACCTACCAAACAGTTAGCGGTCACGCAGTCAGTAGCCGCTGCTGTCCACGGGGAACGCGTACGGCGGCGGGTCGGAACCACCGCCGCCGCCGCCGCCGCCGTCCACCTGCACGTCGCTGAACCCGTCGTCGCCCGTGTAGAACCCGGTGAAGTCGACGGTGGGTTCCGGCACGATGAGTTCCTGGTTGACGTCGTAGAACAGCCCGTTCCCAGCACCGCCGTCGACGGGCATCTTCCTGCCGCGCTGCTGGACGTCCCTGTCGAGGAGCAGCCGCGGCCTCTTGACCTCCGCGCCGCCCTCGTCCGGACCGCCGCTGCTGCCGGCGGGGCTGCTCGAGCTGCTGCTGGTGTTGGCGACGAGGCGGCGCAGCACGTCGGGGTCGCCCACGACCTTGAGGAGGAAGGCGAGCATCTGCTTGGGCCTGCGCTCCGTCTCCTGCACCCGGCGCCACATGACCGCCACGCGGTCCTCGATGGCCTTCTGCTCCTGCTTTAGCCGGATGACCTCCATGGCCACCATGGTGCTGCTGCTGTCGTCGTCGATGTCGTCCGCGCCGCAGGTGGCGGCGTCGTCCTTGCGCTTGCTGCTGCTGCTGCTCCGCCGCACGATCTGGCGCAGGAGGTGCGTCTGCCCGCGCAGGAACGAGACGTGGGCGAACTCCCATCTGTCCGGATCGACCTTCCGGAATCCCTGGTAGAATTCAAATCAGAACACAGATCAATTTACACTGCCCGATAAAACGAGCTTAGTACTTACTCAACTTGACCAAATTACTTCTGAGTGGTGAGTGGTGACATGAAAGTTATTTGTTCAGATTACTGCCAGTGGACTCAATACTTGTAGTTTTCCCTTGGGGATCGGAAATTTCGCCAAACTGAATTGGAGACAGAGCTAGTAGAACAGAACTGGCAGCGCAGGATCATGTATGTATATAGTACGTACGTATGTGTTGAGCTGTCTGACGAAGCTGGAGAAGTTGGAGTGCTTGAAGTGCGCGGGGAGCAGCGTCTGCGAGAAAACGAAGGGGTCGGCGACGACGAAGCTGTTGCTTCCCCTCCCCCACGCGATGACGCCGTCCGTCGACGGGTCATCCACCATCCTGTACGTCTTGGCCACGAACGGCGCGACGCCGCCACCGCCGCCGCTCCCGGACTCCATGCCGCCGCCGCCGCCGCCGCCGCTCATCATCTCACAGCGACAGCAAAAGGATGGTAGTACTAGCGCGATCGTACGGTACGAACTTGGGTGTTGCTATTTGTGGCAGCGGTTGCGAGGGGGAAAGGGAAAGGATGCGGAGAGAGTGGGAGCCCAGGATAGGAACTGGAGAAGGCGTGTCGAGGCGAGCTATATACGGATCCGCGACGGGACAGGTGCCAAGTAAGTGTGGACGCGTGTCTGCGCGCGGGAGCATAGCGTGGCGCGCCCTGAGGCCACATGATTTTTGTAGCCTGCTCTGCCGCTGAGTCGAGGAAAAGCGCGCGGCTCGCGTTGGACGCTTTCGCTTTCCTCTTTGCCCTTTCCCCCTTGCCTGAACTGATGGGGTGGGCGGTAGCTTCGGCTCGTTGATTTTGCCGCGGCGCGGGTGGACTACTGGGAGCACGAGGCCAGGCCAGGTTGGGAAATCTGGCACGGGCGATCTCGCTGTCGGATTGGGTAGTTTACTACGGAGCACAGTTTAGTTTCTTCTTTGGATGCCTTGGCCGAGGGTGACGGCCTGGGGAAGGTAGCATTTGTGCGATTTGGCATGACACCTAGCACTCGACCCTGCCAGTACGTGGCTCTATATTCTTGGGTAAGGAAATGATACGCGGTACACTACCGACTTAGATCTGAACTGATGCACTAGTGCCATAGTATACTATGATCCATCTTGTAATACTTCTGGCTGTTGTTACTAGGCTGAATACAGCAGATACCATCATACTCAATTTTACAAAGGGAAAAGTTTATTTTAAACCCTAAATCCTAAACACTAAATCCCTCGTAGATTTTCGGCGATTGTTCGAAATCCCAGTAGTTTGCACCATAATCTTTCCAATCCTAGTCTATTTCGAACCTTGACACGATTTACAAAGGAAAAAAAGTGACGTGGCTAGGATTTTTGTCAGAGGTGGGTCGACGAGCGCGCTAACTTAACCGCGTGTGCGGGTTGCAGAGCGGTATGCATGCGTTGTGAAAGAAATTGGGGAGGGAAAGTTAGGAAAAATTAGGGTTCTTCCCCGGCGTCGCGGCGGAGGGCATTTGGTTGTGGGGTGTGAGAGCCAACACCCGGATTTTCAATCCCAGATGCCTGTTATGCCATACATTGTAATCTTAGGATTACCATTTTTGCGAGACATAACAGATTGGATATCACGGTACATCATCCATTACAAACCTTACATAAGGTCTTACAACAAATAAAGGATCTCATGATCCAGTCTTAGTACAATCAAGCAGCGGAATAATAACAATAGCGTGGGCGAGGCTCTATCTTCATGGTCACAGGCAATGCTGACAATGGGAGATGATCCTAGTTGCCGTAACCTTCCTGCGGTCCATCCTCCTGATAGTCCTCTTCATAGTCTGGCCACGGGAATAGCCAGGAACAACGTCATGAGTACTCTTTAAGTACTCACAAACTAATACTAACAAGTAAAGGGGTTTTTGTGTAGGAATGCTAAGCTCTAGGTTGTTTTGCAAAAAGCCAGGTTTACCTTAACTAAGTTTAGAAGTAAAGAAAGCTAGTTGAAAGTTTTATAACACCTAAGTGAGAACTTGAGTTTTCATATCACAATCCTGTTGTGGTCAAGTCAAAGTCATGATTCATTTCACAAGTCATTTTGAAAACATCTGACGATGGAACAGATGGCCACTCCAACTGTCCATAACCACGGACGCGGCTATTCGAATAGTTTGACACTCTGTAGAGGTGGTACACTTTCACCACAATATTCGATACATCCGTTGGGAATAATCCTGAATTCACCATACTCAGCATGCGGATAATCAATCCTAACCTTTTAATTACACGCCCTAGTATAGGCACCTCTCCTATGAGTTTGGCCTCCCAACCATGACCATCTGTCATCTTGGGAACTGCACAGGTGGTCAATCTTCACAAGGTAGCCTCAACTCAAACCTTGGCCGCGAGGGAACTCATAGTAAGGTATATAAACTTCCAGTCAAGCCCTACCCAAATTTTGGGTATTGTGGTTGTACGGTAAAATTGGAATGGTATCGCATCCAGACAACCATCAGTTTTATAAAGGGCTAAGGCTCATGCCTCAATATTTTCATCATCAAAACCATCTGGTGTTCAAGAACACATGTCAAAATATTTTAGTAGAATGACTCATCATTCTAAGGTTTTCATAACCATTTTCACCAAGTATTCCCATCTAAAGTGATCCAGTTTTATGCTTATCACTAGCATCTACAAGTGGGGTAAACTCTAACCCAAATGCTAAATAGTGCTCGGGGGCTGGTTAACACATGAGAGCCCTCGTTTCTGGACCGTTCGACTGATTCTGGTCGACTCAATCCACACGCATCTGACCAAAGCTGTTCGGACAAACGAGTACTTGGAAAAAGTTCTCTCTCTTCTGTTCCCGTTCCCCATTTCTTCATGTCTCGCTCGGATTTGATCTCGCGCGGGAGGTCGGTGGATTGAGAGACTCGCGGGGGAGGTCGTCGGGCTCATCCGCGGAGATCAAGACACACAGGAAGTGTTGAGCTTGTTGGCGGAGTGCGAGACGAGCACGGAAGATAGGAGTTCGTCGTCGGAAATCAAGGCATGAGGGAGTATGCCGATGTCATCGACGGGAGCCCCCGGCGCGCGAGGGGAGCTCAGCGCCGACAAAGAGGGAGGGGCGCTGGAAGGCATCGAGCTGGGTGATGGCGTCCAATACTTGTCGTGGAACGCTTCGTTGGAAACCCCAAGAGCAAGGTATGAAGCAGCACAACAGCAAGTTTTCCTCAGTAAGAAACCGAGGTTATCGAACTAGTAGGAGGAAGGAAACATCACACAGGTGTTGCTGGCAACATGGAGACCTGCACAACACAAACTCAAGACTTTGCCCCAACGAATCAGTGAGGTTGTCAAGCTCACCGGTTTGCTGTAACAAAGGATTAAACGTATGTTGTGGAAGATAATGGTTTGCAGCAAGTAAACAAGTAACAGTGGAAGATGTATCAATGGTAAAGATTGGACCGGGGTCCATAGTTCACTAGAGGTGCTCTCCTTAAATAAACAACATGGCATGAAGGATAAACAAATTACAACGGGGCAATTGACAGGAACTGAGCAAGGCATAACAATGCAATTACTAGCTAGAAAGATCCTATGAGGTTGATTGGGCAATACAACAATATACATAGACCGTAATCCAACTGCATCTATGACTAGAAGTCCACCTTCAGGTTATCATCTGAACCCCCTCCAGTATTAAGTTGCAAGCAACAGACAACTGCTTTAAGCAAAGTGTGTAAGGTAAACAGTCCACATGTTCCATGAACAAGAGACCGTTGTTTTCTCCCTAGTAGCAACAACACATCTACAACCGAAGAGATTTCTGTCACTTATCTTGGAAACTAGAGGCATGAACCCACTATCGAGCATAAATACTCCCCCTTGGAGTCACTAGCAACTACTTGGCCAAAATAACCACTAGCAACAGAGAGCATACAAGATCACAAACAACACAGACATGATAGAATCAATAAAGATAAAACCATTAATCAAACCAACATAATAATCTCAATATCCATCAGATCCCCGCAAACACAACATGCATGATTACAAATAGATTAGATCTTGAACATGAACGGAGCTCACAAGATCTATATATGAAAGCACAAAGGAGGAGATACAACCATCTAGCAACTACATGGACCCATAGTCCAAGGTGGAACTACTCACAAATACCAGAGAGAAGGCCTCCGGGATGATCTCCCCTCTGTCAGGGTGCCGGGAAGAACTTTAGATCCCCCGATCTAGGGACGATGGTGACGGCGTCTACAGACGGTTTCATGGATTTCTGATCGGGTACCGAGAGTTTCTGCATCGGGGGCTTCTTATAGGCGAAGGGGCGAGTCCGGGAGGCGACCAGGGTCGCCAAAGCCTAGCCAGGCACAGGTCCACCTAACCCGCGCCTGGGGTGGGTCCGGCCCCCCTGGCCAGCCCCTCCGGCTCTCCTCTGGACTTGTTGTTCCCCACGGGAAGTTATTGAATTTGTCCTTCGTCCCGTCCAATTCCGAGAATATTTCTTTACTAACTTTTCTGAAACCAAAAACAGCAGAAAACAGGAATCTGGCACTGTTGCAACTTGTTAATAGGTTAGTACCAGAAAACATGTAAAAAACACCTCAAAGTGTGGACAAGTAAAGCAAAGTAGATATAAAACAAGCATGGAGCATCAAAAATTATAGATACGTTTCCAACGTATCACTGGGTGACAGAGAGAGGCGCAGACGAGCTTGGAAAGACGGTGAATCAGCGATGGGAAGCAGATATCGAGGTCCTGAGGTAATATCCCGTGGACAAATCTTTCAGATCGACCGCTTTTCCCAAATGGAATCGTGAATCCATGCCTATTTAGCTCGCTAGTTGGATTATCGGTGTTGATTTTCATCTTTGCATGTGATCTCCTGTTTGATTTTTAGCAGGTATCGTAGCTTCCTCTGTTTTCCATTAGGGGATGTCGTGTTGTGCACTGGTCATTTTTAGTAGTGGTAATACGTTTGCTTTCCTATGTTGTAAACAATGGACGCATCAGAGACTTGTGCATTCCCATCTTCTTAGGCTTGGTTATAAGTGCTTGTTTCATTGATGTGTTATCCCGGCATAATCCATGAACAAATTATTCGGTTTTCAGGTTACAAATTGTTGGCAAATTATACACTAGTGGTGACTGGAACCCACTGGCTTTTGCTTGTGGAAGAATCGTCTTCAATTCACGCGGGTTATGTTCGTTGTGTATGCAATTTTTAGTACGAGTATTTTTTTGTTGCCCCAGACATATCTCCGTTGTTGTATCCACTATACAACTAAGTTGTTGTACTTCCGGTTTAGTACTCCCATATGGTCTCTGATCCCTATTAATTTTCTATACTTCACAACTATGTTTTGCTTGGTAGTTTAAATTGCTGCAAAGCAACTATACTGAATTGATGGTCTGGTCCTCCAGATGCACCATGGCCAACTGTTGCTACTGCTAATCTACCCCCACCGTTGCACGCCGGTGAGACCTCACGCTCATCTCTACTTTGTTGGTGCTGCGCTTCTCTGTTATGCGCGTGCGACCTCACCTTTTTTTCCCTTTTTATGCTTGGGTGTGATGGTACAGGCTACGCAAGCAGCGACAACGACGAGGATGGTTCAGGAGGGCGCCTACTCAGACGGCTTGCTCTACTCGGACGACGATGACCTCCAGGTGACTCACTCTTGCCTTTCCTGATAATATTGTGTTTGGACATCATGCAACACAGATCGTTGGGCCACATGTAGTTTCGACCTAATCACTACAAGTTTTTTAGCTTGTGTGTGTAGCTGAAAGGTTGAGTGTTTTGTTTCTGTGCCTAAAGTTCGCCGATATCTTATCTTTTGGTAAATGAATGGGAGGACTGTTGCTACTTAGTCACATGCTTGATGAATTTGTAGTTAATCTATCTATCTAGTAAACCGAATGGCAATCAAAAATCCGGGTACTATTTTATTAGGATTACCTCCTATGTGGCTAGTTGTTTAATTAAGTTGTTTTACCAATATGCTTGAGATGTGTACTGAAATGAATTAAGTTGATTCTTCAAGCATGTTTGGGTATTGGTATAATCTACCTAGGTGTTACTTTTTGAGAAACATGCATAAATTGTCTTAAGTTGTTTTAAATTTTATCCTAAGTTGTTTTCCATAACTATGTAAGTTGCAGCTTCTAGTCCACCAAGTTGCAGGATCCTTAGTTGCTTATTTTTTGTTTCATTAAGTTGATAAACAACTCAATCTTAAGTTGTTTCCCATAAGTATCTAAGTTGCAGCTTTCGGTCCACCAAGTTGAAGGATTCTAAATTGCTTATTTTGTTTCACTAAGTTGATTAATAACTTTAAGTTGTTTCCCGTAACTATCTAAGTTGCAGCTTCCACTCCACCAAGTTCCAGGTAGCTATCCACTTAAGTTGCTTCATCAGAAAATTTGGTTTATCAACTTACTACAAATTAAGTTATTTATCCCATTCCCTGAAGTTGTTTACTATCCATTGTTAAGTTGTTTTTTTTGCATATTCATGGACTAGGGTTATTATTTTAGATTCACCATGACTTAATAAGTTTTTTATGCCATTTTACTAAGTTGCCCGGCCACTTCTATTAAGTTTCCTGTTGCTCCTTAGTAATGTTGTTTTTATCATAGTTTTTCTATACATGCATGTGCTGGGGATTTACTTTTCTATGTAGACAATCATGCAAATGATTTAGTTGCTTAGATCATCTAACTGAGTTTTCCTTGCGAAACTTTAGTTGATCCTGGGGAGTTGTTCATACATGTTTCTTTGCTAAAAACCAAGTTGTGTAGATTCCCTACTTCCTTTTGATGTGAAGTTGACTGTTTTTTAGTTGTTGCTAAGTTGCTCACTGTTTACTGTTAAGTTGTGTTCAAATTAGTTACTAAGTTGATCCCAAGAAGCTCTTAAGTTGCACCCTAATTTCTCCTATGTTGATCCCTAAGCGCAACTAGTTTTTGCTGTTAAGAACCTTGTAAGTTGCCTATTTTCAGGTTGTTGTAAAGTTGCTCCCTAATCATTGCTAAGTTGCTACCTAACTGTTGTTAAGTTGGTGTCTAATTGACGCTAAGTAGTACAAAGTAGCTATTAAGTTTTTGAGTCTACCACATCAGTTATATCCAGGGAGGCACTGCGATTGATCTAATATGCACATAAGTTCGTGCTTGCTTACTTTGATTGTTGTGTTTCAGTAAGGTTTGTTCCAGGACCCTAGAGTACATGCAGATCCTAATCTAGGAGTAAAAGAAGAAATGAAATTAAGGGGGGGGGTACGGGGCATTTAGGTTCGTGTTGTCTGATTACCTATTAAGGGGGTACGACACAGTTAGGTTCGTGTTTAAAAAAAAGGTTCCATGTGATCTGATAACCTCTTTTTTATTTCCTTTATAGATAAGGTATGAAAAACCTGGAAAATTGTAGGTTCAATGGAGATCTTGAAGGAAGAATAGGTGATGTCCAGAAGAAAGGGAGATGCGTCATGTGTTCCCCTGGTGGGGTGGGGACAAGTTGACGTGCGCGAATTTGGGTTGGCACCAGGCTAGTCCAGAACAGCAGGGCACACGATAACCTGATCCGGGGCATGGGATCTTGACCGCATTGTTTTACTGGATGAGGGCTAGATCAGACTAACCAGCCCCCGGGGGCTGGCTAGCAGCGTCCAAACTCTAATGAGTGGTGGTAAACAAGTGTGAATGATCTAAGTTCAATCTCATGCCTCAGGATGACATCAAGATTTATCTAACTTAGGCCAAGTTTTATGCTCTTTATGCTACCTCTAAACATCTTTCAAGAATCTACAAGTCACTAAGGAACTTTGATAAAGAAATAAAAGAATCAAGCATGCAAATAAAACTGGGTTTGGTATAATCAAGTGGTGGAACTAATGCATGTTTAATGCATCTAGTTGGCATAGTTATAATGTAAGGTTTAACTTGTAAAGTTCTAGCTTGCTCAGTTAATAGCTTGCTAAGTCAACTTATAGTGTTAGGCTTGCCTTGTGCAGTACAATGGTTGAAGTTCTCTTCGGCTTCTTCCTCGTAGTATCCTCCTTCCTACTCGTATCCTTGGTCGGTACTAGCGTCTATAAATAAATACGAGGTACACAATCACCAAACAATACTTAACTACTTCTATTTATCACACCAAGGTTTTCAATAGATGATCTAGCATCATCACAAACATTACAAATATTAAGGCAAGGTTTTAATTAATTTATTTTAGAAAAGTAATTTCTACTCATTGAAAAACTACTTAAGATTTAATGTTCTCCAACTAAAATAGGGGATCATGTTGACACATGTCATCACCACATATTTCAGTACTTGGGAATGTGATTTAAAGTCGTGTCACAATTTAATAAGGCTTTACCCTTTTATTTTAATTAAATAAAGTGGCTAGAAATGTCTATGGGGCATTCTTTTATAACTTGTCCATTATTTCTGCAAGTAAACCTAGATATTTTTATATATTCAGAAAGGTCTGGTCAAATAAGATTTTTGAGAGTTGGAATCAACTCAAAAGCTTTTGTGGTTGAATTTTGAAAAATGTTTGAATGCAAAAAAGTCTCTGCCTTGTTATTTTTACTATAGGTGATCTACAAATCTAAATGGTTTGAATCCAACGGGCTTGGATTAAGAATTTCAGTACCTTTCTAGTAAAATTAGTTTCATGCAATTTGGTTCAGTAAATCGACCTGAGTTGATTTTTGAATCTAGGTACAGAACTAAGTTTGAAACTAAATTGATAAAACTTAAATTCAAACTACTGGGTCACGCGGGAAGTTAACTGGGCCGGCCCACGGCGCACATCGCGCGTGGGTGAGTTTAAGTGAATGTCCCCACCAGTCAGTGAGACAGGGGGTGCGAAGGGGTACGGGGCAATCTAGACCGTGCGACAAGCCCCTGTGAGCCCCCACTGGACGCGCTAGGGTTCAGTCGTAACGGCTGGGGCTTGTTGTCTCCATCGGGCAACGCCGGCGAGACTGAACCCTAGCGCGTCCAGTGGGGGCTCACCGGGGCTCCGGCGAGGGTCGGCGATGGGGGCGAATGGCGAAGTCGACGACGAAGATGCTCCTGGTGCCGGTGGCTCCTCCTGGGACGGCTCCAATTGACAGCGCATCTTCTCCTCCTCTGCGGAAGACTCTGGCGAAATTTCGGACACCTGGTGCTCGCCTTGTTCCGGGAATGAGGTGGGGTGGTTCTGAGAGAGAGGGGAGTGAGATGGTGTGCTGAAATCGACAGAGGGTGGCCTCTATTTATAGTGCAATGAGGGGACCGATGGGTGCGGGTGGAGCTCGTCGTGGTCGTCGGCATAGTGAGCTAACGACATGGGCGACGGTAGTGGACGGTGCTCTGCCTCCTGGCGAAGCTCAACAGCATGGTCGCGAGGCGTGGGGCGGTGCAATTTGGTTGGAACGCTGCGATGCTCTGGGCGGGTCCGACGGGCATTTTAATGGCACACGGCGTCTACGGTCCGCACGGCGGCGAACGGGCATGTCCTGGCGGTTCTTGGGGCGGTGGTGATCACGCACTCGAGCGGTGAGGGGCGTGGGCGGTGGACGGTGTCTTGTGTCCCAGACAAGGTTAGCGAGGCTAGGGAAGCTTCTAGCTTGCTGTCGATAATGGGATGGCAAGTTGAGCTCGACAATGGTTACCATTGATGACAATGTCAAGCTTACAGTGAGCTAGGGCTTGTTAAATGAACTAGATGATCTACTAAGAGTGTGCTGTGAGCTAGAGGGGAGATAAGTTAGGCACAAACACTGCTTACTATAGTGTTTGATGTTTTGTTTTATTTGTGTTTACAAGGTGTTTGATGAAATGGCCGAAAGAGATTTGAATTTGAATTTTTGGATGAAAATTGGTGGGTGTACTAGTCACATACTAGGTAGTCTCTGGTTAGTTGGAAAGGTCAGGGTGAACTGGTTTGGTGGGGTTTTGAGAAATGATGATCTTCACATATGATATAGATTCAATTTTGAATTGTCATTTAAATCAAGTTGCCAAATGTTTCTGTGGGTTTGCAAAGTGGTCTTGGGTTCAATTTAACTTGGTCTTGCAAGGGGTGAAAAGAAATGGATTTGTTTCTGTTTGAAATCTTGGACTAGAAACACTCAAAGTGGTCTAGTGAGCAAGTTTGGCAAAAATGACCATTTGCTTATTTTGTTTGTTTTTGAATTTCTATTGATTTGTTTCTGCTTGGATTTTATTTAGATGATGTTGTTTTCATATTTAAACCAATCCTTTCTAATCACAACAATCACACAAGTCCCTTCATGCCTTCATACAATCATCACATACACACATGCATTCATAAAGATTTTAATTAACAAATTTTTTTGTTAACCCTAATTTTGGTGATTGGAATTAATAACCTTGATCAATATTTTTGGGATGTTACAAACCTTCCCTCCTTAAACAAAATCTCGTCCCAAGATTTGAGAAAAAAAAGAAAACTAGGATTTAAAGAGATCGGGAAACTCCGTCCTAAGGTAATCTTCTTGCTCCCAGGTAGCTTCTTCTTTAGTGTGGTTACTCCACTGAATCTTGAAAAACTTGATGCTTCGGGTCCTGGTTGTTCTGAAAGCTTGCTCCAAAATACGGATGGGTACTTAGGGATACGTCAGGTCATCGTTGATCTCTATGGTTCGGTGATCAGTTGTAGCATCCCAATTGTCTAACAATTGCAATGCTACTTGGTCTAGTAATATAATGGCTACTTCAACTATATAATTGTTGCATCATCATTATATCATGCTCATGTCATCATGCCACCTTGCATTTGAGCATCATATAAAACCCTCTTTGTTTTGGTTCTTCTCTCATATGCATTATTAATTGTATTTGCCTCTTGATATTGTATTTGGTTCTTGATATATTGTTTCAATGCCCAAGTTGAGTTGGGGGCATATCTCTTATTAACTCCACCACCTTTTCTTCACCACCTTATAAATTCCACCATCCAACTAAATATGATCTTGGCATTTATTGGTTTTACTTCCAGCTCATGTGGGTTGGGATGGATCCAATTCTTTCTCCACATGCTCTCATCTTAGCATCATGTTGTTTTCACATTATTGATGTATGAGAGCCACATGGCCACCTTTGCATGCCTTGTGAGTGGAATCCTTTGTCCTAGCTTCCATATGGATTATCATGGAATTATGCTCATGTTGGAATATTTTTGTGACTAATAATCATCTAGTGGAATATACACACTAGTAATTCCCAATTATACTCCAATGTGATCATCTCCATCTACTCCACATGGGGCATCCTTTTTAATTCTTTTGCTTGGCTTTTATTCCAATTTTGGGAATGCATAATAATAATGCCATGGGATAATATTGTTTCCACAAGAACCCTCATGACATTAAATGTTTTGCATGGGCCATGCAAGTGCCACCTTTTTCTAGTATTTGGATCTTTTGGTTTTGGTTGGATCATCTCTAGATCTCTCTCTCTCCTTCTCTTTGGGCTTGATCTATATTGACCTTGCCTAAACCTCATCACCATACCCAACCTTACCATCACCACCTTCCCTTCTCTTCTCTCTTTTGGCCTAGCTTGGTTTGATCTTGTTCATGCTTGAGCTTGGCAAAGGTTTGCCACCACCTCACCTTTCCTCTCTCTCTAAACCCTAAGCTACCACCTTCCCCTCTTTATCTCCTCTCTAGCCGAGTCACCCCTCTAAACCAAACCCTAGCTGGCCCCACCGGCCACCCTCTCTCCCTGGCCACCCACCCCTGCCCTAGCTACCCTCTAACCGAGCCTAGCTCCAAACCTAAACCCTACCCGAGGCTACCCCCTCTCCCTCTCTCTCTGCCCTAGGGGCCCCAGCCCGAACCACCCGACCACGGCCTGCCCTGCCCACCGGCACCTCCCTTGGGAGCCTACCATGTGAAGAAGGAGAGGAAAAAGGTGGCCGAGGCCACCTTTCCATCTACCCCTCCCACGGGCGCCTCTCCCTCCTCTGCCTTACCACCATCCTCTGGCTCGCCTCTGTCCCCAGATCTACCCTGCATCGTCCCTCTCTCTTCCCCTTCCACTACTCACCCCGACGCCGGCCACCGTCGGCCTCCTTCTCCTCTACACGATCCAGCCGGTGTCGTTGAGTTCCAGTTTGTCGGGGAAGCTCACGGCTGACCACCGTGACGCTTCAGACACGTCGACGAAGAGGAGCACCGGAGCCGCCAGTACCGACGCGCCTCCCTAAACCCTAACCCGAGCCGTCCGTCTGCGTCCTCGTCGATCGCTTTGCTCCCTGCCCGTTCCGACCACGCCAACCACCTCTCGGTGAGCTACCCTACCCCTCTGACATCCTCGCCGTCGCATCCTTGCCCTGGTCGCGCCGGACCATCCGACGAACGGCCTCTGTGCGCCGGCGTCGCGTGCGTCTGCTCGTCCCCGCAGCGCGCAGAAACCCTAGCTAGGCCCCAACCTCCTAGCGGACACCTAGCCCAAGCCACGCGATGGCTTTCGCCTCTGTGGCGCCCATAGCGGCCGGGTTCGATCCCGCGCTGCGCCCATACCAAGCGCATCGACCTGTCGCTCGAGGCAGAGAAGATCCACAGTACGGCTGTGGACTTTTCCGCTTAACCCCCTGCTAGTTTTTACGCTTAACCCGCGGTACGTTTTGGCCCACCAGTCAGTCGCCGAGCAAACTTGCAAAGAGCCCCCCCGCTTCTCGGTACTCAACCCGCGCTCCCTCACAGCGCGTGGCACCCGTCGCCATTGTCACAGGCGTCACTGAAGTCGGTGGCCCCACCTGTCATCCTCTAGGGCTAGCTCAACCAGCGGTGACAAAACCTTTTCTGTGCGCTGTTTTGCTGAGTCACCTTGGCCCCACCCGTCAGCGATAGTGGCTGAGTCTGTCTGGGTATAAAAAGTAATTCAGTCTATCTGTTTAAATTCAAATATTTTTCAAATTATTTCAAATTCAATTTAAATTCTGTTTTCAAATAACTTTTCAAGTATTAATACAAATAATACAAATAATATATGTTTTCAAATCAGAAAAATATGAGGAATTCAAATATGGCCTCCAAAATATATTTTGAACATTTAAAATTCCAAGTTTATTTAAATTACAATAAAATGCCCTTTAACCTTTATTAATTAATAACTTTTGTTTTATAACTCCAAATTTAATAAATAATATGTCTAGAATGATTAGCTCGACGAGACCTTTCTGTTTATGCATTCCATGGTTTGTTTTGAAGCATGCATCATACAATTAAAAAGTATACAACAACTATTATGAGGTTAAAATGAGCCCAAAACTCAATAAAATGATTATTATTGTATTCCACACCTCACCCATGCCATGCTACTTTATTGCCATGCAAATTGTGCATCATTCATCATGGCATGATTGATTGCTTGTCGCATTTTAATTCATATGCTTGTGCACTTTATTTATGTTGGCCCTTGTTTGTTTGGTTCTTCTTCGAATAGGCGAGCGGGGATATATCAAGAGAACCAGGAGCACTACCCAGATCCATCACTTGCTTCAATTGAGCTGCCAGGCAAGCACTACCACATGCTTGCATACATATAGTACCTATTGCCTCTTTCTTATTCTTGCATCATTGAGTCGCGAGTGCATTAAATTGAATCCCAAGTATTGCATAGCTTTTACTTTTAAACCCCACCGAAGCTTGTTCCCCCATCCCATGAGCCATTACTACAGGAGTTGTTTGAGCCATGCGAGTCGTAGGACAGCATGTGTAGGGTATGTGAGTGTCTGATGGATAATGAGGTACCTAAACAACTTAACCTGAATAGTAATGGGATAACTAATGAAAGTGGCATCGGTGAGCCATATTTGCTATTTGGTTTTTCAGGCTCACTTGTGTCCGTGGGACCCAGTACTTGATTCCTGTTCCTTGAATATTCGCTATCCACATCCGGAGGCTTATGAACCCCTGAGCCAGAGCTTGATTCATTCTTATTTCTTGGGGCCACAAACTAGTTTGAGGTTTTATTTACTATCTTGTACTTATGCCATGCTTTCCTGCTTTATTTAAATTGTGCGAGTAACTTTCTTTGTCTATTTAGGTCCGTGACCGTTTTCGCTATATCGACAAGCCCAGTCACACTTTCGGTTCCCGATCGTTCTGTGACCACACAAACCTTGAGTCCGTCTCGTAGCCGGCCAGCTTCGTTGCAGGTAGCTTAATGGGGTGGCCCCCTGAAATATTTCTGAATCCTGTGATCGCTTTGTCGTGACTGCCTCGTTGGGTTTTGATTTGGTTTTTCCGAGGCATATCGAGTGTGTGTTGCTATTTGTGCACCCTCAGGTAAAACTTTTCAAAGCCGTGTCTGCGGTTATGGACGACTTGGAGCACAGTTTCTCGATCATAGACAAGCATAACTAAAGTACCGCTTTTAATTTGACTAGACTAGGTACCTGACTAGTAAATAGTGCAATACTCACGGAATGGACAATAAAACTGCCAACAGATGGGGGGTTGTTCGTCCGCTTCCTCGTCGGTAAGCGAGGAGGAGGATGGATCTGTTAAGATTACCATTATAACTGTTGTTATTAATTCACGGACATCCGTCTATCTCTGGTTAGGCGGATGGTTAGCGAGTATCTGTAGAATTGTTAGGGTTTATCTTTTGCTGCAATTGCGTCACCCCAGGTTGTGTCCCCTTTAGAGGCATAAAGACTTGCTGAGTACCCCTAGGGTCTCACACGATAAATTATTGGTTCGGATGAGCAGGTACACTCATAAGATGGATAATGGGTGGAAGAGACAGACGATAGGCAACGATCATTCGGTGTAGAGATTCCGGAACGGGATCCGTGAGATCTGTGGGAAGTGCTTATTTATGGGGCATCTTATGCCGATTTGCTTCTTATCCGTACTGGATTTTGTCTTCGCTTCGCTTGATACTGTTGATTGATGTATGAGGAGATATCCTAAACTATTATATCTATCTAGGATATTTGGATCTTGCCGTATGGCGTTGCTATATTTCCTTTCTTTTTAGATGGAATGGCTCTGATGTACTCTTGTATGGTGGCTTGCATACATACTCATTTGTGTATGTAGTTGATCCCTTCGCCTGCCGATTACGCCGCCCGTTCTTGTCCCGATGTTCAGAAATGGTTGGGACGCCGAAAGGTCTACCTGTGAGTGGCATTTGGGCCCCACCGTACTATTTCAACCATTTCTGTTCGTCCAGGCTTGTAACTAGGAGCGTAATTCACCGAGGTAGTTACATCAATGTTCTTGAATACTTCGGTCTTCTCTGAGACTTTTAGGCACTTGCGAAGTAACGATATATGGAACACTATGCACGGCTGACATCTCCTCAGGCAGTTCCAGTTGATACGATACTTCTCCTTGACGATTCAGAATCTTGAAAGGTCCGATATATCTGGGGGCTAACTTTCCTTTGAGATGGAAACGTTGCATTCCCATCAAAGGCGACACTTTGAGATACACAAAATCTCCGATATTAAAGGCGAGGTCTCGATGTCTCTTGTCAGCATAACTCTTCTGTCTGGATTGGGCGGTCTTGAGGTGCTCACAAATCTTGTGAACTTTCTCTTCTGCTTCTCGTAGGATGTCGGTTCCGAAGATCCGACTCTCTCATACTTCTGACCAATTCAAAGGGGTACGGCACTTCCTTCCATACATGAATTTAAATGGGGCCATTTGCAAACTAGCTTGATAACTATTGTTGTATGAAAATTCGGCGAAAGGCAGATAATCTTCACATTTTGATCCATACTCTAGCACATAGGCTCTCAACATATCATCGAGTATTTGGTTTACTCGCTCCGTTTGTCCATCGGTCTGAGGGTAATAAGCTGTGCTGAAATCCAGTCGGGTTCCTAATCCTTCTTGTACTTTCTTCCAAAATCTCGAGGTAAACTGAGTTCCTCGATCCGACACGATGTTCTTGGAGACTCCGTGCAAACTGACGATTCTAGCAATGTACAACTCTGCTAGCTTCGAGCTCTGGTAGGTGGTCTTGACTGGTAAGAAATGAGCGACTTTGGATAGTCTATCTACGATAACCCAGATAGAGTCATTTCCTCTACTAGATGTAGGAAAACTGGTGATAAAATCCATTCCTACAGAATCCCATTTCCATTCCATAATCTGCAATGGTTGCAACAGTCCTATGGGTCTCTGATGTCCCGCCTTGACTCTCTGACAAATATCACACTTGGCTATATAGCTTCCAATTTCTCTCTTCATATTATGCCACCAAAATTGCTCCTTCAAATCTTGATACATCTGCGTTCCTCCAGGGTGGATAGAATAAATATTATCATGGGCTTCTTTCAAAATAGCTTGCTTAAATTCTGAGTCTGCTGGCACACAGGTACGTCCTTTGTACCACAAAACTCCATCTTCATCTACGGTGAATCCGGGTACTTTGCATGTACCGATACGACGTTTGATTCCGTCGATACTAGCATTTCCTTTTTGCGCCTCCTTGATCTGACCGATCAAAGTGGGTTGAAGTTCTATGCTAGCCAAAAATCCTTCACTTACTAATTCCATTTTAAAATCTTCCATCTCCTTGTGCAAACTTGGTTGCTCCTTCATAATCATGGAATTTAAGCGACACGACAATCTGCTAAGGGCATCTGCTACCACATTGGCTTTACCGGGGTGATAGTGGATGTCCAAATCATAGTCCATGATTAGCTCTATCCATCTCCTCTGACTCATATTCAGCTCCTTCTGAGTGAAGATGTACTTCAGGCTCTTGTGATCTGAATAAATCTCACAACCGTTACCCATAAGGTAATGCTGCCATGTCTTTAGGGCTAGAACTATGGCTGCTAGTTCAAGGTCATGGGTAGGATAATTCTGCTCATGTTGCTTCAGTTGTCGGGATAGATAGGATATGACTTTGCCTTCTTGCATCAACACACATCCGAGATCAATCTTGGATGCATCACAAAACACATCAAAAGGCTTTGTGATATCCAGCATGATCAAGATTGGGACTGAAATCAATCTCTTCTTAGGCTCTTAGAAACTTGCTTCACATTTGTCCGTCCATTCAAACTTCTTATCCTTCTTCAACAATTGGGTCATGGGTCATGCGATGCTCGAAAATCCTTCTACGAACTTGCGGTAATATCTCGCTAATCCGAGAAATGCGCGAACTTGGGTTTGAGTGGTTGGGGCTTGCCATTCTTCAACATCCTTCACCTTTGCGGGGTCAACGGCAATTCCTCCGGCTGATACAATATGTCCGAGGAATCCTACCTCCTATAACCAGAATTCACATTTGCTAAACTTGGCATACAACTGATGCTCCCTAAGGGTTCCCAAGATGGTCCTCAGGTGTAGCTCATGTTCTTCTTCTGATTTGGAATAGATCAGAATGTCATCAATGAAAACAATGACAAACTTATCCAAGAAGTCCATAAAAATCTTATTCATGAGGTTCATGAAATAAGAGGGGGCATTGGTTAATCCAAAAGACATTATAGTGTACTCATACAGTCCATATCTAGTGGTAAAGGCAGTCTTTGGAATATCCTCTGCACGAATCTTGAGTTGATGATAACCAGTTCTAAGATCAATCTTAGAAAACACTTTGGCACCGGTCAACTGGCCAAACAGGTCTTCTATCTTTGGTAGTGGGTACTTGTTTTTGATGGTGACATCGTTCAACTTCCGATAATCCATACACAAACGGTTACCTCCATATTTCTTGTCCACAAACAAGACATGTGATCTCCATGGCGACGCACTTGGTTGAATCAGCCCTATCTCTAGCATAGCATCCAGTTGCTTTTTCAGCTCCACTAATTCAGACGGGTTCATACTATACGGTCTCTGGGCTATGGGTCCGGTTCCAGGGATTAGTTCAATGATAAACTCGATATCCCGATCTAGGGGCATACCAGGCAAAACATCTGGAAATACATCGGGGTATTCACAGACTATTCTGACTTAGTCAATGGTTGGATGGGCTAGACTCTTGTTGCACTTTAATTGACGGGACAAGGTTTTAGATACATGCTCTACTAGTATTCCGGTTGTACTGGTCATGGTTATGGCTTTCTTAGCACAGTCGATTAATCCTTTATGTTTTGACATCCAATCCATTCCTAGTACTACTTCCAAACCTTTAGTTCCAAGTACTATTAGATTAGCATAAAAATCTATGCCATGGATTCAGATAGGTACGACCTTGCAAATTTGTCTAGCTTTGGTGGTTGAACCAGGTATTTGAACTATCATAACATGCTTCAATTTTGTTTGTTGAATCTTACTAGTGCATGCAAATTCTTCTGTAACAAACGAGTGCGATGCTCCAGAATCAAACAACACTCTTGCAAGTACCGAGTTAACAGAAAACATACCCAGCACGACATCTGGCGCTTCTTGGGCTTCTTCGGCATTCATGAGAAACATGCAGCCATTATGGTTGAGTGAATTCCCTGGAGCAATTCTTCTTCCAGGCTAAACACGACGCTGCTGCTAAGCTGGGGCATTCACATTGGGGGCTGCTGCAATCTTCTTGGGGCACTCATTGTAATAGAGACCCTTGGTTTCACATTCATAACAAGTCACTTGGGACTTGTCCTTTGCTGCAACAGGCACAACATTGCTTCCAGTCCTTGGGGCAGTGTTGGTGTTATTGGCGACATTGCTGTTGTTGAACTTTTGCGGTGCACGATTGCAATTGTTGTGGATACTGGGGTTGTTGTGGTTTCCTCCGGGCCTTGGGTTTCCTCCTCCACGGCTAGGATAGGTTGGACGGTTCATCGGGGGTCTATTGTTTCTTGGGGCAAATCCTGGAGACGGGTTGGGGAGATACTTTGGGGTATGGTGGGTTCCTGGTTGATTCATCATTCTACGCTTGCGATTCTCACTGGCTTGGTTGATCTTGCCTTCCATATGAATGGAAGAGTCCACTAAGGATTCAATGTCAGCAAATGGAATATTAACCAACACTGTCTACATCTCATCATGCATACCATTCAGGAATCTCTCCTTCTTGGTTTTAGTGTCAATCTCATCCGGTGCATACCTAGCCAATGATAAAAATTTATCATGGTACTCAACTACTATCATCCTCCCTTGCTTCAATTCTCTGAATTCATCTCTCATCCTATTGATCAAACCTGGTGGCACATGGGTTCTGATGAATTTGAGTTTGAATTCATCCCAAGTCATCATTTGTCCTCCAATCATGGCGCGAACGCTATTCCACCATGCTCTTGCACCTCCTGCTAGATAGTGGGTGGCAAACAGTACTTTCTCGTTGGCTTCCACTCCTGCAAATTCTAAGTTGTTCTCCATGGTTTGCAGCCAATTATCTGCATCTAGGGGCTCTTCAGATTTAGTAAAGATGGGTGGATTGGTGTTCTGTAAGTTCTTGAGGTTTGATCCATGGTTGTCCTAATTTCCATGGCCTTGGTTGTTGTTGGCCATCTGAGCTATGTGTTGGAGGTTGGCTAAGTTGGCTTGACGTTCAGCTCTTTTAGCTTCGCGGTCAGAAACTAACATTTGCAAGATCTGCAACATTGAGTCCGGGGATGAACTGCTTCCTCCGCGAGGCATCTAAAGATTGAGATAGATAGTGAGAAAAGAGGGAAATTTCTAAGGTTAGGGGTTTTCTTTTGTTTTTGAAAAGTTTTCAAAGCTTGACTCAGATTTTTCTAGCAACCTGCTTTTCATTCATTCATTCATAGCACACAATACAAACACACACCACAACAAGGAAATAGATGGTTTTAAGAACCATTCTGTGAAACTACGATACCGTGGGACCGAATACAACTCACTAACGCTAGTGCTCAAATGCTACTACTCCTTGGAATCGGTGTCCTCATCATCATCAATGAAGGCGAAGTCATCCTCATCGGTGAAGAAGTCCATGGCTTGATCCTCCAGAAAGTCATCATCATCACTAAGGTAAGAGTAGGGGTCTCCATGAAGGTATTCCCCTGCATTCTCCCTCTCCTCAAGCTGCATGTCTCTCTTGTGGATGGTCTCCTCCAAGTATGTGATCCTGTGGCGAAGACGAGCAATGATGCGCTCCTTCTTGTCAAGCTGACGACGATGAGACTGGCGATCCTTCACCAGCATGGCAATGGTCTGGTCCTTCTTGGCTGCGATGGCGTAGTTTTGGTTGGCGTAGGAGCATGCATTGTCTAACTCCTTCTGCCGGTCATACATCATGAAGCTGAGGTGGCCCACTTGATTCTTCAGCTCAGGGTGATATGGTGCCTCTAGAAGTTCCGAAAGCTAGTCCAAGTCACGCTCAAAGATGAGATCTCCTCCATTTCCCAACTGATAGAACTTTCTATACTTCACGTCCATCTATAAGAATATAGGATGAGTAAGTTAGTAGAGTGATCAAGTGTGTCAAATTTTATGTAAGTTTGTAAGAATTTTCGACGAACATGAATTTTTTATGAAAGAATCCAAGTGATAAGGACGAGCATAGGTTTTCATAAATACTCACTTCCTTTGTTTTTAAACTAAGTTTTTGATTCAAGTGTCCATTCTAAACCAGGGTCTCCTATGGTCAGGATGGCTTTGATACCAAGTTGTCAAAACCCGGATTTTTTAATCCCAGATGCATGTTATGCCATACATCGCAATCCTAGGATTGCCATTTTTGCTAAACATAACAGATTGGATATCACAGTACATCATCCATTACAAACCTTACATAAGGTCTTACAACAAATAAAGGATCTCATGATCTAGTCTTAGTACAATCAAGCAGCATAAGAATAACGATAGCGTGGGCGAGGCTCCATCTTCATGGTCACAGGCAATGCTGACGATGGGAGATGATCCTAGTTGTCGTAACCTTCCTGCGGTCCATCCTCTTGATAGTCCTCTTCATAGTCTAGCCACGGGAATAGCTAGGGACAAAGCCATGAGTACTCTTTAAGTACTCGCAAACTAATACTAACAAGTGAAGGTTTTTTATAGGAATGCTAAGATCTAGGATATTTTGCAAAAAGCTAGGTTTACCTTAACTAAGTTCAGAAGAAAAGAAAGCTAGGTGAAAGTTTTATAACACCTAAGTGGGAACTTGAGTTTTCATATCACAACCCTGTGTGGTCAAGTCAAAGTCATGATTCATTTCACAAGTAATTTTCAAAACATCTGACGACGGAACAGTATGGTCACTCCAGCTGTCCATAACCGTAGACGCGGCTATTCGAATAGTTTGACACTCTGTAGAGGTGGTACACTTTCACCACAACATTTGATACATCCGTCAGGAACAATCCTGAATTCACCATACTCAGTATGCGGATAATCAATCCTAACCTTTCAATTACACGCCCTAGTATAGGCACCTCTCCTATGAGGTTGGCCTCCCAACCATGGCCCTTGGGAACTACACAGGTGGTGAATCGTCACAAGGTAGCCTTGGCTCAATCCTTGGCCACGAGGGAACCCATACTAAGGTATATAAACTTCCAGTCAAGTGCTACCCAAATTCCGGGTACTGTGGTTGTACGGTAAAATTGGAATGGTATCGCATCCAGACAACCATCAGTTTTATAAAGGGATAAGGCTCATGCCTCAACATTTTCATCATCAAAATCATCTGGTGTTCAAGAACACATGTCAAAAAAATTCAGTAGAATGACTCATCATTCTAAGGTTTTCATAACCATTTTCACCAAGTATTCCTATCTAAAGTGATCAAGTTTTATGCTTAGCACTACTATCTACAAGTGGGGGTAAACTCTAATGAGGGGTGGTAAACAAGTGTGAATGATCTAATTTAAATCTCATGCCTGAGGATGACATCAAAATTTATCTAACTTTGGCAAAGTTTTATGCTCTTTATGCTACCTCTAAACATCTTTCTAGAATCTACAAGTCACTAAGTGACGAGGTTCGATCTCGTCAATGCCCATTGTTATGGACTTGGGTTTTGGAGAAGATGGGGATGCTGGAGATTGCGGAACGGTTAGCAAACAAGCAACACGGGGACACGAGGTTTACCCAGGTTCAGGCCCCCAGAGGGAAAACCTAATCTTGCTTGTCTGCTCTTGATTATGGCGGAACCGAAAAGTACATGGGTGCGCAGATGCAATCTGGCGTGGGGTGTGTATGCGGTGAATTGAGGTGCCCTCCTCGTCGTGCCCTCCTAGCCTTTATATAGATAGGAAGGTCCCAGGCATAGGTCGAGTCGGTTACAGATTAGGGTTTGCCCCTTTGAAAATCTATCTACTCTAGTCTTGTTCTCCTATGATCCGAAGGCGTCATGGGTTTGGGCCACCCGAAAATCTCCGCAGGCCGCATATGTTTCTTGTGGGCCCTCCTTGGAACGGACCAGGTATACTAATATTGTGTACCCGTAGGGTATAACTATGTCAGTAGCCCCCGAGTGTTCAGTCGAATCGTATATTTGGTTGAGGACTCTTCAATCTTTCGGGTGAGCAGGTCCTGTTCATAAGAGAGAGAATGCTTTTAGTTCGTAGCGATTGTTGATGCGTGTGCTTGACTCTCCTAACGGATCAGGGCCAGTTAACTGTCTTGGACAAAACAACGCGATCTTCCTCAGACTCAAGTCCCCGGACTCGAATCTGGAATGGATGCTAGCGTGATGTCTACGCACTTCTATTCTTGTAGACAGTTATTGGGCCTCCAAGTGCAGAGGTTTGTAGAACAGCAGCAAGTTTCTCTTAAGTGGATTACCCAAGGTTTATCGAACTCAGGAAGGAAGTGGTCAAAGGTATTCCCTCTCAAGCAACCCTGCAATCAAGATACAAGAAGTCTCTTGTGTCCCCAACACACCAAATTTAGGTGCACTAGTTTGACAAAGAGATAGTGGAATACAAGTGGTAGCGGTGCTAGAAAAGAGCTTCTGACTTGTTGACGTGGGGTAACGGTGCCAGAAAATAGCTGATGGAGTGGAGGAACAGACTAAAGGCAAACTGAAGCAAGCAAGCAACATGCAACAGATCTAGTAGCAAACGGTGTTTCAATGTTTAGAAACAAGGCCTAGGGATCATACTTTCACTAGTGAACACTCTCTCATATAAATACCCTCTCTTCATGATACTACTCTTAACTACTCTCCGGCTGGACACTATAATCTACGGTAGGGCCTTCCCCAATCTAGACAACCCCACACCGTCGTCTTGAGCGCTAGATGGTTCCAACAAACACCACAATTTCATATAGACATCCAACTCCAAATATAACTCATAATAAATATTCAATATAGCCAAAGTGCCACACACGGTATGCACGCTGTCACTTTCACACACGTGGGGAAAAGCATAGATCTATTAAAGCACAAAGAGTATTTATGTAGACTCAAACCTAAGTGCCACCATGGCGTGCACGCTGTCACTTTCACACACATGGGGAAAGCAGAGATCTAATGAAGCACTTGAGTAGCAAGGTAGATCTACTTGATTACAAAGCTCATGACCACAGGAACATGCAAAGAGAGAGAGATGAACACATAGCTACCGGTAGAGCCCTTAGCCCTGAGGAAGAACTACTCCCTCCTCATCATGAGAATCAAAAATGGTGATGGAGATGGTGGTGTAGGTCGATGGAGATGGCTCCGGGGACACTTCTCCGTCCCGGCAGGGTGCCAGATCAGAGAATTTCTATCCCCCGAATCTCCCCTTCAGTGGCGGTGGCGCTACAGAGGTTTTCATGGATTTCTTCTGGATCGTTTATGCTTCGTTTGGATGTTCATATTGGCAGGCTAGACATTATATTGGGTTGAATATACAATATCCAGTATATTTATATTGAGCTGAAATGCCAATATTTATGTTTGGATGTTTTAAATATTTAGAAGAGAAGTAGATATTGAGATTGAATGCCAAATTATGTTCGGATAGCCAAACTGATGAATTCTAGCTCTAGATGACTGACATCAGTGTACTGAAATATATACGTGTGAAAAATATATGCAACAATCACAACATTGTAGCACTCGCAACATGGAAAAAACAACAATACATACCAACAAAAAAATCTCGAAATAGTTTGACAATAACATAACATCGAGTTCCATGCATAATCCATTGCCACGTCCAGATAATAGGAGTCACCAACACACACTAACATGGTGTCATACACAATATTATAAGTTCTTATAATAAAAAGCACAAGCAGAAACGAGTATTTCAGAACACAGTACAGAAATGCGATATGGATCAAGGCAACATCAGCAGCCATTCCTTCCTAAACTCCATGGGAAGCTCCATAAGTGCAAGAAATGAACGCTCACTATAGATTAGCTTCCCATAAGGTCGCAACTTGTCGGTATGAGAGAACTCGGGTATGGCATTCAGTGCTGCAATTATCACGGAAGGAGGAGTAACCTGGGGCATTTGCAATGGCTCAGTTAACTTCATTGCATCATTGAAAGACGTCTTTACCTCTCCAAGCATGCATAAAATTGCTTCACTAGTACGTGGCTTTTTTGGCGGTGGACCAACATAATGAGGAGAGTTGTCATTGGCTTCCGGTCCTGGTTGTAAATTCTCAGTCACAGTCTCAGCACCTTGACCGGTGGCATGGTCTTTTGAGTAAATGGTACAGATCTCATTCCAATTGTGGATTACCTTGTTCTTGTAGATAGCTGCTTTTTCATTAGCCTGCAAACACATACAAAGTAAAATTTACATTGGTGAATTATAAAAAGTAGAATGAGCAAGTGACATGCATGTACCTCCACATATCTGTCCCACACTTCATCACTCTCAAGCAATAAGACATTCTTTTCCCAATCCCAGCCAAATCCACTTTGTGCAAGAATTTTGCTAACAATCTCGTAGTGCTTGTCAAAAATTTTGCACCTTGATACGATTTTTTCCTTTGTGACATCCACCCCACACTTGTCACGAACATTTTGTATAACATTACGGTACACATGTGACTTCCATCCATTTTGGGCACGATCACCACTGTTGTGATGCTCGATAAGCACATCTAACAAGGCACGGTCTATCTCTGGAGTCCATTGCACGTAATTTTTGTTGTACTTCTTTCCGTTTGCTTCCTCCATGGACCTACACAATTAAATAGAAACCATAGGCAGACAAAATGCATTAACAACAATAGTAAGACCCATAGAAAAAGAAGAACGATCGTATCTTATATATGTATTATAATTTTTTTGTCGGTATGATGTTTGTACAAACGTAATATCTAGCTAAATTACACATCCTACTCCACATCTAGGTCTGCATGGGCAAGCACGTATTCAGCAAACATGTCAGCGGCAAATTGATTCCTGAAGTTCTACCACGCATTAGTGACTCTAACAGTTGTAATGTAACCAACGCCATCTTCAGCCTCAATTGGCTGAGCTGCTATTTCGGCATCCACCTCCTCCAACAATAGGTCGTCCATAATGTACTACCTATCTCTTGTATAGTTGTGCAACACGCAACAAACACTAATAATTCGAATCTGCAAACATATTAGTTCATAGTTAGCATATGTGTTATTTCCTCTTTGTTCAAATATGATATGGACATAGGTTACCTGGTCCTCTATATTAAAAAAAACTCGGAGAACGTAAGATGGCCCACTTTTTCTTCCACAACCCAAAAGTTCTCTCTACCACATTTCTAGCACGAGCGTGACGTAAGTTATATAACTCTTTGTCTGTTTTGGGCCGTTGTGCAGTAGTTACCCACTCTTTCAAGTGATACCGAGTGGATCTGAATGGAGTAAGAAATCCAGGTCCATTGGTGTAACCGGCATCGGCTAAGTAATATTTTCCTATGGTCAAGGAAGCAATTAAGTTAGCTAAGATCAAAAGCAAATACAAACAAAATGTCAAGAGAAAGAGTTGTACTAACAGGTACAGCAAATGCATCTTGGCGAGTTGTTCTCATTGCATCACGTAGGACTCTTGAGTCAGAAGCTGAACCTTTCCAGCCAGGCATTACATAAAGAAATTTCATGTTCCAGTCAACAACACCCAACACGTTAGTGGTGATGGCTTGTTTTCTATTTCTATACCGTCCTTGGTCAGCCACATTAACACAAACATCAATATGGCAACCATCTAATTCTCTAAGGGCATCTCCGAACCACTTCTATTTGTGATTATTGGGAGGCTGAACTGAAGGATCTAGCAACTTAATGAACTCCCCATGGAGAGATAAAATTGCCTTTAACACCTCCCCAAAATGTGTGCTAATAGTCGAAAATGATCTCTTGTACTGCCCTCACAACAACCTCATTTTTAGACCATGACCAACTACAAGCAAGAACATGGCAACCTTCTCTTCAACTGCAACATAGACACTATCACGTAAACCACACTTCTCACGCAACATAGCGCACAAATCATGAAAATTTCTTTTTGTTAGACGGAGTTGATCATAGCATGCAACTTCAGCGCCATCATACATATCTTTTAGCAAGTACTTTCTAAGGGAGTGGTTATGCTCATCATCAGTAAAGCTCCCTAAGTCCCTCGGTCGCCTCTGCATATTAACATATGCCATTGCAAGAAGAGTGGATTCAAAGTATTGTTTCATCAATACAATCCTTCTCCGCTTTCTTCTTTTGTTTTCTTCGGTGATGTAAGAAACCAATTTTAATTCTTCGGACATGTTGCAACTACAATGTACATCAATTTTATTAGCAAGGAATGCAATTTGTAGTCTAACAATATTTCAGAAATTTTTACAGCTAGCACTATCACACATCAATTAATTCTGCAAACCACCGCATTAACCAAAGAAACCGTAAGCACATTACGTATGGCGTAGAAGCTAGAGCAGAATTTTATTGGGTTCAACTATGTTACTCCCTCCTACCCATATTAATTGACTCAACTTTGTCTAAATACGGATGCATCTAGACTAGATACTTAACTAGATTCATATAAATTTAGATAAATTTGAGTTAATTAATACGGGCGGAGGGAGTACTCATTGTGTACTCTTCCACTAATAAGCAACTTGAAAGACTAATTCAATGACGAGGGTATGAATTTTCTTGGGTTCATCTGAACAACCCAACGCTTCTATGCCAGCTCCGCCGCTGATTAAGTACAACATCAAGAGAGCACCTAATCTAAATAATACGGTGATAGGATTGGGGCAGACATCCTAGCTCAGGTGAGGGGTCGGGTTCCAGCGAAACAAACCTGGATGGAAGACGAAGCTTGGGTGATTAATTCTCTGGACGTCGGAGCTCCAATCGCCGCCGCCCTGCAGAGAATAGAGAGCTCAATCAGGTGGAAGAGATATAACAAACAAGAGAAGGATCGATTCCTATAGGAGGGAGGGAGGGCAGCAGCGTCATTCCCGGCAAGAGAAGGATGACGGGAGGGCAGTGGCGTCATTCCCAGCCAGAGAAAGATCACGGGAGGATGAGATGGTGGAGTACCTGCCGCCGCCGCCTAGGTATCTGTCGTGATGGGAGGACGAGACGCATGTTCCCGAGGGCAGACGGTTCTGGGAGAGCGCGGGCCGAATATGTAGATGATGTCGAGCCTAACCCCTCGACATCGGTCCTCTAGATTTTTGCCGTCCACGGCGTCAGGTAGATATCGAGTCCCAATATCCTCTAATCAATACAGAGCACATCCGAACAGCATGAAATCGTGTATTCGGGGCTGAGCCCTCCCGAATATCCAATACACAGGCTCAATGTCAACATCCGAACGAAGCGTTAGGGTTTTTCCATCAGAGGCTTCTTATAGGCGCATGAATCAAGGTCGGTGGGGGTCCAGGGGGACCACACCCCCTCCAGGCGCCTCCAGGGCTTGCCCGTGCCTAGGGGGGTTTGGCCACCCTGTGGCCCCCTTCGGCTCTGCTTCGTGGTTCCATGTTGCTCCGGGAAAAATAATAACTTTGGCTTTTGTCCCGTCCAATTCTGAGAATATTGATTTTCTTCCTTTTTGGAACCAAAAACAGAAGAAAACAGGCAACTAGCACTGTGGAATCTTGTTAATAGGTTAGTTCCAAAAAAGATATAAAAACACCTCAAAGTGTAGACAAAGCAAAGCAAAGTAGATATAAAACATGCATGGAGCATCAAAAATTATAGATACGTTTCTGACGTATCAAGCATCCCCAAGCTTAACTCCTGCTCATCCTCGAGTAGGTAAGTGATAAAAACAATAATTTTTGAGGTGACATGCACCATCAAAACCAAGATCAAACCATTTGAAAGCATTGAAAGCTGGGATCAAAGAACTCTAAACATGTGCATGGAAGATGGAGTTCTAACAGTAAGACAAACTAACTATGCATACATGTCAAGCTACAAAGAAAGATCATGAATACTATGCATTAAAAAACGTTTGTTTGTTTCACATACAAAAACATGGCAAAGTGGCAATCAGCTTGTCCCTCATAGAGGAACAAATAGATGCATAGGACACCTTCAAATTTCACAAGGGTGACTAGAAACAAGTATCACAAGAACAAGTAATATCACAATATGCATCAATCAATAAGCTTTGGAACACTGCACTGTAGGGTTCGCAGCATAGAAAACAAAAAAATTCCTACGATGGGAACAACTATGTACCAAGATCTATCTACTAGATACAAACAACGGGTGGATATACATCCATAGAATACATACCCTCGAAGACCGAATAGCGTTAACGAGGTTGTACGCGTGGATGATGTAGACGAACGCTTGCCGATCTCAAGATCGTGATGAAGTCCATCTGGTCTAGCCGGTCTAGCACGATCAAGTCCAGCACCTCAAAGCAGTGGTGCATCCGTGATCGCACACACGTACGGGTACCCCGACAACCTCCGCGCCCTCGCTCCAGCGAAGCAACAAATCCTTCAAAAATCCACGGAACATGTATCTCACTGATTCGAGACCATGGGGAAATTCTAAAGGAGAGAGATCCTTCATAGGAGGTGTGCACTGAGAGGAGGCGAGGGGGGCCTTTTATAGGGGAGAGGGGGGCACCCAAGGGGCATGGCGCCCAGCCATGGGGGCTGCCCCCACCTCTTCCACATTCATGTGGGTGGAGCTCCCACTCAAAATGAAAAGCCTCCACTCACATTAAAAAGCCTCCACTCAAAAATCCACTCACATGCATTAAATTTCCAACAAATTTAATGCAAGATCTCATTTAAATAAAACTCTTTTATTTATTTATTCAGAATTTTGTTAATTACTTTAATTAACAAACATTCACATAAAACCCCTTGCTAGTATTCCATTTCACATGCAGAACCAGTTTCAGCAATTTCAACCGAAACAGTTTCGGTGTCTAGTGAAATAAATTCCTGCGCTTTCCTTTTCTTTTTCTGGCATATCATTTGCTCCGAATGGTGTCGGCATCCCTTAAGTGTGTCATCCTACGGTTCGCGAATAATGCGGACATGATCGAGACCCTTCTCCGATCAATAATCGATGTAGCGGACCGGAGATCCATATCGATTCCACACATTCAACGATGACTTCTGTGATCGTGTGAACCTTTTACGCTAGTATCTTAATCCCTTTGTTTCACGATATATTACATGTCCGAGATTCGATCATTGGTATCTCCATACCTAGTTTGATCTCGTTACCGACATGCACTCTTTTCTCGTTCCCGTGATATAACATTCTAGTGATCAAATCACTTGCTTGCAAGCTAATCAATGTGATATCACCGAGAGGGCCTAGAGCATATCTATCCGTCATCGGGATGAACAAATTCCACTCTCGATCCATGGGTCTCAACATAACACTTTAGTAGTTCTGAAGCCATCTTTATAATCACCCAGTTACGGTGTGACGTTTGGTGTCATCGAGAAACTCTTCCGGTGTTAGTGATTGACATGATCTCATGGTCTAAGGATTAGGATCACTTCGTAAGTTGTTATAGAAATATAAACTCAATGACTTTGATCGTAATGCTATACTTCGGATGAATGTTCATCACATCATTACACTAATGTTGTGACCTCGTTATTAACAACATCCAATGTCCATGATCAGGAAACTTTGATCATCATGTTAATCAACGAGCTAGTTTATAAGAGAGGCATAACTAGGAACTTCCTTTTTGTTTATTAAACACACATGTATTAACGTTTCCGTATTAATACAATTATAGCATGCAAAATAAACATTTATCATAAATAAGGAATACGATAATAACCACTTTATTATTGCCTCTCGGGCATATTCCCTTCATGCACACAGAATGACAACTATGCTCTCTTAATGGTGCCTAAAGGTAGAAGGTGGAGACTCAATAGTGGTGGAAGAAAGGCCTTTTTGTAAAGTAAGCAGGGATTACAATTTTCAAAAAGAGCTTCCAAAAATTATGGTACTTGTTAGCTTTCAGCCCTCATTGCCCCTATCATAAGCATCTTGAAGTGGTTAAGGTTAAAGTGGGAAAGCTGGAGTATATGCTTGATGAAGTATAATTTGGCAATCTCATGCCCCTTGAATACGAGGGCCACACCTCATGCATACTCAACTTTGGGTCCAGGTAAGTTCTTGTCATTGTAAGTATTTGCATATCATTGAGAACCGCCAACGGGGTACCCCTTGGACATGGTACAAGAGCTATCCTATAACCAAAATGACAAGGCAAGCAAACAATGAGCATCTCAGCAATCTTCTTATTTACCATGGGAATATGGTGCCTTTTTCTCTCTTTCCTCTTTTCTCAATGTGTCTCTTTTTTTACAAGAAGAATGCTTCATAGATGTCACTATAGTGATGCTGCAAGTTTTCACCATGATTAGGCATGGCTTAGGCTAGCGGCCCAGGTGTTTCTCTAACACAGGATACAAACTCCATGGACTTACAAGATCTCTCTTTATTTCACACCGGTGACATCCATAGACAAAAGAACATGATATCAACTGAGTACCAAGTACAAGTGCAATGTTGAAAACGTTCCCCGTGACAGCATGGTTCTGCTAATTCCAACTTATAAGTGCAAGCATATACAACAAAGTTTTCACAATGGTAAAAGTTTATTAGGGGAAAATAATATAAAGTGTGCCATCAAGTTCGTGAGGGCTTTAATCACTAAGTTTTCACATAACAAAATAGTTTTTAATTGGAAGATAGCTGAAAAAAGAATATACTTGGAATGGTGTAACACACCATGCATAGGAGTTTATAGTGGACACTTTGGAATAACTTGGTTTCTTGGGAGTTGGAAGCATGAGTAGAGCTTACTCATACAAGTGGAGGCTATCAAAAGACTGGGAGCAACCAACTAAGAGAGCAATAATGGCCATAATCATGCAGAGCAACAAACCATTACTAATCAAAGCATAGAGTGGTACCACAAGTCAAGGAGTAAATGATCATAGAGGCTATGGTGACTTGTTCATAGTCATAACATGGTGTAAGCATGTGCCAAGTCAACCCAAACAAAGCATCAAAGGAGAATACCATAATACTATGCTTTTGCATGCTAAAACAATGCATAATTTTTTTCAAGGCACACTAAGCAATCCCAATTGTTTGTAACAAGACATGCTACAGAAATAATCACTAATCATAAGTTCAAAACAACACCTAGCATGTCATGCCAAAGTCTAAGTCACAGTCAATGCAAGCTCCCTTTTGTACGACTTAAGCATGAAGCTTCCTACTCTTTTCCAACACCAAACAACTTATTTGAAACAACTCACAAAGATAATAATCAATAAAGATCATTGAGCTTGTCTCACAAATCCACAAAGAAGAACTAAAAAGTTCTAAGATGAAAGCACAAGAAAACTAAGGCTAAACACAGTGCTAGCAAAATATAACACTCACAAAACAATAGGATTGAAAACTAGAGTGTTCTAGGCAATGGAACAGAGTGTGTCCTCTCCAAAATAAGTGTGGTGTAAACAACAAACTTACTCAAGCAAACTAAACAAACGAAAACCAAAAACAAAAACTAAGACGCTCCAAGAACAACACAACAATGCGTGAAGCAATAAAAACGAAGTGTCTAGAAATACCTGAGATTTTTATTGATGAAGAAGGGGATGCCTTGGGCATCCCCAAGCTTTGACGCTTGTACCTCTTGAATATTTCTTGGGGTGACACGGGGTGGCATCCCCAAGCTTGAGCTTTTGTCCATTCTTCATCTCATTACATCATTCTTTATCTACATCTAAAATGTTTCCTTCATACAAAACTTCACACAATCTTCATTAGCAATATTAGTTTATTCAAAAGATATTAGACCTTAGGCAAAGCTTTGGAACAAAAAAACTTTTCACTAAAAACACAAGCTACTGTAGTAACTCCTTAAAAAAGTTCAATTCCCCAAAAAGAACCCAAAAAGGAATCAATAAGAAGCAAATACAAATAATGGCAGAAATCTGTCAAAATAGACCAGCAGGTAGAAACCGATTTTTTCGAAGAGCTTCTGTTGCTCAAATTGAAGGGAATATGCCCTGAGAGGCAATAATAAAGTGTTTATTATGTGTATTCCAAGTATATGATAGATGTTTATTTTGCATGCTATAATTGTATTAATACAGAAACATTAATACATGTGTGTTTAATAAACAAACAGAAAGTTCCTAGTTATGCCTCTCTCATAAACTAGCTCGTTGATTAACAAGATGATCAAGGTTTCCTGATCATGGACATTGGATGTTGTTAATAACGGGTTCACAACATTAGTGTAATGGTGTAATGAACATTCATCCGAAGTATAGCACTACGATCAAAGTCATTGAGTTTATATTGCTATAACAACTTACAAAGTGATCCTAATCCTTAGACCATGAGATCATGTCAATCACTAACACCGGAAGAGTTTCTTGATAACATCAAACGTCACACCATACCAGGGTGATTATAAAGATGGGTTCAGAACTAATAAAGTGTTATGTTGAGGCCCATGGATCGAGAGTGGAATTTGTTTATCCCGATGACGGATAGATATACTCTGGGCCCTCTCGGTGATATCACATTGGTTAGCTTGCAAGCAAGTGATTTGATCACTAGAATGTTATATCACAGGAATGAGAAAAGAGTGCATGTTAGTATGGAGATCAAACTAGGTATGGAGATACCGATGATCGAATCTCGGACATGTAATATATCGCGAAACAAATGGATTAAGATACTAGCGTAAAAGGTTCCGACGATCACAAGAAAGTCATCGTTGAATGTGTGGGAGTCAGTATGGGTCTCCAGATCCCGCTTCTGATTATTGATCCGAGAGGGGTCTCAATCATGTCCGCATTATTCACGAACCGTAGGGTGACACACTTAAGAGACACCGACATCCAATTGGAGCAAAATTTTCATGCCGGAAAGAATAACAAGCGCAGGAATTTATTTCACTAGATACCGAAACAGATTTTTGGGTGAAATTGCATAAAGTGGTTATGCATGTGAAATAGAATTCTAGCAAGGGGTTATATGTGAATGTTGTCATTAAAGTAATTGACAAATTTCTGAATAAATAAAAAGAGTTTTATTTAATTAGAGTTTGCATTAAATTTGGTGGAAATTTAATTGCAAGTTTGAGTGGGATTTTGAGTGGAGGGAAATGAAGAGGTTTTTGTGAGTGGAGTGTCGACCCACATGAATGAAGGAGGGGAGGGGACAGCCCCCATGGCCGGCGGCCACCCCCTTGGGTGCCCCCCTCCTCCTATAAAAGGCACCCCTCTCCCTCTCTCTCACTCACACCTCCTCGTGAAGGATCTCTCTCCCCCTCTAGAATTTATCCCCCATGGTCTCGGACTAGCGAGATACATGTTCCCGGTGGCTATTCGGCAAGAAAGAGTTGTGCTTCCGCTGCATCGCTGGAGCGAGGAGGCGGAGGTTGCTCGGTGCCTCGGACGTGTGTGCGAGCACGGATGCGCTGCTGATTTGTGGCGCTAGGACTTCCTCCTGATCTTGAGATCGGCAAGAGATCGTCTACATCAACCACAAGTTTAACTCGTTAAGCTTTGTCGGTCTTCAAGGGTATGTTCTCTACGGATATACATCCGCCCGTTGTTTGTATCTAGTAGATAGATCTTGGTACATAGTTGTTCCGATCATAGGAATTTTTTTGTTTTCTATGCTGCGAACCCTACAGTGGTATCAGAGCCAGGTTTATGCATAGATGATTTACACGGTAGTACACATATGAGTATGTGGGCGATGATGATCATATTGTTGCTCCTTAGTTGTAATTTTGGATATTGGTGGCATAGTGGGTTGAAGAGGCCCGGACAAACTTTACATGTCCTCGCACATGAGACATGTTCCACGCTTGACATGCAACTAGTTTGCATAAGTGGCTAGCGGGTGTCTGTCTCTCCTACTATAGTCAATATCTATTTTGCAACGAGTTGTCAACAATTTGGTTATCCTTGTTGTGGTTCATGTTTGTAGGTATGAACGGTTCTATCTTCGAAAGCCCTAAGCCACCATAAATTTGCAATGGATAAATTAGAGGCGTCTATTTTAGATTGTTGCTGGGCTAGTGTTATGATATGGTGATGTTGTAAGTAGAAATATGAGATGATACTCTTACAACACACATAAAGTGTAAGTTCCATAGACCTTGGCCTTACACATAAAGGTATGATAGTGATCATACCACGATGCACATGATAGAGATCATATGCGGGAACCATATCATTCCACTAATAAACATGTGATGTTTGATAGCATCTTATATTGCTTGTTTGGCGTTTTATTAGCATAATAAGATGATCCCTCATTTAAATATCAAGATAAGAATGTGTTCTTCCTTTAGTATGCACCGATTATGTTTTCGTCGCTCCAAGACATCACGTGATGATCGGGTGTTCTTGGATCCACGACCATATTTCGGGTGTAAGACAGTTACACACGCGAATACTAAGGTTCTTACTTGGCAAGTGTAACATCCCTAAAATCATGTTTTCAAAGCTTTGCATATCATCCATGCATGCCTACTCATTTAGGGTTCAATTCCAAACTCATTTGAAAGAAACAGAAACTTTGAGTGCTATGATTTTATGTAAGCAAGCATTGATTCAATGCCACTCTCAAGTGAGAGAATATTTGTTTTAAACCAAGTTTTGTTTGATCATAAGTTGGATTGATTGAGTGTTAAATCTTGGACAAATTTTCCAAATCAAATATGATTTTAAAACCATTTTCAAGTCTTTACCAAATCTTGTGCTAAGGCACTGTTTATTTTAAATTTCAAAGAAACCAAACTAGTCCAGTGAGATAGCATGGTTTTATACTCAAAATCATGCAGGTTTCACTTGATAAAAGTCCAGAAAGATTTGGAATTCAAATGCTTTTAAATTCATTTGAAATAGTTTCCTGAAAATCAATTTAGAAAAAGAAAAGGAGTTAGAAAACAGAACTGGGCCTGGCGCCACCTTTCCAGCCCAGCAGCAGAACCGGCCCAAAAGCCCACCCGGGCCATTCCCCCTCTGCTCCTTCTCTCACATGACGAACCAACCCCACCTGAACCGGCCCTCTCCATGTCGTCGTCTTCCCCTTTTCTCGTGCAGACACACCGCTCATCATTACCGCCATGCAGTGACGCCGCGATTAAAACTCGCTTAATTCCCATTAAATCAACGCGCCATACTCGCACCTCTTCTGGCTACTTAAACCCCTCGCCGCCGCGGTTATTTCCCCCCACTTACCTCGCTCACTCCGCCACCAGGCTGCGCGCATTCGAGCTCAAATCCCCGCAGCACCGACGACCTCTGGCGACTGATTCCGGTGAGCTCCGACCGCCCCCTTTCTCTGGTTCAAACAAACGTGACCAGCATGTTCTTGCGTGTTCCCTGATACCTTCCGTTTGCTTTCTCTTGACCCAGCTCGCCGTCCCCGTTCACGCCCGCAAGCGACAGAACCGCCGTTCGACTCCGGCGAGCAATTGAGGTATAATCCGACCGCCCCTTGTATTCTCCTTGATCCAGTAGTGTTCGTCGTAGACTTGCGCACCCCCTAATGCAACTGGTTCATGCTAGGGTGACCCAGAGCGTCACCAACGTCTTAAATCAGGCACCGACAGCCAGCTCAACTCCGACGAGTTCCTACGGCCACATCAACTCGCCCCTATCCACGCCAGCAACATCTCGAGCTTCCTCGTGATCTTGCGAGTATGGTAAGCCACCCCACATCCACCAACCCCTCCTGTATTCGCCGGAGCATCGCCGCTAGTAGTGCTGCCGCCGCCAGTAGCCATCTGCGCCGCCCATCCTTGGTCGCATGCTTAACAGCCATAGGATCTAGATTCAGCACTCTAGATTAGATCTGCATCGAAGCGGTAAGTGACGATTTGAGCCGTACGAGTTAAGTTAGATCTAACGGTCCACGAGTGTGATCCGGTGCGAAGCGATACCGATGAATCAGAGAGCGCCGCGTGGCCTGCGTTTAAATTTAAAACAGAAATTTGATCTATTAGTTAACCAAACTTGTAAAATTCATAACTTTTGATTCCCGCGTTCAAATTTTGCAAACTTTATATCATTGGAATCAGGAGAGAAAATCCTATCTGTTTATGCAATGTGTTTAATGTTTTGCCTCTGTAAAAATGGTTGTTTTTGCAGAAACTTGTGTAGGCTTGTTTTGGTTATATAAATAATTTGAAAAATGTTTTAAGGATCAAATAAAGTTTATTTTGAGAATCTTGGACTTGTTTATGTTTTAGAACTGTAAACTTGTCTTGTTTGGTGTAGAAAAAATCATCACATGGCATTTGCATGCATTCATATATTTTTGTTTGTATATATATTGTTATGTGATTTTGGTGCCTTATTTTATGTGTAGATTTTGGTGCTAATAGTGATTGTGGTTGTGAAGATTGTTGCAACTCCCCAAACTACCAAGGAAAGTGGTGCTTCATGATTTTATTCCTATATTTTTCAACTATGCACTAGAAATATTTTGTATAGGATTTGCATGAATATTTTTATAAGTATCTATATGCTATGCTCGGGAAATCCTAGTAGTTGTAGAATTGTGAGAAATTTCTTTAAGTTATGATGCTTACCATTGCCATGCTTAGCCTAGCTAGTAGCAACCAAGGGTGGTTATATATTCATGCTATATGAAATATTTCTAAGTTTGTTGACTTGTGTTTTACTTAATAAAACTACTAAGTGAATGAAACACCTGGGTGGAATGGAAAGAATGGTTTGTGTTGAGTGGTTACACAAGGCCCATTTCTATGGTTTACCTTGTGTATCTCACTTGTGGAAAGCCATCCAGGAACAAAGGGATTTGAGATGCCAAATGTTAAGAAGCTTCTAGTGCAGCCACATGGCATTATGGGCTCTGCCTGGATCATATAGGTTGCAATAACTTAGCCATTTGGACAGTTGGTGGTAGTGGGATGATAGGTTTGGAGCGCGCCCATTTGGTCTAAGGGAAGGCTTCTGAAAGGTCCTGTCTTGGTGAAAATCAAGTCTTGTGGGGAAAGTGCACAACCTCTGCAGATGGAAGAAACTAAGTACTTAGCCAAGTCCATGGTATTGGACAACTTGATCATCAAGACATGGAAGCTATCAAGAATCTCCTCATCCCAATTTCTAAGCTAAAACTTGTGGTTGAACAAGGGTGAAGGATCACCAATGTCTATTGGTGATCCCTTGGGAAAGTTTTGTCAAAGAAAAACTTAGTGTTTTCAACTAATAGGTAAAACCTATTTTGAGCAAAGCAAGCCTAAGCTACACTTAGCCAAATGCATGTAGTATCTAGATGTTAATATTCTACTAAGGTATCACTTGCCAATACTATTCCAATGTATTGACCCACTGTGACTGTAACTTGTGATGTTGCAGGTTATTCTGATGATGATTAGGGGTTATGAGTCTACACTCAACATGCTTGCCTGTGGCACATGAAGATGAAGACTTGTTTATCTTATTTTATATTTGAACTCTTGTATTAGGCCTATGGCCATGGAGTTTGTAAAAGACTATGTTTGTCTCTGGAATGATATGTAATAATGACCTTTGTTTCTGTGTACTTCATCTTAAACTGTGGATGTTAGCATTGATCCAGGGACTAGCATTGCAATCACAGGGATCCTTACCTTTATAAAGGGAGGGATCTTACATCGAGCCTAGCATGTACAGACATGGCCTCGGAACACGGGCCGAAAGGTTAAGCATGAGTCATATAGTAGATATGATGCCCATTTGATGCTCGCCTTTGAAGCTACACCGACTCACGTGATGATCAGACTTGGTGTAGTGGATTTGGTTCATGTAATCACCAAAAAGACATGAGGGATGTCGTTTTTGAGTGGGAGTTCATTCGTAATGTGGAATAGTTGAACTCAATCTATCATAAACTTAGTCTAAACTTTACAAATTTTGTTGTAGATGGCCCCACCTGCTTTTAATTTCAATGTGTTCATGGAGAAAGAGAAACTTGCAATGAACGGTAGCAACTTTACCGAATGGGCCATGAATTTGAGGATTCTCCTCTCTGCTTCACAAAAGAAATATGTGATAGAAGCACCGCTAGGCCCCCCACCTTTTGAGGATGCCCCTGACGAGGAGAAGAATGTCTATCAGACTCGTCAGGAGGACCACAACTTAGTTCATTGCGGCTTATTGTATGGGCTAGAGCCAGAACTTCGAAAGCGTTTCGAAAACGGCAATGCATTTGATACAATGGGTGAGTTGAAAATTATTTTCGACACACATGCTGCTGTAGAGAGCTAGAATTCTTCATAAAAGTTCTTTAGCTGCATGATGGAAGAGCACAACTCCGTTAGTGAGCATGTACTCAAGATGTCGGGTTACGCCGATAAGCTTGTGTCCTTGGTAATATCGATTCCCATTGACTTAGGCATCCATCGTGTTCTACAGTCTCTGCCACCTATCTATAAGAGCTTTGTGATGAACTATAATATGCAAGGCATGAAGAAGTCTCTCCCCGAGCTTCTGTTAATGCTTAAAACTGCAGAAGTGGAGATCAAAAAGGAACATCAAGTGTTGATGATCAATAAGAACACTGGTTTCAAGAAAGACAAGAAGGGAAAACGGAAGGGAAGTAAGGGCGGCAATCCGGTTTCCGTGCCTAAAAAGAAACCCTGAGTTGGACCTAAGTCTGATACTGAGTGCTACTTTTGTAAGGGGACTGGCCACTGGAAGCGCAACTGCCCCAAGTATTTGGCAGACAAGAAGACCGGCAAGGCAAACAAAGGTATATATGATATACATGTTATTGATGTGTACTTGACTAGTGCTCACAGTAGCACCTGGGTATTTGATACCGGTTCAGTTGCTAATATTTGTAACTCGAATCAGAGGCTGCGGAACAAGCGACCGCTAGCAAGGGGTGAGGTCAAGATGTGTGTCGGCAATGGATCAAGCATTGATGTGATCGCCGTCGGAACGCTACCTCTCCATTTGCTGTCGGTATTAGTTATAAACTTGAATAATTGTTATCTGGTGCCTGCACTGAGCATGAACATTGTATCTGGATCGTGTTTGATGCGAAGTGGTTATTCATTTAAATCCGAGAACAATGGTTGTTCTATTTATATGAATGAAATCTTTTATGGTCATGCACCGATGATGAATGGTTTATTTCTATTAGATCTCGATAATAATGTTACACATATTCATAATGTTGATGCTAAAAGGATTAAACTTAATGATGATATATCCACATATATGTGGCACTGCCGTCTAGGTCATATTGGCGTTAAATGCATGAAGAAGATCCATTCGGATGAAATTTTGGAATCACTTGATTTTGAATCATTCGATACATGTGAGCCATGCCATATGGGCAAGATGACTAGAACGCCGTTTTCCGGTTCAATGGAATGGGCGATCGATTTATTGGAAATCATACATTCTTATGTATGTGGTCCAATGAGTGTATCGGCGCAAGGTGGATATCGTTATTTTGTTACTTTCATGGATGATTTGAGTAGATACGGACATATCTACTTGATGAAACACAAGTATGAAACCTTTGAAAAGTTCAAGGAATTTCAGAGTAAAGTGGAAAATCATCGTAATAGAAAGATCAAATTTCTACGGTCCGACCGTGGAGGTGAGTATCTAAGTTACGAGTTTAGCACTCATATGAAAGAGTGTGGAATTGTTTCACAACTCACACCTGCCGGAACACCACAACAAAATGGTGTGTTGGAACATCGTAATCGTACTTTATTGGATATGGTTCGATTTATGATGTCTCTGACGGACTTGCCGTTGTCATTTTGGGGTTATGCACTAGAAACTGCTGCATTCACTTTAAATCGGGCACCATCTAAATCTGTTGAAAAGAAACCGTATGAATTGTGGTTTGGAAACAAACCTAAGCTGTCATTTCTTAAAGTTTCGGGATGCGATGTTTATGTGAAGAAACTTCAACCGGATAAACTCGTACCCGAAGCGGAAAACTGCATCTTCATAGGATACCCTAAGGAAACTATTGGGTATTCCTTCTGTCACAGATCCGAGGGCAAGGTTTTTGTTGCCAAGAATGGATCCTTTCTAGAGAAAGAGTTTTTCGCAAAAGGTGTGAGTAGTCGGAAGGTAGAACTCGAAGAGGTTATTGAACCTTCTCTTCAAAGTATGGCGAGTAGCACAACACCAGAAGTCGTCACGGAGTTGGCTTCACCGGTTGAAGAGGGAACTAATGATAATGATCATGAAACTCCGAAAGAGAGTACTACCGAACCTCGCAGGTCTAGCAGGACACGTGCAGCTCCCGATCTATACGGAAACCCTGTTATGAATTTCATGGTTGATGAAATTGATGACCCTGCGACGTATGAAGAAGCGATGATGAGCCCGGATTCCAACAAATGGTTAGAAGCCATGAAATCCGAGATGGAATCCATGTATGAAAATCAAGTTTGGAACTTGGTGGAATTACTTCACGACCAAAAGGCCGTGGAGAACAAATGGATTTTCAAAAAGAAAACTGATGCTGATGGTAATGTGACCGTCTATAAAGCTCGACTTGTCGCAAAGGGGTTTCGAAAAATTCAAGGAGTTGACTACGATGAGACATTCTCTCCCGCAGTGATGCTAAAGTCAGTTAGGATTATGTTAGCAATTGCTGCATATTTCGATTATGAGATATGGCAGATGGATGTCAAAACCGCGTTTCTCAATGGTGATATTGAAGAAGAGTTGTATATGATACAACCAAAGGGTTTTGTCGATCCTAAAGATGCTAACAAGGTGTGCAAGCTTCAGCGATCCATCTATGGATTGAAGCAAGCATCACGAAGTTGGAATCTCCGCTTTGATGAGGTGATCAAAGAGTTTGGATTTGTCCAAACTTATGGAGAAGCTTGTATTTACAAGAAAGTGAGTGGGAGCAATGTGGCATTTCTGATATTATATGTGGATGACATATTATTGATCGGAAATGATATAGATCTTTTAAACAGTGTTAGAAGTTATCTAAACATCAAATTTTCAATGAAGGACCTAGGTGAAGCATCATACATATTAGGCATAAAGATCTATAGAGATAGATCTAGGCGCCTAATAGGGCTATCGCAAAGTACATACCTTGATAAGATTTTAAAGAAGTTCAAAATGGACGGAAGTAAGAAGGGGTTCTTACATATGTTGCAAGACAAGACATTGAGTAAGACTCAAAGTCCGGCTACAACGGAAGAAAGAAAGATAATGGACAAAGTCCCCTATGCTTCAGTCATAGGCTCTATAATGTACGCCATGCTATGTACAAGACCGGATGTGGCACATGCTATTAGTTTGACTAGTAGGTACCAATCAGATCCAGGTTCGGAACACTGGATAGCGCTCAAGAATATCCTTAAGCACTTACGAAGAACTAAGGATATGTTTCTTGTATACGGAGGTGAAGAAGAGCTCGTCGCTAAGTGTTATGTCGATGCAAGCTTTGACATCCACCTGGATGACTATAAGTCTAAATTCGGATACGTATTTCTCATGAATGGCGGAGCGGTTAGTTGGAGGAGTTCCAAACAACCTGTGGTGGCGGGATCAACAACGGAGGCCGAATATGTTGCTGCTTCAGAAGCGGCTCAGGAAGAGGTTTGGATGAAGGAGTTCATATCCGAACTAGGTGTGGTTGTAAGCGCGTTGGACCCAATGGTGATCTATTGTGACAATAATGGTGCCATTTCCAATGCCAAAGAACCAAGGTCTCACAAGAATTCCAAGCATATTAAGCGTCGGTTTCACTCCATCCGCGAGTATGTCAAGGATGGAGATATAAAGATTTGTAAAGTACACACGGATCTCAATGTAGCAAATCCGTTGACTAAAACTCTCCCTAGAGCAAAACATGATCAACACCAGAACTCCATGGGTGTTAGATTCATCACTATGTAACTAGATTATTGTCTCTAGTGCAAGTGGGAGACTGAAGGGAATATGCCCTGAGAGGCAATAATAAAGTGTTTATTATGTGTATTCTAAGTATATGATAGATGTTTATTTTTCATGCTATAATTGTATTAATACGGAAACATTAATACATGTGTGTTTAATAAACAAATAGAAAGTTCCTAGTTATGCCTCTCTCATAAACTAGCTCATTGATTAACAAGATGATCAAGGTTTCCCGATCATGGACATTGGATGTTGTTAATAACGGGATCACAACATTAGTGTAATGGTGTGATGAACATTCATCCGAAGTATAGCATTACGATCAAAGTCATTGAGTTTATATTGCTATAAAAACTTACGAAGTGATCCTAATCCTTAGACCATGAGATCATGTCAATCACTAACACCGGAAGAGTTTCTTGATAACATCAAACATCACACCGTAACAGGGTGATTATAAAGATGGGTTCAGAACTAATAAAGTGTTATGTTGAGGCCCATGGATCGAGAGTGGAATTTTTTCATCCTGATGATGGATAGATATACTCTGGGCCCTCTCGGTGATATCACATTGGTTAGCTTGCAAGCAGGCGATTTGATCACTAGAATGTTATATCACGGGAACGAGAAAAGAGTGCATGTCAGTAACAAGATCAAACTAGGTATGGAGATACCGATGATCGAATCTTGGACATGTAATATATCACAAAACAAAGGGATTAAGATACTAGCATAAAAGGTTCCGACGATCACAAGAAAGTCATCGTTGAAAGTGTGGGAGTCAGTATGGGTCATCAGATCCCGCTTCTGATTATTGATCCGAGAGGGGTCTCGATCATGTCCGCCTTATTCATGAACCGTAGGGTGACACACTTAAGAGACACCGACATCCCATTGGAGCAAAAGTTTCATGCCGGAAAGAATAACAAGAGCAGGAATTTATTTCACTAGATACCGAAACAGGTTTTTGGGTGAAATTGCATAAATTGGTTATGCATGTGAAATAGAATTCTAGCAAGGGGTTATATGTGAATGTTTTTCATTAAAGTAATTTACAAAATTCCGAATAAATAAAAAGAGTTTTATTTAATGAGAGTTTGCATTAAATTTGGCAGAAATTTAATTGCAAGTTTGAGTGGGATTTTGAGTGGAGGAAATGAAGAGGTTTTTGTGAGTGGAGTGTCCACCCACATGAATGAAGGAGGGGAGGGGGCATCCCCCATGGTCGGCGGCCACCCCCTTGGGTGCCCCCTCCTCCTATAAAAGGCACCCCTCTCCCTCTCTCTCACTCACACCTCCTCGTGAAGGATATCTCTCCCCCTCTAGAATTTATCCCCCATGGTCTCGGACTAGAGAGATACATGTTCCCGGTGGCTATTCGGCAAGAAAGAGTTGTGCTTCCGCTGCATCGCTAGAGCGAGGAGGCGGAGGTTGCTCGGTGCCTCGGACGTGTGTGCGAGCACGGATGCGCTGCTGATTTGTGGCGCTAGGACTTCCTCTCGATCTTGAGATCGACAAGAGATCGTCTACATCAACCACGAGTTTAACTCGTTAAGCTTTGTCGGTCTTCAAGGGTATGTTCTCTACGGATATACATCCGCCCGTTGTTTGTATCTAGTAGATAGATCTTGGTACATAGTTGTTCCCATCATAGGAATTTTTTGTTTTCTATGCTGTGAACCCTACACAAATCAAAAAGTGTTTAACTAATGAAAGTTAGCTAACATACTGGGGGATTTATCGTAAATTTTGAGCTCAATCCGAGTTACAGAGCCTCCTCACGAATTTTTTTGGTGGAGAATAGAAATCTGTTTCAGGACAGCAACTCCCCAAATCTTACTTCCCTCTCATTAGAGGTCATTCTTGGCACAAAAAGCAAACAAAAGGGATAAGGAGAGGTCATTACAGAAGTAATAACTTCCAAGACTCAGGAATACTCTTGGGTTATCTCCCAACAAGTACTTTTCTTTAACGCCTTTAAGTTAGGCTTGATAGTTTGAGAAGATGCTCACATAAGTAATATGAATTGAATTAAAAGAGAGCATCAAGAAGAAAATTCAAAACACATTTAAGTCTAACCCACTTCCTATGCATAGGAATCTTGTAAAGAAACAAGTCATGAAAGCACAAAGCACCAAGCATAGGAAAGCAAAACAAGTGCAACTTCAAGACTTTCAACATAAAGAGGGGAAACTTAATATTATTGAGATGCATAAAACCATGTTTCCCTCTCTCATAATAAATTTTAGTAGCAACATGAATAAAATTAACTATATATCTATCACATAAAACATTCTTATCATGAGCCACATGCATATAATAATTATTACTCTCCACATAAGCATAGTCATTCTTTATAGTGGGAGCAATTTCAACAAAATAGCTATCATTATCATTCTCATCACCATAATCATCAAATATAGGAGGCATATTATAATCACAATTAATTTACTCCTCAATAGTAGGTGGACTGAAAATATCATACTCATCATTATAATCATCATAGATTGGAGGTTTGGTATCATCATAAGCAATGGAATAGCTATCTTCCAAAGCTGGGGGACTAAAAAGATCATTTTCATCAAAATGAGCTTCCCCATGCTTAGACTTTTCCATAGCATTAGCAATAATGGTATCGAAAGAATTCATACTAATAACATTGCTATTAGCATGCAAATAAAGCTCCATAGGTTTTTTAATTTTCTCTTCAAACACTTCATGTCCTAACTCAAGATAAACACTATAAAGCTCTCTAATTTCTTTGTTGTTTTCCATTAAGCCTAACTAGTGAAAACAAGAAACAAAAAGACACAATTGCAGAATCTAAAGGAAATAACTTCGAGCACTCACACACCAGGATGTGAGTACCTTTTACCTTACCTCCCCAGCAACGGCGCCAGAAAAGAGCTTGATGTCTACGCACTTCTATTCTTGTAGACAGTTGTTGGGCCTCCAAGTGCAGAGGTTTGTAGAACAGCAGCAAGTTTCCCTTAAGTGGATTACCCAAGGTTTATCGAACTAAGGGAGGAAGTGGTCAAAGGTATTCCCTCTCAAGCAACCCTGCAATCAATATACAAGAAGTCTCTTGTGTCCCCAACACACCCAATATAGGTGCACTAGTTTGGCGAAGATATAGTGAAATACAAGTGGTAGCGGTGCCAGAAAAGAGCTTCTGACTTGTTGTTGACATGGGGTAACGGTGCCAGAAAATAGCTGATGGCGTGGAGGAACAGACTAAAGGCAAACTAAAGGAAGCAAGCAACATGCAACAGATCTAGTAGCAAACGGTGTTTCAATGTTTAGAAACAAGGCCTAGGGATCATACTTTCACTAGTGAACACTCTCTCATATAAATATCCTCTCTTCATGATACTACTCTTAACTACTCTCCGGTTGGACACTCTAATCCATGGTACGGCCTTCCCCAATCTAGATAACCCCACACTGTCACCTTGAGCACTAGATGGTTCCAACAAACACCACAATTTTATAGAGACATCCAACTCCAAATATAACTCATAAAAAATATTCAGTCTAGCCAAAAGTGCCACACACGGTATGCGCGCTGTCACTTTCACACACGTGGGGAAAATCATAGATCTATTAAAGCACAAAGAGTATTTATGTAGACTCAAACCTAAGTGCCACCATGGCGTGCATGCTGTCACTTTCACACACATGGGGAGAGCAGAGATCTAAGGAAGCACTTGAGTAGCAAGGTTGATCTACTTGATTACAAAGCTCATGACCACAAGATCATGGAAAGAGAGAGAGATGAACACATAGCTATCGGTAGAGGCCTTTGCCCTAAGGAAGAACTACTCCCTCCTCATCATGGGAATCAATAACGGTGATGGAGATGGTGGTGAAGATCGATGGAGATGGCTCCGAGGACACTTCCCCATCTCGGAAGGGTGCCGGAATAGAGACGTTTTGTCCCCCGAATCTCCCCTTCGGTGGTGGCGGCGCTACAAGGTTTTCGTGGATTTCTTCTGGATCGTTTAGGGTTTTCCCATCGGAGGCTTCTTATAGGCACAGGAATCAAGGTCGGTGGGGGTCCAGGGGGGCCACACCCCCTCCAGGCGCCTCCAGGGCTTGCCCGCACCTAGGGGGGTTTGGCCACCCCGTGGCCCCCCTCTGGCTCTGCTTTGTGGTTCCGTGTTGCTCCAGGAAAAATAATAACTTTGGCTTTTGTCCCTTCCAATTCCGAGAATATTGATTTTCTGCCTTTCTGGAACCAAAAACAGAAGAAAACAGGCAACTGGTACTGTGGCATCTTGTAATAGGTTAGTTCCAAAAAAAAATATAAAAACACCTCAAAGTGTAGACAAAGCAAAGTAGATATAAAACAAGCATGGTGCATCAATATATATATATATACGTTTCTGACGTATCATGGCGTAATTCGACTCAGGCCGCTGAGGTCTTACAAGAGTCGAATCCCAGTAATTTTCGAGTGATATACCCAACACGTCCGTCAGGATTTTCATCGTGTCTGTTGACACGGTATTTTACTGGCAGAGCGCAGTCAGGTGCGTTACTAGGCCATCAGATGATATCTGTAGGTCTTATCTTTGCATCATAGACACACCACCGCGGAGGTGTTTCAGGTGGCCAAGGAGAATGTTTCTCTATTAGCGTTGGTTTGGGCAAAGTTGCCAAAAAGATGCTTGTATTTTTATTTGAAGGATCGCAGTCGAAGAAATTCATAGGGTGCGCGACCAGCGCTCCCTATGGGAGTAGCCCCCGAGTGTCTGTTCGAGTCATAGAATCGAGCAGAGACTTTTAGTTCAGTTGGTTAAGCTTCAGGTCCATAGGACACAATTTTTTCGGATGCTTGATCAATCCTCCCTATGGCAGTAGCCCCCGAGTCCCTAGTGGAGTCGTAGATTCGATGTAGGACTCGAAGATAGCCGCGAGTTGTTGTTCTTCAATCATCTTTTGGGTGCATGGCTAGCTCCTGATAGGAGTAGACCCCGAGTAGTTGTTCGAATCATAGATTCGAGGAAGTACTTGTTTGATTAGTCGAAAAATTCTAGTCGTTGCTAGGCTGCTTGATGACGTCAGTGCTGACGATCGATGACATGAACCGTCTGTCGCGCTAGAGGTAACGTATCAGGACGAACGTGGGTCCCATTTTCTGACTTGAAGTTGACTATTCATGCGAGTCGTGGCGAGAATTACGGCATCTCCTTGATTTCCGTGCATAGTAGACGGCGTGCGGGCGACGGTTCGTTGCTGTGTTGACACGTGTACGGTTGGATCTGTCCCTAGCGTTAGGGCTTCTGGATGAATGGTTTCTGTTCATCGTCTTCATCCTTATTACCGTGGGGAAACAGTGATTTGTTTTCACCCTTTGCCATTTGCTTTCTTTGGTGAGTTTCTTGTGTTGGATTTGATCTTTGAATTTTCGGTCGCTCCTTGTTGCGTTCTTATTCAGCTCTTTTGTTTCTTCTTTCCTCAGATGCTTCAGGCATCACATTATATCGCGGTGCCCTGGAGCATGGGAGTGCTTTGGATGATGCCACCGCAGCGGTCGAAGATCACTGTGGCACTGCTGCAAATTCTCTGGCGAAAGCCAAGGGGGTGCTCCGGCGCTTCTACAAGGAGATCGTTCCCAACGGTGCTTCTCTTGAGGATGTCGATGCTCTGGGGGATGCGTTGTCGGAAGACGCTCGTGCGGCCTACAAGCGCAAGCAGAAGGGCATCGGCGCCTCCATGGGGCTGGCCATGGCTATGGCGTCTGGAGCAGAGCTGGATCTTCTGCACGTCACCTCCGAGATGCCAACGGCGCCAGACGGCTCAAAGGTAGCCTTTGCTCTTTTCGCCTCCCGCTATAAGCGCTATGGGCCGAAGCTAATTGACCTGCTGGCGGACTATGCGGCAAAGCAGCAGGGGGAGGCCAAGAGCAGGCACTCTGGCTCTAAGGCCACTCCAGATGCTGATGCCTAGGCTCTGGCGCTATAATTTAGGATAGTTTTATCTTCTTCCTTTTGTTGTAAGCTTTTGCTGATGAACAACTTCTCTGTGTGCCATGCAATGGCTTTTGATGTATATAAGTTATGTTTCGAGCTGTCACCAAAGATGTGTATGATGTTCATACCCTTACTTGCTTTTCTTTAGGGACCTTCGGGTTAGGTTCATGTGGGTACTTCGACTGTCCCTCAGCCGTGACCATCTTTGGATGATGCGTCGCAACTTATTTTTCTTTGTCACCGCGTCCGTAGCCTGGAGAAGGAGATCCTTGGTGTTCGAGGCCATGCAGACATGTGGAAGTCGAAAGCTGAGCGCGCTACCGCCAGGGAGGAGTATCTGATGGGGGAATTGAGGCAGCTGAGCAAACAACTGCAATGTGAGTATTCTTGAGTTGTTTCTTGTTTTCGAGTGCGCCTTGTTTGCGTGTCTCCTTATTCTGAGTTTTTCTGTAGGTGTCAACCTTGTTCCAAGGGAGGAAAAGGAGTGCGTTGTGGTTCGGATCAACTGTCTGACCCAACAGGACTTGGAAGCTGGTGGCTTCTTCTGGATGGACCATGACTGGGCCACCATCCTTGCAACGGTGCGGGATCGTGTGCATCAAGTTTCGCGGGTGCTGAAGCAGGCGAAAACTTCCATGTCGTTGATTCTACACGTCATGTTCCCCCTAGATGAGGCACCTTCAACTCTTTGGGGTTTGCTAGCGAAGTTTCGAGACGTGGGTCACGTGAGGGAGTTGGTGTGGCACCAGCTTGTTGCAGGGGTGAAGGCTGCCCTTTCGCTTGTTCGGCTACATTGCCCTGATGTTGACCTTGTGAAGGTGGCGACTGGGCCGCCTCTTCGACCAGACGGTAGCCTCTGGGATATGCGCCTGCACTATGCGGCTGTTAGGCAATATGCCGAGGAGATCGTGGATCTCTTTGAGCATCGGGCACGCGTGATTCTTCAGAATAGATAGACCCTGTAAAAAGATAGATGTAAAACTTGTATATATTTCGAGTGGGCTTGTTGTGCCCTTTGTTGTAAAGTTTATTTGTGTTATCACGTGGTGCTTTTGTTGTATGCATGTCCTTTTTGTTAGCCTGACGCAGTCAACTACTCAGGTTTACATGTGTTATTCTCAGTCGACGAAGTCGTGAGGTGAGGCGGAGCCCCCGAGTGTGTTATAACAGAAAGTAAATGCAAGGTAAAAGAGATTTTTGGACTGGGGACTTAGCTTTTATTCATATCGTAACGAGGCATTACATTGTTCGGCTGAGTAGCCTTATTGAGAGTAAAGAGATAGCTAGGGGTAGAAGCCTCGCAGTTGTGCAACGTTCATGGGTTGGAGTATACGACTCCTAATTTGACGTCCTTGAGGCGGTAGGTGCCAGCTGGGATGCTTCGGTCATGATGTAGGGTCCCTACCAGGGTGACTCGAGCTTCTTTGGTCGCTCTTGCTTGAGTCGTAGGACGAGGTCTCCTTCGACGAAGGACCTTGGGCGTAGCCGGCGGCTGTGGTAGTTGCGGAGGCTCTGCTGGTAGACCGTTGAGCAAGCCGTGGCGATGTTGCGTGCTTCATCGAGCGTGTCGATGGCGTCTTCGAGTGCGGCCGATGATTCAGATTCGCTATAGAAAATGAGCCGTGGGGCCTTATGGCGTACTTCTGCGGGTAGCACGGCTTCGGCTCCGTGTACCATGAAGAATGGTGTGTAGCCAGTTGAGTTGTTTGGCGTTGTACGCGGGCTCTAGAGGACGGAGGGTATCTCCTCTACCCAGGCTCCCGCAAGTCTTTCGAGTGCGCTGAGCAGACGTTTCTTGATGCCTCCGCCTACAAGGCCGTTGGCCTTTTCGACCTGTCCGTTGGTCCGCGGGTGTGCCACAGAGGCGTATGATATGTTGATGCCAAGGCCCTCACAGAAGTCCTGGAATTCCTTTGAGATTAAGTTCGATTCGTTGTCCGTGATGATGCTGTGAGGCACGCTAAACCTGTAAACTATGGACTCGAAGAACTTGGCAGCCATTTTGCCCTTTTGATTGGTGACAGGCATGGCCTCGATCCACTTAGTGAACTTGTCGACTGTGAACAGGAGGTAGGCCTCCTTTCGAAGATTTGGGCAGTTTGCTAATCATGTCAAGGCCCCATTGGCCGAAGGGCCAGGCCAGTGGTATGGGCCTGAGCTCTGACCCTGGTGCGTGTGGCTTGTCCGTGAACCTTTGGCAGCCATTGCACCTAAGGACGATGTCCTTGGCATCGTTCATGGCCGTTGGCCAGTAGAATCCAGCTTGTAAAGCTTTAGCGATGAGGGCGTGGCTTGTTCGGCTACATTGCCCTCGTGGATGTCTTGGAGGATGTTTTTGCCGTCACTGATGGTGATGCACCTTTGGAGTACACCCAAAATACTACGCTTGTACAACTTGCCATTGATTATGGTGAAGGCTTTGGACCGACGAGATATGCGTTGGGCGTCCGTCGGGTCATCAGGCAGTTCTCTGTTTAGCAGGTACCGAAGGTACGGCTGTGTCCATGTTTCTTCAATTGCCATGACCTGCATCAGGCTGACCAATTCGACCTCAGTGTCAAGCTTTTCGGGTCCTTCCTGTCCTTCAGGTGGCGCCACCCCCGAGTGCTCCACTTCTTCGGGTGATCCCTTGGGGAATTTTCTTTTGATAGAGGGTACACATATTTGTTCGAGGAACACGCCTGGTGGCACCCGTGCGCAAGTGGAGCTGATGTTGGCGATTCTATCGGCCTCCTCGTTGCTTTCCCTTCCAACATGGCGGAGCTCATAGCCGTCAAAGTCTCCTTCGAGTGAGTTGTAGAGCGCGCGGTACACGATCATGTTGGCGGCGTGTGCGTCGCACTCATTCATCATCTGCTGGACGACGAGGTTCGAGTCACCGTAGATGACTAGGCGCATTGCGCCGCAGATCTTTGCCATCCTCATGCCATGGATGAGGGCCTCGTATTCAGCCTCGTTGTTGGAGGCACGAAATTTTCATCCGAAGGACGTATTTCATCTTATCTCCTTGTGGGGATGTCAGTATGACTCCGACTCCTGCTCCAGCCTCACGCTTGGAGCCATCGAAGTGCATCGTCCATGACTGCGTCATGTCCGGGGTGTCTGGCAGTTGAAGCTCCATCCAGTGGACGAGGAAGTCAGGGAGGACCTGAGATTTGATTGCCTTGCACCGCTCGTAGACTATCTCTAGAGGGGATAGATCGATGCCCCATAGGGCTACGCGTCCCGTAGCCTCGGGGTTGTTCAGGATGTTGGACAATGGTGCCTCGTTAACGACCATTATATGGTTCTCCTAGAAGTAGTGGCTCAGTCGACGAGCCATCATGAATACGTCGTAGGCGAGTTTCTGGTAGTGAGGGTACCTCTGCTTTGTTGGGGTCAGTACCTCGCTGAGGTAGTAAATTGGGCATTGGACCCCATGGGTCGTGCCTTCTTCGGGTTGTTCGACCACGAGTACAGTGCTTAACACCTGATGCGTGGCTGCTATGTATAGCAGCAGAGGCTCGCGTTCCTTTGGCGTGACCAGGACAGGCGAGGTGGAGAGCAGTTGCTTTAGATCTTCGAATGCGTCATCTGCTTCGGGTGTCCACTCGAATTTGTTTGCTTTGCGTAGAAGCTGGTAGAAAGGCAATGCCTTCTCACCCATGCGGCTGATGAATCTGCTCAGCGCCGCGATGCGCCCAGCTAGCTGCTGGACACCTTTGATGTTCTTCGGCTTCTCCATGGTCAGTATGGCCCGGATTTTCTTCGGGTTCACCTCGATCCCTCGCTGGGAGATGAAGTATCCAAGTAACTTGCCATATGGGACGCCGAAGGCGCACTTTTCTGGGTTTAGCTTGATCTTATAGTGATCAAGGTTGTCGAACATCTCGCGGAGATCGTCGATCAGTGTCTTGGCCTCCCTGGTCTTGATGACTATGTTGTCGACATAGACCTAGATGTTGCGACCGATCTGGCTTTTTAGACACGCCTGCATGCACTGCTGGTACGTGGCACCTGCATTCTTCAACCCGAAGGGCATGGTGTTGTACCAGAACACTCCGAATAGCGTGATGAACATCGTTTTCTCCTGATCTTCGACTTTCATTCGAATCTGATTGTAGCCCGAGTAGGCTCCAAGGAAGTAGAGCTTCTCACATACTGCGGTCGAATCGATGTTTTGATCAATCCGTGGTAGAGGGAAGTGATCCTTAGGTAAGTGCTTGTTGAGCGACGTGAAGTACACGCACATCCGAAGGATGTCCGTGTCCTTTTTGGGAACCAGCACAGTGTTGGCTAGCCACTCGCTCTCCTTGATCTCCCTGATGAAGTCTGGATCGAGTAGTTTGTTGACTTCGACTATGACGGCTTCGTCCCGTGGTTCGGACAGTCATCAGATCGACTGCTTGACTGGTTTCGCGTCCGGAAACACATTGAGTGCGTGCTTGGAGAATTCCCTGGGAACTCCTGGCATGTCCGTAGCACACCAGGCGAAGATTTCCCAGCGCTCACAGAGGAATTCGACGAGCGCGCTTTCCTATGCGGGGGCTGAGGTCGTTGGTGATCAGCGCCGTCTTGGATGCATCCGTTGGGTGTACCTGCATCTTTTTCTTGTTGACTGTAGAGTCAAACGACATGTCAGGTGCGTTTTGTCTGGAGACTGGGGGTGCCCCATTGTCTGTCACCTCTCGGAGCCTCGTAAGCTCCTCCTGCATACCGAACGACTGAGAGATTTTGTTGAAGTCCCTGTCGTAGTGGTCGAATCGGGTGAAGCTGCCCTAGACCGTGATGATGCCCCTAGGTCCTGGTATCTTGAGCAGCATGTATGCGTAGTGCGGTACTGCCAGGAATCTTGCAAATGCCACGCGCCCGAGGATGGCGTGGTATTGTGACGGCCAGTCCACCACTTTGAATTCTAGTCGCTCGCATCGAAGTTGTTGGGCTTGCCGAAGATGACGTCGAGCCATATCTTTCCTAGGGGGTATATGCCCTTCCCTGGGACTATGCCGTGGAACATTGTGTCGGATTGTTCCAGGCTGCACAGCGGGATCCGCATTGCTGCTAGGGTGCTTGCGAACATCAGATTGAGGCCGCTGCCGTCGTCCATGAAGACGCGGCTCATCTCGAATCCTCCGATCTGCGCCTCGATCACCAGGGCAGCATGACCTGGGTGAGGGATCTGGTGGGGGTGATCCGAACAATCAAATGTGATGCAGGACTCCGAGCCACTGAGGTACTCAGGGATGTCAGGCGGAGCAGTCACGGCCAGGCTAACTTGGCGGGTGATCTTCTTTTGCACCCTGTTTGTTGGGCACCCCTTCTGGATCATTAGGGCTCCCTTTGGTTGTGGGTACCCATTTATGCCGTTGTTTTGTGTGGGTGCAATTGCTGGATTCGGAGGTCCCATTGGTGGTGGTGGAGGAGCTGCATGGGCAATATCACATGGTGCATGTGCGGGTCCGAACCCATGATCTGGCGTCGCAAATGGGTGAGGCCTTCGCTGAGTTTCTGGAACTCGCGGCAATCCTTCAGCATGTGGCTGGCTTTCTTTTTACCATCCTGCTTGTCGATGTAGAAGTGGATAGTGCAAGGGCCCGACAATTTTTCGTATGCTGAGGGCTCGTCATCGCGGTTGTGACGTTGCCACATCTGTGCAGGGCGTCCTCCATCACGGAAGTTGCCTTCGCGGTATCCTCTGCTGCTACGATTTTTGTTGTTGCGACGGTCGGCGTAGCCAACCGCAACCATGTCGGGTCCGTCACGGTCATCGTAGACGCGCGACCTTCGCTTGCTACAGCGTTCTCGCCTGCGGCTGTAGTCATCCTCGTCATCCGAATGTGTTCAATGGAGGGATTCCTCGCCATCTGCCCACCAATTGGCGATGTCCATGAGGTGGTCGAGCGTCTTGGGCTTGATGCGCCCAAGTTCCTCCTTGAAGTCTGGACTTTGACACCATCCTTGAAGGCGTCAATTGTCCTCTCCTCAGAGATGTGCACCGCGGAGTTCTTGATGTTGGACCAACATAGTATGTACGAGCGAATGGATTCGCCCATTCGTTGGGTGCAGGCATGTAGCTCCTCGATCGAGGCTGGCCTCTTGTTGGTGCCCTTGAAGTTTCGGATGAAACTGTATGCCAGCTCCTCCCAGCTTCGGATGGAGCCTGAGGACAGACTGCTGAGCCAGATTCGAGCTGCGCCCATCAGCTGGAGCTGAAGGCATTGTAGGGCGGTGTTCCTGTTACCGCCGTGCAGTTTGACAGATGAGAGGTGGTCGCTGATCCAGGCTTTCGGGTCCTGTGTCCCGTCGAACTTCGGAGTCTCCGAAGGGAGCTTGAATTTTTTGGCATCCGTGTGCGCCGAACGGATCTGCTGAAGCATCTGGCTCCGCATACTTCTCCATCGTCTTCTTCCTCAGGTTCGGTTGAGAATGCACACTTGGTGCGCGCCTTGTCGACCTTGCGTTGAGCGAGATCGCTTCGAGCATCGTAGTCGCTGTTGTGGCTCCTTGGGCTTTTACGATGCTGAGGCAGATCGTGTTCATCGTCGTCGGATGAGGGTGTGGGGCTGCGGTTGAATCTGACCATAGCCTTCTTTTTTGGCTCTGCAGGAGCCTCATCGTGGAGCGCAGCTCCGATGAGCCCAATTCCGGCTAATGCAGATTTGTGCATGGCCAGGTTCGGGTCATCCGCCGGAGGCGGATGGGATGCGACATAAGTGGTGGCTGACATGATCATGGCCTGTGGCGTTTTTGGCGTGACGACGCCGTTGGCGTCCATCGCCATGAAGGACGTGTTGAGGGTTCTGGTGACCTCACGACGTGCGGCGGGGTCCATGTTGAAAGAACATGTTGGGCCCCCATGTGTGGTTTTGGTAATTAATGACAATCTTTATGGACTAATGTGTGTATTAAGTTATACTTGTAAGATTTGTCCATTGGCATCGCTTGGAGCATGTGTTGTCTTCAAGGTCGATGAAATGAGAAGAAGATGTGATGTGCAAGCTCAAAGTGCGCCATCTATAGAAGATCTCATGTTTGAGGCTTTCCATCCTCGGTGATCATGGATCGATGATGAAGAATCAAGAAAGGCGTTCCATCTTGAGAAGGGCAAGATCGTCTACATCGAGATCAAGTGGAATGCTCAAGGCAAAGGTATAATCTTGATAGGTTTTTCCTTTTGCCGGTCTCACGTTGTGTGTGTGTGTAACATCCCAAAAAACACTAAACTTGTATCATCAAACTCTAATCATCAAATTTAGGGTTAACAAAAACTTTTCTAAAATAAAATGAGAAAGCATTCATGGGTGTATGCATCCCATTTTGAATTCTTTTGAATTGCCTTGATTAGGTGTTTCTTTGCTTGTAAAATGATTCTTAGGTGAAATAAACATCATATAAACAATCCCCACACTTTCCCAAAGACAAATAAACCAAAACAAGCAAAATGAGTGAATGGTCATTTTGACCAATTTAACTCCCATGCCTACTTTGGTTGTCCCAAACTTGCAGAACTTAACAGAAACTTGTTTGGATCTTTACACCCCTTGATTGTACTCATAACAAAGTATCAAGGCCCACTTTGTGATCATCCAGAAACTTTCAAATGCATAGTTCAAATGACAATTCAAAATTGAGTCTTTATTATATGGGAAGATCCCACTTTTTCAAAAACCACTCAAACAAGCTCAGCTTTCAAAACCCAAGCATCTGCAGACTCACCAGCACCAATCTAGCACACCCACCAAAAATCTTTTCAAAATTTAAAACTTGAATTCTTGCGGCCATTTCATCAAACACCTTGCAGATACAAATCAAACAAAATCCAAACACTATTGTGAGCAGTGATTCTTGCCTAACTTGTTGCCTCTCTGGATGCAATTAGGCTTTAGTAGATCATCTAGCTCAATTGCAAACCTCTAGCATCACTCTAAGCTTGGCAATGTCATCAATGGTGAGCAGGCCGAGTGCACCCTTGTCACCCCCATGTCGACAGCAAGTTAGGAGAAGAAACAAGCCTAGCCAACATGTCTGGGAGCAAGCCAACACCCCACCGCCACTCCCTGTCCAGCGCTCGAACCTTGCCAGCCCCTGGACCACACGCACGGACCATGCCAAGCTCGCCAGCAACCATGCCGAGAGCGCGCCCCGTGCGCCACGCTCGACCGACGCCCACAGACCGTGTGCCACCTTCGCCGCGTGCATATGTGATCACCATCGTCCCAGCAACCCCGCAGACACGCTCGTTCGCCGCCGCGCGGACCACACATGCTGTGCGCATTAAAAACCTCCGTCGGGCACACGCAGAGCACCGCCGCGTTTCGACCAAACCGCACCGCCCCACGCCTCGCCACCATGTCGTTGAGCATCACCAGGGAGCACCGCACCGCCCCCTACCGTCGCCTACGCCGATATCCCTCTGTGCCGTCGACCACGACGAGCTCACCTTGCGCCCCGTCGGTCCCCTCTCTCCACTATAAATAGAGGCCACCCCCAGCCGAATTGAGCACAACACCTCACTCCCCTCTCACCCAGAACCACCTCACCCTGTTCCCGGAGCAAGGCGAGCAGCACTTCGCCGGAATTTCACCGGAGCCCGCCGCCTCTGGAGAAGAAGGGAGCCAGCAATTGGAGCCGCCCCAGCAGAAGCTGCCAGAACCAGGAGGTTCGCCGTCGTCGACTTCGTTGTTCGCCCACCTCGCTGACCCTCGCCTGAGCCCTGGTTAGCCCCCGACGACCCCCACCTGCCGCGTTAGGTTTCTGTCTCGCCGGCGTTGCCCAATGTCGACGATGACCCTCAGCCGTTAGATTAGAACAAGATCCCACGACTCACATCTCCCCATACCGCTTCGCACCCCTCATCTCACTGACGCGTGGGGAAAACGACTTAACAAGCCCGCGTAAGCGCTATGCTTAGCAGGCCGGCCCGATTATTTCAGCAAATTCAACCATTTGAATTAAACCTTTTCCATTTTATTTCAAACACAGTTCTGTACCTAGTTTCAAAAATCAACCCAGCTTGATTCAGTGAACCAAATTGAATGAAACCAATTTTTTTAGAAAGGTCTAGAAGTGCTGAATCCAAGCCCGTTGGATTCAAATCATTGGGATCTGTAGATCATCCTTGGTAAAAATAACAAGGCAGAAGCTTTTCTGCATTCAAACATTTTTCAAATTTAAACCATAATAGCTTTTGAGTTGATTCCAACTCTCAAAAATCACATTTGATCATACCTTTCAGAATATATTAAAATATATGGGTTTACTTACATAAATAATGACCAAGTAATAAAAGAATGCCACATAAGCATTTCTAGTCACTTTATTTAATTAAAAACAAAAGGTTAAACCTTATTAAATTGTGACACCACTTTAAATCACATTCCCATGGACTAAAATATGTGGTGATGACATGTGTGAACATGATCCCATGTTTGGTTTGGTGAATATTAAATCCTAAGTAGTTTTTCAATGAGTAGAAATTACTTTTCTAAAAATAAAAGGAATTAAACCAAGCTTTAATCTTGTAATGTTAGTGATGATGCTAGATCATCTATAGGACCCCTTTTGTGTGATGATTGCAAGTAGTTAAGTATTGTTTGGTGATTGTGTACCTCGTATTTATTCATAGACGCTAGTACCGACCAAGGATACGAGGAGGAAGGAGGATACTACGAAGAAGAAGCCGAGGAGAACTTCAACCACTGCTCTGCACAAGGCAAGCTAACACTTGCAATTTAGCAATCTTATATTGACACTGATGCAAGCCTAATACTACTAGTTGAATGTGCAAGCTAACACTTGCAAGATACTATACCCATGCAAGCAAATACTTGCTTGTTACCATGCCAACTATATGCCTTAAGCATATATGATCATAACTCCTTGATAAACCACTCCTAGTTTTACTTACAAGCTTTATACTTTATTTCTTTATCAAAGCTATTACCTAGAGTTTACTTAAGTGAATTGCAGATTCTAGAAAGATAATTGAGGGTTGCATAAAGAGCATAAAATTTGGCCTAAGCTAGGTAATCTTTATGTCATCTTAAGGCATGAGATTGAACTTAGTTGAAACTCCACTAGTTTACCACCCCTCATTAGTACTCACTCCCAATTGTAGATGCTAGTGCTAAGCATAAAACTTGATCAAAGTTAGATGGGAATACTTGGTGAAAAAATGATTATGAAAACCTTGGAATGATGGATCATTCTATTGAAATGTTTTGGACATGTGTTTCCAAACACCAGATGATTTATGGTGATATTTATGTTGAGGCATGAGCCTTAGCCCGTTATAAAACTGATGCTTGTCTGGATGCGATACCATTCCAATTTTACCGTACAACCACAATACCCGAGAATTGGGTAGGGCTTGACTGGAAACTTATATACCTTAGTATTAGTTCCCTCACGGCCAAGGTCTGAGCTGAGGCTACCTTGTGAAGATTGTCCACCTGTGCAGTACCCAAGATGACAGTTGGTCATGGTTGGGAGGCCAAACTCACAGGAGATGTGCTTATACTAGGGCGTGTAATTGAAAGGTTAGGATTGATTATCCGCATACTGAGTATGGTGAATTCAGGATTTGTTCCTGACGGATGTATCGAATGTTGTGGTGAAAGTGTACAATCTCTGCAGAGTGTCAAACTATTCGAATAGCCGCGTCCGTGGTTATGGACAGTTGGAGTGGCCATACTGTTCCCCCGTCAGATGTTTTCAAAATGACTTGTGAAATGAATTGAGACTTTGACTTGACCACAACAGGGTTGTGATATGAAATACAAGTTCCCACTTAGGAGTTATAAAATTTTGACTAGCTTCTCTTGCTTCTGAACTTAGTAGAGATAAATCTGGCTTCTTGCAAAACAACCCTAGAGCTTAGTGTTCTGTTACCAAAAACCCCTTTCACTTGTTAGTATTAGTTTGCGAGTACTTAAAGAGTACTCATGGCTTTGTCCCTGGCTATTCCCGTGGCCAGACTATGAAGAGGAGTACCTGGAGGATGGACCCCAGGAAGGTTACGACAACTAGGATCATCTCCCATCGTCAGCATTTCCTATGACCCCGAAAATGGAGCTTCGCCTACGCTACCGTTATTATTACGTATTCCGCTGCTTGTGTTGTATTAAGACTGGATCATGAGATCCTTATTTGTGTAAAACCTTATGTATGGTTTGTAATGGATGATGTACTATGGTATCCAATACTGTTATGTCTCGCAAAAATGGTAATCCTGCGATTGCGATGTATGGCATAACAGGCATCTGGGATTAAAAATTCGGGTGTTGACAGTGTGAGACCGGGTTTAGGATAGATAACCGTACTATCAAGAGGGGCTCTCATATGAGTAATTCGGTCACATCATTCGGAGAGAGCTCAAAACTTTGCATACTTGCATCATCATATTTGTTTGTTATTTGGTCTTGTCCATGTGAGGATATAGAGCTTGTGGTAATCTCCATAACAAGCTCTTGTTCATCAAAATCGGCTCTCCCATATATATCTTGTTGCGATTTTGATTTATGCGGCTTTTCGGTTTCTCACCAAGTGAGATATCTCACATTATTCTACTTGATACTTTGTCACTTGGTGATAATCAATATTTCCAACGCAATTTGAATCGGGTCAATTGGAGCTTCCAGTCAAAAGTTATTGCCGTTTGAATATTTGCCTGTCAATCTGATTTCTGGGCCGAGCGATAGTACCGCCCGGGTGGGCCGGTACTACCGCCCGGGCCTAAAAGCGGCCCGTTTTCTTTCTGCCTCACTAGGTACCTAAATCCAGTACTACCGTTCAGCCAGGTAGTACCGCCCAGGTGGGCTGGTACTACCGGCCGGCCTAGATATTTTTCAGATCCAGATCCCGCGCTGTGGCTTCGCTCGCGTGCGTTGCGCGTTGACCGGCGGTGTGCCGCCTCGATCTCCGAGCGCATGCGCTGCTGGCCTGCTAACGTCGCTGGCTTCCACCGGTTCTCATTGGCCTCGCCTCACTGCGCTGCGCTGCAGCCTCTCGTGGCGGGCCCGCCCACCCGACCCGCGCGCCTCGCGTTCGCGCCGCGCGTACTGCTCTGCCTTGCTGCTAGCTACTGCTGCTGCACTGCTCGCTCGCGTTCTGTGGCCTTCCGCACCTGCCTGCCGGCCCCACATCGCATGCAGCCACATGCGCGCGCAGCGCCTGCCGCCTCGATTTGCCTCGCTGCACACGCTGCTGCTGCTTTGACTTTTTTCTAGGTTTGCTGGTTAGGGTCCGGTAGTACCGGTCCGATCCGGTACTACCGGTCAGTCCAGGAAAAACGCCCCAACGGGCAGATTCTGCCCATTTCTTTAAATAGCTTTGCCCCTTTGTCTTTTAGGGCTACTTCTTCTCTCTCCATTCTTGCTCAAGCTTTTCCCCATATTCTTATTCCCTCTTGAGCTTGATTCTATGATTTCTCTCCAATGATTCATGCCAATATTTGAGAGAAATATAGAGGAGATCTAGATCTACATTTTGACCAAACCAAAACATCTCTTTGTGAGTGTATCTTTGGGGATCTAGATTTTGGGGGATTTTGTGTCTCTCTTTGATTCCTCCTCTCTTGTTCCCCCAATAGGTTTAGTAGCTTTGTTGGAACTTGAGAGTGAGGGATTTGAGCACCTTTGTGGTGTTCTTGCCATTTGCATTTGGTGCATCGGTTTGAGTTCTCCTCGGAGGATTTGTTTTGAGTTACTCATTGGAGTTTGTCCCTCTTGGGTTCTTGGAACCCTAGACGGTTTTGTGGCCTTGGTGGCATTGTGGCCTTTTGTGGCATTTGTTGGGAGCCTCCAATTAAGTTGTGGAGAAGTGCCCCAACCGTGTGAGAGGTTCCGGTTGCCACCGACAAGTGCACCGATAGTGGAAGCGTGAATCGATCCCGTTGGGGTGGGATTCACCGGAGAATAAGGGAGGCCTTTTGTGGCGTTGGTGGTTTGATACCACCCCCTCTCCAAACGATACGTACTCCATGTTGGGAGGAACTCGGTAAAATATCAGTGTCCCCGCGTGCCTCGGTTATCTCTATACCCGAGCTCTTTACTTATATACTTTACATTGTGATAGCCTTCGTGCTTGAAGTAATATATATCTTGCTATCACTTTGTTGCTTGTATTGCTTAGCATAAGTTGTTGGTGCACATAGGTGAACTTTAGTTGTTCTAGGTTGTGCTTAACATAGTAAACACTAGTTTTATTCCGCCTTTGTTGAGCCACTCTAGGAAAAGTTTTAATCGCCTATTCACCCCCCTAGGCGACATCCGTATCCTTTCACATGTGCTCTGTGAGAGAGTGATGCTTGTTGGCATGGTTGCCGTGCTAGCTGGAGCCGCCAGCGGCGGAGAGCGTTGTTGGCCGTGCGCTAGACTCCGAAGCCGCCTGCTTGCGTTTGTCGAGTTCTTCCTGCATATTGACCTGCCGGTTGCGTTCGCGGATGAGGAGCAGGTGATATGCCATCAACAGGTCCCGTGAAGCATTCACGGGTAAGATCATGTTGCCCGCCATGGCTTCGCGTGCCTGGCGCCATCCATCCATGTTGAGGTTGATCTTCTGATAGGTGTTAGCGTCGCCTTCGTTTGGCTGGAGGGGCGGCTCCCCCCCCCCCGTTTCCTCCGTTCCCAGCCTGCGGGTTGGGCAGTGGATTGGGTGGCAGTACGTGGGAACCCGAACCTAGTGGTTGTTCCACCTCGCCTTGAATGACCACGGCGCACTGATAGCGCTCGCGGATTGGATCGCTGCTGCCGCAGCTTTCGGATCCGGGACCGTAGGTTCGTTCGTCTGATGGAGGGTCATACGGATCTGAATTGCAGCTGCTGCTGTCATATGACTCGTCTGTCAGTGTCGACGTGCATAGCACACTGGGATGCGGGGCCCACGAGGCGGGCCTGATGGATGGTGGTGGCACCCGCTCTGGGAGGCGGAGAGTGCCGGTTTGTTCCACCTAGAAGCAGAAGATCCCAAACAGAATTTCGAGTCTGTCGCCTACGGGCTCGAAATCCTTCATGGTGGCTGGCAAGTGGGCGGTGAAGTCAAAAGCGCCGAAGAGGAGGTGGCTCTCCGTCACCGAGGAGTTGTAGATCACTTTGGTTGGGACCGTCACGATCGCACAATCAGCGCCCCCAGTTCCCATAGACGGCGCCAATTGACGAGGTTCGATCTCATCAATGCCCATTGTTATGGACTTGGGTTTTGGAGAAGATGGGGATGTTGGAGATCGCAGAACGGTTAGAAAACAAGTGTAACACCCTCGGATCGGCCCTATGCAAGTTTTAGCGGTTTCCGCCAAACCCGCATAGAAACAATTCAAAGGTTCCCACCAGGCACTTTCGTGCGGGTGGAAAAAGAAGTAATATCATTTCACAATAGTCCTCGATGGAACCCACAGAACAAATATATACAACAACGACTCAAAGAGTCACAAATACAGATATACAATACAAAGATCCAAATCACCTTGAACATGATACAGCGTCCGATTACGAACAAGATGCAAATGGGGCTAAGAGCCCTGACGAATAACCAATGGCGTCCATAACCCTGCCCAAGCCAAGCCGGAAGGGTAACCCTGCTAACAACGTCGGTATCCAATATGCTAAACACAAGGGGTGCCGACAAAGGGCAAAGGAAAAAAGAGAGAGCGGTCAGTACTGAGGCCAGTACACGGCGAGTCTTAGACTTCGGCGGTCCTCGCCTACATAGGTATGGTGGACTAAAGCGGCAGTGCAACATGCACTAAACAACATATAGAGACTTAAGGAAACTGTCGGCTATCAGAAAGACATGAGAAAGACCTATTCGGAACCAACCTGATACTACCACCAATCATACCCATCCTGGTATTTCCCCCTCGAAACCAATCGAGGAAGTCAACTGTCGTGGTATTGCCGATGAGTACGCCATGGAGGGGTCCTCACAGTGCGTGTTTAGATACATGGGGTAAGGCGGACGGTTGACGGGTACGAGGTAACACAGCTTACCCAGGTTCAGATCCCACAACGGCGTCGGAATCCTACTCCTGCTATAAATCACTATAATGGCAATACGCCGAGTTACAGAGATTAGGTTCGCTGTGCAAGGTGACTAGAAAATTCTAAGTTATCGTTTGAAGTTGTGCCCTAAAGGCTCCCATAGGCCCGACTTATATAGTCGCCAGGTCCTAGGGTTACAGGAAAAAGTCCTAGCCGGACAGGTTACAGAGTCCTACACCGTCTATTACTAGTCTTGTGTATCTTGCCCCCCAAGGCTCCGGGTACGCTGGTGACTCCACCGTAGCCTTCCTTTATCCGGCATGGGCCTCCCTTCTGGATCCACCTAATCGGGTCACTAGCAGGCCATAGGCCATGCTACCGACTATGGGCCACCCGGGTTAGTCGGATAAGAGACATGCTATGAGGATACCCATATAGCATATCCCCAACAGTAGCCCCCGGAGAACTCCGAGATCTTGCGCCGTCTTGCCTCTTCACATGGAATGCTCTGTCTAGATGGATGTCGGAAAATCGTCAAGCAACATCTTGTAGTCCTCCCAAAGAACCCTGCAAGGTTTTCTCCGTCTTATACGAGTAAGTCGGAGAAATGCTGAATCTTCCATCGTACGCTTCCGTTGTCGGATTAAATCCATCCATGCCGGAATCTTCGATGGGACGGCTCATCTACCATGTCAGTTATGACGACGTAGGTTGTAGGTCAGCGACGCCTCGTAACTCACACATGCAGAGAACGTAATCATAGCCGATTTTCCCGCGCGAGCGATACGGACCGTTGGCCACGACGGTTGGAGACATGGCGAAATTACCGCGCACGTTCACGAACACGTCGTCTACGCGGCAACCGTACGATTAGCTGCACGAATCTTGACGCAGAGTAAGATAAATAGCGGCCGTGGGACACTTGCCACTTTTTCACCTCATTCTCTCGCGTCATCATCTTCTTCCTCCAGCCGCGCGCCTCCTCGAGCTCTCCGCGAAAACCTCGAGAAACCCTAGCCCTTCTTCCTGCACTAGTCGCATCCTCTCCCTCCATGGCTAGAAGCGGTTCATCTCCATCAATGGCAGCGTCGAGCGAAGCCGCGGCAAAGCCGGCGAGCTCCGTCGTTGTCCCCTAGAGGGCCTGGTTATTCCTGCATCGGCGGTGATAGAAACCACCGGCGGCGACCATAACTTGGCGGCGCTGGAGCCCCTGGAAGAGGAGCCTGACTCGCACAAAGGCGACTGGCGCAGCTCGGACATCACCGGCCGCGACATCCAAGAGATGGTCGCTGAGGGTTACCTCCCTACTGACGGGGCTCGCTGGGCGGCGCGGCGCCGGCGAGGTGACCCCTTCTCCCCAAGTCGGAGAGAAGGTATACCTCAAGGCGCAATTGGTATGCGGCGTTTCTTTGCCCATCTCCCACTTCTTCCTGTCCGTCTTGAATCACTTCCAGGTCCAACCCCACAACATCTTTCCCAACAGCATCCTAGTGCTTAGCAACTTCGCGGCACTTTGCGAGGGTTACCTAGGGATTAGGCCTAGGTTAGATCTGTTTGTCTACTTATTCACCGTGAAACGTGAAGCCGGACATAGCAAGGAGGAGCTTAGAAACTGCGGCACCATAAGCTTCAACATCTGACCTGGCCGGCGGTTCCCCGACATTGTCGGCCACGAGTCGTGTAAGAACTGGCAGCGGACGTACTTCTACGGTGCCGACATTCCTTTGTCGGGCCGAGAAGCAATGTACCCGGACTTCGTGGATGGAGCCGCCGCTGAAGTCTCCACATGGCGATCCCATGCCTCCCTTCCCTCCGACCTCAACGCTTCTCACGCAATAAGGCGGATCGAATGGTTTGTAGATACGGGTCTAACCGGCTTGGACCTAGCCATGTGCTGGTTCATCAGGCGGATCCAACCTCTGCAGCACCATACGAAGGTCATGCACGAGTACACCGGTGACCGAAGGGATACCCTCCGGATCTCCGAGGACAACTTCTCGAGCGACTACGTCAAGTTCCGTCTTAAGGACATCGTCAAGGTGAAGGACAAGAAGCGTGGCATCACCCTTACCTACGACATGTTCGTAAACGGAAAGTGTCCAAATGTAGGTATTTATTCTCCGTGTATGACATTGCTCCAATTTTTCCGTCATGCTAATATCATCTTGTCTAACACGGTGATTTCTCACTTAACAGCTTAGCGATCTAGAGGAGGACAACCTGGCCGCCCAAATCTATGATCCCAAGATGAAGGAAGTCACGGTCGTGTCCGACGACGATGCCCCGTTGGCGCGAAAGCGGAAGAGCTCCACCTCTGACGCTGCCGACGGAGGCAAGAAAAAGAAGACGGAGGGTGGAGCCTCCAAAAAGAGTACTGCCGCCCTGGAGGCAGAAAAGAAGAATGCCACCGGGATGTTTGCCAAAGCACCCCCCTAGTGTAAGCTTCTTATTCTCCGACATTGCCTTGTTTATCTGTCTTATTCCTGTACTTATGCATTTTGCACGTTTTAGGAAGAAAGCCACAACCAGCCTTAAGAAGTCCTCTAAGACTTTTGGGGCTTCTAGAAATATTAAAGATATGCTGCATCGCGACTCTTCCCCCGCCATCGCCCCTGCTACTCCTGCCGTCAAGCCCTCCTCTGCTCTGACAAGCTCCCAAGCCCAGGAGGCACAAGGCCCTTCCGCCATGGAAGTGGATTCTGGCGCCTCTACCGAACTCGCAATTGTCGGCGAGCAAGCGACGCAGGAGAGCGTGGCTCTTCAAATGGCTGAAGCTCAGGCTAAGGATGCCATCGGTAGTGGCAAGGCGGTGGCGGTTGCTGGTACATCCGCCGAAGGCGGCGCCTCTGCTCCCCAGAAACCCTTAGAACTGCCAAAGATTATCTTTCCGGTGCTTACGCCGGGTAGCACAACTACAGTTCCTGGAGGAGTGCCGTCATCTCCGACGTGCGGTCTTGAGGAGCTACTCTGACAAGCAGACATCTTGCGAAGCAACAGTGCTTCCTTTGGCAAGCTGCTGGCCGAGAGTGCTACAAACCTCAAGATCATCGCACTTGTAAGTTTTACTTTACCTTTTGCATTTCATATGAGTATCCCACTGTAGCCCTCGAGGATGTAGACGGAAAACCATTGGTTTTGCATCTATATGCTCTAAGAGTGACTAAGTTAGAAAAAACTCTCACTGTAGCCCCCAAGCATTTAGATGGAAGGAACTATTCCGACTAGATGCTTTAAGATTAGCATACACAGTGTTCATAATTTTAAGTGCGGTAGCCCACAAGCCTCTAGTTGTAACTGAATTAGTTCCGACTAGATACTTAAAGAAAAGCTAAGCATTTTCCGAGTTAAAACTTCATACTGTAGCCCCAAAGCATTTAGTTGAGAACTGAATTAGTTCCGACTAGATGCTTAAAGAAAAGCTAAGCATATTGCTAAGTTAATAACTCTCGCTGTAGCCCCCGAGCACCTAGATGGAAAAATCTCCGACTAGGGGCTCCAAGTAGACTAAACAACGAATTGACTTTGTACTTGTTTCCACAGAACGAGAATGCTCGGAGGGGCATGGCCAATGATACGTACCAGAAGATGCGCGCGGACCTTGAATCTGAAAAGGGTAAAACCGTCATCTTGAAGGAATAGATCATCAAAAACAAGAGTCTGTTTTCTTTTTGCGCACTTCCGTCTTACTTTTGTGCCTTCTTTCTTCGAGTACTCACGGTGTACTGTGTTTTCTCCGACTTGCAGAGCATGTCGCCAAGGCTAAGGATATTGTCGAGCAGTCCAAGCACATCCAGCAGCTGGACAGCGAGAACAAGATCCTTAAGAAGGAGAGGGAACAAATGCTGAAGATGCATGAGGATTCCATGAAAGCCCTGCAGGACTCCGCCTCTGCTGAGATCAATCGCTTGAAGGAGGAGCTTGCGATCCTAAAGGATCAGAAGCAAGCTGCCGATGAGCAAAACCTTCGTCATAGCGAGGCGTTTAAGCTCCTCCAACAAGAGAAAGAATCCTTGGCGACGCCGCCCGCAGGCTAAGGCCAGCATCTTCAGTAAGTATCCTCCGCCTTGTAGCTCTGTAAACTGGATACTTAGGATTTTTGAACTCATGCAATCGTTGTCGGAATTTTTAGCGCCCCTGGGTTTAACCCACTCGCCTCCTTCAGACAAGGAATGCATGATTCTTGCTGGCAACTTCATCAACACTGCCATCACCCAAGCCAAGGAGATCGCCCAGCCCCTCCAAATTTATATCAAGGCCTCTAACTCCGTTGTGAAGTACTCGAAGATTCTGCGCCGAGCCCCCGAGCGTGTCGCAACCTGGAAAGCTTCATGTGCACGGGATGGCGCAAGGATGGCATTGTCCATGGTGAAGGCACACTATGAGGGTGCCGACATCGACACGGTGACATCTGGTATCCCCGACGTGGATGATGACGACAAGGAAATTGATCATGAAGCTATCCTGTCATCACTCGCGGGCTATGACACCAGGGTTGCCGAGCTGGTGGATGTCGACGTCTTCGTGCCCAGGAACTTCCTTGACAACGCCGACCCTGAATCCTCCGAGTCTCCTCACAGTGGTGACGCTGAGGGTGAATCTCCGGCTGGTGATGATGCGGTCTCCAACTCCCCTGCACCCAAGGAGTGAAAAACACTTTGTAATTCTTGTTTCACCTTTGGAGTGTGCATTGAAAAAACTTGGTGATGTAATCTTAAGGCGGAAACCAATGGTTGTCGTATCCTGCTACTTAAGAATTAATGCCCAGTATGTATATATTTTTTAAGCAAGTGCCGGCTTATCCATTACTTTGGTTCTTATGCTTGACTTTTCGTGAGTCGGAAGACTCGTTGTCGGAACCATGCGCTTAGGTGATGATACACAATGGCACCGTCAAAAACCTTAGCACAAAATCGCCGACAATAAGTGCCAAAAGTCACTACTCCAGAATCCACATAAAAACAGCAAAGAACATGTAGACCAAAAAACTTAAGCTAACGCCCGTAGGCGGAATTTTCACAAGTGCAATAGCAAAGCTTGTGCATAAAGGTTTATATGATCCAAAAATGAACACTAAAGGAGGTAAAAGACTCAGCAATATGAGTGAACCAAAGAGCTTTATTTCATTGATCACACAAGAGATACACGATTAGATAAAAAATGCTAAGTGTAGAAAGGACGTAGCTATGCTATGTTCCATGGCCGATCAAGCTCCGGGTAGTCATCATCTGGGTCACGTCGCTTACGCTTATGATCCTCGTTGGGTCTATCCTTGAGCTCACGATTGTCGACAAGGTAGTAAGACCCATTGAGCAGCGCCTTGCTTATGATGAACAGTCCTTCCCATCGCGGGGATAATTTGTGTGACTTCTTCTGCTTAAGTCGGAGCACCAAATCCCCCTATTTAAACGAGCGATGCCGGACGCGGCGACTATGGTAGCTGCGTAGCTTCTGCTGGTAGATGGCAGATCTCTGGCATGCCAAAACGTGCTCCTCCTCGAGAAGGTCCACATCTAGGCGTCTGGATTCTTTAGCGTCATGTTCGTCATAGGCGGCAACTCTTGGTGCATCGTGGAGGATGTCGGAGGGTAGGATAGCTTCTGCTCCATATACCATGAAGTAAGGGGTGTAGCCGGTAGATCTGTTGGGTGCAGTTCGTAAACTCCACAACACAGATGGAAATTATTCCGCCCAGGCTCCAGCTGCTCTATGTAGCGGTGCCTCAAGACGTGGCTTGATTCCCTGCAGAATTAATCCATTGGCTCGCTCAACTTGACCATTGGATTGTGGGTGTGACACAGACGCGAGGTCAAGTCGGATGCCTTTGTCCCAGCAGTAGGACTCCACTTCTCCGAGTGAAAAGTTGCTTCCATTGTCGGTGATGATGCTGTGTGGGAGACCAAATCTCACCACTAGATCCCGGACAAATCTTAGGGCAGTTGCCCCATCAAGCTTTCTAATGGGTTTAGCTTCTATCCATTTGGTGAATTTATCAACTGCTACAAGCAGATGCGTAAACCCACATGGTGCCGTTTGCAACGGCCCCACCATGTCTAGCCCCCAGACTGCAAACGGCCAAGTTATTGGTATTGTTCGCAATTCTTCAGCAGGAACATGTGGTTATCGGGCATAATACTGGCATCATGTGCACGTTTCAACCAACTTGTCGGCGTCCTCCTTCGCAGTCAGCCAGTAGAATCCTTGTCGGAAGGCTTTCGCGACCAATGATCGAGGAGCGGCATGATGCCCGCAATCTCCGAGATGGATTTCGCGTAGGATTTCCATACCTTCTAGCTGGGAAACACACTTTAGGTATACACCAGTAGTGCTCCTTTTGTAGAGTTGCCCATTGATTATGGTATAACCCTTTGCTCGTCTTACTATATGCCGTCTTTTGACCTCGTCGTCGGGAAAAGTTCCGTGTTCGAGATATTCCATGAACGGTTTAGTCCAAGCCGGAGGGGACTTTGTCACCATGTTGACGAAAGAATCAGCTCTATCCGGGTTGTCGATGTCGGCGCCCTTCACGGATGGAGTGCGTAGATGCTCTAGGAAAACTCCTGGCGGAATTTGCTTGCGCCCTGATCCAAGCTTAGACAATAGATCAGCCGCCTCGTTTTGCTCCCTAGGTACATACTTGACTTCGTAGCCCAAGAAGCTCTTGGCTATCTCGTCCACTTCGTCGCGATATGCCGCCATCATAGGGTTCCGCGCATTCCAGGTGCCAGCCACCTGCTGAGCAACCAAGTCGGAATCTCCACAGCAAACTATGCGCTTGATGCCAATATCCTTGGCTACACGCAGTCCGTGAATGAGTGCTTCATACTCCGCCATGTTGTTTGTAGCCTCGAAGTGGATCTGCAGAACGTAGTGTAGCTTGTCTCCTTTGGTGATCAGTAGCAATACACCAGCCCCGAGCCGTTGAGCAGCTTTGATCCGCCAAAGTGCATCACCCAAGACTGGTTCCGGCAATGGAGTGGCATCTGGCATCTCCGTCCAATCTGCAATAAAATCCGCTAAGGCTTGTGACTTGATAGCGTCGCGTCTTTTGTAGGTGATCTCGAAGGCGGCAAGTTCAATGCCCCACTTCGCGACCCTTCCTGTAGCGTCACTGTTGTTGATAATGTCGGACAGTGGAGTTTTGCTCACTACTGTGATTGGGTGCTCCTGAAAGTAATGCCTCAACTTCCGCGAAGCGAGGAATACTCCATAAGCTATCTTTTGGTAGTGCGGGTAACGCTGCTTGGACTTCGTCAAGACCTCGCTTACATAGTAAACTGGTCGTTGAACTCCGTGCTCATAGCCTGGTTCCTTCCGCTCTACCACGACGACGATGCTGATAACCCGGTTGGTTGCCGCCATGTAAATTAACAGGGGCTCGCCAGGCTCGGGTGCTGCAAGGATGGGCACGGAGGAAAGAATCTCCTTGAGCTGCTTCAATGCTGCATCTTCCTCGTCCGTCCATGTGAATTTGTCCGCCTTCTCCAGCAACTTGTACAGCGGCAGAGCCTTCTCTCCAAGTCGGCTAATGAACCGACTAACTGCTGCAACACAACCTTTTAGTCGTTGGATGCCCTTTAGGCATGTCAGACGGTTTATGTTTAAGATGGCCTTGATTTTCTCCGGGTTGACCTCGATTTCTCGCTGGGAAACGATGAAGCCCAAAAGTTTGCCGGCTGGAACCCCGAAGACGCACTTCTTAGGGTTGAGCATCATGTTGTATTTCCGGAGATTATCAAAGGTTTCTTTTAAGTCGAAGATTAAGTCATTTGACTTTTTGGACATCACCGCGATATCGTCCACATAGGCGTGAACATTCCGACCAATTTGGTCATGAAGGAAACGTTGCATTGTCCGCTGGTAGGTAGCACCTGCGTTTTTTAGCCCAAAGGGCATCGTGACATAGCAAAACGTGTCGTACGGGGTAGTGAACGAAGTGACCAATTGGTCCGACTTCCTCATCTTGATCTGGTGGTATCCTGAGTATGCATCGAGAAAACACAAAAGTTCCGAGGCAGCCGTCAAGTCAATGACTTGGTCAATGCGAGGCAAAGCAAACGGATCTTTGGGACATGCTTTGTTCAAGCTGGTGTAATCAACGCATATTCTTAATTCATTGGTTCCCTTTTTGGGGACAAGTACAGGATTATCCACCCATCGGGTGTGAAGGACTTCTAGGATAAACTCAGCCTTAAGTAACCTAGCTATCTCTTTGCCAATGGCGCGTCTCTTCTCATCTCCGAAGCGTCGTAGAGGTTGCTTCACTGGTTTGCATTTTGGATCTATGTTTAAGCTGTGCTCGGCAAGTTCCCTAGGTACACCTTTCATGTCGGCAGGTTGCCAGGGAAAGATATCCCTATTCTCACGGAGGAACTCGACGAGCGCGCTTTCCTATTTGGGATCCAGGTTCGTCCCAATGGCGACGGTCTTGGAGGCATCGCCTACCACAAGTTCCACCGGCTTGGTCTCGATGGCGGCCTTGAACGCAGGAGCAAAGTCGGAGATCTGGTTCTTCGACGCGGGCATCTCTGAGTCATTGACCTTGCTCTGGATCTCCTTGAATTCTTTGCTGTAGAGGACAGCTTCTGCAACGGCTGCTTCATTGATCTCGCAGTCCCTTGCCTTGGTAAAGCTTCCGGATACGGTGATGACACCATTTGGTCCGGGTATCTTGAGCTTGTTGTAGACGAAGCATGGCTTGGCCATGAACGTGTGGAATATGTCGCGGCCGAATATGACGTGGTACACGCTCTTGAAGGGGACCACCTCAAAGGTCATGCGCTCTTGGCGGTAATTATTAACGTCGCCAAAGGCTACCTGAAGTGTAATGCACCCAAGGGACCGAGCCTCCCGTCTCGGAACTACGCCATGGAACACTGTGTTAGTCCGCCTTAGGTTTGCCTCCGTCAAGTTCATCTTCTACAGTGTATCCAGGTACATAATGTTGATGTTGTTTCCACTATCCACCATGCACTTGGTGAACTCCACGCCGTCAATCAATGGGTTGATGACCATGGCGTACTTGTTCTCTGTGGGCACAAGGTCTGGGTGGTCCGTCCTGTCCCAAGTGATTGGAACCTCCGACCAGCGTAGGTACTGAGGAACTGGGGGGAGAGTAGCCATCAGGATCCTTAAAGAGGTCTTCTGTTGTCGGACGGTGGGGGTGCCAAGGAAAGTGTGGTAGACTGGGGCCTTCTTAGCGAAGGGGTTCTTGCCCTTGTCGTCGCTTTTGGCGGCGTGCTTGGGGTCAATGTCCTCGTCCATGTCACTTGAATCCTTGGACTCCTCCTCATTTTTCTTCCCCTTGCCTTTGCCTCGCGGTCTGTTCTTCCGACTTTGCTTATAGCCGGACTCCGGGTCTTCCTTGAGGTCATTGACGAACTTGCAGTGTCGATTGGTATGGGTGGCCTTGCCGTTGGCGTCGAGGTGTACGAGGCATGGCATATTGCGGTACTCTTCGTAGGTTTGGGGAACGCGGAGCGGCGCCGAGTTGCTTTCACTTCCTCGCTGCTGCCCACGGCCTACTCCCCTTCCTCGGCCACGTTGTCTGCCTTCTCCTCGTCCTGCAAAAGTCATGGCGACCATGTCGGTAGATTGCTTTTCTTCTGGAGCGGTTTTCCGCTTTGTACTGCTGTTCCTCCGAGCTTGAGTTGGAACGGCCGTTGCCGGCAAAGAGCCACGAGCGTCGTCATCGGCAGCAACGAACTCACTAGCTAACTGAATCATCTGATTCAAGTCAAGCTGATGATTGTCCTGCAAGCGCTTCAGCTTATGTCGGAGTAACGTGCCCCTTTCCAACCCATCGATGAAGGCGTCCATGGCGGTCTGGGCGTGCACTCCTACGCAGGAATTCTTCATATCCAGCCAGCGGGAGAGGTAGGCGCGAGATGTCTCGTCTTTCTCTTGCACGCACCGCTGTAGATCGCCCACCGTGCAGGGACGCTTGTATGTACCCTCAAAGTTCTTGGTGAATGCTTCTTGCATGTCCAGCCAGTTGTAGATAGATTTCTCCGGCAAGTCGTCGATCCATTGACCGGCCGTGCCCGCCAACATTAACGGGAGGTACTTGACGGCGACGTTGGGGTTGCCTCCGGCAATCTCCACCGCGTTGCCGTAGTCCTGCAACCATGTGGCAGGCTTGGCGGTGCCGTCATAGGGCTTGATGGTCTTGTCAATCCGGAATCCTTTGGGGTAAGTTGCGGACCGTATCCCAGGTCCAAAGCAACGTGGTCCCAGGTATGGTCCTTCCCGGGCCTCGTGGATCTTATCGATCCGTGAACGTGCATCATATGGCTCCGGGTTCTTCTTTTTGTCAACAGGGGATGGGCTGCGTGAACGACGCGGACCTCCTCCACCATGGTGACTGCTTGGCGGCGACGGAGGTGGAGGTGGCGGTGGGTTAGCTTTCTTGCTGTTACCCTCCTGCGACGCTTCACGCCTGTCGCAGTTGCTTGTCGGACGCGGAGGGTCATGGCGCGACCTGCTCTTATGTCCTTCGTTGTGCTTTCCGTCATGACGGGTCTGCTCCGTGTTGTCGCGGATGACGATGCCGCACTACTTTGGTGGGGGCATATCCGTACGATGGTAAGCCTTATACTCTTCTTGACGTCGGGGGGATTGGGGCAGTGGCGATGGTCGGCGAGGTTGGGCTCTTTCTCCGTGGTCAGAGGATATGGGGATAGCATCCTTCCTGTTGCGCGCATCCCTCCGTCTTCGTTCTGATGAGCCCGTCCGCGATCTGACATCCTGAGGAGATCTGTCCCTTGGCGGTTTGTACTGGCTAGATCGGCAGAGCGCTGGGTCGGACTCAAGCCTCTGAGAGGTGGCCTTTTCCTGCTGCTTTACCGCCTTGGCCACTAGGTCATAAACCTGTTCCACTGCCTCAGGCGATCTATCCGGCGAGGTTAAGGAGTGGGGTGGGCATCACCTGCTTTCCTTCACTGTCAATGTATGGCTTGGCCTGTGCCGGCTTCGAGGGAGCCCATCCTAGGCTGCGCCGTACACCAGGATCGTTGATGACGCGAGCCGGAGCCTTCTTAGCCTTCTGCTGCTGGAGCAGAGTCTTGTACTCGGCCTCCATTGCTCTAGCTTTCTCTATGGACTTGTGCGCGTTGACCAGATCTCGATCTAGTTTAGCGCCTTGCTCTGTGATGGCTTGCGCTTCCTCTAGCAGTTGCTGGCATTTCTCGTCAAGCTGAGTCACGTTCCGGATATGATCAACAGTTAGTGGCTCAACGAGGAGATTGCCGTACATCACCCTATAAGCTGGAGTAACATGGGCTGCTGCCGACGTAGATGCTGGAGGCGACAAGTTTGCGGTGTTGTTGTTGCTCGGACCGGTGCCGAGTTCCTGCGGCTGCTGCGCTGGATTAGCGGAGGAGGCATCACTTTTGCTCGATCATTGTCAGCAGCAATAAGTGGCCCCTTCCCCTTATCCAGCGCCGTAGGCGGAGCTTGCCCGGGCTGGTCTTCATCCATCGCTGTCCCAATGGTGACAAACACCCCTCGGGACATGACGGTGTTATTGGCTTGTTCGTCGCGCGAGTACTCCTCCTCCATCTCCTGCAGAGCGGAATCTAGCTCTTCTGGACTGAAGTCTATCTCCTCGGAATCTACACTGAAATCAGCGTAAAGCGCGTCAATGACAGAGTTGGAGGGTGCCAGGACTTCCTCGACGACGGGCGGTGGAGGTGCAACGGCCTCGACGATGACTGGAGGTGGTGGCGCTGCTGCGACGATGGCGGCCGGAGGCGGTGGTGGTGGCTGAATCGGAGGTGCTCCGTCAATGAGCGCAAGCGCTGTCTGAGCTGCCGCTTCAGCCTCCGCATAGTTGTTGACGGTGTTCACCATGCCTTCGAAGGTGAGGCGTCCTGACGCCTGTTGCCGTCTTAGAGAGTGTCAGAGAAGCGTGCCATGGTCCAGCCCTTCCACAAAGTGATAGATGGCATCATCATTGGGATAATTGGCCAGGTCGGCCCGTATACGGAGCCACCTGGCAAGGTAATCGCGGGGTTTTTCGCCCTCTCTCTAAACGCAGCGTGCCAGATCGAAGATGGTAACTACGCCGACGAACTTGGATCTCTGCTGTCCAGACGCATGGGCGAAGCCGCCGGATTTGCAGTGATCTTCCACCTTTATATCCTTCTCATGAGCGGTTTGGGTGGGCCTTGAATTTTTCCGATCTTTGCCGGCAAACTCCGAGGAGAGGTCCGACATTGATCCTTCCGCGAACGTATCCTGCCCGTGGCGGTCCGTGCGGGTCTTGATGCTTTCTGATCTTTGCCGGGAAACTCCGAAGAGAGATCCGACATCGATCCTTCCGCGAACGTATCCTGCCCGTAGGCGGTCCGTGCGGGTCTTGATGCTCCTCCAACTCCCAGGGAACTAGTGCCCGAGTCGGTTTCGCCGATGAAGAGGTGGATGTCTCTGATAGGAACGATCGAACACCGCGTAGGGTTCGTCTTCGCCGGGATCCAGAACTCGTTAGGGGGGACGATCAGAATGTTGCCGGAGAAGAGAACGCGACCGATGGCTACAGTTTCGCCGATTCCCACGAAAATCTTGGTCCTCGCCCGCTGAAGAGCCTGAAGCGCCTCTTGCCCCACGGTGGGCGCCAACTGTCGTGGTATTGCCAATGAGTACGCCATGGAGGGGTCCTCACAGTGCGTGTTTAGAGACGTGGGGTAAGGCGGACGGTTGACGGGTACGAGGTAACATAGCTTACCCAGGTTCAGATCCCACAACGGCGGCGGAATCCTACTCCTGCTATAAATCACTATAATGGCAATACGCCGAGTTACAGAGATTAGGTTCGCTGTGCGAGGTGACTAGAAAAGTCTAAGTTATCATTTGAAGTTGTGCCCTAAAGGCTCCCATAGGCCCGACTTATATAGTCACCAGGTCCTAGGGTTACAGGGAAAAGTCCTAGCCGGACAGGTTACAGAGTCCTACACCATCTATTACTAGTCTTGTGTATCTTGCACTCCAAGGCTCCGGGTACGCTGGTGACTCCACCGTAGCCTTCCTTTATACGGCATGGGCCTCCCTTCTGGATGCACCTAACTGGGCCGCCCAGCAGGCCATAGGCCATGCTACCGACTATGGGCCACCCGGGTTAGTCGGATAAGAGACATGCTATGAGGATACCCATATAGCATATCCCCAACATCAACCGAGGAACTCACACAGTTGGCAGTTTTATTCATTCCATTATAGTTGAAGCATTTACTAGTCAGATATAGATAGCATGAGTCATCCTGATATAATAAGCAGTGGGCACTTTTAGTTAGCCATTCCGTTGTAGTTGCGATACTTACTAGTCAGATACAAATAGTATGGGACATCCCCAAAACCCAGCAGTTGTTGGCACTTTTATTTACTCATTCAGTTGTAGTGAAACTGATTACTAGTAATCACAGAGTCAAATTTATAACACTACTTTAGTTATAGTTGTCTATGATCGAGATCTGTGCTCCAAGTCGTCCATAACCGCGGACACGGCTTCTCGAAAAGATTTAACCCTATAGGGGTGCACCAAAGTTTCCGCACGCACCTACACCCTTGTTGTCAGATCAGGTAGGTATACGATCACAAAACATACACCCAGGTATGTCGACGGGGTTTCAGACACGATGTTTCCCAGACCCAAAGCATGTACATGGGGGACACCCCACTAAGCTACCTGCAACAAAGTCGGCCGTCTCCGATACGGACCCAGGGTGTGTGGCGACGGCTGTAAACGACTGGGAACCCAAAAGTGTGACTGGGCTTGTCAATACAGCAAAAACGTGGCACGGGGTTCCTAAACAGTACAGGCGCTCCACGCGTAATCGTAAATAAAGTAGTAAAGCATGGCATAAGTACATGATAGTAATAAAGCCACAAACAAGGTTGTGGCCCCTAGTACAGTACTTTGAAATATGGTACTAAATCGATGGGGGTGCCCACACACCCCACCGATGGTTAGGGCGCTCGATCTTGGAACATGTGTCAAGAACTCGGGTTCTAGTTGGACACAAGTGGGCGGTTAAAAACCAAATATTGTCTATTACCCACCGGTGCCTCTGCATTATTTATCTACTTTCAGTTTGAGTTATTAAACGATAATTAAATCCATAATCATCTCCACCATTAAGTATGAGGCATGTCTCCAACAACTGTGGAACATCGACGACGCGAAACAGCACCTGTGCAAGCAACTACGACTCGCAAGGCCGACTATCTACCAAACAACAGGTAATAGGATGTGTCCAAGGCAATATAGAGGCTGCAAGGGATATCATGGGTACGAAAACTAAAGCATCGCAACACAGATAATAATGGATCAACAAGAGGAAATAAAGACTAGAAATGTAAAATAGGTAGAAAGGGGGAGAATGCTCGACTAAAAACATTGCCGAAGGTTCAGCCGGAGATTGGGTCGACACTCGCATCAACTCATCGGCCTACTCCGCGAAGAAGCAAAACACTAGCAGAAACAACGGATGCACTATTTATTACTACGGCAGAAAACCGGGCATCATGCATGTATGATGTATGACATGACAAAGATGTGATGCAATTAGACAATATTAAGCGGAACCAGGGTCCCGACAATTAATTAGGTGGTTTAAGTTACTTAGATACCCCGCAATTTAAATGTTGTATTAACAAGGCTAAAACATGGCATCGGTTCGCTAGACAAATTTAAATGGAGAAAAACTAAGACTAGAATAGCCCGCATATGGTCTCCATATTTATTATAAGGTGAATCGGCATAATGCCCCCAAAACACACCAATATGCATGCGAGTATGAATAATTTAATATGAAATAAGTGATAAATATCATATTATAAAGATAGGGTCTTAGAAAGGGTCACACATGGTTCCGACAATCTTGGTTCAGGGGTTCGATGGGGTTCGGGTTCAGGAAAGAAGGCCTTGACGTCCGAGAAGGAGAACTTGGTGACACGAGCATTGTCCTTGTCGTTCCACCCCGAACAGCTTCAGGTGGGGTTGGTCTTGGCCCCATGACTCATCGGTTACACCTAAACATGGGAGTACTCACACCCGCGGAACTTGCAGAGACATGAGATTGGCGATGGAGGCCAACAGGAACCACCACATCTTGTTGACGATGTTAGTGTCGCACAACAGGCATCTGCAGAGATAGGATCTACTGCTTAGTGTGGCCTTGAGCTAATAGTGCACAGGAACACCGGGAAACACTAGAGGCACCAGACTTGGTTGACACCCGATTTAACCGAAGAACTTCGTAGGGCCATATGGCACACACATAGGCAAGCAGAAGGACAACGAAGCATTGCAGTTGGAGTAGAGGAGGCACGGCTACCGGAACTTCCAGGGGAAAATAGCCGGCGATGGAAGGGCTCCTGCAGGGTTAGCAGATGACCTAGGAGCCGCACGAGCATGCATAGGAGGGTAGCCATGGCATAGGCCGGCTCAGGAGGCGCGTTGTGCGGCACTAGGAGGCAGGTTCCAGCGGCGAGCTCGTCGGCGAGGTGGTCGCGGGCTCACTGGTGGCATGATCCCAGGCATCACGCGGAGGAGGAGGCCAACGGGGAGGAGGCCCTTGGCGACAAGCGGGCTGGTGGCAGGATCGGCGACGCGGGCACCAGCGTTGGCTGGAGGCAGCGGCACGAGGGAGAGCTGCGGAAGCGAGCAGAGGACCGAGGGGAGGCGACCGGCGGCGAACAAGGTGGGGGACGGGGCCGGACACATGCGAGAGGAGCGTCGGTGGTGGAGCTCGATGGTGGCTGCAGGGAGATGAAGAGGGGCACGACGGCGGTGGCAGGGTGAGCGAGGAAGGAGGGCGTCGGGGTGGGGCATGATTCACGCGAGGAAGGAGGGTCGCGAGGTGGGGATTGGGCGGGGCGAGCGGGGGTGGACGGGGTCCTCTGGTGGGGCCAGGAGAACGTGACAGTTTGTGGCACAGGAAGCGATGCAGGAAGGTTCGATCGGGAGAGTTATCTTGCGCGCGTGGGATTGTGGTGGCTGGGATGTGTTGGGTCTAGGGAAGAAAAGGTGGGGCGCTGGGTGGTGGCGGCAGGTGAGATGGGTGTGTGCTGGCGGTAGGTGAAGTGGGGTTTGGTGAGGGTCTAGGGTTAGGGTTTGCCAGGGATCAGGGTCTGGTTAGTTTGTTCTGCGTAGTAGGCTGGTGGGCTTTTGGCCTAGCAGACTAGCGGTCTCCTCCGTTCAAAAACATTTTATTATATAAGATTACTGTTTTATTTTTAAAGCCTTTTTATAAATAATATTTTATACAAAACAAAATATCCATAGGACTAGGATTTTATAATTTTAATTAACGGAGGAGATAATTAGAAAAGATAGGTTTTGATAACATTTTGATGGCAAAAATATGCATGATGATGTCATGATGATGTGCGACATATAAACAACATGCGATTTTCTAGTAGTGGTTTTACCGGGTTGCTACAACAAGCAACACGGGGACACGATGTTTACCCAGATTCAGGCCCCCGGAGGGAAAACCCTACTTCTTCTTGTCTGCTCTTGATTACGGCGGGACTGAAAAGTACAGGGGTGCGCAGATGCAATCTGGCGTGAGGTGTGTATGTTGTGAATTGAGGTACCCTCCTCGTCGTGCCCTCCTAGCCTTTATATAGATAGGCAGGTCCCGGACATTGGTTGAGTCAGTTACAGATTAGGGTGTGCCTCTTTGAAAATCTATCTACTCTAGTCTTGTTCTCCAAGGATCCAAAGGCGTCATGGGTTTGGGCCACCCGAAAATCTCCGCAGGCTGCGTATGTTTCTTGTGGGCCTTCCTTGGACCGGACCAGGTATACTAATATTGTGTACCCATAGGGTATAACCATGTCACTAAGTAAACAAAAACTAAGGAACTTTGATAAAGAAATAAAAGAATCAATCTTGCAAGTAAAACTGGGTTTGGTATAATCAAGTGGTGGAACTAATGCATGTTTAATGCATCTAGTTGGCATAGTTATAATGCAAGGGTTAACTTTCAAAGTTCTAGCTTGCTAAGTCAACTTTTAGTGTTAGGCTTGCCTTATGCAGTGCAATGGTTGAAGTTCTCCTCGGCTTCTTCCTCGTAGTATCCTCCTTCCTCCTCGTATCCTTGGTCGGTACTAGCGTCTATAAATAAATACGAGATACACAATCACCAAAAAATACTTAACTACTTCTATTTAGCATACCAAGGCTTTCACTAGATGATATCATCACAAACATTACAAACATTAAGGCAAGGTTTTAATTATTTTATTTTAAAAAATAATTTCTACTCATTTGAAAACTACTTAAGATTTAATATTCTCCAACTAAAATAAGGGATCATGTTGACACATGTCATCACCACATATTTCAGTACTTGGGAATGTGATTTAAAGTGGTGTCACAATTTAATAAGGGTTTACCCTTTTATTTTAATTAAATAAAGTGACTAGAAATGCCTATGGGGCATTCTTTTATTACTTGTCCATTATTTCTGCAAGTAAACCTAGATAATTTTATATATTCAGAAAGGTCTGGTCAATTGTGATTTTTGAGAGTTGGATTCAACTCAAAAGCTTTTGTGGTTGAATTTTGAAAAATGTTTGAATACAGAAAAGTCTCTGCCTTGTTTTTTTACTATAGGTGATCTACAAATCTAAATGGTTTGAATCCAACGGCCTTGGATTAAGAATTTCAGTACCTTTCTAGCAAAAATAGTTTCATGCAATTTGGTTCAGTAAATCGACCTGGGTTGATTTTTGAGTCTAGGTATAGAACTAAGTTTGAAACTAAATTGATAAAACTTAAATTCAAACTACTGGGTCACGGAAGTTAACTGGGCCGGCCCACGGCGCACAACGCGTGCGGGTGAGTTTAAGCGAATGTCCCCACCAGTCAGTGAGATATGGGGTGCGAAGGGGTACAGGGCAATCTAGACCATGCGATCAACATCTAATCTAACGACTGGGGCTTGTCGTCTCCGTCGGGCAACGCCGGCGAGACTGAACCCTAGCGCGGCCAGTGGGGGTATGTGGGGGCTCACCGGGGCTCAGGCGAGGGTCGGCGATGGAGGCGAATGACGAAGTCGATGACGGCGATCCTCCTGGTACCGATGGCTCCTCCTGGGGCGGCTCCAATCGATGGCGCCTCTTCTCCTCCTCTGCGGCAGACTCTGGTGAAATTCCGGCCACCTGGTGCTCGCGTTGCTCCAGGGATGAAATTCTAATCACCCAGGTTTAGGGTTAACAAAAACTTTTGTTAATTAAGTCAATATGAATGCATGAATGCTTGAAATGACTTATTTGATTATTATGAATGGCAAGGATTGGTTTAAAGATGAAAACAACATCATCTAGATCATTTCCAAGCAGAATCAAATGAAGAGAAATTCAAATATAAACTATATAAGCAAATGGTCATTTTGACCAAAGTTAACTACTAGACCACTTTGAGTGTTTCTAGTCCAAGATTCCTAACAGAAACAAATCCAATTCTTTTCACCCCTTGCTAGACCAAGTAAAAGTGAACCCAAGCCTGATACGTTGGAAACGTATCTATAATTTTTGATGTTCCATGCTTGTTTAGTATCTACTTTGCTTTGCTTTGTCTACACTTTGAGGTGTTTTTATATCTTTTCTGGAACTAACCTATTAACAATTTGCCACAGTGCCAGTTGTCTGTTTTCTTCTATTTTTGGTTCCAGAAAGGAAGAAATCAATATTCTCGGAATTGGACAGGACAAAAGCCAAAGTCAATATTTTACAGTGGGTGACACGAATCCAGAAGACGAGACGGAGAGCCGCCACAGGGCGGCCAGACCCTCCTGGGCACGGCCAAGCCTGGCCCGCGGCTAGGGAGGGTGTAGGCCCCCTGGCGGGCCCCCTGCCTCGCCTCTTCACCTATAAGAAGCCCCCGATGCAGAAACCCTAGGCACCCGATCAAAACTCCACGAAACCGTCTATAGACGTCGCCACCATCATCCCTAGATCGGGGGGATCTGAAGTTCTTCTCAGCACCCTGCCGGACGGGAGATCATCCCGGAGGCCTTCTTCTCCGGTATGAAGCGTGAGTAGTTCCACCTTGGACTACGGGTCCATGTAGTAGCTAGATGGTTATATCTCCTCCTTGTGCTTTCATGTATAGATCTTGTGAGATCCGTTGATGATCAATATCTAATCTATTTGTAATCATGCATGTTGTGTTTGCGGGGATCCAATGGATATTGAGATTACTATGTCAGATTGATTAATGATTTTGTCTTATTGATTCTATCATGTCTGTGTTGTTTGCGATCTTGTATGCTCTCCGTTGTTAGTAGCTATCTTGGCCAAGTAGTTGCTACTGACTCCAAGAGGGGGTATTTATGCTCGATAGTGGGTTCATGCCTCTAGTTTCCAAGGGAAGTGACAGAAATATCTTCGGTTGTAGATGTGTTGTTGCCACTAGGGAGAAAACGACGGTCTCTTGTTCATGGAACAAGTGGATTGTTTACCTTACACAATTTTCTTAAAGCAATTGTCTGTTGCTTGCAACTTAATACTAGAGGGGGTTCGGATGATAACCTGAAGGTGGACTTCTAGTCAGAGATGCAGTTGGATGGCGGTCTATGTATATTGTTGTATTGCCCAATCGAATCTCATAGGATTTTTTTGCCTGGTATTGCATTATTATGCCTTGCTCAGTTCCTGTCAATTACCCTGTTGTAATTTGTTTACCCTTCATGCCATGTTGTTTACCTAAGGAGTGAACCTCTAGTGAACAATGGACCTCGGTGCAATATTTACCATTGATACATCTTCCACTGTTTACTTCCTGCAAACCATTCATCACCTTCCACACCATATAGTTAATCCTTTGTTACAGGAACCGGTGAGATTGACAACCTCACTGTCCGTTGGGTCAAAGTCTTGAGTTTGTGTTGTGCAGGTTTCGACGTTGCTTGCAACACTTGTGTGACGTTTCCTTCCTTCTACGGGTTCGATAACCTCGGTTTATTACTGAGGGAAGACTTGCTTATGTGCTGCATCACACCTTGCTCTTGGGGTTTCCCGACGAAGCGCACCTACATCAACTAGGCGCATCAAAGCCCACCTTGCAAACCACAGAAATATTTTGCAAATCTATGCCAAGGACAATTCAAAATTGAATCTAGTTCATATGGTAAGATCACTATTTCTCAAAACCCAACCAAACCCGTTCACCTTGACAAATCCAAGCAACTAGATACTACCAAGTATGTTACCAGTGCACTCACTAAATTTCATCCAAAAATTCAAATTCAAATTTCTTTCGGCCATTTCATCAAACACCTTGAGACACAAATCAAACTCTTCCTAACTACACTGTTTTGAGCAATGATCATTCAAAACCTTGTCTACCTTTGCTCATCCTTGTCTCCCCCACTGACAACCATTGCATTAAACCAGCTAGAACCCTACCCTTGCACCAGTATTGAGCCACCCCAAGCACCCCCTTGCCAGTTGACCATGGCAAGCTAGCAGGTGCGTTCGTCGTGCCTAGCCACCATGTCCAGGAGGCAGCCCACCGTCCACCGCCACCCTTGTCCAGCCCTCGAGCCCTGCCAAGCCGTGGACAACAGAGACACTGGGCACCACCGCTTGCCATGACGAGCGAGCGAGAGCATTGCACCATGTCGCTACACGCCCCACCTCGCCTTGCCCCACCTGCAATCACCACGACCCTAGGAACCTCCCAGACATGCCCGTAGGGCTTAAAGCACACATGCATCGTCGAAAACGCTCGTCGCCGAGCACCAACGCGTTCCGGCCTTCTCAACCGCCCCTTGCCGCGCATCAACTCCTTGAGCATCAACAGGAGACAGTGCATCGTCCTAGCCCCGCACCATGCCAGTAGCTCATTGTAACACCGACCCTGACGAGCTCTAGCCATGCCGCTCGGCCTCTCTAGCTCGGCTATAAAAGGAGGCCTCCCCAGCTCCAATTCGCCATACCATTCCACTCCCCACCTCTCATAGAGCACCACTAACCCTTCCTCGGAGCAAGGCGAGCACCAGGTCACCGGAATTTGGCTGGAGCCCGCCGGTGCTGGAGGAGAAGGGCGTCGCCGATTCAGGCCACCCTAGGAGACGCCACCAGTACCAGGAGAACCACCAGAGCCGCTGTAACATCCCAGCATTAGAGCTTAGAAACAAGCTGAACACATATGTGTGCATTGCATTCATGCATAGAAAATCCGAATAATTTTCGCGCTTTTGACCAAAACTTGTCAAAGTGATTGAAGCTTCTCTCAACTTGATGGAATTGAAGTATATCATCATGTTGAATGCGATAAGTTTCAATATGACCTTTGCTAAAACCTTGTTTTGGGTAAAGGATATTTGATCTAAGGGTAGATCAAATGTAATGAAAGTTAAACCCTAATATATTATTTAATGATTTATATTTGATCCTTAAGTAGTCATATTCCAGTATTCATTACACAACTCATGAATACCAAGTTATAAATATAACTTAAGTAATAGGAATGGAACAACTAAATCTTGATCTATCTTAATCTCATTTGCTTATACCATGAGTATCATGGTAATATCTAACCTTAACCCTTTAGTGAGATTAAGTAGCAAGGAAATCAAGTTAAGATCATTCACCACATCTTTCTTTCCATAAGAATCTTTATCATCTCTATTGAACCTTATTTTAATATTTGTTGTTCATCAATGTTGAGTAATCAACTATTGATTCACCAATTCTTAATCTATCAATTCTTGATCTATCAACTCTTGACAATATCATAGCATTCACTTAAGGCCTATAAAGAAATAAGTAAGAAGGGTTAAATAGTAATGCTAGATTTAGATATCATCTATAGGATGGAAGAGTTTGAATAGAATGAAATCATTATGATAATTGATGGAGTTAACTCACTCCTGAATGGATAGAAGAGTTATATGGAAGATATAATTATATAGGATTGTAAGGATGAACAATGAAGATAGAGACCAAGGAGTAATCCCATTGGATTAAGAAAGCATAGTCCATCAATAACATTCCTTAATACAATAGAGATATTAAGAAGATAATACCAATACAACTGTAATGTTGTATTGATGAAGCCTTGATTAGCCAACTAGAAACCTAAGCCATAAATGATCAAAGGAGTATAACGATCATGCTTTAGTCACCAAGATTGAATGCTTATATCATGTATAAGTGACATTGGTGGATATAACATGAACACTAGTATGAATATTTTATTCTAGGTTAGCCATGACAAGTCACATTAATATAATATAAGGTTGGAGTATTAGATACTAGATTTAAGTAGAGACAAGATAGTGTGATTAAGATGATGCTAGAGCAACATTGGATTATAGAAGTAGTAGTTTCCTCGTGGAAAAATACTAACACTTGAGGTGAAGTAAAGTTTGATATATACGTCTACTGGAGTAATATTAATGATGGATGATTAAGGAAGGGTATGAATGTAGTTAGAAGTAACCACTTGTTGGATTGGAGGTTATCAGAAGTAAAGTAGTTGATATAACCAAGTATGGTTATGAGAAGATTATGAAATCTTTAGTGTCAAGCTCACTGGATTTAGAGGAATAAAAGGTGGATAAGAATATTCTTGTGAAGTAAAGCTCATCATGTTCACACATGATGATGGATATGAAGAAGCAGTATATCTAGGAAAGGAATTCCTTAATTAGAAGTCTAGAATAGTGATTTATGGTAGATAGGAATTCTTGGTAGACACTAAAACCTAAACCTTTAACCAAACATAATACCCATTTCATCTGATTGATCTATCATCTTGTTTCCACAATGGTTTATAGGGATATTTTCTTATAGCAAATCACTTAAGCACATCTTGCTTCTTTCCAATTATCATAATTAAATGTGCTTAGGAGTTATCTTTATCAAATCCTTTCCATAAGGCATTCCAGAAAATAACTTTCTATTTTAAAGGGTGATATCATTAAAGATCACAAACATAAAAACAATATGTTTAGCCATTAATATTTATTCACATCAACAAAAGAATATAAATATATTAAGTACCCTAAACCCTAGGGTAAGCATTTACAATTCGAACCCTAACTCCTATGTTAGTTATAATAAAATATATACATTGCTATTCCTAAACTCATGAGAATAATATTAATCATATTAATTCCCTAAAACTTTATGTATCATATAATAATAAAAGGATCACCATACATATATTTCCCTCCAAACTCTAAATTAATTAGAACTAAGTTTTATAAAGAAATAAGGAAATATCATATAATAAATCAATGGGTTATCATATAAAGGAAATTAATAAACAAAGGCCCTTACAAATACTAAAAGGAAATATATATAAGAAAATAAAGAAATGTAACATTATAGAATAAAAGTTCACAAATGGATTCTAAATAACTTTATGATTGCTACAAGTATTTAGCAAAGAAATTCTATTAAGAAAAGTTAAAAAAATTGCTTAAATAAAAAGCTAGAAAAGAAAACAGAATATAGAAAATATAAAAGAAAAAGAAGAGGAATAGATTATCCCAATCCTGGTCGTGGCCCAACTTCCCTCCTTCTTATCTGTCGCCCACGTGCAGCCCATAAAGGCCCAGCTGCCAGCCCAGCCTATCTTTCTCTCTGGTTGACTAGTGGGACCGAGGAGGGACTGCGGAGCGAATCAAAAGAACTGCTAGGGGGTTTTCTGCGAAATGTTGTCGTCGTCTTCCTCGTGCATCACAAGCAGCTCGCTGGAGGAGTCCGCTGCCGCCCGATGCCGCTGCCGTAAATCGTCGTGGCCGAGATGCCCGTCATCGTCGAAGGAGGATAAGAAGGCCACCGCAACACCCTGCCTCATCCCTATCTCCATTTCTTCCTCTTCCTCTATGTCTCCTCTCAGATGCTGAAACCCTAGCTCGTCTAAGACATTTGTCGCCGTCGCTTTGAAGCTCCCCTTGCCCTATTGAGATCACTGTTGGAACCGCCATGCTTCCCTGGTTCATCTCGTGGAAGGAATCGGCCGCGCATGCCCTTAATCGAGCTCACGGTCTCGTCTTCCCGAAGTTCGACCACCATCGATTCGCCGTCTTTAGGCCTTCCTCGACCTCACTGAACCCACTACGAGCACCGTGGTGAGTCCCTGATCCTCCCGTGGCTCTCCAAGATTTTATCCGCTTCCTAGATCAAGCGCTCACCGTGTATCTATGTGCTCCGCCACTCGTCGTCGCCGGACTTCCTGTTCCGGTGACCTTTAGGGGGCGGCGCTGCCACTATTTAGTTCAGTAGACTCCCCTGCATCAAAAGCCCCTAGTCACGCATCCCAGAACCCATTCATGCGCCGTCTCCGACGATGTTCCGGTGAGGTTCTGGCGAGCTGATGTCAGGGTGATGTCACCTTTGACCTGGTCAGCCATTTGACTGGTCCTTGCCCAGGTGGCAGGTGATGTGGTATAGGGCCCATCTGTCATTGTCTGTGAGTAAGAACCAGCCCAATAACAAGAGTATTAGCTAAACGGGGCATGCCATGTGGCATGTCTCCCACTAGTCAGTGACCAGGGTAAAGTTAGTCTATGTATAAAAAGTAAAATGATTATTTAGAAAATAATTAAGAAAATGATGAAATCTTGTAAATTCCATAACTATTGTTTTATAATTCAGAAAAATATGTTTAATATATGAAAATTTTCAGAAAAATAAAATCTATAACATTAAATCATTATCAAACATTATTATGACAACAATTTAAATAATTATTATTTAATAAAGATTTTATAAGTAATAACACTTTGAAAATTCATATTTTAATATTGATAAATATTAAAAATATAAATAAATACCAAAAATCTTAGTAAAATAAGAACTATAATTTAAAACTATAATGATGCATTTAATTCCCTTAATGAAACATTTATTATTTATTAAGTATTTATGAAGTAATAAATCTTATAAAAATCATATCTTATTATTGAAAAAATATAAAATACATATAATATACCAAAATGATCACAAAAATAATACCTACATGTTAAAAATATAATATTCCACTTTTGAGGTAAATAAAAATTTAAAACACTTTAATAACTTAAATTTAAACATATTTCCTTAGTTAATAATTCATATAAGGGTAAATAAAAATTGCTAATATTTCTAAAATTAGCCAATTGAGTCTAATAAATAGTATTAGTCTTCAATATTGATAATATGAAGTCAAAATGGTTCAACACATTTTAAATGCAATTTTATTGAATTATCATTCAACCATATGTGTAGTTTATTTTCTAAAAAGATCTTTATCAAGTCTAAAATCTTCAAGAATAATATGGAATTAAATAAAACCTTTTTACTTACCTCAACCACAAGTTTATAAACAAATCAAAACACTATAGTGAATCCATAAGTAGTTAAGTAATGTTAATTCCTTGATTACAAATTATAACCATTCATTCACAAGAAGATAAATGATTCTATTCAATTATAAAATCAAGAAACCACTATACCAAATAAAAGTATAACCATTCTTAAGTAACTTAAAGGAAACATTATAAAGTGAACAAGGTACAAATAACATAAGCAATATACCTTAAGGCCATCTATGTCTTTAAAGTTAACTTTAGTCTATAGTACTTTAAATACTATACTAAAGACTTTGTTATGTGTTTTATAATTAACTTTGGTCTGTTATAATTAAGTTATAACTATTCAAGCAAGAATAAACAACATCAATCACATTCTATTAACTATATTCTAAAAACTATCAGAATTGTTTAAACCTTAATTAAGAAATCTTTTTTTCAAATATTATTCTTTTTGCCACTTCAAACAACAAATAACAATTAATAATAATCACATTACATTATGCTTTACTTGTATACTCAGGATTGTTAATACTTAAGTTACTTATAAATGCCAATACTTGTAAAGTAAGATTTAAAGATAAGTCAATTCTCATATAAGAAATCTTTGAGTAGCATTCCACATGTTGTATATTATTGTTGTATGATATTATAATTACATATTGTTTCACCCACAATCACAAGCCCAAATAAGAAGCACAAATATGAAATTTATCTAAAAGAACAACACATTCTAACAGGAACCATTTCCAGTTTCCAAACCCTAGATCAACGTTATCCCCGAGATTCGAGTTTACGAAATTTCATTACATTACTTATGCATAATAGCATCTTGCTTCTTTAAACATTAGTCCATACCGGACTAATGATGCTGATTTCAGATATTGGATCTTATATTATCTTGAAGACCGTGAGTGTTTAGACTATAACTTCAAAAATCAATTCAGAGAGATTCACTTAACCAAATTGCATGAAACTAATTTTGTTAGAAAGGTATTGAAATCCTTAATACAATCCCATTGGATGCAAACCATTTGAAATTATAGATCACCTATAGTAAAAATAACAAGGCAGAGACTTTTCTGCATTCAAACATTTTTCAAAATTCAACCAGAAATGCTTTTGAGTTGATTCCAACTCTCAAAAATCACATTTGACAATACCTTTCTGAATACATAAAAATATCTAGGTTTCCTTACAGTAATAATGGACAAGTAATAAAAGAAGGCCCCATAGGCATTTCCAGTCACTTTATTTAATTAAATAAAATTGTTAAACCATATTAAATTGTGACACCACTTTAAATAACATTCCCAAGCATTAAAATATGTGGTGATGACATGTTTCAACATGATACCATATTTTAATTGGAGAATATTAAATCTTAAGTAGTTTTTCAATGAGTAGAAATTACTTTTCTAAAATAAAATAAATAAGACTAAGTCTTTAATTCTTGTGATGATTATGATGATGCTAGATCAACTAGTGTGAACCCTTTTGTGCCAAATAGAAGTAATTAAGTATTGTTTGATGATTGTGTACCTGGTATTTATTTATAGACTCTAGTACCGACCAAGGATACGAAGAGGAAGGAGACTACTACGAAGAGGAAGCAGAGGAGAACTTCAACCACTGTACTACTCAAGGCAAGCTAACACTTGCAACTTAGCAAGCTAACCCTTGCATGATAACTATGCAAACTAGATGCCTTAGACATATTTGATTATACCACCTTGATTATACCAAATCCCAGTTTTTCTTGCAAGCTTTGTTATTTTATTTCTTTATCAAAGATCCTTATTAGTTTTAGTTAGTGTTTGTGATATTTTGGAAAGATATTATAGGTAGCATAAAGAGCATAAAACTTGGCCTAAGTTAGACAGAATTAGATGTCATACTAAGGCATGAGATTAGATTTAGATAAGTCACACTTGTTTAGCACCCCTAATTAGTGATTACCCTCAACTTTAGTGGCTAGTGCTAAGCATAAAACTTGATCACTTTAGATGGGAATACTTGGTGAAATTGGTTATGAAAACCTTAGAATGATGAGTCATTCTAATGAAATGTTTTGACACGTGTTATGAACACCATATGATTTTGATGATGAAAATGTTGAGGCATGAGCCTTAGCTCATTATAAAACTGATGGTTGTGTTCGGATGCGATACCATTCCAATTTTACCGTACAATTACAACACCGAACTTGGGTAGGGCTTGATCGGAAGTTTATATATCTTAATATGTGTTCCCTTGCAGCCGAGGTTTGAGCTGAGGCTACCTCGTGATGATTGTCCACCAATGTAGTTCCCAAGATGACAGATGATCATGGTTGGGAGGCCAAACTCATAGGAGAGGTGCCTATACTAGGGTGTGTAATTGAAAGGTTAGGATTGATTATCCGCATACTGAGTATGGTGAATCAGGATTATTCCTAATGGATGTATCATATGTTGTGGTAAAAGTGTACCACCTCTGCAGAGTGTCAAACTATTCGAATAGCCGCGTCCGCGGTTATGGACAGTTGGAGTGGCCATACTGTTCTTGTTGGAGATATTCCCTAGAGGCAATAATAAATATAGTTATTATTTTATCTTTGTGTTTATGATAAATGTTTGCATTCATGCTATAACAGTATTAAAAGGAAACATTAATACCTGTGTGATTTGTAAACTAAATTAGAGTCCCTAGTAAAGCCTCTTCATAATACTAGCTTGTTGGTTAATAGATGGTTGTGGTTTCCCTGTCATGAACATTGAGATGTTGTTAACAACAAGATCATATCATTAGGAGAATGTTATGATGGACATACTCCTATAGATAAGCGTAGCATAAATATCAAGTCATTTTAATAGTTCAATTGCTATAAGCTTTCTGATACATAGTAACCTAGTTCCTTCGACCATGAGATCATGCTAATCACCATCACCGGAAGGATGCTTTGATGACATCAAACACCACACCGTAACTAGTTGGCTATATGTAACACCCTCAGAATCGACCATATGCAAGTTTTAGCGCTTCCCGCCAAACCCGCATAGAAACGATTCAAAGGTGCCCACCAGGCACTTGCGTGCGGGTGGAAAACGAAGTAATATCATTACACAATAGTCCTCGATGGAACCCACAAAACATATATATACAACAGCGACTCAATGAGTCAAGAATACAGATATACAATACAAAGATCCAAATCACCGGAAAGCGATCTGACAGTCCGGCACGGACAAGATGCAAATGGGGCTAAGAGCCCTGAAGAATAACCAATGGCGTCCATAACCCTGCCCAGGCCAAGCCGGAAGGGTAACCCTGCTAACGACGTCGATCTCAAAACCTGCTTAAACAAAAGGGGTGCCGACAAAGGGCAAAGGAAAAAGAGAGCGGTCAAGATCTTGAGGCCAAGACAGCGAGACTAGAATTGGCGGTCCTCGCCTACATAGGTATGGTGGATCGGCAGCGCGGCATGCACTAAACAACCTATAGAGACTCGATATAACTGTCGGCTATCAGAGAGGGATAAGAAAGACCTATCCGGAACCAACCTGATACTACCACCAAACATACCCATCCTGGTGTTTCCCCCTCGAGACCAAACGAGGAAGTCAACCGAGGAACTCACACCGTTGGCAGTTTTATTTATTCAGTTATCGTTGCATCAATTACTAGTCAGGTATAGATAGTCATCCTGATATAATAAGCAGTGGGCACTTTTAGTTAACCATTCCATTGTAGTTGCAACACTTACTAGTCAGATACAATTAGCATGAGATAACCCAAACCCAGCAGTTGTTGGTACTTTTATTTAGTCGTTCCGTTGTAGTGGAGCTGATTACTAGTCATATCGGATACAAGTCAAATTATAACAGTAAACTTTAGTTATGGTTGTCTATGATCAAGAACTGTGCTCCAAGTCGTCCATAACCACGGACACGGCTTCTCGAAAAGATTTAACCCTGCAGGGGTGCACCAAAGTTTCCACACGCACCTACACCCTTGTTGTCAGATCAGGTAGGTACAAGATCACAAAACATACACCCAACGGTATGTCGACGGGGTTTCGGACACGACGTTTCCCAGACCCAAAGCAAGCACGGAGGGCCACCCCACTAAGCTACCCGTAACAAAGTCGGCCGGTCTCCGAGACGGACCTAGGGTTTGCGTCAGTGGCTATAAACGACTGGGAACTCGAAAGTGTGACTGGGCTTGTCGATACCGCGAAAACACTCCGCAATCCTAAACAGTACAGGTGCTCCACGCACAATCTTAAATAAAGCAGTAAAGCATGGCATAAGTACAGGATAGTAATAAAGCTCCAAACTACTTTGTGGCCCCCAGTACAATACTTTGAAATCAGGTACTAATCGATGGGGGTGCCCACACACCCCACCTGTGGTTAGCGCGCTCGATCTCGGAACAGGTGTCAAGAACTCGGGGTCCTACGGGACACCAGTGAGCGGTTAAAAACCAAATATTGTCTATTGCCCACCGGTGCCTCTGCATTTTCCTACTTCAATTTTAGTCATTAAACAGTAATTAAAGCCATGATCATCTCCAACATTAAACATGCGGCAATACTCCAACAACTGTGGTCTTTGGGACACGCAAAGCACTTGAGCAAGCGTATCACGACGGCATAAGTCCAACTATCTACCAAACAACAGTAACAGGATGTGTCCAAGGCAATATGAGGCTGCAAGGGATATCACGGCAATGAAACTAGAGCATCGCAACACAGATAGCAATAGATCAACAGGAGGGAATAAATACTATAAAAGTAAGATAGGTAGAAAAGGGGGAGATGCTCGCCTGAAAAACATTGTCGAAGGTTTATCCGAAGATCGGATCGACACTCGCATCAACTCATCGGCCTAATCCGTGAAGAAGCAAAGCACTAGAAGAAACACCGGATGGACTATTTAATACTACGGTAGAAAATCGGGCATGATGCATGTATGATGTATGACATGGCAAAGGTGCGATGCATTTAGGCCATATTAACGGAACCGGGGTCCCGGCAAATATTTAAGTGGTTCAAGTTGTTTAGATACCCCACAATTTAAATGTTGTCTTAACATGGCAAAAGATAGCATCGGTTCACTACACAAATTTAAATGGGACCAATATAAGACTAGATTTGCCCGCATATGGATCCCATATTTAATTTAGGTGAATCGGCATAATGCCCCCAAACCCACAACATGTATGCAAGTATGACAATTTAATATGCAACAAGTATATCATATCCATAAAAATAGGGTCTCAGATAAAGGGGTCACACATCGGGGCCGGAGATCTTGGGTTAGATGGGGTCCGGGTTCGCCGGGATCGGTCTTCGAACTTCCGGGGCCGTTCTTTGGACTCCGGGATCAGGGTTCGGGGTCTTCGGCGTCCGAGAAAGGGTCTTCGGGGTCGACGAGATCGGCCTTCGGACTCCAGGAAGGAGCACTTGGCGTTCCGATAGATCAGTCTCCGGGGATCGGTCTTCGGATCTAGGGTCTTGGCGTGGCCTTTGGATCACCGGGATCGGGCTTCGGGGTCTCGGTCGTCAGATCTGTGAAGGAGATCTTGGCGTGTCGAGGGTCTCGGTGGGATCGGTCTTCGGTTCTAGGAAGGAGTTCTTGGTGCTCCGTGAGGTAGATCTTGTCGGTTCCACCCCCAAAGGCCTTGTGGTTCCATGACGGAGATCTCCGGGTTCGGTTCGCGGTTCCTCGTCGACGGCTCGGGGTCATCGGCTCCATGTCGAAAACCGCAGGGGTCCGTGTAGGAGAACTTGGAGTTCCGATTCTGTGTCACAGATCGGGCCATCTGCCACACTACCAACACCAATGATCTAGACTGTTGCAGGTCACGAGACTGAAGACAGGCACCTGAACGCAACAACGGGACAGCAGTAGCTCTCCGACACCGCTGTGGCCTTGTCGTCTGAGACAGAGGGCGTCAGCGAACGCAGCACAGGGCAATGGCGCCCGGCGACAGCGGGCGCTGCTGGAGGAGAGGCCCAGGCGGCAAAGAGGCGGCCGGAGATGGAAAAGGCAAGCTCCAGCAGGCGCTCATGAAGCGACGGCGAGCGGGCAGCGAGGGCGGCGCTTGATGGCAAAGAGGAGAAGCAGAGCAGCGGTGGCGAGGTCCGGCTCCAGAGAGGAGGGTGCGTGGTGCAGGCAAACGGCGCAGGGGTCTCCTCTGCAGCTCGAGCGGGCAGCCGTGGAGGGGAGGAGGGGGGCGGCCGGTCGCGGGGGAACAGGACGAGGGCGCGGTGAGGGGTTGGTGGCGCGATGCGGCAGGTGGGGGGAGGGAGCTCGGGAAGGGAGAGGCGAGGCAGCGGGGTCGGGGGATCCAGGGGGCGCCGCGCGACGAGCGGTTTGGGGAGCGTTGAGGGAGACGAGCGGGAGGAGCTCGGGTCGGGGCGGCTCGGGCTGGGAAGGCGGTGGAGGAGAGGAGGTGGAGCTCCGGCCGGCATGGAGGAGGCCGCAGGCTCGGTGAGGAGGCGTCCAAGGGTGGCGCACCATGCGGGGAAGGAAGCAAGGCGGGCGCCTGGAGAGGAAGCCATGAAGTGCGGCATAGAGAGACCGGCCATGCTCAAGAGACGGGCGCAGCGGGATCTGGCGGGGTGGCGGCTCGGGATGGAGGTTGGGGATGAGGCAGGGAGGTGGGGTCGAGGGGAGCCCGTGAGGGAGAGGGAAGCCGACAAGGGGGAGGAGGTGGCCCTGGTGGAGAGTGGGCCCAGGGTGGAAGGGAGAGGAGGTTAGGGAGTGGATCGGCTGTTGGAAGTGTGGGGTGGGGGAAGTGGTGAGGGTGTGGAGAGGAGGTGGGGCCAGGAGGCTGATGTGGCGGCATGGGAGTGGAGGGAGTTGGGAAAGTGGTGAGGTGGCGGGTGGTGATTGGTCGGGGTGATGTGGCTGGGGATGGGTAGATTAGGTGTAGGTAGGATTAGGACTAGATATTTTAGACTAGGGTTTGGAGGTGGCCGGCCGGGCTTTTGGGCCTGGCGGGCTGCCTCCTAAAACAATTTAATTTTTTATTTATTTAAAACGGGGCTTTTGCAAACCGTGGGTAGACAAAACAAAATATTCCGGAGACACGGATTTGTGTTTGAATAAAGACGGAGCGTTTAGAAAACAAAACCAGGCGTTTCGAAAATAGTTTTATGCAAACAAATGCAAGATGACATGACGATGCTCAAATGCAAGGTGGCATGATGACATGAGCATGCAGTCATGACGATGCAATGCACAAAAACAACGCGATTTTCTAGTAGTGGTTTTACCCGGGGTGCTACACTATAAAGGTGGCATTGAGTGTTCGGAAAGTATGGGTTGAGGCACATGGATCAAGAGTGGGTTTTGTCCATCCATATGACGGATAGATATACTCTGGGCCCTCTCGGTGGAATGTCATCCAATTGGCTTGCAAGCATGTGACTGGCTCACAAGGGATCACATACCGCGGGAACGAGAAAAGAGTACTTATTAGTAACGAGGTTGAACTAGGTATGCAGAGATACCGACGATCAAAACCTCGGATAAGTAAACTATCGTGAGACAAAGGGAAATTGGTATCATATGTAAGTGGTTCATTCGATCGCAAAGTAATCGTAGAAATATGTGGGAGCCATATGAATTTCCAGATTCCTCTATTGGTTATTGATCGAAGAAAGTGTCTCGGTCATGTCCGCATAATTCACGAACCGTAGGGAGACACACTTAAGGATTCGATGTTGTTGAGTAGTTATGGAATGATGAGTAAGATACCGAATGTTGTTCGGAGTCTCGGATGGGATCCGGGATATCACGAGGAGATCCGGAATGGTCCGTAGAATAAGATTCATATAAGGAAAGTCTTGTTTCGGAGTTGGGGAATGATTCCGGTGTTTTCACCAGGAATGTTCTAGAAGGGTCTAGAAGGTCCGGCACACCGGAGGGGAAGGGTACATGAATGCGTCATGACAATATGGAATGGTTGCATCATGTACTAGGTCACTTGGCTGGGAAAAATAAAGAGAGAAATCAAATCCTAGTTTGAAAGTCAAACGCCAATTTGAAAAAGTCAAACGGCAAGTTTTCTTGGTGGAGGGAGAGTAGGAAACCTACTTGGGGAGGAAGTCCCCTCCCTCCACCCACCGGCCAAGGAGGCCGAGTTGGGGGAGGACTCCCTCCTCCCAACCGGCCACCCTCCACCTATATAAGGACGGGTAGGGCGCCCCTACCACTCACACCCAAAAACCCTAGCCCCAAGCCGTCGACCTCCTCCAAGTCGCCGTCGCCTAGGGCCTCCTATAAATCGTCGCGTTAGAGTTTCCCAAAACCCTAGCCACCAGCCAAGCCCTCCCCTTGGTGCCCTATAAACCCTAGATCACCAAGGCCTCTCTCATACTCCACCATACTCGCACCGGCTTAAGGCGAAGCCCTGCGGGATCTCCCCTCTACTTCCGACACCACGCCGTCGTGCTGCCAGAATCGCGAGGAGAGTGCTACAACCTCCGTTGCCTGCTGGAACAAGGGAGATGAAGGTCTTCATCGAGTACCGAACGTGTGACCGACTGCGGAAGCGCTGCCGGAACGCAGCGCCGAAAGGATCGTCTACGCGATCTTGAGATCGGCAAGAGTACGACTACATCACCCACGAGAATTTACTCTCGTTAATTGCTTTGGAATCTTCAAGGGTGAGTTCCTCTATCGACTCGTTGCTACAATCTAGTAGATAGATCTTGGCTTGTTTGTTTGCATGCGGTAGAAAATTTTGTTTTTCCATGCTACGAACCCCTACAGTGGTATCAGAGCCATGTCTATATGTAGATTTGTTGCACGAGTAGAACACAATGATCATTGTGGGCGGTGGTGCTTTTATTATCAATTGCTTTTTGTGTACTTTGCATCTTGCGGTATGATGGGATGAAGCGGCTCGGGCTAACCTTACATGATATCGTTCATGAGACTTGCTCCACGCTCAACATGCAACTTGTATTGCATAAGTGGCTTTGCGGGTGCCTGTCTCTCCCATCATAGCATAGATCCAATTTACAACGGGCACTTGATAGTTCAAGCATCAACATTGTGGTTCTTGTTCGTAAGTTAGAGCGACACTTATTGAAAGCCCCAAACCACGTAAAATATGCAAAGAAAATTAGAGGCGTCTAACTTTGTTTTGCAGGGGTGTGCTGTGATGAGATATGGCCATGATTGTGATTATATTTGATGTATGCAATGTTCCTTATTGTAAGTTGGCAACCGGCAGGAGCCATATGGTTGTCTTTAAATTCTGTTAAGACCCGTGTGTCTATTCAAAGTAGTTGTAATAGTTGAAGCTGGTGGACGACAACCATGAAACAGCGACATTGACCTTGACGCCATACCAGTGATGATGGAGATCATGTTCGTGCTTGAAGATGGAGATCGGAAGCACAAAGAAGAAAGGCCATATCATATCACATATTATGCATTGCATGTGATGTTAATCCTTTATGCATCTTGTATTGCTTAGTTAAAGACGGTAGCATTATAAGATGATCCCTCAAGCACACAAATTTCAAGTTTAAAGTGTTCATCCTTAGTAAGCACTGTTGCTAAAGCTCGTTGTTTCGAAGCACCATGTGATGATCGGGTGTGTTAAATTCTGCGGGTGTATACAACGTGAGCAAGCCAGATTTGCTCATGCGGAAGCTAAGGTTTGATCTTGATGAGCCTAGCATGTACAGACATGGTCTCGGAACACGGATCACCGAAAGCTAAAGCATGAGTCATATAGTAGATATGATGAACATGTTGATTGTTCGCCATTGAAGCTACATAAACTCTCGTGATGATCGATTTTGATGTGGTGGATTTGGTTCGTGTGATCACTAAAACAATGTGAGGGATATTGTTTTGAGTGCGAGTTCACCTATATTAATTTAACTATTAATTAGAACTCAGTTTGTCATAAACTTAGTCTAAACTATTGCAAATATGTTGTAGATCAATGGTGGCCCCTACCATCAATTTTAATGCGTTCCTAGAGAAAGAAAAGTTGAAAAACAATGGAAGCAACTTCGCGGATTGGTTCCGCAATTTGAGGATTATCCTCAATGTTGGTAATTTGACCTATGTGCTGGGTGACCCGCCTGCAGCTACTGCTACCGATGAAGTAAAGAATGTTTACCTCACTCGAAATAATTAATACTCCACAGTTCAGTGTGCTATCTTGTATGGTTTGGAATCGGAGCTTTAGAAAAGGTTTGAGAACCATGACCCACATGATATTGTCCGCGAACTCAAAATGACATTTGAGGCTCACGCGGCAGTTGAGAGTTATGAGGCTTCTAAAAAGTTCTTTAACTGCAAGATGGAATAGGGCAGCTCCATCAGTGAGCATGTGCTTAAGATGTCTGGGCACGCAAACAAGCTCCAAAGTTTGGGTATAGTGATTCCTAATTCTTTGGGGATTTACCGTGTCCTCCAATCACTACCACCAAGTTACAAGAACTTTGTGATGAACTACAATATGCAAAACATGAACAAGACGTTGCCAGAACTCTTCTCCATGTTGAAATCTGCAGAAGTGGAGATCAAGAAAGAGCACCAAGTGTTGTTGGTCAATAAGACCACCAAATTCAAGAAAGGCAAGTCTAAGCAAAAGGGAAACTTTAAGAAGGGTAGTAAGAAAGTTGCCGCACCGGTGAAGAAGACCAAGGCTGGGCCTAAGCCTGATACTGAGTGCTTTTACTGCAAGGGAGAAGGTCACTGGAAGCGTAATTGCCCAAAGTACTTGGCGGATTTGAAGAACGGCAATATCAAGAAGAAAGGTATATCCGATATACATGTTATTGATGTGTATCTCACTAGTACTCGTAGTAGTGCCTGGGTATTTGATACTGGTTCGGTTGCTCATATTTGTAACTCGAAACAGGTGCTGCAGAATAAACGAAAGCTAGCGAAGAACAAGGTGACGATGCGCGTTGGAAATGGATCAAAGGTTGATGTGATCGCGGTCGGCACGCTACCTCTTCATCTACCATCGGGATTAGTTTTATACTTAAATAATTGTTATTTGGTGCCTGCGTTGAGCATGAACATTATATCTGGATCATGTTTATTGCGAGACGGTTACTTGTTTAAGTCCGAGAATAATGGTTGTTCGATTTATATGAGTAATATGTTTTATGCACATGCACCTTTAATAGATGGTCTATTCTTATTGAATCTCGATTGTAGTAATACACATATTAATAACATTGAAGCTAAATGTTTGAAATTGAGCGATAACTCGACCTATATGTGGCACTGTCGTCTTGGTCATATTGGAGTGAAGCGTATGAAGAAACTCCATTCCGATGGACTTCTTGAATCACTTGATTTCGAATCACTTGAAAGATGCGAAGCATGTCTGATGGGTAAAATGACTAAGACTCCATTTTCTGGGATGATGGAGCGAGCTACGGACTTATTGGAAATCATACATACCGATGTGTATGGCCCAATGAGTGTAGCATCGCGCGGTGGTTATCGTTATGTTCTTACCTTCACGGATGACTTGAGTAGATATGGGTATATCTATTTCATGAAACATAAGTCCGAAACTTTCGAGAAGTTTAAGGAATTTCAAAGTGAGGTTGAGAATCAACGTAACAAGAAGATTAAATTTCTACGATCTGATCGTGGAGGTGAATATCTAAGTTACGAGTTTGGCGAGCATTTGAAGAAATGTGGAATACTTTCACAATTGACACCGCCGGGAACACCACAGCGTAATGGTTTGTCCGAACATCGTAATCGAACTCTCTTAGATATGGTTCGTTCTATGATGTCACTTATAGATTTACCGCTATCATTTTGGGGTTATGCATTAGAAACAGCCGGATTCACTTTAAATAGGGCACCATCTAAATCCGTTGAAACGACACTGTATGAATTATGGTTTGGGAAGAAACCTAAATTGTCGTTCCTTAAAGTTTGGGGTTGCGAAGCTTATGTAAAGAAGTTACAGCCGGACAAGCTTGAACCCAAAGCGGAAAAATGCGTCTTCATAGGATACCCGAAGGAAACTATTAGGTATATCTTCTATCATAGATCCGAGGGCAAAATCTTCGTTGCTAAGAATGGATCCTTTCTAGAGAAGGAATTTTCTCTCAAAAGAAGTGACTGGAAGGAAAGTAGAACTCGACGAGGTTGTTGAACCATCTCTCGAACTTGCGAGTAGCGCAGCACCGGAAGTAGTTCATGTGGCGCCTACACCAATAAGAGAGGAAGCTAATGATGATGATCATGAAACTTCGGTTGAAGTTGCTACAGAACCTCACAGGTCAACGAGAACTCGTACCACTCCTGATTGGTATGATCCCGTGTCATGTTGGTGGACAACACCGATGACCCTACGACATATGAGGAAGCGATGATGAGCCCAGATTCCAATAAATGGCAAGATGCCATGAAATCCGAGATTGGATCCATGTACGAAAACCAAGTATGGACTTTGGTGGACTTACCGGATGGCCGGAAGGCTGTCGAGAACAAATGGATTTTCAAGAAGAAAACAGATGCTGGTGGAAATGTTACTGTCTATAAAGCTCGACTTGTCGCAAAAGGGTTTCGAAAAATTCAAGGAGTTGACTACGATGAGACTTTCTCACCGGTAGAGAAGCTAAAGTCTGTGAGGATTTTGTTAGCAATCGCTGCATATTATGATTATGAGATATGGCAGATGGATGTCAAAACGGCGTTCCTCAATGGAGACATTGATGAAGAGTTGTATATGATGCAACCCAAAGGTTTTGTCGATCCTAAAGATGCTAACAAGGTATGCAAACTTCAACGGTCCATATATGGATTGAAGCAAGCATCCCGAATTTGGAATCAATGTTTTGATAAGGTAATCAAGAGCTTTGGTTTTATACAAACTTATGGAGAAGCTTGTATTTACAAGAAAGTGAGTGGGAGCTCTGTAGCATTCTTAATACTATATGTAGATGACATATTGTTGATTGAGAATGATGTAGACCTTCTTAATAGTGTCAAGGATTATTTGAATAATAGTTTTTCAATGAAAGATCTTGGCGAAGCAGCTTATATATTAGGCATAAAGATTTATAGAGATAGATCGAGACGCCTAATATCATTGTCACAAAGTACATATTTGGACAAAGTTCTAAAGAGTTTTGGAATGGAAGATAGCAAGAGAGGTTTCTTACCCATGTTGCCCATTACGACCTTGAGTAAAACTCAAGGTCCAGCAACGGCAGAAGATAGAGAAAGGATGAGTAAGACTCCCTATGCCTCAGCCATAGGATCTCTAATGTATGCCATGCTATGTACGAGAACCGACATTGCATATGCTGTTAGTTTGACTAGCAGATATCAAAGTGATCCAGGAGTGGATCATTGGACAGTGGTCAAAAACATCCTTAAGTACTTGAGAAGAACTAAGGATATGGTTCTTTCTTATGGAGGTGATGAACAGCTCGTTGTTAGTGGTTACACCGATGCTAGTTGGAACACCAATCCGGAGATTCTAAATCTCAATCTGGATACGTATTTACTTTGAATTGTCCAGCAGTTAGCTGGAGGAGTGCAAAACAAAGCGTTGTGGCGAGATCTTCAACTGAATCGCAATACATAGCTACTTCGGAGGCTTCACAAGAAGCGATATGGACGAAGGAGTTCATTACAGAGCTCGGTGTAGTTCCAAGTGCGTTGGACCCAATGTCTATCTACTGTGATAACATGGGAGCCATAGCCAATGCGCAAGAACCAAGGTCACACAAGAAGCTAAAGCACATCAAGCTACGTTTTCACGCTATTTGAGAACATGTCCAAGATGGTGACATAAAGATTTGCAAAGTACACACAGATCTGAATGTGGCGGATCCGTTGACTAAACCTCTCCCGAGGGCAAAACATGACCAACACCAAACTGCCATGGGTGTTCGGTATATTACCATGTAATCTAGATTAGTTGACTCTAGTGCAAGTGGGAGACTATTGGAAATATGCCCTAGAGGCAATAATAAATAGAGTTATTATTATATCTTTGTGTTTATGATAAATGTTTGCATTCATGCTATAACAGTATTAAAAGGAAACATTAATACTTGTGTGATTTGTAAACTAATTAGAGTCCCTAGTAAAGCATCTTCATAATACTAGCTTGTTGGTTAATAGATGATTGTGGTTTGCCTATCATGAACATTGAGATGTTGTTAACAACAAGATCATATCATTAGGATAATGGTATGATGGACATACTCCTATAGATAAGCGTAGCATAAAGATCAAGTCATTTTAATAGTTCAATTGCTATAAGCTTTCTGATACATAGTAACCTAATTCCTTCGACCATGAGATCATGCTAATCACCATCACCGGAAGGATGATTTGATGACATCAAACACCACACCGTAACTGGGTGGCTATAAAGGTGGCATTGAGTGTTCAGAAAGTATGGGTTGAGGCACATGGATCAAGAATGGGATTTGTCCATCCATATGACGGATAGATATACTCTGGGCCCTCTCGGTGGAATGTCATCCAATTGGCTTGCAAGCATGTGACTGGCTCACAAGGGATCACATACCACGGGAACGAGGAAAGAGTACTTATCAGTAACGAGGTTGAACTAAGTATGCAGAGATACCGACGATCAAAACCTGGGATAAATAAACTATCGTGAGACAAAGGGAAATTGGTATCATATGTAAGTGGTTCATTCGATCACAAATTAATCGTAGAAATATGTGGGAGCCATATGAATTTCCATATTCCTCTATTGGTTATTGATCAAAGAAAGTGTCTCGGTCATGTACGCATAATTCACGAACCGTAGGGAGACACACTTAAGGATTCGATGTTGTTGAGTAGTTATGGAATGATGAGTAAGAGACCGAATGTTGTTCGGAGTCTCGGATGGGATCCGGGATATCACGAGGAGATCCGGAATGGTCCGGAGAATAAGATTCATATAAGGAAAGTCCTGTTTCGGAGTTGGGGAATGATTCCGGTGTTTTCACCAGGAATGTTCTAGAAGGGTCCGGAAGGTCCGGCACTCCGAAGGGGAAGGGTACATGAATGTGTCATGACAATATGGAATGGTTGCATCATGTACTAGTTCACTTGGCTGGGAAAAATAAAGAGAGAAATCAAATCCTAGTTTGAAAGTCAAACGCCAATTTGAAAAAGTCAAACGGCAAGTTTTCTTGGTGGAGGGAGAGTAGGAAACCTACTTGGGGAGGAAGTCCCCTCCCTCCACCCGCTGGCCAAGGAGGCCGAGTTGGGGGAGGACTCCCTCCTCCCAACCGGCCACCCTCAACCTATATAAGGAGGGGTAGGGCGCCCCTACCCCTCACACCCAAAACCCTAGCCCCAAGCCGCCGGCCTCCTCCAAGTCGTCGCCGCCTAGAGCCTCCTCTAACTCGGCGAGTTAGGGTTTCCCCAAACCCTAGACGCCGGCCAAGCCCTCCCCTTGGTGCCCTATAAACCCTAGATCACCAAGGCCTCTCTCATACTCCACCATACTCGCACCGGTTTAAGGCGAAGCCCTGCGGGATCTTCCCTCTACTTCAGCACCACCGTCGTCTTTGCTGGGAATCATGAGGAGAGTGCTACAACCTCCTTTCTTTGGAACAAGGGAGAGGAAGGTCTTCATCAGTACAGAGCGATGTGACCCAAGGAAGCCTGCCGGAGCATGGCGCGGAAGGATCGTCTACACGATCTTGAGATCGGCAAGAGTGCGACTACATCACCCACGAAATCTGCTCTCATTAACCGCTTTGGAATCTTGAGGTGAGTTCCTCTATTGACTCGTTGCTACAATCTAGTAGATAGATCTTGGCTTGTTTGTTTGCATGCGGTACAATTTTTTGTTTTCCATACTACGAACCCCTACAGATTCCACTAGTGAAAGGATGCGGTCCTAGTATCCCTCTCACACCAAGACAAAGATGTGCTTGATGCATGTCTTCAATGGCATGGCGAGAACTAGTAATGGTGGTTCGAGTCCTGGTGGTGATGGAATTGGCTTTGTGATTCGTTAAGCAGACACTTTATCCAAAGTAAAACATGAGAAGTTCGTCAGTAAATTTCAGGGTGAAACCGAGGTCTAGCCTATAATTGGCTGTGCCTCGTACTGGTCTTGTTGAAGACATTGTTTTATGAGCGGACTTTTTTTTCCAGGATGAACTATGATCATTTTGGAGAGGATGGATTTATGGTGTTGTCTTGGTGACTTTTCTTTTTGTAATTTTTTTGCATCTCTATTGCCACTAAGGCATTGCATTGTTATAGAGTATAGATGTAATGAGTATCTTCACGATGTTTTTTTGGTTATGCATATCTATTGCCACTAAGGCACTGCGTTGTTGTAGAGACGTGGTGTAATGGATATCATTTTCAGAGCTTGGAAATTCTGGACTTAGCTCGTACCTTTTTGGGATTACCATGACATTTTTTGGATTCTTCGGATTTTCTTAACCTGTGCAGCACATTAGTAGGGATCGTGGAGGCCTTACGGTACATTATTTGGATATAAATATTGGCTGATATTCATGTCAAAGAAAGTAACCTAGGAAGATTTTTCACGTTTTTTAGTTGACGCGTGCTTTTCTCACACGTTGTTAATTAATTTGGGAAGCAGGCCGTTGACATGTGGAGTAATACTGCAGAGAGACGCTAATTTTGTTAACCTCTAATGTCACGATCGATTCGAATATGCAGGCACTATGGCTCCGAGGCCACTCCGGATGCGGGTGCTTAGGCTTCTTTGTTGTAGCTCTAGGATAGTGTATCCTCTTTTGTAATGTATGCTTTTGTTGATGAACAATTTCTCCTTGTGCCACGCAGTGGCTTTTGATGTATATAAATGATGCTTCGATCTGTTGCCCAAGACATGTGTTGTTTATATTCTTGCTTGCTTTCCTTAGTTTTGGGATGCTGCGTCTTGGATCGCCTTATTTGCGTGTCATCTTACTATGAATTTTCTTGCAGGTGCCAACCTTGTTCCGAGGAGGAAGAGCAGCGTTGCAGTTTGGATCAACTCGACCGAACAGGATATGGAAGCGGAGGCTTTTTCTCGGATGGATCATGGCGGGCCACCCCTGCGACGGTGCAGGATCGTGTTCATCAGGTGTTACGGGTGCTGAGGCAGGTGAAGACTTCCCTTGCATCGATTATGTATGTCATGTTTCCTCTGGATGAGGCGCCGTCCACTCTATGGGGTTTGTTGTCGAAGTTTCGGGACGTGAATCACGATGGAGCGGGAGTGTAGCAGCTGGTAGCAGGAGTGAAAGTCGCCCTTTCGCTTGTTCGGCTGCATCGCCCAGATGTTGATCTTGCGGCGGTGGTGGCTGGGCCTCCCCCTCGACCAGATGGTGGCCTATGGGACATGCACCCACATTACACTGTTAGGCGATGTCAAGAGAGATTGTAGATCTTTTTGAGCATCGGGCGCACATGATCCTTCAGAATAGGTAGGTCCTGAAAAAGATAGATGTAAAACTTGTATATATTTTGACTAGGCTTGTTGTGCCTTTTGTTGTAAATATTATTTGTATTAGCACATGGTGATTTGTTGTATGCATGCCCTTTTCGTTAGCCTGACGTGATCAGCTACTCAGGTTTATATGCGTTATTCTCAGTCGACGAAGTCATGAGGTGAGGTGGAGCCCCCAAGTGTGTTGTAACAGAAAGTAATGTAAGCAAAAACGATTTTCGGACTGGGGACTTAGCTTTTATTCATATCGTATTGAGGAGGTACATTGTTCGGCTGAGTAGCCTTGGCTGAGTAGCCGTATTGAAAGTAAAGAGGGATAGGTAGGGGTAGAAGCGACGCAGTTGTGCGACGTTCCATGGGTTGGAGTATGCGACTCCTGACTTGACGTCATTGAGGCGGTAGGTGCCACATAGGATGACTTCGGTGATGATGTAGGGTCCTTCCCAGGGTGACTCGAGTTTTTTCGGCCGCTCTTGCTTGAGTCGTAGGATGAGGTCTCCTTAGACGAAGGACCTTGGGCGCAACCGATGGGTGTGATAGTTGTGGAGGCTTTGCTGGTATACCGCCGAGTGAGCCGCGTCGATGTCCCGTGCCTCGTCGAGTATGTCGACGACGTCTTCGAGTGTGGTCGTCGATTCCGGCTTGTACGCTGACGACCGTGGGGCCTTATGGCGGACTTCTGCAGGTCACACGGCTTCGGCTCCGTGTACCATGAAGAAGGGCGTGTATCCAGTTAAGTTGTTTGGCGTTGTACGCATGCTCTAGAGGACTGAGGGTAGCTCTTCTGCCCAGGCTCCCGCAAGTCGTTCGAGTGGGCTGAGTAGGCGTTTTTTGATGCCACCGCCTACGAGACCGTTGGCCTTTTCGAGCTTCCCGTTGGTTTGCGGGTGCGCCACGGAAGCGTATGATATGTTGATGCCGAGGCCTTCGCAGAAGTCCTGGAATTCTTTGGAGATGAAGTTCGACCCGTTGTGATGATGATCCGTGCGGCACGCCAAACCTATAGCCTATGGACTCGAAGAACTTGACGACCGTTTTGCCCTTTTTGTTGGTGACGGGCATGGCCTCGATCCACTTGGTGAACTTGTCGACTACGACCAGGAGGTAGACGTGGCCTCCTTTCGAAGATGTGGGAAGCTTGTCGATCATGTCGAGGCCCCATTGGGCGAAGGGCCAGGCCAAGGGTATGGGCACCGACAATTCCCAGTGCATGTGGCTAGTCCGCAAATCTCGGCAGCCATTGCACCGGGCGATTTCATGGCATCGTTCATGGCGGTTGGACAGTAGAATCCAGCTCGTAAAGCTTTGGCAACAAAGAGGCGCGCTGCCGCGTGATGGCCGCAGATGCCCTCGTGGATGTCTTGAGTATGGTTTTCCGTCACCGATGGTGGCCGCGAGTACAATACACGAAATGCTGTGCTTGTATAGCTCACCATTGATGATGGTGAAGGCCTTGGACCGGCGAGATATGTGTCGGGCATCTGTCGGTTCATCAGGCAATTCTCTGTTTACCAGGTACCGAAGGTACGGCTGCGTCCATGTTTCTTCGATTGCCATGACCTGCATCAGGCTGACCAACTCGACCTCCATGTCGAACTTTTTGGATCCTTCTTGTCCTTCTGGTAGCGCAGCCCCCGAGTGCTTTGCTTCTTCGGATGATCCCTTGAAGAATTTCCTTTTGATGGAAGGGACACAGATTTGTTCGAGAAACACACCTGGTGGCACCCGTGCGCAGGTGGAGCCGATGTTGGCGAGTCTATCAGCTTCCTCGTTGCTTTTCCTTCTAACGTGCTGAAGCTCGCAGCCATCAAAGTCTCATTCGAGTGAGTTGTAGAGTGCGCAGTACGCGATCATGTTGGCGGCGTGTGCGTCGCACTCGTTCATCGTCTGCCGGACGATAAGGTTCAAGTCACCATAGATGACTAGGCACGTTACGCCGCAGACCTTGTCCATCCTCATGCCATGGATGAGGGCCTCGTATTCGGCCTCGTTGTTGGAGGCGTGAAATTTCATCCGAAGGACACATTTCATCTTATCGCCTTGCGGGGACGTCAGTATGACGCCAGCTCCTGCTCCGGCCTCGCGCTTGGAGTCGTCGAAGTGCATTGTCCATGACTGCGTCATGTCCGGGGTATCCGGCAGCTGGAGCTCCATCCAGTGGACGAAGAAGTCAGGGAGGACCTGAGATTTGATCGCATGGCACCGCTCGTAGACTATGTCTAAAGGAGATAGCTAGATGCCCCATAGGGCTACGCGTCATGTAGCTTCGGGGTTGTTCAGGATGTTGGACAGTGGCGCCTCATTGACGACCATTATCTGATGCTCCTGGAAGTAGTTGCTCAGCCGACGAGCCGTCATGAACACGTCGTAGGCGAGTTTCTGGTAGTGAGGGTACCTCTGTTTTATTGGCGTGAGTACATCGCTGAGGTAGTAGATTGAGCATTGGACCCCATGGATCTTGCCTTCTTTAGGTAGTTTGACCACGAGTACGGTGCTTACCACCTGATGCGTGGCTGCTATGTATATTAGCATAGGTTTGCGTTCCTTTGGCGTGACCGGGGACGAGGCGAGTGGAGGAAGCGATGCAGGATCTTGAATCGCCGAAATGCGCTCAGGTGTCCATTCGAATTTGTTTTCTTTGCGTAGCAGCTGGTAGAAAGGCAGGACCTTCTCACCCATGCGGCTGATGAATCTGCTCAGCGCCGCGATGCGCCCAGCTAGTTGTTGGACACCTTTGAGGTTCTTTGGCTTCTCCATGGCCAGTATGGCCCAGATTTTCTTCGGATTCGCCTCGATCCCTCGCTGGGAGATGAAGTAGCTAAGAAGTTGGCCAGATGGGACGCCAAAGGCGCACTTTTCTGGGTTTAACTTGATCTTGTAGTGGTCGAGGTTGTCGAACGTATCGCGGAGATCATCGATCAATGTCTTGGTGTAACATCCCAGCATTTAGGAACTGACGAAGGGTAGATTTAGGAATATGAAATGTTGCATGCATTTATTTGTGAAAATGTGGGTAAATTTTTCGCCAAATTAAAATCTTAAGTGATCAATGTTTCTTTTATCCTTTCAGATTAGGTTTAGTCTAAAGGATGATTGTTATAAACTTTGAGATGATCTTTAAGGAGTTATGTGTTTAAAATGAATTTGAATTTTAAACTTGAGTGTTTGAATTATAATTTAAATGATTTAGATATACATTTGAATCTTAAATTAATTAAGAGATAAGTATTATAACCTAAATCTTATCCAAAAACAATATTGAATATGAAACTTATTTCATATTTTTAATACATAAACAAGTTACAAAGAATGTAACCTACTGAAGCCATTTCCAAACTTCACAATTTAAAAAAGAATAAAGAATAAGAATATTCTTTATTAATAATAATATAATCTTTATTACAATTGAATAAAATAAAGATTACAAGAATAATAAAGAAAAATTACAAAGAATAAGAAAATTACATTGAATATTTACTAACTATCCTATATCTAAACTAAATCTTCATCTTTATCTTTGTACCGCAAAACAAAGATTAAATAAAAAACAAAAGAAGATTAGTGTTAGTATATTTCTCTCAGATATGTCGTGAAATGCACTTGACAAATTCATCATTGAGAAATGTTATAAAAGGGCAAGTTTCACCAATATGAAAGATTTCATCTTTCATAAATTCAAAGCCGAAGTCAAATGAGCCAAGAGGGACCAATTCACCAGGTAAGTAAGTTCAAAAACCTATCCACAAGTGCATAGCACACATGTGGACACACACCAGCATGCATATGGTGTGTGTCACCTCACAAGCACATCCCTATCTCACAAAACCACAACACATGGGGGAGCACTAGTGCATCACTCCACTACACACACACAAGAACAACAAGCCAAACCAAGAACAACAGCCAAACCAAACCACCCAGATCAACCCAAACATCACGTGGATGGTGACATAAGGAGGGGGATGAATCTGGTGGACAGCAAGGTCAAGCCCAGGAGCTAGGAGGAGCAGTCAGCTCAAGAGCAAGCACAGAATCCAGCAAAACCAGATCAAGATCATCATCATCAACTTACTACACCATCATCGATTTTGTGGTGAGCCTCATAAAACCATCACATGATCATCATATATATCTAAACAAAAGCATGTGTTGCTTTATGAAATAATCTCTCAATAATCACCCAAGTGAGGTGAATCTATCCTAGAGATTTCAAGTATAAAGATAAGAAATCAAACTCACCAAAAGCACTAAACTCAGACATCAAAGCATCACAGAGTTTAGTGTTAATTTATGCAACTTAGATCATTCTTCATTTGAACTTATCAGATCAAGGCACATCTCCCAGAGAGAGTAGCACCTCTAATCTTACAAGTTTCAAACAAACTATTTGCTCAACTAACTAGGAATTAAAATCCTAGAGCCTCGGACAACATCATAAGCAGAGAGTCAAGAAAAGCTTTCATTTTATCTTGCGATTAATCACAAGTATTGTCAAAGCTAAGCCCAGAAATAAAAACTCAATCACTTGTGTGCTAGATCATAATGGTATCACAAGGACAAGTTCTAAATGAGCTAAAACCAATCTTGCTTAGTTTCCAGATAAAAGGGACAAACAATAAATATCATCTTCACGAAGCTAAGTGCCGGAATCAACATTAAATTCATCTATACATCCACAGAAAATCATTACATGTAATGATTATATTCAAGATGTATAATCTCATACAAGCTACCATTATAATTGCAATAAGCAACTATCGAGAGAACTCCGTCAAGATAAGCATTCGACAAGAGAGTAAGTTCTCGATCAACAACATTTCCAATCGGGATTCCATAGAAACACTAGCATGGGATCATAATCATCGAATAAACCAACAACCAGCATCATCAAAGCCACTACAAATCATGATCCAGTAAACAATCATTCTTCATGCTCAAGTATGATCACCATTAGATCTAAAGCATCATGATATGATCAACAGGGGTTATGAACCCTAACAAGAACCCTAATTAAGAGATGAACCTAATCAAACATAATCACTAGGCATGAGAAGCCACTAGATACACATAGAGATTCATGGTAGTATGAACAAGACCCACGGAGGCAACTTACCCGGGTCCTCACGATTTAATTAAAGAGGAAGCAGATTGCCGACGAACCAGCGCGCATGTGGAGCACCAGAGGGCGCGCCGAACTGCACCTGCCACGGCCGGCTGCAAAGAAGACACGAGCCCAAAGACACCACCGTGAAGCGGGACTGCATGGGTGGCGACAACACTTTTCCCAAACCCTAGGGTTCGGAAACGGGGTGAACCTGGCCACGGGGAAGCCCTGGAGTCAAATCGAGTTGGACCAGAAGAACTAGCGATTAAACCTCACTCGCACACCGGCGGCTGGAAGCCTCAACGCTGACCATATCGCATCGGCGCTAGAGCCAGGTCGAGGAGGAGGAAGGATAAGGTGAGGAGAGAGGAGGCAGAGTGAGGGCTGGGTGGGCCAAACCCTTGGGGTGATGATTTGACCTTCCCTGTTGGGCCACACTGGGCCAATAAGCCCAAATGGCCAGCCCAAGTTGTTTAAAAACTGTTTTAATTAATTGGAAAAGACCAAAATGCCCCTAAACCCAATAAAATTCTAGAAAATAAAATAAAAGTCCAAAATTATAAATAAAATATTTTTGGATTCACAATAATCCTCTATCCAAATAAAATAAGATATAAAATTTTGGACATTTAAATTTTATAAGAATTTTGTAATTTATATATTTATGGAATTTTACAAAATTATTGAAAGATGATAAAATAAATAAAATCACTTTCATTATATTAATATTATAGTATTTTGAAAATACTAAATAAATATTTAATAATAAATTTTAATGTATAATTAATAATTCCTAAAAGAATTATTAAATCAATAAAAGTCAAATAAAAGGAAATAAAATAAAATTCAATATATGCAATAAATATATAAAATATATATTATAAATGCTTTAAAAGGCACCTTATATAGGAAAATGCATATAGAATTAAATAATGCATTACATTACTTGCATAATCATTTTTCTTTTCTTTAAATATTGTCCTTAGGCAATAATGATGTTTTTGTAGAACTAGAAGCTCAAGGTCCAGTGCAAGCATCAGACTTCACTACCTTGCCATCACAAGGCAAGTTCATCACTTGCTCATGTCCTTTGAAGAGTCTTTATCAAAGTATTTGCAAATTGTGTGTTATCATATATGCTATAAAAGAAAGAAAATATTATTTTCATAAATAAAGAAATCATAGATATCATACTAAGTGGTGATATAATGGAGCAATAGAACTTAGGGTTCTATTTGCAACAATGATGATCAAGTAGGGACTTAATAACCCCGACATCAGATTCTAGCGCCAGTATATTACGCTGCTAGCCATGAGATTTGGAATGGGACAAAGAAGTCAGATATCTTCTTCCTCTCCGGATGTGCGTGTCGTGGTTGTTATCCTCATAGCGCATATTAATTGGTAATTCAGAGGATATCCAGCATATGGGTGGGAATCCTCATCGTCCCACGATAGTTCTGGCATCTAACGGTTTGTACAAACCATTGTCGTAATTCATTATGTGGGCATGGTGTACACCAAGGAGGCATGCGGGGTCGCGAAGGGGGCAGTGATTGGCTTGGACCAACTACTGGGCCCCACATCATGGAATTGTGGACGGGAAAGTACGCCTGTTGTGCAACAAGGAGTTGATCTCTCATGGGCTGCAGAGTGTAAGAACTGTAACTTGTTACTCCTCGTTCGGGAAGGAGCTATTAACGCGCAAGAAAGGAACTCCATGAAAGTTCGTCAACTGTGAAGGCTGATTGTCATAGTTTTTAATAAAATCAATCTTTGAAGAAAGATTTACAAAAAACTGCATAGTGCCAAGGATTTATAATCCGAGGTGGTAGTTAGAGCATCAAACTTCCCACCTTGCATATAATGAACTTGTTGGGTAACGCTGTTACTCATTCTTTCCTTTGATCCCTTGCTTAGACTCCGAGGATCCGAAGACGTGCCAATGTATGCAGCCAAATGTCAACAAGATGTGTTCTACGAGGAACCTGATCTGTCCGGAGGAGTTGAAGGAGTGGATTACGAAATCCGCTATGGTGTCGATGATAATGAGTCCAACTAAGTAACCTAGTTAATAGTAACCAATGGAGCCGAGCAGCATGAACTCTATAGAATAAGTTGTTGAGCTCAACTCCTAGAGTTGCTTACTTTAAATTCGCTGAACACTTTATATTTTGGTTTGTAAGTTGGATCTTTTGGAAGTCTTGAACTTCCGTATGTAATAATAATGTGTGTACTTTTGTAATATGGACCCGCAATGTTTCGTTGTACCACTGAGGGATGTGATATTTACGTAATGGGTGTTCTAGATGTCATGTCAACGACTATAGTGTACTGGACATTGTGTTGTAACTTGACCACGGGCGTGATGAACGCTGCTTTTCTCCCCGATCGGCCTTTAGTCAATCTTATTGTAACCTGAGTAGGCATCAAGGAAGGAGAGTTTCGCATCCTGCCGAATCGATGAACCGATCGATTCGAGGGAGAGGTTGTGGTCCTTTGGAGTGTTTGTTGGCACGTAGTCCAATGGACATACGCGATGTCTCAGTATCTTTTTAGGGACCATCAGTGTTGGCTAGCCACTCGCTCTCCTTTTGATTTCCGGATGAATCATCGAGGAGTCTGTTGACTTGATGGATTCGGCTCCGTGGATTGGACAATCGTCGGATGGATTGTTTGAGGCTTGGCATCCGGGAAATACATTAAGTGTGCATGCTCGGCGAATTCACAGGAACTCTGGCATGTCCGCAGGACACCAAGAGAAGATTTCCCAACGCCACGGAGGAATTTGACGAGCACGCTTTTCCTATGAGGGGTTGAGGTAGTTGGCGATCAATGCCGTCTTGGAGGCATCTGCTTGGGTGGACCTGCACCTTTTTGTGTTGACTATTGAGTCGAACATGTCGCGGTTTTGCCTCGAGACCGGGGTGCCCATTGTTCCGTCACCTCTCGGAGCCTCGTGAGATCTTCCCGCATACCGAATGACCGGGAGATTCTGCTGAAGTCTCTGCCGCAGTGGTCGAGTGAAGCTTCCCTGGACCGTGATGACGCCTAGGTCTGGCATCTTGAGTAGCAGTACGCATAGTGTGGTACGCCAGAACTGGCGAATGCCACGCTACCGAGGATGGCGTGGTATTGATGGCCAGTCCACCACTTCAAACTCGAGTAGCCGCCACACCAAAGCTTGTCGGGTTTGCGAAGATGACGTCGAGCCATATCTTTCCTGTGGGATATATGCCTTCCCCGGGACTATGCCGTGGAACGCCAGTGTCGGATTGTTCCAGGCTGCACGCAGATCCGCATTGCTGCTAAGGTGCTAGCGAATATCGATTGATACCGCCACCGTCATGAAGACGCGGGCTCATCTCGAACCTCCGATCTCGCCTCAAGCACCAAGGCATGTCTTGGGCGGGATCGTGGTGATCCGAATGGCCGAATGTGATGCAGACGAACCGCTGAGGTACTCAGATGGCGGTGAGCGATCACAGCCAAGTTTGGCGGGTGATCTTCTTTGCACCCTATTTGTTGGGCGCCTTTTGGATCATCAGGACCCTTTCGCTGGGTACCCATTTATGCCGTTGTTTTGCATGGGTGCGACGGTGATTAAGGTCCCACGGGTGGTGGTGGAGGAGCTCCGTATGGCGATGTCACTGCTGCGTGGGTCGAATCCTAGGTTCACTATCCGGTGTCATTTGGGTGAGAACCTCGCTGAGTTTCTGGAACTCTCGGCAATCCTTCAGCATGTGGCTGGCCTTCTTTTTGCCATCCTGCTTATCAATGCAGAAGTGGATGGTGCAAGGGCCTGACAACTTGTCGTATGCCGAGGGCTCGTCGTCGCGATTGCGACGTTGCCACGTCTGTGCGTGGCGTCCTCCGTCGCGGAAATTGCCTCCGGGGTACCCTCCGATGTTGCGGTTGCTTTTGTTTCGACGTTCGGCGTAGCCAGCTGCAACCATGTCGGGTCCGTCGCGATCATCAGATACGCGCGATTCATTTCGCTACGCTGGCCACTCGCCGTATTCATCCTCCTCGGCCGAATGTGCTCGATGGAGGGAATCCTCGCCATCTTCCCACCTGTTTGCGATGTCCATGAGGTGGTCGAGTGTCTTGGGCTTGACGCGCCCAAGTTTTTCCTTGAAGTCCAGGCGCTTGACGCCATCCTTGAAGGCGTCAATCGTTCTCTCCTCGAAGATGTGTGCCGCGGAGTTCTTGATGTTGGACCAGCGCAAGATGTACGAGCGAATGGATTCGCCGATTCGCTTGAGTGCATGCATGTAGCTTCGATCGAGGCCTCTTGCTGGTGCCTTAAAGAAGTTTTAGATGAAAATGTAGCCAGCTCCTCCTAGTTTCGGATTGAGCCTAAAGATAGGCTACCGATTTGAGCTTATCTCCGCGCAAGGCACCGCAAGCGATGTTCTTGTTTCCGCCGCAGCTTGACGCATTTGCTGTGGTCGCCGAGCCATGCTTAGGGTCCCCGCATCCCGTCGAACTTTGGAGTGTCTGAAGGAAGCTTAAAATTTCTCGGCATCCGCGTTCGCCGAACAGATCTGCTGAAGCATCGAGCTCCACAGAGTTATCCATCATCATCCTCTTCGGATTTGATGAGCACGCGCGCTTTGGTGCCTTTTTCGATTGCGCTTGAGCGAGGTCGATTTGAGAGTCGTAGTCACGGCTGCGACATCTTGGACTCTTGTATCGTTGAGGTAGATCGTGCTTGTCCTCCTCCTCGTCGGATGAGGGTGTGGGGCTGCGGTTGAATCTGACCGCAGCTTTCTTTTTCGGCTCCGCAGGAGGCTCATTGTGGAGCGCAGCCCACCGAGTCCGAGTCCGCTAGTGCGAACTTTGTGCATAGCTCTTGATCCCCCACCGGAGGTAGATGGGACGCGAGATATGTGGTATCTGCCATGATCGCAGCTTGCGGCGTCTTCGGTATGACGTTGTCGTTGACGTCCATATCCATAAAGGACGTGCTGAGAGTTCGGGTGACCTTGCGACGGCAGCGGGTCCATGTTATCCGTGCGAGCGATGCTTGTTGGCATTGATTGCCGTGCGAGCTGGAGCCACTGGCGAGAGCGCAGCTCGCCGCCGCCAGACTCCGAGGCCGCTTGCTTTGGCGTTTGTCGAGCTCCTCTTGCATCTTCACCTGCTTGTGCTCCGATGAGGTGGAGGTGGTATGCCATCGCAAGCCCGTGTGAAGAATTCACGTGTAGGATCTGTTGTCCGCCACGGCTTTGCGTCGGGCGCCATCCATCCTCGTTGAGGTTGATCCGGCGATAAGCGTGGTCGCCCTCGTTGGGCGGAGGGACGGTTGTCTCCCGCTTCCTCCGTTTCACACCTTGTGGGTTGGGTGGCGGTACGGGCACCGAACCTAATGGTTGTTGTCGTTGCTTTGGATGACCATGGCGCATTGGTAGCGCCCCTGATTGGATCGGCTGCCACAGCTTTTGGATCCGAATCGTAGGTTCTCTCATCAATGGAGGGCCGTCGACAATCTTAGTTGCAGCTGCTGTCATGACCTCTATCGACTGTCGCGGCGAGCATGCTGGTATGGGCCCACGAGGCGGAGCTGATTGTTGGCGTGGTACCTACCTGTGGCGAGAGTGTCGGTCTGTCACCTGGAAATAGTAGCTCAGAATCTCGAGCCTGCCGCCACGGGCTCGAAATCTTCATGGTGGAGAGTGGGCGGTGAAGTTGAAAGCGCCAAGAGGAGATGGCTCTCCGTCCGCCGAGGAGTTATAGATCGCTTTGGTTGGGACCGTCACGATCGCACAATCAGCGCCTCCGATTCCCACAGAACGCCAATTGACGCAGGTTTAATCTCAATGCCCATTGTTATGAGCTTGGGTTTTGGAGAAGATGGAGGTGCTGAGATCGGAACGTTAATGAAAAGCAACCAAGGGACACGAGATTTACCTGTGTTCAGCCCGAGGGAAAACCCTACTCGCTTGCGCTCTTGATTACCGGAACCTAAAAGTACATGGGTGCACAATGCAATCTGGCGTGGAGGTGTGTATGTGAGGTGAGAGAGATCCTCCTCGTCGTGCCCTCCTAGCCTTTATATAGAGATAGGCAGGTCTCCGGCACAGATCGAGTCGGTTAAAATTTAGGGTTTGCCCCTTTGAAAATTCTATCTACTCAAAATCTCCACATGCCACGATATTCTTGTGGGCCTTCCTTGGCTGGACCAAGTATGCTAATATTGTGTATCCGTATGGTATAACCATGTCGCATTTCACCACCCATGTTTCATCGAGAGAAATTTACAAAGCCAAAACCCCCGAAGAGATACACACAAGGAAGTTGACTTCGGCTTTTGTCCGTCCAATTTCGAGAATATTGATTTCTGCCTTTCTGTAACCAAAAACAGAAGAAACCGGCAACTGGCACTGTGGCAACTTGTTAATAGGTTAGTCCAGAAAAGATATAAAAACACCTTAAAGTGTAGACAAAACAAAGCAAAGTAGAGACTAAACAAGCATGGAGCATCAAAAATTATAGATACGTTTCCGACGTATCAGCCGCCGCTTTTTTCGATGTTGGCCTAGCCCATAGGCTACTGGTAGGTTTTGGTGCGACGGATCTTGCAAGTTGCCGGAGGGTGCCGTGAGGGTTGCTGGCTCAGCTTGAATAAAGGATGCGGACTTAGGATCCCTCTCACACCAAGACAAAGATGTGCTTGATGCATGTCTTCATTGATCTAGCCAGAGTGTCGAGTTTCGGAAGGCTCCACCGATGAACTCCCTTGGAAGACTCATGCGTGGAGTTTGCCAGATCGTATAGGATTTGGTCATGCGCAACCGTGTTTTTCTGACTGTTTGATTTTTTTTTGGTTATGTGCATCTCTATTGCCACTAAGACACTGTGTTATTGTAAAGATGGGGTGTAATGGGTATCATTTTCCAGAGCTTCCGTAAAATTCTTTGGATTTACCTCGTACCTTTTGGGATTGCCGTGACATTTTTTTGGATTATTCCGGATTTTTCTTAACCTATGCAGTACATTAGTGGGGATTTCGTGGTGGCCTTACAGTACATTATTTGGACATAAATATTGGCTGATATTCATGTCAAAGAAAGTAACCTAGGAAGATATTTCACGTTTTTCAGATGACGCGTGCTTTTTTCGCACGTTGTTAATTAATTTGGGAATACTGCAGAGCGACGCTAATTTTGTTAACCTCTAATGACACAATCGATTCGAATATGCAGGATGTACTCTAGATAGCGCTACACAGAAACGCAATTAATTGGGACGGATAACTCCAGAATGTTCTTGGTTTACAAGACGCTTCATATCTTATATATTCGGCTCAAATGTCAAATCCTTCATATGTTACATTTGCCGATTTACCATCAGCCCTATTAGATCTCACTGTACCTTGTCAAGCTATGGCTCATGTCCTTGTCGTGCCCATGCCCGGCCAAGGCCACATAAACCCCATGGTGCAGTTCGCCAAGAGGCTGGTGTCCAAGGGCGTGGCCGCCACCCTAGTCACCACCCGCTTCATCGCTCGAACAGCAAGGATCGACGCCGGCGGAGTGCAGGTGGAGGCCATCTCCGACGGGCACGACGACGGCGGCTTCTCCTCGGCGGCGAGCCCGGAGGAGTACATGCGGAAGTTCGAGGCCACCGGCTCGGCCTCCCTGGCAGAGCTCATAAGGGCGCGCGCGCTGTCCGAGCGGCGCCCCTTCACCTGTGTGGTGCACGACTCGTTCCTGCGCTGGGCGGCGCGGACCGCGCGCGCGATGGACCTGCCCGCCGTCCCGTTCTCCACGCAGTCCTGCGCGGTGAGCGCGGTGTACCACTACGTGAATGGTGCCGGCGGCGGCCTGCGGTGAGAAGAGCGTGGCGCTCGCGGGGCTGCCGGAGATGGAGAGGTGGGAGTTTCCGACGTTCCTGTTTGGCGACGGGCCATACGCATCGCTCGCTGTGCCGGCGCTCACCCAGTTCGCTGACAGGGACGAGGATGACAGTGCTCTTCAACTCGTTTGAAGAGTTGGAGGGTGAGGTAAGTGAAGAATTTGGAGACCTTCATTTACCACCTGTAATTCCTTGCCAAAAATAGTTGTACCTGTGATCGTGGATTTTCGAGAGTTGGGTCCTAGCTGGTTTCTGAAATTTCCATATAAATATGAAACACAAGATATTATTTTCATCCGACAAAATGGTAGTTTGAAACTATCTCTTTTTTGAAAAAATTATTGAACGCACGTAAGAATTTTAGTTTTCCGGACCACACATATTCTAATCGAGAACGGATTTACCGCTAGTAGTTTGGTCCCATGGCATCAAATATGCTCTAGGATTGTTGGAGATTTGTTCAGAGTCCACAAAGTCAATAATCATATTGACACTTAAGCCTCCTAAAAGTTGGAAACAACCTGAGCCCCACCTGACAGTAAACCACAAAGGCAAAGCCTTTGCCGTGTGCATGCACACGTGACAAGCCAAAACAGCAACGGCAGCCACGGCAAAAGGCTCTTTGCCGTGTGTCTTCCAACGGAACAAAGCCTTTGCCGTGTGTTTACTCATCGACACGGCAAAGTAAAGTTGTGTTCATCCTTTGTGTAATGAATCTTTACTGTACTCCTTCTTTGCCATGTGCCTTATCTGTGTACTCCTCCTTTGCCGTGTGCCTTATCTTTACCGTGTACTCCTTCTTTGCCGTGTCCTTATCTTTACCGTTTACTCCTCCTTTGCCGTGTGCGGAGACCACGACAAAAGTTCACTCCTTGCCGTGTGTCTACTGCGCACTGCAGCAAAGGCCTGTGACATTGTGTGAGACTGGTGTGTTCACAGCGGCTTCTTTGCCGTGTGTATACATTTTCAATTTTTTTCCTGTTTCAGTCATTTCCTGCAATTCAAAACATATATATATATATGATCTACATATCATCAACAACAATAATATACTCATCAACAACAATAATATACTCATCAACAACAATATAATCATCACCAACACCAAAATGCATCACCAAACACTAGCAAACATCATCACCACGAAAGCAAGAGATTTCACAAATATTACAATTGTCAAATGCTAGTGTTTATTCTTGCCACAAGGTCATGCCACAAGTGTCAAATACTACCAAGTGCATAACCAACAAGTTATAAGACCTAAACTAGACAAATATTACAAGATCATCAACTCCAGTGCTCCACAAGCTCATGCTCCATCGTGAGATCCTACAAGTTCAAGACAAGCACATAAATATGACAAGTAAAATCATCAATATGTACAAAGGCAAGTTGATGGAAATGGCAATAACATGGGATTTTGACGAGTCTCATGGCAAATTACATCAATATGACAAGTAAAATCACGAATATCTACAAGTCCCATGGCAAGTCTAGAATTTCTATAAGTGTCATGGCAAGGCTAAAATTTCTACAAGTGTCATAGCATGGCTAAAATTTTGACAATGGCATAGAATTATCTACAAGTGTCATGGAATTGCTAAATTTGCTATAAGTATCATGGCAAGGCTAAATTTCCTACAAGTGTCATGGAATTTCTAAATTTTCTATAAGTATCAAAGGCTAAAATTTCTACAAGTGTCATATCATGGCTAAAATTTCTACAAATGCGATGGCATGGATAAATTTGACAAGTATAAGAAAACAAACCGGAGGACTCGATTCAGCCTCGACGGACGGTTGTTCGATCCACCCGCGGACCCACCAGGCGGCGGCATCGCATCGTCCATCTGCAGCATTGGAAATTGTGAGCATTAGACAATAAGGCAAGATTGAAAATTGCGAGCATTGGACAATAAGACACTTGATCACTTACCCACGAGAAGGCAAAAGGAGGAGTGGGAAGAGTCCCTGGTTGAGAATTGATGAGCATTTGCTGTGTCATCCACATCATTTGTTGCTCCAGCAACCCTCTGAGATGGGCCATCTGCTGCTCCAGCTGCCGTGCTCGCCGCCTCTCTGCGTGCCCTATCGCCATCTCCTCTCGCCGTGTCGCCACGATTAGATGAACATTGCAACACAAAACATGTAGTAAAACATAGATGACCGAGGAAGAACATACCAGAATCGCCGAGAGCTACAACCGAAGGCCGTATGGTCTCTATAGCAGGCTGGTCGCCGTCCTACCACGCCGGACCTGGCGATAGATGGGATGGTCTTAGGGTCGACGAACCGTGACCGATCCATAGGCGACCATTCTTCCGCCTTCTCCCGCCAAAGACGGCGACCTCGGGTCAAGGGCGGTCTCGTGGTTAGAATCTTCTCCATGCACCTCCTTGTACTTCTGTGGTACTTCTCACCCCGAGCCCTGGCTCCTCGTTCATCCATAGGCTCCTGCTTCCTAGGCTCATCCAACGCGTGTCTTCTTCCAAACGGCAAACACGGACGGCTCTTGACTGTCTTTATTTTCGCACAAAAGAGCACGGTTAAGTGAAGGGGACTCAAAGGCTAAGTAAAGAATAAAATTACAAGCAAGAACAAATAAAGCATTTTCTCACCTCTTTTTGCCTAAGAAGGCGAGGGATGCTGCCTTGGCGGTGTGATCCACCCCATCTCCTCTCGCCGCTTCTTTGCATCGGCGTGTTCGGAGGTAATTGGGGTGTGTCCACCACGCTACCATTGCCGTGAAGCACCTTCATTACCACTTAACCGAGGAGGGTTCTACATCCACAAGACACACGTATTAGTACAATAGAAAATAGAATAAGGTCAAGAAATCAATAAAACAAAAATACAACTACCTGCAGGTACTGCCACGGCTCGAAGAGCATCTCCCGGGCTTGGCTCTTGTTCATCCAAATCTTGCGATCGCCGAACCAGTTGCGAACGCAGTTCACGCGTGCCTCGTAGTGCATGTCTTGCACCTTCCTCTTGGCAAGCTCATGAACAATCATCAAACGCGCCCTGTCCATGTCAAGAACTTCTACAAGTATGCACATAGGGAAAAAGGGGGTCAAAGGCATTGAATTATGACAAGCCACGAGTTCAAGTATATTTCATCCTCAAGGCGATTGAATTATGACAAGCGAAACAAACTTACTCAGAACAAAACCTGAACCTTCTCCGCGATGGTGGTGTACTTTTTTTAGGATCTTCGGCATAGTGGTAATGCTTCCAAGTCCAAGCCACATCCTTTGAACCATTTGGGAGAGTGACAATCCCAGGAAAATACTTTCTAACCAAGGCTCCAAGGATGCTTGAGTAGCCAATGATATGGCTTGATCCCATCCTCATATAGAAAGGCACAAAAATGAAAAGGACAAGGTCATGTGATAAAATTACAATGTATGGTTTAGGGTCAAATCATGTACCTCGACCCAGTGCACGAGTACCTTGTCCTAGGGATAAGGTAGGTCGGGAGTCTCGAAACCCCACGCCGATATGACCAGGCTCGGGTCCATGGCCAGCAGACTCCTCAAGGTACTTGCCTCATCCTCGGAGGCGCCCACCTCAAGGACGTGTCAACCTCGTAGGGTAAAGACCCCAACCCTCATCCTTCTCCTCCCTCCTCCCTCATCCTCCGCCTCTCCTCCTCCTGCCCTCCCCTCCTCCCGCCCTGCCGTCTCTCCTCAAGACCGGAGGGGGGACTAGGAGTCCTCGCATGCCTCCCACGCCCCGCTTGTGAAGTGCGCGGTGGAGCACTAGCACTAACTAGTAGGATGCTTCCCGACATCTTTGAACCACCAACACCAGTTTGCCAAAGCTTTTCAGATTTCTTGTAACTCCCTTTCCCCGGCATCTTTCAATCACCGCAAAACAGAGTGAAAAGAGTAGTTTATTAGTACACATCAGTGACACAAGATTCATAACAGTACAATAATACTCAAGTTTTAAACACACACTATATTTGTATCGGCAAAGACGAAAGAAGAGAAATACTTCCATGATCCATATAGCATGGGTATGATACGCGGCAAGCCAAGGAAAGGATTCGGTCTCCAGGACTCGACTCTAAAGGAATCGTTGTCGTGGATCGAGAATCCTTTCTTGGGCTTGCCACCGCCACATCCCCATGCTATATGAATCAAAATACTGTCCTCTCTCGACTTGGGGATACGAGATGAAGCCTTCCTTGTGTTTCTCCAAAGACGAAAGGAAATAAACCATTTCACGATTCATATAACAATGTCGCCCATGCTATACGAATAGTGAAGTAATGTCTTTCCTTTCGACTTTAGGGCTATCTAATCTATTCCATTTAAGTCACGCTAGCTAATCTATATTTGTATCGGCAAAGACGAAAGAAGAGAAATACTTCCATGATCCATATAGCATGGGTATGATACGTGACAAGCCAAGGAAAGGATTCGGTCTCCACGGCAACGACTCCTCGAAAGGAATCGTTGTCGTGGATCGAGAATCCTTTCCGGCTTGCCACCGCCACATCCCCATGCTATATGAATCTGAAAATACCTGTCCTCTCTCGACTTTGGGGCTACGAGTTCCTACAAATACAAAGACAAAAAGAAATAAATTTTATTACATAGAATAGAGTTCTTACAAATACAAATACAAAAGGAAAGAAATTTTATTACATAGAATAGAGTTATTACAAATACAAAGACAAAAGGAAAGAAATTTTATTACATAGCCGGGATTACATATCAAACACTACTACAAAGATTATTACTACTACATGTGAGTCGGGATTATGAATTGGACGAGGTTTCACATCGCTATCATTTTCGCCACCAATAATCATCCACGAAACCTGGAGGTGGTCCCCGTGGATCGCTCACGCCAAGGCTGCATGGAACGCCTCGAGCAAACTCACATCTTGTTGGTTGTGAACCTCTCAGCTTCATCTTGCGAGTGTCTTCCTCCTCGCTTCTTCTTGCTCATCGTCGACCATGTCACCATCGGCGGACAAGTCGATAGTGAATTGCCCGGGAGCCCTTCTTCTGATAAAACTCGCCATCATTTGTTGAGGGTCTAGGCGGTAATCATCCTTGTTTAAGGGCGGTTTCGCCGGCCATCACAACATCCCAGATCCTGTAGACGTTTTGTCGGGTTTTGGCATGGGTACGAAGATAGAATACTTGGAAGGCCTGAGTAGCCAAAATGTAAACATCATCTCCCGCATAAACGGAGTTTCTCTTAACTGACTAGTCCAATTTCAGGATCCCATTTCACCTTATGTGGGTCAAACCAATGACATTTGAATACAACGGATTTAGCCTTTTAAAACCGTAATTCAGCTCATATATACCTCGACTCTTCCATAGTACCGGAGGCCATCTCGAGCCTTCACAAAAGACCCCGCTTATTTGTTGTCTTCCGTGGCTAGTTGTGTATTCATGGGTATGGAAGCGATACCCATTCACGCCATAAGCATTGAACGTCGACGAATGGTTAAAGCCCTCGCAATATTTCTTAGCTCGGGTTGCATTTCTTGCCTACAAGTTAGAACGAGAAGTTTAGCATAAGAAGTTTATCACAAGAAGTGTAGCACAAGTTGGCTCAAATAGTACCAAACCAGAACCGGTTGACAAAACCGAAACCACCACCCTTATCGAAAAGATCCTGCTCCTCTTGAGGGTTAGGCTCCTATTTGGATTCTTCCAATGCACTCTTGAATCGCCTATAACAATTTAAAGAAGAGTTAGGCACGACATAGCAAAGGAATGTTTCATGAAAACTAAATGGTGATCACTTACTGATCACTTCTTCCATGGTGTTCAAGACATACGAGTGGATCAACTCCGCTCAAGTTTTTCATTATAACCTCTTTGTGCCACTTGATTTGCCACCAGCCCAACGAAGATGCTAAGATTGGGTACATCTTCAGGGTTGGCGCATTGTAACGTAAACACCGGGTTGTGCTTTGTGGGAATGTTGGCATCATAGTGCTTTGTGGTGAAGTTTGCAACCTCCTCGTTAAGGACCGCTCGGCTATGGATGCCTCGATCTTGCATTTATTGCCTCATTTTCTTACTGAAGCTTCTTTGTTTCTCTCTCATGAACTGCCAACTGCCCACACAGGTCCCCCTTTAAAGCCTCGTCTCATAAGATGCAAGATCATATGTTGCATCGGATTGAAGAATCAAGGAGCATCTCTAGATCAAAGCAACTCGGGTGCCTGCTCATGTAGCTTCTCAAGCACTTTACGGTCCTAACTCCCTAGCACAAATCCGGCGGAAGAAAAGCTCAACCTCGACTCGCCAAGTCTCCTCATCGACATAGCCTCGAATCATCACCGGCATTATCCGCCAAGCCATCGTGGTAGTCATGACTCTTGAGCCCTTGTACTAACGCTTTCCATGTTCGCACCCCTCATCCAGCTTGGCCGCGATAACCATCGTGGAAAAACAAACTTTGCGCGATCCAATCGAAGATCTCCTTCTTTGGGGCTTTGTTGGGCGAAAAGGAGCCTTTGGCTTAGACCACCTTTTTACGCCTTTGGCTCCGGGTGGCTGCATGTTCAACTTTGGCCTATCGCACAATGCTTCTTGATCAATTCGAGCCTTGATGTTATCTTTCATCTTCTCGGTTTGCATTATGGTGCTCCAAAGGGCCTCACCGATATTCTTTTCGGTGTGCATTACATCAATGTTATGCGGGAGCTCAAGATCCTCAAAGTAAGGGAGCTTCCATAAGCACGGAATGTGGGTCCACTGGTGCGTATCCCCGTATCCCACGAAACCATTCCCATCGGAGTTTGGCTGGAGAGCTTCTAACTCAGCCTTGATTTCCTTTCCGGTCTTTAGACATGGCTTTGGATCATGGACAACACGGCCTTTCTTGAACCTCTTTTTGTCACTCCTATATGGATGATTCGGCTCAAGACACTGTCGATGTTCATCAAAGCAGGAATACTTGCCTCCCTTCGACAGCCAGAAGAAAGTCAGAGATTGCATGCACACTGGGCAAGGCCACTTCCCATGTGTACACCAGCCGCAGAACAACGCACGTGCTGGTAGGTCATGCAGAGAGGTATGGTACCAGACATACATATCGAAGTGCTCGTTGTTTGAAGTGTCAAATGTTCGGATCCCCCGACTTTCCCAGCCACGAAGCAAGTCATCCACCAGCGGTTCTAGATACACATTCATGTTCTTACCCTGGTATTTCGCCCCTGGGATTATCATCGAGACAAACATGTTCTCTGATCTCATGCAGACGCCAGGGGGAGGTTCAGGGGAATAACAAACACTGGCCAGCAACTATATACTGAAGCCGACATGCCATATGGATTGAACCCATCGGTTGATATGGCAACTGCTACGCTCCTCTTGTCACTGGCTTTATCAGGATATTTCTTAACAAAGTTCTTCCATGCACTACCATCCAACGGATGTATCATATTGTCGAGGTATCGTTTCCTTCTATCGCCTAACGATCCGCCGGGCAAGATCCTTCATGAAGAGTCGCTGAGCCTCGGTATGATTGGAAGATACCAAGAATGTTTTGGGCAACCCGTCCCGCCTCTTCCGACCATCACCATTGGGATCGACCTCAAAGTACCTAGAGGATTTGCAGGATACAATAATTTGTCTTAGCATGCTCCTTTGTGAATAGCATGCATCCCTTCGACAAGCGTATCGGCTCATATGACATCTTAAGGTCACGGAGGAGTTTGGTCGAATAGTAGAAGTTCTCCGCAAGAGGTGCCCTTTCGCGTAATCGTCGCCAACGACGGCAAGCATATCATCAAAGTCCTCTCGGTCAAGTTCTGTGGCTCTTGAAGGCCAAAAGGCGAGCTATGGCATCCAGTTGGGTAACATCTGTATGTGCATGAAGGGGTCTCGTGAGGCAAACAAAGTCTCGTAGTACTTTGCCGTGTTTCCTCCGGCTCCTCACTTGTCTCCGCCCCGAGGTGTCTCCGCCTCTACATGAGGGCTTTCAGCATTAGCATTCACAAAGTTTTCTATGCACCTATCAAAACCAGCATCAAATTCTCCCCTTGGTCGACTCTCTTGACCGACTGCGTGACTCCTCCTAGCACGTTTCGCTAACTTTTCACCATGGAATGTCCAAGTCTTATAGGATGGTGTGAACCCAGTAATTGAGCAGGTGAGTACTCACATCATCCTTCAATGTGTATTCAGGTTCTTGGTAAAATTCTTCCTGGTCTTGGGACAAGAATGCCCGGCTCACAAAGTCCTCGGCCTTTTCTTGCCATTCTAAGGTAAAGTCCCACTTACTGACATAGACATCATACATCCAGTCACGATTCTACATCCTCTAATCAGAAACAAAAACTACATATATAATGATTTCAATTAATCATGACATATAAATAAATCAGGTATTAGTTCTTAATTTTAGCAAACATATATTTTACGCCATAAATATATCCACCTATCTCTAATAGGTAAAGAGGGTTCCTATCAACCGCCGGATAGATTGAGTATGTTCTCCTCGCTTTACCCCGATCCGACATTGATGAAGATTCTCCCCGCTCTCCCGATACACGCCTCGCAAAAGCCAAGAGGGATGTGCATCCGAGAACAACAGGAGGCGCAGCCAAATCCTATCTCGACCGAGTAGAACAAGGAAAACATACCCAACTACGATCCGCCGGCCGGTCCCGATAAATGCCGTAAGAGTTACGCTTCATAATATGCGAGACCACTAATGCATATTTATCCGCCAGAACTTTACGGCCGGAAGAGACGCCTAGGTAACGCGACAGACTTGGTGATCTACACACGAAAATAACCCTAGGTATTTGCAATATATGAGAATAGATTTTTACCCTTGAAGCGTGATCGAGAGGTGAAGAAGATGCTCGACCCTCCCGCAAAATGACCTACGCCGTCGACAACCCCACCCTCAGACTCGACACATATCCCCTGCATGAAGAAAAATTACTAAATTACTACTATAGACATGCCAAAATTTACACATAATTCCTAAATTACTACTATACACATGCATATATGAAACAACATATATATACTACTATACATATATGTAACAAATACATGGGACAAATACATGCTATATATATCTAACAATATATATACTAGAAATATATATACATACATACTAGCTACATACATATATATACTAGCTACACACACATACATATATATATACTAGCTACACACACATATATATACTACACATACATACTAGCTACACATACACATACATACTAGCTACACATACATATACTACACATATATACTAGCACACACATACATATATTACACATACACATAAATACTAGCTACACATACATACTACCTAGCTACATACATGTACACATACCGATGGTGATGGGGCGGGCTGGTGGGTGGAGGGGGGCTGGACCGGGCGGAGGTGGAGCCAGCTACCAGCTGAAGCCCTGTGGCTGGGTCAAGGGAGGTGGAGGCGGGCAGCGGGCGGATGGGCGCGGGCGATGGGGCGGATGAGGAGGTGGTGGGGTGGACTGGTGGAGGTGGTGGCGGTGCTGGATCGAGGCGGCGGTGTGGGGAGGCTGGGGTCGCTGGTAGGTGTGGGGAGGATAAGGCGGGGGGCCGTTATCGACTAGCGCTTTTGCCGTGGAGCCAACCAGGAACACGGTAAAGAGCTTTGCTGTACCCCTGTGAAAACACACGGCAAAGGCTTATTTTTTTTGCTATTTTCTAATTTCTTATTGTTTTTCTTTCATTGGTATTTATTTTATGTTTAAGTGAAATCTTTCTTGGCTTTTTGTTAGTATTGAGACCATAGAAATACGAACTTTGCACTAGACCATAAACTTGCATGTGTCCCCTTATAAACTTGCATGCATGCGCCTAACCCAAAATGTCTAGGGGTACGTCAGTCCCGCAGATTAGGATTTCGCCGGTGGAAGTCCGCAAGAACATCGGAATCATCTGAAAACTTGCATGTGTCCCTAGCATATGTGTGTGAGTGTGGTGCAAGATTGGTATAGGTGATTGCATGTGACCCCCCTCACATGCATGCGCTCTAACATAGAAGCAAAGGTTATGGACCAGATAAGGGGAATCTCTGCTCAGGTGAAACTGGCCAGAGTAGTGCCCCAACTTGTGAACCAACATGGTTTTACATCATCCTATGACCTAGTCGACACAAAACAAGAGAGAGCTACGCTGGCTACCCCTATCGGAAGAATGTCTAGGGGTAGACGATCCGAGGCCCGCAGATCATCGTGGTTTCACGGAGGAAGTCCACGAGAACGCGAATCATCTGAAAACTTGCATGTGTCCCTAGCATATGTGTGTGAGTGTGGTGCAAGTTTGGTATAGGTGATTGCATGTGTCCCCCCTCACATGCATGCGCCTAACCTAGAAGCGAAGGTTATGGACTCATAAGGGGGAATCTCCCTGTTCAGTGAAACCGGCCGAGATAGTGCCCCAACTTGTGAACCAACATGGTTTCACATCATCCTATGACCTAGTCGACACAAAACAAGAGAGAGCTACGCCTGGCTACCCTGTCGAAGAATGTCTAGGGGTAGACGATCCGAGGCCCGCAGATCATCGTGGTTTCACGAGGAAGTCCACGAGAACGCCGAATCGTGGGGGTGCATGTATATAGTGATCAAGACCACAATAACCTATCATCATATGTGTGCTCTCATGATCCTATGAAATAATATCACCTAACATATATGTAATAAAGCCTTGCTAAAGGTGAAAAAATTATTTGCCGTGTGTCTGAGGGATAGAGACACACGGCAAAGGACCTTTGCCGTGTGTTTGACGGCGACAGGCACACGGCAAAGGACATCTTTGCCGTGTGTTTTGTCCTTTGCCGTGTGTCTTATGCTATTTTCTAATTTTTATTTTTTTTTCTTTCAAATGAGTTAACTTTTTGTTGCCTATTTGTTAGTATTCGCACTATGGAAACACTAACTTTGCAATAGACCATAAGGTTCTAGAGGATGCTGAACTTCATTTCCATTAGGTAGACGATCCGAGGCCCCAGATCATCGTGGTTTCACGAGGAAGTCCACGAGAACGCTTAATCATCTCAAAACTTGCATGTGTCCCTAGCATATGTGTGTGAGTGTGGTGTCAGGTTGGTATAGGTGATTGCATGTGTCCCCCTCACATGCATGCGCCTAACCTAGAAGCGAAAGGTTATGGAC